>CM055838.1:20138916-20738916 GCA_029490765.1 Euthynnus affinis
AATACTGTAACAAGAAAACTTTAATACTGTAACTTTTTCCACATAAGCCTAGTGTAAGCCCAGAATTTACTACCATGCCGAATCTTCTCAGCCTGTTGACCCACATCAAGAAAGATTTCTTAACGGCCATCAGCCCAGTTTAGAACTTGTGAGCTGGCAAAAGAAATCTGTTAACACTCAAATAGTAAGTTGTCCTTTACGTCACCCGATCACAGATAAATTTACATCACATGAAAACAGATCGAATGAACTTCCTCAGACTATGATCCTACATGTGGATAACATCAACTTATGTGTTTGTGTGTTTGTGTGTATACCTATGGCCTCCTCAAAGGCAAACAGAACGGTCTTGCCCTGGTCCAGAAGGTCTCTGGCTCTGTTCCCCATCCACTTGAACCCTGTCAGTGTTTCCTATACAAACATAAGTTAATAGCATTAAGATAAAAAAAATGTTGAAGCAACAGTGAAACCTACAAATAAGTGTGCATTTAATTGTATCACCATCAGCCAGAAGGAAGTATTTTATGAACCATCTTTTCAAGAGAATCTCATATGTCTTCTTTCAGCAGATCAGTTTAGATAATCATTCAAATCTTTCATTAAAAGAACAAAATATTTATTTATTTTTTATGCAGGTAACACTGTGCATTTGAGTTTTAAGGATTTTCTTTTGCATTTTGCCTTTAATTCAAAGTCAAGAGTGTAGAGAGAGAGAGAGAGAAAACTTTGGTAGAGAGAGAGATATGACATGCATCTAATCTAATAGTGGTCATGTGTGATGTGATGTTGCGGTTATTTAGTTAACGTCTTTACCATTCGGCTACTCGGGTGACTGGTGCATTTGACTTTTAATATCTGTCTATTTAGTATGTTTTGTGTTTTATGCCTTGCTGCTCCCAGGTTTCACTTTTGTAACAAACTACAGCCTTGAAGTTGACTGCGTTACCTCGAAGTGGAAGCCTTCCTTAAGAGCGATGGCACGTAGTATCTTGGATGAGACGGTGCTTGACAGCATGTAGAGGTTTTTCACAGCAGCAGCGTCAGAGTTCTGCTGTTTCCAGCAGCGAAACATCCACCAGCCAAGCAACGCTCCCAACTCATTACCACTGAACACTCGCCACTGTCCACTGACAGAGAGAGAGATAAACAGAGGTTATGGAAATTTGAGTGCACAAACAAATATAACCAGATTGCTCTTTAACATGATTTATAAATCGCCACTGTGAACATTCCTCTGCAAATGAGGGTGAAATTCTTTCGCTGTGGTGCACACAAAAACACACCTCTCCTGTTTCTCAGCGATGGCCAGTCGATCAGCATCTGGGTCGTTGGCCAACACTGCAGTGGCCCCCTCCTTCTCTGCGAGGGCAAACGACAAAGTCTGCAAAAAACACACACACGCACACACACACACACATTACACCTTCAACAATCACACAGGGTCTATTGTGGACTGGCTGCATATTTGTGTGCATGTTCAGCGCATACCAGGACTCCCTCTCCCTCTTCAGGATTGGGATATTTAACGGTGGGGAATTCGGGGTCTGGATCTTTCTGCTCCTCTACAGCATAAGGAGGGTGAAGGTCAAAGGCCTTGAAAGCTGACTGGACAAATGCGTGGCCCACACCGTGCACGGATGTATGCACGATTTTCACCTCTGAACTCTTGTTTATCTCCCTGTGGAGAATAAAGCCCAGGTCAAAACATTGTTGTTGTTTTTTTTGTCTTTCAGTGTCTGTGTATCCTTCTATCTACATTTAAACTCTGTTGTATAGCATGTGTATCCTTGTATGACCTAAAGCTACATTATATGTATGCATTACAGAAGACAGTTTTTTTTTTTCAATCTAGTTTTACAGCATGCTTTACTCAGCCCTCAGGCGTTTCAAATGGTGCATGCTGCTCAGCAGGTCATTTATCTGTGGAGCACCTGTGATGACAGTGTTTCTGGATGGCTTTGAAGTATTGTGTGTGGATGTCCTTATACGGGTCTTTGAGCAAGGGGCTCTTCAGGGCCTCCTCTGTGTTCCAGGACTCAGGCCAAGGCTCCAGGTTCTCCTCTATGGCCTTGGCGATACCTTTGTCATGAGGGGACACAATCTGGGCACCGTTCTCCCAATACACCTGAGACAGAGCAAAAAAAAAAAAAAAGAAAAAAGATGTGACAGCAGACTGAACAAGATTTATTGTCAAAGGTCAAAGCAAATACATAACCTGTCAGTCAGATCACACTGCAGAGCACTATTAATTTAACTTTTAAATATCTTCATGAATCAGGGCCAGAGCCTGCAAAACTTTGGCCAGAAAAACTGCAAAATGATAAGTAGTAAAATTGTGTTACCTTGTACCCATTGTCCTGTTTGGGGTTGTGAGAGGCGGTCACCATGATACCAGCACACAGACCCAGGTGGGACACTGTGAAAGGCTGCAGGAAGAAGGATACACACTCAAAGATTATAGCATACTATCTATAAAATATATTGAAAGCACACAGAAAATAAAACAAATGAACAAGTTGATAGTTAACACCAAAAATGATGAGCCTTATAGTTTGTTGCTGTGGACAAAAAATAAGTTACCCTAAAAAAAAAAAAAAAAAAAGTGATTGTCACAGGGCAAAGTAAAGCCATACAAACTTTTAAAAGGTGAAAAGCGTTTGCCACATGAACTCTAAAGAACCTGGTGTAAAGATTCAATCTTTGACTGGTGTATTAATGTGTAGTATAGACACAAGCTCATGCGAGTGGTGTCCCCCTTCACAGGTCTTGAACCGAGCACCACCCAGTGAATCATATGTATATTATGCAACACATAGTATACCAGGGGCAAGTGTGCTTTTTGAATGGAATTTGCCCTGTAGCTTCTGTCCCACTGTCACCTGCTCCACCAGCCGACATGACGGCACACAAACTGACTTGATTTATTTCAAGAATTGACCCTCCAAATGCAATATTAAGCATGTTTAAAATGTAATCATAAGCATTTAAATGACGCTACTATTTTAATGTGTTGTAAGTTTAACTGTTGCAATGTCCCAGATAAAAAACAAAAAAAAAAAAATGAAGAAATAACAGAAATTCACATGATTACCACAAAGGGTGTAGGCGTGATGTCAGAGAAGAGGTGGACAGGCACTCCTCGGCTGACGAATACAGCTGCAGCCAAGCTGGCGAATCTCTTGCTGCTGCCCCCGCTGGGAGGGTGGGCTCGAGCGTCATACCCAATCACCACCCCTCGCTCCTTAAGGTTCTCGAAACTCTTTTCCAGGTAGTGACAGAAACCCTGTAATGGAGGGAATGATGAGAGTGAAATTGGGGAATGAGTTAAGAGAAAAGGAGGCAGATAAAATGCTGTGAAAGACACTTAAAAGGAGACTTGGTTATTTTTTCGAACTACTCACTCACTATAATGACGACAAAACAGGATGTGATGTAACCCGATAGGGGGAATAGCGCCCAATCAATGTATGTCCACTAGGTGCTTGTTTTTGCCACTGACAGGCTCAGATTGTTATTGTAAGTGTCTATCACCATTACGGGAAGGACCAAACAGACAAATAAAATGTTTTTCTTTACTTTTCACTTGATACGGTCTGTTTGCTATTGTGTCAAACCAAGTCTCACTCAAGGAGAAGTCTCATCTCGCGAGAGTTGAGTTGGTGAAATCAGCTAAATATTCAGCCATGACTTTGAAAATCTGTTAGATAAAACTAATCTACACTTTCTGTGCTCCAACATAAACTCTTCCTGGCGCTCCTCTCTCCAGCTCTGTCATGGCTGAATATTCAGCTGATAAAAAATAAAAACATGTACTTTTGTACATTGACGGGGCACCACTACTCCAAAGGATTATACTGCAGCCTGTTGTATTTCTGCCGGCTGCAGCGCTCTCGCTCAGTACTGGATCAATTTTAAAAAACTGTTGTTGAAGATAGGGTCCAGGCTGAAAAATAGCAAAGTTTCCCTTTAACAACAACAGGAAGCTCGTGAGAAAAGTGGCTGCATTGCAATGCTACAATGATGGTAACAACATGGTGGCACGTAAGCTATGCAGTCGACCACGAGAGACTGGAGTGTCTTGACTGCTTCAAACAGCAGAGAACAAGATAACATGTATGTCTGGCTCTTCATGTGACCCGATGTATAACGTGTGTTTTTAGGAGTTTATCTATTAACCAACCTGTGTGGTCTGGATGATAGTGAGGTCATTCATACAGGATATGCCGGGGCCCATGGCTGCCCTCAGACCTGCTGTACCAAACTCCATCCTGGAGGAGAAACTTTTCTTCAGAGTCTCCACTGCTCCATCCTTCACCAGATCCTGCACCATGGACACCGTCTTTGGGTTCTAGGGAGGAAACACACAACCACAACACACACAAATAAATCCAACAATGTTTACTGTAATGTAAATGTTTTTCCTTGAATTCAAAAGGTGAATTTTTGACAGTTTTACTTAAAAATAATGACAAAACGAATGAATGAATGAATTGTTTCTGCTCTTATTCAGATTATGCACAGTGGAGAGGAAAAGATGGATATTTGTTCTTCTGACTTTAATGCAAATTACTGTCTGTACAGTTTAGATCAATTCTGGTATCAACTCTGGTTGCATTTTATTGTGAATAAATGAAGGGTCAATTTTCTAAATAAAGCAAAAACATCACAAAAGAATCAGTTTGGTTATAAATAGCATTCATAAAATACGTTAAGTGGCTCCATATGACACTTTGAGATGAAATGGGCCACTCGGGGTCACCGAGGAAGTCTCCCTAACACAATTAACTTAAGACTAATGAATCTAGGTCCCTTTTCCAACGTGACCTTATTGGTGGCATCCCATGTCTCTTTAAGGCCATGAATGACTCTGTTTGTGTAGGTCGGATGGTCAGGTGCAGGTTAGTCTTCTTATATGTGTGTCTGTGCACTTTAGCGTCGTGTGACTGTGCCTTTTCTCTGTGAAATCACTGATGATCAGTATATCTGTCTGTACGGAGGAAGTATATTGTGCTCTTGATGAGGACAGCAGAGGGTGAAATTCATATTTTTTTTAAATGTATTTGCAGCACAGTTTCCTGGAAAGAACTGTGATTTTGTAGTAATAATAGCAAAATAGTACCTTTCTTGCAAGAACCACTCCATTTAAAAAAGGTCAAGTTAACATGCATTTGTTCCTCATTCATTATTGCAAACTTTTGTTCTCTGTGTATGTTGACATGTTTTCTTGTGCTCTATATGAACTCTGAAACAGGTTTTCCTCACTCTAATCATTCCTCCTGTTCATACTGCCTATTAAAAGATCCCCTTCACATGTGCTTTCAATGTAAGTGAAGGGGGACATTTAAAAGTTTATCTGTAACTTATATGAGGCTTCAGCAGTCTGAGCTAGTCATATCAAGTGGATATCTGCCATGTTTACAGTCTTTTTTAGCATCAAATTCCATCTTTGTTTTTAACTGTTGAGCTGTGGTGGAAGTATAGCAACAAAAAAGAGGGACTTTGGCACTAAAAGACTGTAACTTTGAAAGATATCTACTTGATTTGACTCATCTGGACGTCTAAAGCTTCATATTAGCTTTGAATAAACTTTTAAATACATTTTTGCACAGGAGAAGGCTTGTGGATTTTGCCCCCCCATCACCTACATTGTAAATGCATTGTGAAGGGATCTTCTAATGGTCAGTATGAACATGAGGAATAATTATGAAAATGAGAGTTCATTTGGTCAATCTTGAATATATCTTTTAATTGAATATTGTAAGACCATTTTATGGAAAATACAATGATCATTTACCTCAAATACCATTAGCTCGTACATGTTAGGGGTGTTTTAAGTGCTGTAAGTCCTCCTTTTAAAAACATTTCATTCATACACAGTGCTAGTGGTCATGGATCGATAAAGACTATTTTCTATAACGTCAGATATTTCCTGCATTTATCCAACCGCGGCACGTGAAGCTAGCTCGCTAACTGTAAGCTTACCTTGTCATATTGCAGCCACTGCTTGACAGCCTGGTCCAGCTTGGTGTCACCGGTTTCCATTTCTCTTCTTAGCCCGAGTCCAGAGACTGTCCAGCGTCCTGTCTGTGGTCACACGAGGTGAATACACTCACCCTGAAACCAGTTTCCTACATGAAACGGAACACGGAGCTGTGGATGTGAACGTTTGGCTGTCAATTACGTGGGGCGGGGCGACGTAATGCGTCACGAGTTTCTTATCTGTTGCCTTTAGGAGTCGCCGTAAATGTGGTAATAACTAAATTTGAGGGCTTCACTGACGGTTTCAACAAGTGGAGAAAGCGACTGAGGAATAGTGGAAATCATTTATTGTCCTTCGAAAAATGACAAAATTAAATAAAAGCAAAATTTCGGACGATGTCTAAATATGGTACTAGTGGTAGATAGCCTACGTGCAAGATCACCTTACACGTAGTGGTGAAAAGTTGTACATTTACACAACATTTTTGATGTACTTTAACCTCTCTGGAGAGTTTCAATTTTAAGGTACTGCACACTTCTGAAATATTACTTTTTCTTTAACCGTACTACTACTGTACATTTATTTGACAGCTGTAGCCACTATAGATTAATACACAGACACAAGATACATTTTTCATACAAAATTATGCTTAAAAAATATGATGCTTTTCGTAATTTAAACTCAGTGAAAATTAACAGAGTGCATTTACAAATACTTTAAGTCCAATTTTGAGGTTTGTACTTTACTTGAGTATTTCCATTTTTTGCTTCTTTACACTTCCACTCCACTGCAGCTGTAGTTACTTTTCAGATGAAGATTTGACACAATGGATAATATAACAAGCTTTAAAATACAACACATTGTTAAATATTAAACCAGTTGTTGTCTTTTTGGCTTTTGACATGTGTAGTCAGGGTCACATTTCAGATGTCTATGAGTTGTTGACAGCTCCACCAAATAGTTATTTTTCCCACTAAATTTCTTACATGGTTTCATTTCAATAAATGTTCAAATGATCCAATATTTCACCAAAAATCAAAGACTAGAGAAAAAGTACAAAAGCTGAAAACAGTGTACAGAGTGTATTTGTGTATCAGAACTTTGTTTTTTCCTCTTTCCTCTTTCATATATTTTCTCACAACCCCTCCATTTGACCATTTGGAGGGGCTCAACCCCTAGGCTGGGAACCACTGGGCTAAACTAGCTATCTGTATATAAAGTAGTTGAAACTAGCTCCACCTCCAGCAGCTACAACAGTAACATGCTGCTCTAACACTGATACTTCAATATTAATAATCTGATGATGTCATATATAAAAACATATCAGTCAGAGGGACAAAAATACTTTAACAGTAATACCTTAAGTGCAGTTTGCTGCTAATACCAATGCACTTTTACTTAAGTAGGATTTTTCATGCAGGACATTTACTTGTAATGGAGTATTTTACATTGCTGTATTGGTAGTTGTACTTAAGTGATAGATCTGAATACTTCTTCCACCATAGTTTAAACTACCCAACATGTACTTTACCTGTAGATTGAAATACACTACCAGCTACAGCATGCAGAAGCTGAACATTAATGCATCCAAATAATACAGTTTGAAAGGACCCATTCTGCATGATTATGTTTACTTTATGTAAATTGTGCTGATAATACTTAAAGATAAAGCTCTGAATGCAGGACTTCTACTTGTGAAGGAGCATTTCCACACTTGTATTTCTACTTATACTTGAAATAGTAAATGAAATAGTGAAATGACAAATAACATTTTTTTTCTCCCCCAACCTAATTAAATGACCATGTTGGGATAGTTATATCATGGAGACCATGGAGCATATAGCTTAACATGCAGTTAACTGTATTTTAAATTTTAATGTATTCAATGTGTGTATTTTAAAAATCATTTGTAGCCTGCTGCTGTATGTTTGTGGCCACAGATGAACAAACATGAAATGTACCCTAGTAAACCAGAGACAGTGCCATGCTGTGATTAGTCCTTTACACACTGAACTTTAACCTAACACTAGTGTCCCTGGACAGTGGAAGGAAAACTGACTTTGAATAGTTTCATAACAATATTAAGTGGCCTGTGAGTTAAAAAAAAATATTGGCATTCATCAGCATAAATGACACAAACGTTTTTCATTTAATCTTCATTGGATACAACAGTGTTCTTCATTTTTTAGGTCACATTTATGAAGTAACTCAATCAACAAGACAGCTCACTTGTGGAAGCATTAACTCATCTTCTCTCTCACTTCTATTAATGAAAGACAGTAATGAATATCAATAATGCTGCAAAGCATTTCTGGAGCCTACTAATGATGCACTTGAAAGACGACTAATATTCACGTTGCTTACAACCATACAGGTTTATCATCAGGTGGGAAAAAAAGGACATTTAGTGAGTGGAACCAAATGATTTTAATGTACCATCAGCATAAATTATACAACACAGAAAGCAATGTGAATTCTTGTTGAAATGTTAAAAGTTATCCAGAATACAAATGCAAACAATTTTGAGATAAAGCACACAAACTGATGCAACTGATTTCTTTTCCTGAATCACAGTACTAATAACAAGTGAGACAGAGCAGATTCAAGTTTTATTTTCCTCAGGTAAAACTTCAGGTAACTTGTATCCATGTTGTCAGACTATGTACAGCTGAGTTTAGTGGATGGTTAAACTTGCTACTGTCAGGGCTGCATCCTGTCTGGATACACAAGAACCTTCAGATTTGCATCAAGCATGTGTAATAGAGGTATTTACAGTATATTCACATGTTTAAATTAATTTTAAATTAGTAAGTGTTGCAATTCTAGATGGAAAAAAGATAATATTCCAATAAGTTGTTTTTTTTTTTTTAATAAAACGCACTCCTCTTTGGTTCCAACAGCAAACAGCAGCAACGACTTTAAAATGTGTTCAGGCACTAGGAGATTCTCCTACTGTTCTTCAAAGAGCCGAGTCTGTTTTTAATTTAAACTTTACAATGTGTAGTGACTAATGTGAAGAGAGAAATTATTAATGATAAATGACAATTAAAAACTTATTTTATCCACTGCTTTTTAAATGATTCATTGTAAACATTGTAGGTTGAAGCAAGAAAACTGTTTCTTTAAGCTCAGCAGCAACACGAGTCATCTTGTTGTTTAACTGAGATCTTTTAGCACTGTGGAAACTACTGAATAGTCTTAAAAATACTGAAACTGAACTAACTATATGAACTGTCACTCAAACATATCAAGAGTAACCTGTGAAGATGACATGAAGAGATGTCACTGTGTGAATATACATATATCAGCTTTACCGTATGAAACAAAATGAACGTCCTGAGACAACAAAATGTTTAACGCGTCCCTGTCGTGAACACAAAAATACTCTGGTCATGAAGTTCACAGCCCTGACAGCCTCTGACACCCACGTGTCACACAAACTGATGCTATCTGTTGCGTTTCCTTTGTTTTATAATAAACAGGTTCTCGTCAGTTGGGTACATCGGTGCAGCATGTTTTTTTTTGCTAGCCATCATGCGGGCAGCGGCTTTCCTTTTCTTCCTGTTTTCTCCTCCCTGTTTCTTTGACCCTGACCCCTGCATCCCCCCAGTTACAGTCCAGCACAGACCGTCTGGTCTGCTATCTCCCTGTCCCTCTGGAGGAACTTTCTTTGATTTCTTCAACCTCCTCCTCTTATTCTTCTTCTCTCTGTCCTCTCCTCTGCCTCCCCCTCTTGGAAAGTCATCTGCTTCATCCAAAATTAGTTTAGCTTTTGGGAGCTGATCTCTCGAAGTCGGTACCGGTCTCTTGGGTTTCCACGGTTTCCCTGCACCCGTGCTTTCCTGCTGTTTGTACTTGCTGTGCTCGTTTGTTTTGGATTTTGAAGCAGTAAAGTCATTGTCGTCGTTAAAAAAGATGTGGTTGGACCTGTGATTGTTAGGGGTTTGGTGAGGTGAATGGTGGTTGTTTTTGTGATGGCTGGTTTTCTGTTTCTTCTTTGGTGGTCCTGGAGTGAGAAGGGCCTGAGAGCTGGCAGGGAGATAGCCATTTTTCTTCAGGTCTGGGGAAATAGAAGCAAATACTTTAATGATTTATTTTGTCTTTTGTCTCTCATGCAGGATATTGCTATAGCATCATGAGCCAGAGTCAGGTCAGCGAAAGGCCGGGTCAATATTCAACCCAAGTTAGGAAACGTTCCAACCCTGCAAATTGCAACATCAAAGATGCCGACTCACAAAGCCATATTCAGTCGTAAAGAAGTTTACACACTCAGTGTCTCTGAGGTTTGCTGTAGCATAATTAAATTGGTGCATGGTTGGTCCTGACATATTGCCTTATGTTTTTGTTGCTTTATTTAGATTAGTTGTTGACCATACATATGTTTGAATGGATTAATCTTAACAGGAAAAATGATGGATCAGGAGTCAAATTTTTGACTATAACCAAAAAGAAATATATATTCTTTTGTTTTCCCATTGTACCAAAGAATGACCACAAAGCAAACACGTACATATCAAACACTGAATTCAGTGCGTATTAGAAGCCATACTGCTGGAAGACCTCAGCCTAAAGAGAAGTGTTGATGAAAAGATACATGTATGACCTACCTTTAACCTTAATCTTTATCCTGTGTTGTCTGCGGTTGATGTCCTCCACAGTGTCGTAATGGTTGATGAATGGGGTGCTGGGATACGTTCCATTAAACATCCTGTGTCGTGTACACGCCTGAGGAAAATACACAAATACAGAATTCACATGAAAACAGAACAAGAAATATCAATGATGTGTGGCATCATATTGGTGAAAACGTGGACAGAAAAACAAACCACACACACAGAGGTTGAGGATAACATGCTGAAAAAATATCTTTCACCATTCCTGACACAAATTCTGTTGAGTGTTTCATGCTTTTGTGAACACCACCAAAGCAGCTAACTTCATTTAACCAATTTCAAGGTTCAAATCAGACCAAACATTTGGATGTGAAACATGTTGTTCCCTCCAAAAAGCTTTCTTATCTCCTGCAGAAATACAGAATGACTTCTATGAGTACGAATAGTGGTGAGAACTGAACTTATTCAACAGTTTGTCCTGCGCTCTACCAACAAACCACAGAAGGAATGTTTTCACTTGTGCATGAGTAAAATAACTTTGAAATCTATTTTATACTTTGAACAGTTCCTGCTCACATTTTCTACCATCATTCTGGGTTTTATTTTACTCCACATTTTACTCCAATGGCTAATTCCTGCACATGTCATAAAAATAAAAGCTACTTACATGGCCAAAGTGTCCTTTCTTGGAGCAGTTGTAGCAGTAGGCAGGGGTTCGACCCTGGTCCTCTCCCTGCTGCTTCATAGGAGGACCTGTCTTAATCTAAATACAGAGAGACACAATTAAAAGAGACTGTTACTAGAAAACCAAACACGTTAAAATTCAGAATCCTTTTCTGTTTGCGACCGTCTAAACCTGCAGGATACAATGAAACGTGGTGGTTTAATCTTCCACTTCTTCTCCCATCATTCCCATGCTCTCTATTGATACGGGCTGCTGTGTATTGTACGGTGAATATGGGTGCTGATATAAACTGGTGATTACTGGGGCTATAGTTAGAGGCCTGTAATGACCCTGTATGATAAGTAACCGTGTGTGTGTGTGTGTGTGCATGTGTGTGTGTGTATGGGACACGGGGTCCCGTCCCCTATGGGCCAGTGTTCTGAAAGCCTTCCATGCTCCAGCGCCCACAGCAAATATACACTGATAAAGAGAGAGAGAGGAGACAAAGGCACAGTGCATTTACTGCTAATGTTACACACACACACCTAATGCCATTCTCTGAAACACACACACAACTGCACACACCTTCACACACATCTAAAGTGCCCCCTCCTTCGTCTCTCTCTCTCTCTCTCTTTCCCCCTGATTCCGAGATTACAAATGATTTGCGCCCCACGTCATTTCTTAAACATAGCTTAGCTAACCTCCCCTCCTTTTCTTCTCGTCTCCCTTCCTCCTGCTTCCCTCTCTCCTCCATACACACCCCTCCGCCCCCCACATCTACCCCTCACACTTGTTTTTTTTTTTTTTTTCACCCCTCTCTCTCCCTCTTTTCCGCTTGAGTAGTTTTGCGGCAGAAAGGATGAATGCTATTAGAGCGTCCCGTCATTATCGGGTCAGGCCGGCCGGGCCCATCTCCATCACAAAGGCCAGGAGATCACAGACCTTTTTTTGCGGGCACGCACACACACACACACACACACACACACACCCTAAGGAGATCACAGTCCCCGTCTCAAGCCGCCCCCCCCAAACCTCTACCCTTCCTGCCCCTCTTCCCATTCATCTTTCATGTAAATTGGCTGTAGGTCTCCCTCTGTCTCTCCCTCCCTGACCTTGGGCTCGTGTTATCTCAACATACTCTGATCCAGCACATAAGACAGAATGAATGAAAGCATGGGAGAGCAAAAAAAAAAAAAAAAAGAAGAAGAAATGAAATCCTCTCCTATTCTTCCATCAACCTGTGATAGTTGTCTGAAACCTGGTGTGAATGTGCGTCTGCATGCGTGTGCGTGAGGAGGTGTCTGCCTCATACAATATTAATTAACTGGATGAACCTTCATCCTTCTCTCATTCCTGCTCCGTTTCCATCTCGCGCCTCCTATCGGGAATCTAAATAGCTAAAAGAGTGAGGGGCCTGAGGGATCATATCAGATTGGTGTCTTTCTCTTTCTTTCTTTCTTCCTCTCAGGGGTTTGCAAAGCGGTCCTGGAGCGTCTGGCTGTGCAGTGAAAGACAATTCTGCATAGTTTCAGACAGTTTGAGA
This sequence comes from Euthynnus affinis, assembly GCA_029490765.1. Lineage (NCBI taxonomy): Eukaryota > Metazoa > Chordata > Actinopteri > Scombriformes > Scombridae > Euthynnus > Euthynnus affinis. Next base: position 20,151,720 of record CM055838.1, read on the forward strand.
CACCAGTCATCATGTGCGTGGAGTTTGATTCGACTCAGCATTAAAACGTGACATCAGTTTCTTTGTTTAATGGTCATTTGAATCCAATCTACTCATTCTGATTCACTTAGTGTAGCGGGGAAAAAAAAAAAAAAAAAAAAGGCTCAACAGGTACTTGCTCGGGTCATACATCAACATGAACACTAATTGGATAAATATGGTGACTGTTCCAGAAAGGTCATATTTTTCCTGCACTGTTTCTGGTTAAATCTGAGCAGAGAAACAGGCTCTGTAATTGCAGTCAGGCATTATTTTATATTAACAACTCTTGACTTAAGAGTTTAGCTTTGAAATATAACGTGATGTAATCATCTAATATCCCACGGCAAAAACTCAGCTCTGTGAACTTAAAAATGTAACATTTGTGGAACTATTTTAGTGATGAATGACTTGGTCTCACTTTAAATATTATATTACTATAGCAGAGGAGCATCTTGTGGTTTAAATCTCAATAATGCTTCTGTTGTTTTCTTTGTAGTCTCTGTCTCTGATATATGATGTCTTCACAATGTTTTATATTACATTTTATGAAAGGGGAATGCTTGAAAGAAACTCCATGTATCACTTTGACTGAAGGAAAAAGTGTTTATAGCTGTTTCAAACGGCCACACTCAACAGAGAGGTGAGTACTCTGTTATCATAAGGAGAGGTGAGATGCAATAAACATTCAAATGGGGAGAAATGAAACTTTCTCAAAAGGAATTTGTGGTGTTGTACTTGGTTGTACATACAAAAACTGTTCAGATCCTTCCTACTTTCACGCCACTGAACACCTGACCAAGAGCTGCATGAAGTGTCAATGCTTGTTGGATTCTTGGGATTCTTACATAGTTTTAAGTAATCGGGCTGAGATTTCTTACAAGTCATATTAATGTGAAACTGCAGATGTCTTGTCCATATATGCGAGTAAACAGGTTTCTAATCTGCTTTTTACAAACACACATGTGCTTTGACAAAGACTTGGGACAAAGAAAGTAACAGTGGAGCAGCAGAATAAAAGGAAAGATAATCACTAGCTGATAATGTGCTCATCAAAAAAAAAACAAGAAAAAAAAAACTGAAAATTACTGAAACAAAGTAGCTAGTAGAAGTCTAAACAAGTTTGTTTCTACTTGAACTTTTCTGTCTAGCTAACGATCTGAAAATGTGTGCTGTTATCTCCATATTTAGTTATATTAAATGTATCACCATTTGGGCTTTTGGATGTTTTTTCCTAATGTCATTTTGGATGAAATTAGATCAATAATTATATAGGTGTCTCCCCCCCCCCCATTTTCCCAAAAGGCCCAAATCTGTTCATTCATAGATTTGCTTGATACCTCCATCATGAGAGGACAGTGAGGCGGTTAGTGTTTAAGTAACAGTCCTCTGAATGCAGAGACAGCAGGAAAGATCTGAGTCTGAGCCACTGCCTGCTGATGTGACATGAAGAGCTTCTGGAGCAGTTTAGAGATACTTTGCCAGTCAGACAAAAAGCGGACTGACAGTTTAGGATGTGTGTGTGTGTGTATAGGACGGTGTTTGAGAAGGTCCTAAGGGCTTCGCTGTGTGGACACAGACAACCAGCCATCCGTGGCCTCTCATGCATGCACACACAGACACATGAGCGGTCTCTCTCTCTCCCTCTCTCTGTCACACACACACACACACACACACAAAAACAGTGTTTTCCCACAGTTGTCCCAACACATACACTCTGTCTCTCTCTAAGCCCCGCTCTCCTCTGCTCCTTGCCTTAGCTGCTGGTGGCAAAGCCGTGATAATCCTTCGGCCAACACAAAGCTCAGACTGTTACAGACTACAATCTGAAGGAACACACACACACACACACACAGTTATCAAACACAATCCGAGAAGCAAACAGGCTTGTTTGTGTGTGTGTGTGTGTGTGTGTGTGTAAGAGGAGAGGGGGTGGGATCTGAACAGTAACGGGTGGTGAGAGCGAAGGGGGCCGGGGCCAGCGGCGCTGTTTTGCATATGTTATTGCAGCGATGGGGAGAGGTTTGCATATGTTACTGGACCCACAGGGGACCAACTCTGCATGCTTTATCATAGAAAACAGCCTTGCAACACAACACAAGACTACTGGGTTCATACCAAAACAAACAGACCCTTGTGGTGCATGTGTGTGTGTGTGTGTGTGTGCAACATGCCAGTATGTACATATTAGGTTAACACGGAGGGTTAATTAGACAGTTGTGAATTAGTGAGATGAAATAGCTATAAGGTGAACATCTTCTCAAACAGAGTGCAAAAAAAAAAAAAAAAAAAGAACTGCAGATCATTAATCCTCTTATTGTCTTACCGTCATGTGGGGATTTGAACTAATGCTATTTCCAGAACGGTAAAGAAATTAATTATAATGTTTACTCTCAACTCATGGAGGATCAAACGTTCTTAGGAGAGCGTTTAAGGTGGAGGAGTTCATGTGTGTGGTTAGGAAGGCTACAGAGGAGGAGGAGGAGGAGGAGTGGGGGGGTGGGGGGTTTGGGGGGTGTCCTCCAAAAAACCAGATGTGATTCTGCCCCCTTTGTGTCTGCCAGTTCACAAAGACTCAGACCGAAGCCTTAACCTCGCGCCCTGATAGCACTCACGCTCGCACACAGTTGAATTCCCAGAGGCTCTTCCTATCTCGTCCCGTCAGTCAGTCAATCAGTCTGAAGACAATCAGCAGGAGTCCTGATTTTCTCTTTAGAGGAAGGGAGAGAGAGAGAGAGGGAGAAAATGCTCCTGGAATGTAATGATAATGTGATTCAGGGGGTGAACGACAGCGGGTTGCCACCACTGGAGGAAAACCCCCTTTTGGGGCAGTGGCTGGAGGTAATCTGGTCACACCGTGGAAGGCGGAACAGAGGATATAAACTAATCTATTCAAATCAAGTTGTTCAATATCTATTTGGAGCACTCACTGCTGAGTTCAGTGGCTTTTCTCTTTCGGGTTTTATGAGAATACACATAATTCCCTGCAATTAGACACACGTTGACACAAGGGGCAGACCTTCCATACTATAGATGGACTGAGTCTCTTATGCCCTGGTCAGGATGTTAAACCCTGATTCTACATCTCATCCAATCAATCGCACACAAACACACACACACACACACTTGCAGACACGCACAAAATCAACACCATCCAGCTAAGCGGAAAGGCACAAAGACCTGCGAAGCCTGCAAAACCTCTGATAACGCACAGCACCTATGTGTATGAGTGAGTGTGTGAACATGTGTGTACATTCCCATGGTTGTGCATGTACATCCAGCAGTATATGTGAAAACACCTGTACCAAAACCTAAAACCACCCACTGCAGGGTCCTCGTCTTCCTGACTGACAGAAGGCCACAATCTGTCTGCAACTTTTGATGAAAATTGATGACATTTTTCATTTTTATTTACGAGTTTTACCTGTTTTATGTTTGTACTGATATTATTAATGAATCATTTTGTTATTGCTGCAGTTAATAACCATTGTTCTAACTGATGGTTTAGTTTCTTGTGTACTCTAGTCTGTTTGGAAGGTCTTTGCGGCCCAGTAGGTAAGATGTATACAGTATCTGCAATATTCTCTATTCTTTGTTCAACCTCTACTGTCAAAAACAAAAATCTTAAAAAAAAAAAGTGGTAGTCTGTTTGTTTTGATGTTTCTGTTTTGAGCTGCAAGACAAATTTCCCAAAAACAGTAAGGAATGAATTGATCCAAGTGTTTTTGAGCTGGATGTAAAGCTGTAAGCTGGTGTACAAGACAAGTATACATACACCAATTAACCCTTTAACACTCTGCGCTACACTTCTCCTTCATTAACTAACCAAATGACCTGCAGGTCTTCACTTTCTGTGCCTTGGTGCTACTTTGGAGACATATGAAAACCATTTCCTTTTAAAAAGTGTACCTTCCACCGGGCCCCCCCGTGTGCCGTCAGTGTCGAAGTCTGAGGGAGAATAGAGAAGCCTTTTGACACGGCAGAGGTGGGAAGACTGGAGTCTGAACCGTACAATGATGAGACAGCAAAAACCGCTCGCTGAATGGATGTGGATTTAAAGGATTTTTTTATAGAGCACTCTTTGAATTGAGCACATTCTTCTAAGAGGAGCGAGAGAAAGAGGTCAGCCAGACAGAGGGAAGGACAGGACAAGAAGTGGAATAAAGGTCAAAACTTAAACCGGTAACTTCAAGTTCAGCAGAAAGAACAAAAGACTTGTGGCCAATATTGTTCATTACCATTTGAACTCATTTGTGAAGTATTGGCAGAGAAACATTCCCTCATATAAGATGGTTTCTCAACACAAATATTTATTACAGTTACAATGTGCTGTTTTAATGAAAACATCCGCAATTTTATAACGGACTTGCTTTTGCTCTCTTTCACTCATGTTTCTGTGTCTTGTGGTACATATATTTATAAATATGTATATATATTTGACAATTTCCTATTCATCTTGTGCTCCTCTTATGTGGCTTTAGCTCTTTTTTAGCTGCAGCCTTCATTTTTGCTTATTTTGTATTAGCTTTTTTTAATGCATATTATTAACATAAGCTGTTCAATGATGTCATTCAAACTTACTTTCTCTACTTACTTATTTAACTTTGTTTTATTCTACTTGGACATGGACAAGTTTTATCTGAGGAAGAACATTTGTGGTTGAAACATTGTGATGTTCATGTAGAATAAAAGAAGAACTGAGAACAAGACAAAGCAGCAGCAGGTGGATATTTTTAGCCATTTTGGGCAGATAATCATTACCCAGCACCTGCTAAAAACGTATGGACATGCATGAGCCTCCTGATAATCAAATCACACTACTGAAAGAAGACAGAGATAAAATCTGGTTTTGAGTTCACAAAACTATACACCCATCCTGCAGATGTACAGTTACGATGAATATGTAGAAACAATGAATCTCACTGAGAAGGTCTTTTCTCAACCATGAGCTGGATCAGAGTTCAGTTCTCTGTTTGACCACTGAAGGGGGCTCTAACTCCACACAGCACTGCTGGAAGGGTCCCGTTCCTACTGCTGAAGTGAGACTAGGTGAGATAAGTGGAAAAGATGCACTCGGTCATCATTATTATTAACTTGGATTTAATATAGTGAAAGCTTTAGAAAAAAGACACACTCCGATCGTTTCTGATGCAACTGAAAGGAGAAAAAAAAGACGATGAGAGATGATGAAAGAGGATGATTATGTTTCGTGCTTTGTAACCTGACATGATTTGAAATAGTTGTCTGGGGAGAACAAACAATTTATTTAAAGTTTAATATAACTATATTCCTTTTGAATGTAAAGCCAGTTCTGTGTAGAGCACCAGGACATACTGAAAGCTACTTTTATGTAGCTGGTCTCGCCCTTTAGTTCACAGTGATGCAATTTATACAAGTCTGCAATGAAACAATTAACAGTAACACAATGTAGCAGACACAATCAGAGATGACCTCGACAAACCACAGAGTCAATCAACTATTTAATTTTAGTACATACACAGATCACTGGCTGATCTAGGCTGTAAGGATTATTCCATGAATCGATTAAGTGCCAATTATTAAACAAATGTCCTAATTAACCATTTTAATCATCGATTGATCGTTTGGAGTCAGTTTTTAAAGAGGAACATTTCCGAATTCTCTGATTCCAGCTTCTCAAATGTGATTTTTTTTTAGTCCTCTATGACAGTAAACTGAATGTCTTTGGATTGTGGACTGCATTTGGGACAAAACAAGACATTTGAGGACATCATCTTGGGCTTTGGGAAACAGTGATCAACATTTTTCATCATTTTCTGACATTTTATTGATCAGAAAACAAATCAATTACTCAAGATAATCGACAAATTAATAAATAATGAAAATAATCGTTAGTAGCAATCCTAGTTTATATATTCCTTTAATCAGTCATTTCAAAAAATAACATTAATAATAAGTAATTTATAACTATTGTTCATAGCCAATATTATTCAAAAGCATTTTATATATAAAATATAACTTCATTATCTTTTCAAATGTGAAAAATCTTTAAAAAAAAAAAATCCATCTTTAAAGAATAATAAAGATCAAATGCAACAAAAACAATTTAATTAAAGAGTAACATGTCCAGTAAGTTTCTCATTTCCTTTAAAACAGTAAAAATCCATCTAATATCAGACAAAGGATTTAGATCTGGATTTAGTCTTCAAGCTTTTTAAACTATTTCAAGTTTCATGAAGGTGACATACGATATTGACATTGCAATTTTTTTTTACTACGCTGAATAAAAAAAAAAAAAAAAAAATCTAAATTTTGGGCACATATCTGAATGCTTCATTTTGATATTTAACAGCTATTTTCATGGCTGAAGGTCATATTCGCAACAACTATTTTTTGTTAAACCAAAGACAGAGAAAGAAAAAGAAAGACCTGTTTTAAATTATACAAAGTAAATGTTTTAATTTTTAATTTATGTGCTTAAATTCCACACGGTCAACCTGAAATGGCCAACTGTGTTAACGGGCCATTTTATTATTCTTTCCTATAGGAGTGTAATTGTATTTTCTTTTTTCTGAAAATAAGAGGATTTAAGGGACAAAGTGTCCTAACCTTGGGCTAACAAAGGCATGTGTGAATCAAGCGAAGGAGCTTCTAGACAAAGACAGTGAGACAAAAAAAAAAGTATAAAAAGGTAAATCACACTAAATGAAAAGAGAGAAAAAAGGCAGTCAGGTGAGAAAGAGGGACTCCAAATGGAGTTTAAGGAGGGGAGTTAAAACGGCTTCATTTCTGTGTCGAACAAAAAGTTCACAGACTGTTTTTTTTTTTTCATGATTACCCCGAGAGGCACACACACACATACAGACACGCGCACACACACACACCTGTCCCTGGGGAAGAGATCGATACACACACACATGCTGATACCACCGTGAGGAGACAATCCGCTCGATACACACACACCACCGTGGGCAGAGGTACCGATCAATAAACACACACATACAGGTGTCACCACTACTATCTAAAGAGAGGCCAATCAATGCTCACACACAGATATACCTGTACCAATCAGCTGCTCGGTGTTCAGGCTCGCTCTCTCCGCTCTCTTTCACCCTGCTTAATACACTCAACCCCTCCTCGTTTCACTTTCTCTCTCTTTCCCCTGTTTCTCCTGCATCTCTGACAACAACACACCTCTTCCCCTCTCTGCCTCTCGTCCATACATAGTCTGCTATGTAGGTCAGTCATGTCGAATATAATGTGACGTGGCCCCGTCTTGCTCTGTTACACCACGCGCTGCTAACGAAAATATACAAAGAAGGGACAAAAATAACAGTATATAGAAAGTTTGATTAGGATGTTAAGAGTTTTACAAATTCAAAGAAGGAAAAAAAATCCCCATTTCAAATATTGCAGCTGGTTTAAGAAAGAAAACCTTAACTTCCTGCAGCAGCCAGAGGGTGGCGCTCTGGTCTTAACCCAGCACTGCAGGGTCCTGACAACACTAACAAGAGGGGGGAAAAAAAGTCACTGTGACTTGTGTGTGTGTGTGTGTGTGTGTGTGTGTGTTGCATGCATGCATGCACGCATTTATGCATGATCTTTACATGCATTAAAGCAGCCTTTGTACAGACAGCAGGTCACTCAACTTGCACTGTGGCCTTTCCTGATCATTCTCCATCCGTCCGTCTCCTCCTTCCATAGCACTCCTTCTTTACTGTCTTCCATTTCTTTCTCTCTATCTCTCTCTCCCTCTCCTCCGCTACTGCTCAAACCATGTATTCTCTCTCTCTCTCTCTCTCTCAGTTGTTCTCTTTTCCTGTATTGTTGACTGCTTGGTAGTAATGAAAGTAGTTATTTTTTTTCCCTGTTCATCCTTTGTGAAATATTTCTCTTGAAAACACTTTTGGATTTATAGACAGGTGTGCAGCATAGTGCAAAAACACTAAGTCGATTGACAGAAAATTAATACTGAATTTTAGAAGAATGATGAATCATTTAGAGCCATTTGTAAAGCAGAAAAGGCCAATCGTTTACTGCTCTACTTCCAGCTTGTCAAATGTGAGGGTTTGCTGCCTTTTTTTTCTTTTCATAATTGTGAATTTAATCTTAATCTTCAGGATTTCGATTGTTTGTTGGACAACACAACCATTCTGATGACATCACCTTGCATGTTAAGTATATGATGCATTTTTTCCACATTTTTATGCAAAATGATTATTTGATTAATCGAAAAGAATTATCAACAGATTAATCCATAATGAAAAAAAAAAATCAATTGCAGCTTTATGCTACATTTCTGGGTCCATTTTGCATATGTTGTATTTTTGAATTGCTGTAGTTCATTGGCTGAGCACAGACAACATGACATCACTCTCACATTTGTAGTGCAGCTCCAGAGACATTTTCAGCAAAGCATTAATATAAAAACATAAAACGCTGGTGTCAAACTTAAACTTATGCCTTCTCCCTACAGTCTATGTTTTGCATTCAACAATGAAAAACAATCCAAAATAGAAGGAAGGGAGCATGAAGCAATGCAGTCCCGAGACATATGATTTGTGTACTGGGTGCAGGTGTGATCATAGACAAACCCCGATAACAAAACCGACTGAGCCATACACCCATCTTAGACTGAAGGTAGCAGGCTCACACCTGTTCTTTTGGGCTTTTTAAAATAAAGGCATTCTGGGAAATGGAGGAAAACACCAACACAAGTCTCCAGATGAGGATGGCTGGAAGATGGACATAAAAAAAAAAAATTAAGTCACATATTTACACCTTCCATTGATATTTAACAGTGTTGTTGGATATTTTTCCACTGACATTTTGTATGTGTGTAAGAAAGGTCAACAATTCAGTAAGATAGAAGGAGGGAGGCAGATGGGCTCTGTAGGAAAAGGAGCGACCCCAAGCTGTAGGCGAAAAAAGAAGTAAAACCAGGGTGTCTGTGGGCGTAGGTGGGTGAGCGAAAGAGAAAGAGAGACAGAAAGAGTCACTGAAGTCAACCTGTTCTTCAAAGCAAAAACAGAAAATCTTTCTTATATAAATAATACTGTTGTAAAAATGCCTTCATCCTTATTTGAGACAGACAAGCTGAAAATGTTGTGTATAGCTTTTTACTCCATTTACTGCTCTATATATTTGTGTGTGCATGTGTGTGTGTGTGTGTGTCCATGTGTGTCAGTATCTTACTTTCTCAGTAAATACCCCAGGGCTTTGTGGTCTATACTGTGTGGTTTGGAGGAGTTTGTTAGTTGAGGGCCAGGTGCAGGCAGACAACACATACACTCACGGAAGATAAACGGACCCAGCGCACACGCACACGCGCACGCGCACACGCACACACACACACACACACACACACACACACACGAAGGATAAATGGACCCAGTAGCAGGGAGGTCTGACAGAATGCCTTTTCACACCTGGCTGAGCCCAGCGGAAGGTGACAGAGTCACATCTCCCAAAGCGAACACACACACACACACACACACACACACACACACACACACACACACACACACACACACACACACCTTCTCACATTGGGGAGTTCAGGGTCATAAGCAGCATCATGAATAAAATGAGGCTGTCTTAAACAGAAGGAGCCCCGTGTATGCATGTGTGTAGGTGTGTTTGTGTGTGAGAGAGTGTGTTTGTGTCTGCGCGGCCCCTAAACCCCATGCCAGTTTGGATCTGTAACGACCTTCTGTTCCCAGTGCTTAAATGGCTTAAATACTTCAATTAGACCTGGGTCACAATCCACCACCCGTTAAAGCACGCCATCACACACAAACACACACATACACAAACACACCAAAATGGTGGTTTTATCATCTTGCGACGTGACCAAAGACTCGTCAGCGTCTTTTCCCTTTGTGAAAGTGAAACTCTACAGTAAAACAGAGCATCCCGTGCAAACACATGAGCAACAATTAAACTCAACTCCCATTTTCTCTATCGGCGTCTCCCCTGGAACTTCTCTGTCCCGCTCCCTCCTTCCCTCCCTCCCTCCTCCTCCTCCTCCTCCTCCTCCCTCCGTCTCTCCCGCCGTGCTACCCTAGCGCTAACGATGCTGCCTTTTCATTAGACAGCCCCTGCTAATTAATCTCCATAGAGGAGAGTGACAGACCTCCCCCAACACACACACACATACACACACACAAAGTGCACGCCAAGATATATGCAAACACACACTCTTCTTCCCTCTCTCTCACTCCCTCGTCCCGCGTGGCGTTGGCAGCCCATTTCATGCTTTATCACGTCTTTTAATTGACAAACAAGCTGCTCTTTTCTCTTAGGCTGAGGTCTATATCACCCCCTCGCTCAGATGCACACACACACACACACTTAATCACAAACACACATACACATACACACACAAGTAAGGAGCCAAGAAAACTAGTTATCTTTTCAGATTTCAGAGACACACACACATAAGCAAATACCTCCCCGCTGACATATGGCCCATGTGACTGTCACACAGTTTTCTACTCTTTGACACATTTATATACACACACACACACACACACACACACACACTCGCACACACACGCACAGTACCACGGATGCCACATGTGCACTTAGGTTGAAAATGAAGTAAAAAATAAATAAATTTTTTTTTTTTAAAAAAGCAAAAAAAATTCCCATCACTCTCGGCACTTCCTTAATCTTTTGTGATGTTTTTTTTCCCTGCCATGGTTCACTCATCTGCTACGGGGCAAGGTCAATACCAATCACAACTGACTTATTGATTGCGAGTGATCGTGTCACACCTTCGCCTTCACGAAGCTCCTGGAAATTTTTTTTTTGCGATCAGATTTTTAGAATTTCTATATGATGCTGAAAAACACATTATCTGGGTTTTTTTTGTCATACTGATCAAATCACCGCAAGATACTACATGAAGCGAAAGGAGGGAGTGAGATGAACGTCGTCACACAGGACCTTGATGTAATCAGTGGTCAGAGTTTGGTAAATGCAGCCTACAAAACTCAGCACATCCATTTTTGGGCTTTTCCTTAAGCTGTAATTCCTCATATGTATGTGTGTATATATATATATATATATATATATTTAATTAAAAAGCTCTGTCACTAATCAAAAACATGCCCGTTCCCAGAGGAGTTCTGTTAATACATTAATATTGTTAGATGTGCAACTGTGAAGACATATTTTGTACAGTAAGATTTGATATATTTCTAGTCTGATGAGGTACGTTCTGCATGAAAAAGATTTAAGAAGTGTCACCGGCTGTAAGTGGGCCAGCTTGAGTGTGCTGCTGGCTTAGTCGCCCCCTCCAGCACCACCACCTCGTTCTTTTACATTTCTCTGCTTTTAATTGGGAGTCTGGGACAGAACTACGACATCTAGTAGGATTTTGCCAAATGTGACACAGATTATGTCCAAACTGTTACTACATTCAATGTCCTATACGTTTAAATCACTGAGTTGAAAGCACATGTAAATCTATGATACATGTGATATTATTTTCACATTCAGGATAGCATGACTTAAGACAGTTTTCTCTTTTCCCTATTTAGCTCCTTTGCTGTGCTAAAAACATATATCATGAAAACATATACCTTTCACTTTCTAAATTTGTTTGCATACTGTAATTACATAGTCTTAAAGGGAAATTTCACCGTGTTTTATGTGGATGTCTAATCAGTGTTGATGGTAAATGTAGTCAATTAAAGCAATTTCCATGCTTGTGGAGCCTCGGCCTCTCTCCGCTGCATTTCTTCCGTATACTCGAATAAATACAGCTGAATATCTGACTCCGCCAAAACACTGTAAAATGTATCCTCATCTACAACATCCTCTGCACTCATATTCTGGGATGCCATTTTCGCTCTTCGAAACTTAGCTAGTTTATAATATACGCGAAGAGAACAAAAAGTTATGTTTCTGAGCGGCATGTAGAGCATGTCCCCTGCATACCCAGAGGCAAACACTAGAAATCCAAGCTGAAGTAGCATCTAGTTCTTCGTTGCCCCCCCCAACTACATCACTGTACACATCAAATGATGGTGTTGGTGCCTGTGGAACAACAGATTTTGCAGCTGCATCCCAGAGACACAGAGAACACCAGCAACAAATGCGGGTGTTTTTCACACTATAACCCCAATTCGGATAGTTAGAGATAAGGTTGAAAATCAGCTAAATGATCCTTAAAGAATTTGCATAAGGGCACTTGCACATCCATTAAGATGTAGATGTTACAGTCTTGATCAATACTGGCCAGTGATAGCCTTGATAATGATCAATGAATAAGCTAAAGGTTCGACTGGCAAACTCCTTCATGTTGCATGATGCATCTTCATCAGCTACTATTATGAGAAAGCCAATGCCTGATCTATACTTGTGGCTAGACATGGTTTCCAAATTCTTCAGAGCTGTAGATTTTCAGTGGTGATTTTATCTAAATGTTATGCTTAGCATGGAGGACTGACAGTTTTGCTTTTGTGACATGACACTCACCGTGATGTGGTACTGTCTCCAGATCTCTGGACAAGCCTGAGGAGAGGAAAAAAAAGACTCAGTTATAGAGTACAGACTTCAAATACATATACCGACCCACCTGTGCGCGCACACACACACACGCACGCACACACACACCGCTCTTTATAGAGCACATGAAAAGAATAAAAAGGCTTAAAAAGAAGGAAATAAAAATGCTTGATGATAACTCATTGTGTGTGTGTGTGTGTGTGTGTGTGTGTGATACTGTAGCACAGACACAATAAGAAAGAAAGATTCAGGCAATGCTGGGAAAACAGGAGGAGAGACAGATGAGAAGTGAAGTAGCAGCAGATGCTTATGAATAGACAGACCAGAGAGGACTGAAAGAGGGCCAAAAGGAAACTGAAACACAGGCCATGGTGTCTTTTGCTTGCCTGCCTGACTCTTTAAGTCTCTCTTTCTGTCTATCACTGAACCTTTATCGCCCTGATTTCTCAGCAGCAGCCCGCTCTCCCCTCCACGCGTCTCTCTGCAGTCAGTCACTCAAACAGTCAGTAAGTAAGGCAGTCAGTCGTTTTGTCCCGGTGTGGCTAAAGCATTATCTCCGGGGCTTCGCCACGCTGTTCCTTAAGCGTTCCGACATCCTTTCCCAACCGCTGCCACTTCCCACTGGGAAATTGAAAATGCCGCAGTCGCCGCAGGCAACAAGATTTATCTACTTACACACCTACTGAGTGAGAGAGACACAGAGAGGAAGAATAAGAGAGAAGGAAAGGGAAGATTTAAGTCTGTGTGAAGGAGGCTGTGTTTAGTTTTCTCTTTCTTAGTTCCTATACATATTTTGCAGCACATGCAAATTCTTGTTACATTAAAAAGTGACTATTTAACTCCAAATGCTTGTTCAAATCCTGACCTTTACAGCAAATAGCTGTAGGCGGTTTGCTAAATCTGTGCTGTGTTGGATTTGAATACAGAGATGGACAAATATGAATTTTCGACAGCTGTATCTTCCTCCACCTCTCATCTAGCTTTCTTTTCTTTAACAACTCCCCCTCACCCACCCCCACCCGCTCCCTCCCCGTTTGCTCGCTCCCTCCAGACCGCCGGGGTAGTGTGTTGTTGTCGAGGGCGACAGGCGAGGCGAGCGACACACTCGCGCTCCGTCAACCGTCTGTCTTTAATGAGAGACACAGAAAGGCCCAGGGGACAGAGACCTGACTCTCTTTCTCTCTCATAGACACACACACACACACACACACACACACACATATATATATAATTTGAGTCTAAGGGGGAAAAAAAAGTTACGTGTTCCAAGAAAGGGGTAATTACAATATCACACGACTTTGCACCTTTGTTTGCTTTTGAAAACAATATGCGAGAGAGAGAGAGAGAGAGAGAGAGAGAGAGAGAGAGAGAGAGAGAGAGAGAGAGAGAGAGAAGAGAGGAAGAACGAGATGAAAATGAAGATCTGGGGGGAGGAGGTGAGGGAAAAAAAGGGTGATAGAGAGAGAAAGATAGAGAGAGAGAGGGAAAAAAAGAGAGAAAATGGGCTGTGTGTGTCCTGGTCTCCCCTCTCCCTCTGGTGTTCACCTGGTTACTCATCCATTACACAGAGCACAGTACATGACTGACTGACGGAGAGCAAGTGAGGGAGCGAGAGAGAAAGAGAGAGAGAGAGAGAGAGAGAGAGAGAGAGAAAGAGAGAGAGAGAGATCGTGGTGGGGGAGACACAGGCAGGCTCTTACATACACACAGCGTTTTCCATTCTATGGCATTAGTGTAAATGGGCAAGGTAATGAACGTTGCGGTGGGATAATTGTCATTGATGGTCATTAGATTCACCCTTCAGTGCCAACACACACACACACACACACACACACATACACACACACACACATTCAGGCCCATAGCTGGAATATGGAGCATGGCAGAGACATAACTAAGCTGTAATTGCTGAAGTGTATCAATTAATGTGAACAGCAGCGTGTGCTGACCCCTGGTCACTCGTTATTACGGAGAGAGAAAGTGGGGGAGAAAAGGGGGAAAGAGGGGGAAAAAGAGGGAGAAAGGGGGAGAGACGGGGTGATGGAGAGGAAATAAAAGTAGGGTGTATACAGTATACTTCTGCTGTAAAGGTGTCTGGTGCTTTGTCATGTTTACGTTAAGCGCTAATTGTTCTTTGTTCTGACTACAAGCCTCAAACATCCTCTGTGATTTTACTGCAGCTGTTCATATAGTAGAATAAAGCTGATTAAATTCAAAGCTTTACTGTGCAATACTTCATTTCCTCCTATTTGTCTTCATATCTTGATCGTCTAATTAATGTCTGTAATGATTTATCTTTGTTTTTTTATTGTTTTAATTGCCTTTTAATCTCAGGAAGGACAAAAAGTTTAATCACATTACCCATGTGCACTTGCATCACATAGGACAGGTGTGTTTTATTTGTTCTGGATTCCCTTCTTTCCGGCCAAAATTATGTGGACACACACACACACTTTGTCTCAGCTGTTCTTAATGGTTTAAGCTCAGCTCTGAAGTTCCAATTATGGGAATTATTAATGCTGCAGCATACAATGATAATTCTAAACAATATAACACTTTTCCAACTTCGCACAAACTAAGGTTAATTCAAGGTTCAAATGGTTTCCAAGTTTGGTGTTACAGAACTTGATAAGCCTGAAGAGAAGATCTTGACCAACTCTCGCTCATCTGTGAGCCGGGCCTTATCACCTAACATCAGTTCCCCGACCAAATTCCTGCAGCCAGATTCCAAAATCTTGTGGAAAGCCTTCTCAGATGTGTGGCGGTTGTTAAAGCAGCATATAAATTACAAAAAACACACATGGGTATAGTGTTCATATTTTTTAGAGTGCACATACTATTGTATTCCCCTGATGATCAAATGTGTGGATCTTCTCTTATCAATTCCAACTTAATATGATGAGTACTGTGTAATAATATATTAAGAACAAACAAAAACATGTAGCTATACTCACGTCAAAGAAATGTCCCGTCATGCTGCAGCGATGACACCGTTTGTGCCAGTACGCCCTCTCACTGCAGGAATCGTACAGGTGACCAGGCATCCCGCAGTTGTTGCAGTGTTTATTGGGACATGCGCTGACCACGTGGCCTGTGGTGCCACAAAGGAAGCAGGGAGACAATTTCTGCAGACACACACACACACACACACACACACACACACACACACACACATAGACATAACCCAGTTAGCAGTTGTGCATACTTGTGCCCATCAGTGTGTCTAAGCTGTACATGCTAGTGCGCACTGAGTGGAACTGACTTTGGGCTCGGGGCAGTTTTTGGAGAGATGCCCGTGCTTGTTGCAGTTTCTACATTGGACGTTCTTGCTGGTATAGTATCTGTTTGAAACTCGCTGCACCGCTATCCTGGAACCTTTGTCTTTGTTGAAGATCTGAGCCTGAAACACAGACAATTAATAAATCATTAGCATCATGTTAGTGGAGTTAGCCTCAATGGACTAACCTCGAAGTTTTGTACATATGAAACACAAGGTTCAATTTTCAATTATCAAGTCTATCAAAAATGAAAAAAACAAAACACTTTCTTACTATTTGTGACAAACAGACATAGATTCATCCTCGAATA
This sequence comes from Euthynnus affinis, assembly GCA_029490765.1. Taxonomy (NCBI): domain Eukaryota; kingdom Metazoa; phylum Chordata; class Actinopteri; order Scombriformes; family Scombridae; genus Euthynnus; species Euthynnus affinis. The sequence goes on from CM055838.1 coordinate 20,167,821, forward strand.
AAGCACAAGTGGAACCATGATTTTTAAAAATCATGCATTACTTATAATATATTACATTGGCTTATATCTTTAGAACAAGCTAGCATTCATTAACCAAGCATTTGCACTGTGAAAATCTGAGAAAATATACTTTTTGTGATAAATACTGTTCATTTATGAATTTACAAGTCTTCGGTTCCTGCCTGTTTCTCCAGAAAACACCCATAATTAAGACCATTAATAGAAACTATTGTGTAAACAGATCTCAGCAGACAAAAGTAGTTGAGGTTAGATTATACATTCAATACTGTAAAGCTTCTATTTGCCACATACCTCCTTGTCCTTATCAGAAACCAACCAGGTGCCATCTTGATCTTTTTCTTCAGCATCTGCACAGAAAAAAAAGCATTTTGAAATAAAGTGACTTAAGATACTGCTCATTTGTGCTCAAGTTTTACTTTCCCCTATATTAGCATGTGATTTTGACTGTAATATTATTTTTGTTTTGCAAGATTTTGGCTTTCTTGAGAAGAAATTATTCTTATTAACAGCATACAACAATACAATTTAAAAAAAATAGACAGCTCAAAATCAGAAGAAACAGATCAGGGATGCGCTCAAAATGTCACAAATTCCTGCTTATAGCTGCTTAAATCTGCAGATAATTATGGTGGTCTTTGCTTTCACCAGTTATTTAAACAGGGATTACACAAGAAACAAGCAAGATTGCTAAACATTGGAGCCAGAATTGATGTAAAAAAATATATAATATCAACCCTGTTAAGAACTCTAAAGCCTGAGGAGTGAGTTCAGTTTCCTGTAAGTGAAGGACCCACACATACACATACTGAAACTGACACAGTGGCAGCCCAGCACATCTGTATGAGACTGGCACTAACAGCGCCCTGAGGGAGACCACTGTATTCTCCTCAGGCCCACAGAACTGTAACTGACATCCAGAAATCGTAACGTAAACACACACACACACACACATACACACATATACGCACACACAGAAACACACAGACACGTGTACTCAGCATAAATTATGTGCTGATAGCAATGACCCACACAGGCTCGCATGCTTTCACAAACACATACAGACACACCCACACATCGACCCCTGCGATTAGCTGGTTGACAGTCTTTAGCCTTTGGACAAACACGCAGCCTTGAGCCATAATCAAATATTACACTCTCCTTTCCACCTCTTTCTTTCTTCCTTTTTCTGACTCTCTCTACCCAGCCCCTTATCGCTATTCTGTTCAGCCCTCCTTCTTTGCTTTCGCTCGCTCTCTCCTTGTTGTTTTCTACCCCCCCCCCCCCCTTCCTCTCCTCCCCACTGCAGAGGGAGGTTATCACCTCTCTTCCCTGTCAAACAAATTAAAATGGCTGCTGTTTGGATGGGGCTTCTTTCTGCCACGACCTTCACCTCGAAAAACACACACGCACACAAGTACAAGCAACTCCATGTTGTTCAAATTTAGGTGAATTCTACGTTTTATCACGTCATTTAAAGGTCTTCGTTTTGTGGAGATAAAAACCTACAAATCTCCTCTGAATGGTAACTGAGCCAGAACAATAATTGTTTTCTTGGTTGCTGAAAAGTTCAGATTTTGAAGCGGCTCATCTGAGCTTTTCAAAGATTTTGGACTGTAACATCAGTATCTACACAGCTGACAAAAGCTGGAAATCAAAGCACCAAGACTTGAATTCATTATGTAATCAGGTAATACTTATTAAAGTTCATCAATTTGTGACTAATAGCGTTGAACTCATAGGTTGTGTGAGTCATTTTAAAAGGGTATTTTCCCCTTTATGGTTTAAATCAGTTTGAAGCAGTCACATTTTCTCCTGGCTTTCAAAATGAGTGTGTGGTGATTAAGCCAGTAGGATTATTACATTTGGCACATATCTATTAGAAACTAGAGTAAAACTACAGATAATAGTTGAGCAAGAGCTTTGGTAAGTTTGCCTACATTTTTAAGCACTTTTAAATTGGTGTTTGATGCCGTGGTTATCAGTAGATCACTTCCCCGAATGATGCACCTCACTGAGACTCACATATAAGACTTAAAATTAACTGCATGGTGTCAGATCAGTGCACCACAGTGTGGTGTCTCACACTGTCACGCTAGAGTTATTCTAGTGTAGTTGGTTATGGTTAGTGTACAGAAGTGAACTGGGAGCCTCTGCAGTGCTCACCTACTGTGGGCAATCTGGGGGGCCTCGGTGTGACGTCTGTGTGTGTGTGTGTGTGTGTGTGTGTGTGTGTGTGTGTGTGTGTGTGTGTGTGTGTGTGCGCGCCTGTGCGTCCGTGCACGCATAGTTGGTGTTACACAACAACCAGCCAGCACTTAGTCAATGGGCTGCTTGAAAAAAAGAAAGGGGTGAAAGGTGTGTATGTGTGTGTAGAACTGCGTCTGTGTCTGTGTGTGTGTGTGGCGTTAGTGACTCAACGAAAGTCATTCCCAAAGCGTCTCCCGGGGGGACTCCCCAAATAAAGAGCAGGAAGCTTTCCCTTAATCTAAGGGCCCCCCATCTCACCAACACACACACGGATAAAGGGTGAAGCTCTTTGTCACGGCCGAGGAATCAAACACATGGGTGGGGTGGAGGGAGGGTGAGGGGGGGGTGCGGGGGGGTTGGAGGAGGAAGAGGATGGAGGAGGAAAAGAGGAAAGGGTGAGGGGGAAGGGGAAGGGGGGGCCTGTTGTCTGTACACTGAGTGAAAATATGCTAATCAACCTTGAGGCCCCGTTCAAAACCAAAACCATCAGAGCCGCTCGCTCCATCGTGGCCCAACAGATCTGAAGGAGTCTGGAGCTGAATAAGCAGATGGCAGCGGCTTCACCGAGCAGCTGTACGGACTCGAGAGAGAGGCCTCCGCCATGTTGACTGCAACTGTTCAATTTGACTAGATCTAATGCCGAAGCGCTCCATACAGCCATCTTAGAGGTCTAAGTCCAAAGATCCTATATTTATATATATATATAAAAAAATGTATGGGTGGATAATGACATGACAGGTCTGAGGGACATCAGAGTCTCAAATGGTGCTCATGTGCATTCAATAAAACCGTCTGAGAGAAAACCGACCATAGCGTCCCATTTACAGCAAGTTGTACGATTTTGATTCTATGGGACAAATCTTACATTATCACATCACTGCCCCGTCAAGGGAAAATTCGACACAATGGCGTGGAAGAGGGGGGAGACAAGGAAACAGAGGGAGGGAAGGATCAGGGGAGAGAAGGCGACAGATGCTACCTGTCTGTCTCATAGGTACCCTGATTACTAGAAGAAGATGAGGAGGAGAGGGGAGGAGGGCTGTGCGCCAGTTCATCAGAGCCGGCAGAACAGAACAAAACAGAGGAATTGTGTGTGTGTGTGTGTGTGTGTGTGTGTGTGTGTGTGCGTGTGTGTGTGTGTGTGTGTGTGTGTGTGTGTGAACGCGTTGAATCTGTCCCTTCTACCAGTGAGAACAGAACGGAAGTGTACGTGTGGCTAATGAACCATGAACACCCGGCTCTCCTGGGGTGACACACGCACACACATACATAAATAGACACACACACACACACGCAGCAGTACGGAATATTAGGGGACCATCCCTCACACGGGACAGGGTGGTTTGAGTCTGATAACCAAAAGGACAAGCCTGAGAACGTCAAGACACAAGACAAGGCGGTCTCTCCTTACAACCACCTTCGAACCATTAACCAGTGTCCTCTGATATGTGTATGTGCATATATATATATATATATATATATATATATATAGATATATATATATATGTGTGTGTGTGTGTGTGTGTGTGTGTGTGTGTGTGTGTGTGTGTGTGTGTCATCTACAAGCTGTTCCTTCCTCTGTCACAGAAACATCAAAGCCTTGGACTGGCCCGCCTTGCCCCTATCCTTCTTTCCCTGTCCCGACACTTAAACAGGCATCCCAAACCAGCCCGCCCATTGTACCACAGTGTTGACCGGGCCCATTAACACACCCACCAGTGCACGCACACGCACCACACACACACACACGCACACACACACACACACACACACACAAAATGGGGAGTGAAAGAGGGGCCTTGCCCCCCAAATGGAGGTTATGTTTGATACTGAAGCGACAGGGTTGGATTAGCAACACTATACATGACAATGGTGAGGGTGGGCAGGAGTGTGCAGGCTGTGTGTGTGTGTGTGTGTGTGTGTGTGTGTGTGTGTGTGTGTGTGTGTGTGTCCGTGTATGCACGTAAAAAAAAAAGCTTCCTTTGTGACATCACCCTTGCCCTACAGCCTTGCCCTCTGCAAGGTTAAACACAGCGAAAGGTTGACTAAGTCAGACGCACACGCACAGACGCGCACATGCCCGTAGATTTCCTGCGTTCTTTTGTGTGACAGAAAAGTCTGGCAAAGGGTGTAAAACACAATAGCAAAGAGAGCAAGGAGAACAAGTGAGATGAACAAGAGCAGTGAGAGGAAGAGGAGGGGGGGTGAGGATGATGAAAATGCATGGGTATGGGCCATGGAGCACATTACAACACAACAAAAGAGAAGCTGGCTGAGTGTCAAGCCCACAGGACAACAAACAGCATCCAGGTAGAACAGGACGAAGTGTTTCATAGAAGAAATAAAGGTGAAAGGCAGCGCAGGAATGGGAGCAAATCAGGTAAAGAAGATGAAATGATATGCAGAACCAGAAGGAGGTGTGTGTGTGTGAGAGAGAGAGTGTGTGTAGATGTTTGCCATGCAGGGAATAGATCAATAGCTGTACAGGCCGATTATAGATTAAAGCAGCAGATTTCATTTGGCTTCATTTCATGCTCTTTCTTTGCCCATCTCCACTGATCTCTCTGTTAGACGGAGGATGAGAGAAAAAGAGCCCAAAAGAGGAAAGTCAAGTGAAAAATCTGTCAAGTGAATTTCCAGTTTAAGTCAAATCTGCAGGTCACCAGATACGCTTCATTTACAAAAAGGATATAGATCAACTGTCTTGTGGGAAAACACTTTTTGCTTGGGTTTCATGTAAATTTTAACATAAGCTATTTAAAGTCCTCTAGAGTCTTAAGTCTTCTAGAGTTCTACACAGGCCTAAAACTTGATGATCTTTACAAGATCTTGAGCCTGTATTTTTCCTTTTTTCATCCAATACTGACATTAGCTTGTTAGCTAAAGTAACAAACTCTCTACTACTCTGTCTCTATCCCTCTTTTCACAAGGCATTGCATCTACTTGCCACACAAGTCACACAAGCCAACAAAACCAACACAACTGATCATCATCATAAATCAAACATAGAAAAATTAAACTCTATGAAAATTACAAACAAATTTTTTTGACATAGATGGTAAGCTTTCATTTCCATAATGCCTCTTCTTTTAATGCACCTTCCAATTCCCAGCACCACAGGAGCCAACATCAACATAAAGGACCAAGAACCCATTGTGGTACTGAACCTTGGAAAGCACAAACAAGATGGAGACAAATTTCTTAATAAATTGAAAATACCTATACCTAAACCCTGCCAAAGCCTGAATTTTTAACAACATCTGGTTTGGTAGCAGAACTCTTATTTCTTTCTGGCCAAGCTGCTGGAAATCTGCCTACAGTCCAAGAACCTTTCATAAACTTGACATAATAAGCAAAGGCAAATTTTGAAAAAGAGAAATGAAAAGGTGCTTTGTGATCAGTCATTTTTTGCCGCTGCAGCTTGACGGAAAAGTGAAATACAAGCAGATGCCATCACCCTGATCCCTGTTGAATCTGCCTTGTGGTCGGCCATCACATATTTCATCGCAACCCGTCTCTGATTATCCACCCCCCTCCGCCCATGACATGCCGAGTGTTCACCCCCTGCCAGCCCGTGCCACCTCCTCCCTTCCTCCTCGCCCCTTTCCACACCATGTTGGCAGCCAGGGCAGGGCAGGTGGCCAAACCTGTCAGTCAAAGCACCGTCGCCACGCGGCAACACCATAGACACCAATTACCACACAGCAGGGGCGCGGCCTGGCAACCGCATGGCAACCACATGGTCCAATCAGGGTACACAACAACAGGGACCGGAGAAGGCCAAGAAAAGTGAGCGAGACTGTTTGTATTTTGTGTGTGTTTATGCGTGCGCGCGTGTGTGTGCACGTGCACGTGAGTATGGCGTAGCCGTATTCAAGTTATCCAAAACTGAGCCAATGCGTGACTGAGGGTTTGACAGAAGACAGGTAGTCATTGTGTCTTTTTAATATCCGTTAGCTGTCTATTTTGTAGAGATTTTCAATTCAAACACAAAATTTATCTCCATCTGTCTGCTGATAATCAGAGTGGTTGTTATTAAACACACTGTCCTGACTCATGACCGGTTCTGGTAGTCTCATCAATCATGCGTCTATGTTTCAAAAGGAGACAGAATTAAAAATTGCCTTATTTAATTGCCCCAAACATGCTTGGTTGGTTGATTTGTGCCTACAACATATTACGGATGTACAAAAACAGTTCAAGATCTCACTTGTAATTAGGTTTTTCTACTTGTATTCTCTTTACCAAAGAGTACAAGATTTTTTTGTCAAATGGATCCAGTGAGTCAGACACCAGTCAGTTTGTGATTACTTCAGTGACTCAGAGTTTGACTTGAATAGCTTCATGTGCTGGAATTTACCTGGAAGTTAAAAATTCATATGGGGGTTGTGAAACCATGGTTTTTGTGTCTTTTACATAATACTGTATAATTGTTAGATATAAATAAGAATCGCATCTGATCAGGAGAAGAAACAATAGGCTGTCTTTAATGAAACAGACATTGCGTATTAAAAAATATTTATTAAAATTATTGAATTCTTTCAATATGAATTGGGCTAAAACGTTTCCCACAAGTCATATCTGAATTTAAATGATCCAAAATGACTCACGCAGTATAACTCAAAGTTGAACCCTTTTACCTGTGTGTGACTCAAGAGCTTTACATATTCGACCACATGAGAAAAAAGATTTTTACTACTGTCACCACGTTTTTTTCAATAAACACATTTGGACGGAGGGTCACTTTTGGAGTTTTAACTTTATGCAGTACGATGGCAGAGTAGCTGAATAGTCAACAAGTGTTTACTTTTTATGGCTAAAGTCATACTCGTGTACGCAAGCATATAAAATATCACTGATAAAATTGACCAAATTATTCAGGGTACCCCCCGTTTGTCTTCTGCGGCGAAACACACTAATACACCAGCACACAATGTCTGTAAGGGGCAAATATATTTTAATAAAACCAGTGAGTTGCAACCTCAATTTCATTTTGATGAATTTCCTCCTGCGGGAGTGAGCCAGGCAGTGGGCGGGAGGGCGGAAAGGCGGGAGAGCGGGAGAGGGAAGTGGGGTGATGGGGGCTGGGAGGCAGATAGAATTTTCATGATTGTTATTTTTGTTATTATACAGAGAGAGAAGAGAGGGGGGGAGAGGGAGGGTAGATAAACGACGTTGGTTAATCTGAGGCATTTTGCGGAGCGCTCCATTATCGGGCAGGTTGGGCACGTCGAGGGGGTTATTTTTCCGAGGGATCTTTGGCCCCGGTAATTAAGCTCCATTCACCAGGCCCTGTTCCCCAAATTAAAAATTTGTCATTAAGTGGAATTTACCATAATGCCTTTTTATCTGCCGGCGCTTCAGCATGTGTGTGTGTGTGTGTGTGTGTGGAGAGTAGGGGTGAAGGAGGGGCAATGAGAGAGGGCAACCAATAAGAGGTTACACTGTGGTCACACGCACCGCACATACAAATACATACACGAACACCCATGCACACACACACACACACACACACACACACACACACACTCTGAGGAGAAAGGGCAAATTGAAAAACTGAAATAATCCTGGACAGCACCACACGTTTGCATGAGCAAATACAACACACACAGACACAGTCACACACACACAGTAGGTAAAAATGGCTAGTGGGGACATTCACTAACATAATGCATTCCTTAGCCCCTAACCCTAACCATCACAGCGAAATGCCAAACCCCAACCCTTACCCTAAAGTGAACCTAAACCCAATCCTAACCAAATTTGAACCCTCAAACAGCACCTCTGAGGATGTGTCAGAAAGTGAGGAGTGACCAAAATGTCCTCACTTCCCAGGTTTAAAACTCAAATTGGTTCTCACAATGATAGCCATACAAGTACACACACACACACACACACACACACACACACACACACACACACACACACACACACACACACACACACACACGCACAAATCCACCCTTCAATCCTTCAAATCCACAGCCTTTGGGGTAATTAAATAATGGTGCTTTAAAGTTTTAATTTAGATTTGGCTTTTCCTTCCTCCTCCTACTGTATGCCGCACAGCTCTCACACACACACACACACACACACACACACACACACACACACACACACACACACACACACATCCGAAACAGTCAGTCACAGTGTGTTACAGACTTCATCCAGCGAGATAGCCCTCAATGGGAAGGGTACATCTGAGAGAGTGAATGATTGGAGAGCAGAATCTCTGTCTCCATAGGCTTTATAAAACAATACAATTATTAGTCTTTAATTAGAGCGGCCCCTCTGTGGAACAGAGGACAGACAAAGAACAATAAAGGATTAGAAGAGGAGCTCCTAATATGGCTCTTTTATCACTTCATTCAAATGCAATTCATAAATGCATCCAGCTGTCCTTTTCACCTCGCAAAGTTGGAAGTTGGTGGTAAATTAGAATAGGAACAAAACAATCTTCTATTTAGGGCTGAAACTACCTATTATTTTTTGTTATTGATTCATTTATAGATAATCCCCTTCTAAAATTGATTATTTATAAAATGAAATATCAAAAATGAAGGGTCAACATGGTGGCCAGGGGGTTTAAGGGTCCAACCATGAATCCAGGTTTGAGCACAGCATGTTGTATCTCACTCCCCTCATTTCAGGTCATCTCTCTACTATCGAAACTAATGAAAAAGGCATAAAATGCATCCAAAAATAATTATTTACAAATTCCTATCTTAAAATGACCAGATAATTAAGCAATGTCTTAAACTTTTATATTGTCTTCCCAACAGCCATACTGGCAACCCAAAAGTATCGTTATGAAATGAAACAAAGCAAGAAAATACTTATATATGAGTGGCTGTAACAACAAAATGTTTTATTTAAAAGTTAGAAAAATTTGTGTTATTGGACTTCAAGATTAATTGGATCAGCTGTATTATTATTAAAAGGGGTGAAAAAAAGGCCGGCTATATGATGAATGAGGAAAATAAATCTCAATACTATATAAAAAGACAGTGGCAGGAAACAGCTTTTTCTACTCCAGACAATAGGTGATGTGGTGGTTTATGTAAAACATATGAAAATCTGATGAGGTCTGAAAATTCAGTGGTAATGTTACAAAGTTAAAATAATAAAAAAAACAAGGTCTTCAAGGTGTTATTGGATGTCTAAAAGACAGTATCGGTCGCATGCTTGATGATGAAACTGAGGAGAGAGGGAGACTCTGAAGTCATGTGATGAAACTATATAGTCAAGTCTGTATCTAGTCATCCAGCCTTCAAATCCAGATTTCTAAAATAACTTAAATGATTATACTGCTTGTGAAAAAAACTCCCAGTGCTCGCTTTGGACTCTAGAAAAACTTCCACCTTTAGCTCTTCTCATCACAGATACAAGAATCTCCCTTTTGAGTGTCAAGGAAAGCACCAAATATTTCCCTGAATTCCATCGAGTAAAGGTGAGGAACTAAGGACTTAAATGAACAGAGGTTGGGGGGGGGGGGGCTTGGAGGGAGATGAGGAAGAGCAGAGGAGGAGGAGGAGGAGAAGAAGGAGGAGGAGGAGGGTGAAAAGGGAAAAAGGAGGAAGAGAGGAGGGAAGGGGGGTGGTGGGGGTGGACAGATGGCAGAGGTTATGCCTGGCTGAAAGGGGCAAGACGGGAGGAGGCTGTACAGGGTCTGTGTGTGTGTGTGTGTGTGTGTGTGTGTGTGTGTGTGTGTGTGTGATAGGAGGAAACACGATGCTCTTTTACTCACTTCTCCACATAAACAGCTCATCCTTAAGATATCCCTTCATTTCCAGTCCTTAGATTCCTTTCCCTCCAATGATGAAGTTTATAGATGTCAAACGCATGTCAATAAACATCTGACGTACTTTTCCTTTGATACCTTTGAATCAACTGAGTCCAGCGCTCGCCTCGGTTGATTCCATATTGGCTGGCGATTGTATTCAGTGATGAACAAGATAATTAGGTCTTCCTGCATCTGATTGACAGATGAAACCTGCTTAAGGTAAACTACAGATAGAGCCGAATAACAACATGCTGTCAAATCTGTAAATGTTTGTGTGTGTGTGTGTGTGTGTGTGTGTGTGTGTGTGTGTCTCTAAAATACTGCACAGGAAGGAATGGCAGAATGGCAGGGGGAGAGTAGAGAGAGATAGGGGGTCTTATTTACTGTCGTTTAATTTGCTCCCCCTCTGCACCGTCCATCCCTTGGCTTTTCTGACAGGTAATAAAAAGCAGGAGCTTTCCTGACAAGCCCATTTGAATTTGGATTGAATAATATAACTGTAGGGTTTCCCACATAACGCTCTGTCCAAGCGTGCAACGCCGCACAGACACTGGCAGCCCCTCTGCCTGCCACGGTGTGTGCATATGTGTGTGTGTGTGTATTTAAGTCCATGGTGCTCACACACACAAACACACAGGTGCTTACGTCACGCTAGTTAATGCAACAGCAATAATGAATTCCTGCAACTAGCCACCATGCCACTCCCTTATGTCAATCTTCACATCTCTGACCTCTCCTCTTTTTCCTCATCACCCCCTCCCCTCTTCCTCTACTTCTCCCTTATTTCCTCTTCCTGCTTCTGCTTCTCCTTCTTCTTCTTCTCCTCCTCCTCCTCCTCTCCTCTACTGCCCAAGATCCCTTCATCCCACCTCCTCCTCTTGTCTTACCTCATCCACCGCTCGCGCTCCCTTCCCTTCCCTCCCCTCCCTTCATTCCCTCCCTCTCCTCCTCCTCTCGGTAGCTGCTGAAATCCCATTCCCCGTGGGGCAGGCTAAATTGAATTGGCGTGTTTATATGAACAACAGGGCCGTTGCTTTAATATACCTTAGAGTTTATGCCTAATGCCTCCCTGCTAATACCGCTGGAGCCCGCCGCCCTCACTCAACACACGGCGCTTTTATGGAAGTCATAAAAGAGACAGTATAGCGAGGGAGGAGAACAGAGAGATACACTGGAAGTGTGTTTGTGTTTGTAAGCAAGACAGAGAAAGAGAGGACGAGGTGAGACGCCTGATAATACATCTTAACAAGTTATCTCTCTGTTTCATCACACCTCTTTAAGATCGTCCTACAGTATCCCTTTGCTAGAAACCTGCACACACACATACACACACATCCTTCCAGTATGTGAATGAAAAGGAAAAAAAAAAAGAGGATAGGCAGAAAGGGAGGAAGATTTTTTTAGATTAGCGAGTAATGCTGAATAAATATCCGGAGATTTGGTTGAGGGGGTCGGTCATGCTCGTCGACTTGCAAACATCCTCCATTTTCTCTCTGTCTCCCCCCTTCTTTCTTCCTTTCTTTCTCTCCCCTGTCCCTTTTCTCTTCTGGCCCAGTGTCAGCCTACAAAAGGCCCACAGTACAAAGGAGAGAAACAGGCCTGAGACACTCAACCCAATTACTATTGATCAGTCTGCACTCAGAGGACAGAAATGCGCTCACCTGCACGCACGCACACACATGCAAAACACACACACACACACAAATCTGTCTAGATACAGAAAGTCCTGTAAGGTCATAGATGGTTATTTGTTCACAGCTGATTTTTAACAGTTACCACACTGGACTGTTAAAAAATCCTGTAAAGCGTTTCTAGGTTATATTACTTTTACATCCTATTACCTCAAAAATACTGAGCCGTGACTGCATATCAAGACCAGGAGTCTTAACTGCAGTTCAAATTACATTATCCACGCTATACAAAGCAAAGTAGCCACAAACTGCACAAATGCTGATAAAACCATTTGGCAGGATGTTAAAAGTATTTGAATGTGGTCATTTATGTGACTGTATATTCATTCAGGGATATTTTATTCAAAGTAGATCTGCTAGTGAGTCGCAGGTTACTCTGTTTTACACAAAGAATAGAGACAAAGAGATCAAAACCAGAAAAGGAACAGAAAATATTGTCTGTATGTTACGAGGATATCAGTTCCTAACAGTGTGTTGTAACAGTAACTTGAACCATTAGGTGTTGATACATTTCAGTAATTTCTCTACTGTGTTACATTTTCCCCTTCTGTTACGTACCAAAAGCTTTTCAAATTTTTGTTGACCGAATTTTGAATATTTTCTTAACTTACAGCAGGTCTAAAATTTTCTGTTAAAAAAAATAATTTATGGCAAATTCTTTACTCAAACATTGAAGGCTAAAAATAGTGACATATACTCACATAAAGAGAAAATAGTCTGTGTTTTTTTTTCTTCGCATTAAAGATATTATTGATCAAAAAGTCATTAAAATGGAAAACAAAGTACATTGTGACCTCAAATGCATTATTCAAAAAAGGTCATGGCTTTAGAAACAATTTTTATTGCCATTGATGACAATTAATGTTTTAAATCAATATCAAATCATATCAATATACAAATTATAAAAAAATAATTCCACTAAATTAGTCAAAATTAAATTCAGTTCCAGTTACATTGTTTCTAAACCTTGTTCAAAGTCAAGCGGAAGATGTATAAATAATAAATATTATAATGTAAATATTACATTACTTTGCATTGCTGAATAACTATTTGATGATAAGTACAAGTAGGTAACTGCTGTCTACTATATATAAACAATGAATAAGAAGAAACCTGAAGCTGCCTGAGAACGTTCCAGCTGATCCCCAGAGAGAAAAAAAATAACTTAAATCACTATGTAAAGACCGTGTAAAACCTAAAGACTTTTCCATTTGAAGATGCCCGACCAAAACCTTTAAAAGTTTGCAAAGCCCAGCCCGTAGGTGCACGCACACACGCTCACAGACACACAAAACTAGTCTCATATTAAGGGTGTGATGAACTCTGCGTATTGTCTGAAAGCCTGCGCCGAAATATCAATGACTAAACTCCACAATGAGTTGGTAACTATCTCCTTTGCTCTGATTTTATCCTCAATAATTAATTTTCTTTCCCAACGCCGACTTCGGCTTTATCGGTCGCTCGCCGCCAGAATCTCAGCATTCCATTTAACCATAATCCCCCGGATAAAGGGGGCAGCCTAGGTGTGCTAATGCACCGGCATGTGTGCACACAGGGACGCGTGCACGAGTCAAGACTTGAACTTCATTCACAGACACACAATATTTTAAACCAAGTACACGGTTGTGCAAAGAGAAGCTAGTCATACCAATGCTGAGGAAATTCACCACACTTATAATTAACATTTACCGCATTTAGACACATCAAAAGGAACTGTGGATAAGTGCAATAAGGACATAATGTTTACTGTCAGCTGTGTGACCTCTCAAACAGATCCAAGATACAAGCTGGATTATCTTAGGCCAGCCTATAGCATGAATCCTGACCCTGCGAGCCCGGCATAGCAACAGCCACGTAACCAAGGCTTGGTCTTGTTATATGGGAGGATGGTTGGGGATGGGAGTGGAGGAATACAGAGATGGGATGGATGGAGGGAGGGGTGGAGCTGAAGGGGAAGAAAGGTGGAGTGCGGGTATGAATACGGGCTGATGTTGTATTTCCAAGATACCCTTAGCCTGCGCTGGCGTTTTGAAAATATTCAAGAGATGGTGCCGATAAATTCACTACCGCTAACGGCAGCATGGAAATACTTTCACCATTGATCACGCCAATGTAGAGCTGCGACAATTAGTCAATTAATCGATTAGTTGTTTGCCAGAAAGATAATCTGCAATGGATTAATTGGTGAAGTCCTTCTTAAAAGGAAAAGTTCTAAACGTTAGTTTGGTTGGTTGAACAAAACAGGCAATTTGGGCTTTAGGAGACTGTAATAAACATTTTTCACTGTTTTCTGCCATTTTATAGACTAAACGATTAATCATTTTATCGAAAAACAAATTGGTAGATTAATTGATAATGAAAATAATTGTTAGGATGTGCGTACAAATCTTACTTGGTTCCAGTTTTTGAAGATGTGGACATGAAAGAATAGTCTTCAATCATCTAAAAACTCAAAATATCCTAAAATTAGAAACTATGAGTAAGAATTTAGTTTGAAAATGATTAGAAACCTGAATCTTGATCAGTCATCTAACACCTGATACTGTGTTACTGTCAAGGTGTTTTTAAGATACAGTACATTTTTTTCTGACAGATACAGAAACATTTGCATTTCATCTCTTGTGAACTGGCATTTGCCTCCCACGACAACTGCTCAAGTCTTTACCGTGTTACACCAAACACCTAAATCCTGGTATTTAAGGGCCTATTAACTGGCAAGCTCTTAGATCCTAATGGGACTCCTAATTAGCGTTTTATTGAAGGCAGGTGTGATGGAAAGGTCAACCAGTTAAGCTTACACATGTCATAAACACATAGAATCAATATACAGCAATCACGCAACATACTGTATATAACAGTGGGTAAAATCAGAAGATGAAGGGAATGTCAGTGAGAGAAAAGAGGAGGATGAAAATGAGGGAAGAGCTGGATTGACTGAAATTAAAGTGAGTGCCAGCTAGGCCAGACCAGGCCCAGCTGGTCTCTGTCTGACGAGAGCCTTAATTAAGAGACATGGGGAGAAGCCTTGGAATGGCCACATACACACTGCCAGGAGCCTCTGGAGAGGAAACTGCTAAACAGGCACACTTGTGTGTCTGTGTGGTGCACTGCCAAGAATCAAACACACATACACACACACGCACGCACGCACGCACGCACGCACGCACGCACGCACGCACGCACGCACGCACGCACGCACGCACGCACGCACACACATCCTCTGGGACCTTGTGAAAAACATTGCCCAGCTATTATTAGGCAACCCTTTGCATACCGGAGCAAGTGTACTAACCCTAAATGTGTGTGTGTTTGGGGTCCTCCCTCTTGTCCTGTTGACTGTTAAACTGTTAAACTTCTGATTCCAAAACAGCTCTCTCCTCCTCTGCTAGTGTTGAAGAGGAGAGACGAAAAGTGAGAGTAAAAAAAAAGGGGGGAGGGGGCGGGGGGGGGGAAGAACGAGGCGAGGGGAGAAGGGTGATTTTGTGGATCCATGACTGCCTTTACCCCCCTACCCCCCCCCCCCCCAACCCCAACCCCTCTCACCCACCCCCTCTCGCCCTTCTTCCTCCTGTTCCTCATCCCAAAAACGTATTAATATTAATATATATCCCTCCAACCCCTTTCCCTCAACTCCTCCATCCCCAAAAAATATCACCACCCTAGGCTACCAGTTAATAAAGCCCTCTCGACGACCCCTCCCAGCCCCAAAACCAAGGAAAGACAATAAGGGGAAAGTTCTCCGGCCAAATAAAAGAACAGAAATTAATACAGTCCCGCGGGACCCCCCTCTGTCCCACTGTCACCCCCCACAATAATTTGATTTCCTATTAAGTGATTGCTTAATTATAATGATTATTATTGGTAATTGTAATTGACATTTTTTTTCTCTCTGCTAGTCTCCTCTCTGTCCCTTACCTTCAGGTCTCCTTATAAAAAGGGACAAGGCGGGTGGTGAAAATGCACAAGGGACTGAAAAAGAGGGAGAGAAATGGTGGCGTAACAGGAAAAAAAAAGCACTTGACAATCTGACATTTAAAATATACTGACTACTCTGTCCACCTGAACATAGAATACAATGTGGGATTAAGGTGTTGAGGCTTAGAAGTTTTATTTAATCATACATGAGTGTGTTTCAGTGTGTGTGTGTGTCTGTATTCGTCTAGATGTCTTATCCTGTAGCTTCAGGGCACAACGTCTGCTGCAGGTCTCCTTAGAAAAGAGATTCTTGATCTCAATGGGATATCCTGGTTAAATAAAGGTTAAAGAAGAACACTTGGATTCCCTATTCTAACACCCCCCCCCCCCCCCCCCCCACCTCCCCACCCCCTTACACACACACGCACACACACATTAAACTACAGTAGGGACCCTCTGGTCTCTAGTTTATTACCCCTTCCTCGAGGCTACAGTTTCTGCAAACAGGAGGTCATGTGTGTTTGCTATAATAATAAAAAAAAAAGAACCTCACATTTGTTCTGACACATTTTGCCATGAATTGAGAGTGAAAAAAAAAAAAAAAAGCACACTTGGTAAAAACCACAGTTCAACAGCGCCAAATCAAAACCGTGTTGAAAACTATTTCATTTAACGTCACATTCTTTCTCTATTCGGAACTAAAGACGGTGAAACTTCGTTCCAGTGGGCCAGGGCACGGTTATTGGGCTCACCTCAGGCGTGGTGAGGGTGACACCGACTCATGCACTTTTGTCTTTAGATGCACACACCTTCACACTCCAACACACACACACAACATTCAAACCTTGCATCACACCTTCACTTTCACTCCATAATGTTCTCTCATTCCCACAACGCAAAAATATTAAAACTGCAAATATCATGGTCAACAATAAATATTTTAAATAAGAGTCTCGTCTATTGTATTAAACAACTGTTAACCGACTTCAAATCAAAATCGAAATATCATCCATCCACTGAAAGATGCTGGTTTCAAGACAGTTGGGCTGCGGTGTGCGCGTGTGTCTGTGTGAAACATTTTACCCTACTCGCACCGTGTGTGCGAGTAGGGTAAAATGTTTTCTACTAGATTATATTTAAATACCCCTTACTCACTCTGAAGAACAAACAGACGCATTAATACAAATGAGCACCTGCAGCCGCAACCACAGATGTCAGTGGGTGTTTTTCAGTCTAAGTTTCCAAGAAAAAAAAAAATAGAGAATTAATTTTCATAGATTATTTTGACCAAAATTACTTTCAGACAGGATGGCTTGTACCTTCCAGATGCAGATATACACCACATATATAAATATACTGACACCACAGCACAAAAGAAAGAGCTACATATATTAGTTATGACTAATAGCAGATAATGATCTCCTTGTAATTCTACTAAATGAAAGTATGGGTAGAAAAAGGTTGCGAGAAACAAGTTATCATTAAAATTACTCTCAATAATTATCTAAAAATAACCTCTTTATTTAATTTGCTTGTACCACAGTGATCAATACACTACTTGACCAGCATAATCCAATATCAGTTCAATGTAAACATGTTCAATTCATGATCATAAAATTGTGAGAGCACAAATCAGAAGTATAAAGCCTCCTACGAACCGATTCAAACGTGGCCGACATGTTACGAATCTGAAACGGCTCACAGGACAAACAGCTGTTTCATTTAGCTCGAAAAACACACAGCGTTGAAACCAGATTTGTGGTTTTTGTACGGAGCCACGCTACTGTAGGTTAGTGGTGTTATACGTGAAGATTCACACCGACAGGACTGACAGACAGCGCTGGATGTCAGTAAGAGCAGACAGAAATCCGGCTGTGTTTGAGCCACTCTGAGATCTTAGCCTGGAGACAAACCGTCCCTGACCGACAGCATTACCATGGCCGATTCTTTTCAAGGCCTGTCTCATCCACTTTAGCTTACTCACTCTCATCTCTCTCTCCCTCTGTCTGTCTGAAGCTGAGCCTCGCTCTCCGTCCCTTCCTGCACAGATTTCTTTGGATATGAACACAAGAGCTGTTTCACATTCCTCCCAATTTGCTCAGAAATGCTATCGCTCACTCCCCGTTGCTCTTCACTCCTGTAAATGATCAATTTTCCTCATTTTGGGGGGAAAACTAGAGGGCCAGAGGCTGAGCTTAAGGAAGGATTCAGGAGAGATGAATTGACAGTGAAACCTGCTCAACAATGACATGAACAAAAGAGGAGCAATGAAAAGTGAAATGAGACTGTTGTTGTGCATACTTATTGTAAAATAGTTAAAAGTTAAGGTGAGTTCACAGCAACATTATTATTCTTAATAATGAATATGACAAGTAAGAGCACCAGTATGTCCAAAACTGACTAATAACAAGAGCTAAATGCAGTTAAATAAAATTATCTCTAATAAAAATCTAATGATTCTTAACGTTTTGTCTGTCCATTAAATGATCCCACCATGATGATGATGATTAATTTATTTGGACATATATAAGATGTCCACTCAGAGAAGGAACTTGATCGAGGTTGTCACCAAATGTGACAAACCGCTTTTCAAAATGACAAAGAAACTGCTGTTTCTTTTACCAGATTACAGTTGTCGTTACATTTCAGTGGTCGTCGTCATCAAATGATTGTTCAATCAAAAGCTTTTGAAAAATGAAAGCATCTGGCTTTGAACTCAATTTTTATTTTGCATGCGCTAATATTAGGCCTACACAGTAATCTAATCTAATTTGCATATCCTCTGTAAAAACTGGATAATACAAGTCAAACTATGGCACAGCGATTTCATGGTGTGTGTGGTGTGGTGTGTGTGTGCCTGTTCAAACACACTGTGTGGTAGTGTGGGTGTGGCGTTACACCTCGTGTGGCACTGGGCAGCCAAGATAAGAGCTGATCCTATCCATGCCTCCCTTCTGCAGCGCCCGCCCGCCCACCCACACACCCACAACACACACACACATACACACACCATAACACACCACAACACACCCAAGTGTGGTACCCTGCATGCCATTGTAATCTCATTTTACAATCCCAATGCCCTGAACATAATCACACACTCACACTCATAATCACGGCCACAAACACGCAGAGAAGCCAACTAAATCCATATTTTACTCTGCTCGCACTGTGAGTTATGATGATACACATTTCAAAATATACAAAGGCCAACTGAGGTCTCGGGAGTGCAAGAAGCTTCAGGCCCAGAGCAGCACTGAAGCCTTCTTCTGGTGCCATTCAGTCAAACACACACACTTAGGTGAACACATTTGTACTACTGATTTTTTTTTTAAACACACAAATATGAGACTATGAAAACATTTGTTATTCCTAGCCAAACTGAACAACATGACAAGACTATAAAATACAGCAGAAAGAAAATTATGCTTGAAGAGAGGAGAGGAGTTAGAGGAGACAGGAGAAGAAAAGAGCTTACCTTCCTCCTCTGTGAGACAGAGAGAGCTAACCTTTGGGTACAAACACAAAAACACTCTCCCTTCTCTAATAATTCACCAAGTAAAGCATACACACACACAGACACACTGACACACACTCAGACACACTATGATGTGATCGGCCACCCCGATAGCGAGCCAGAGCTGACTCTCTAAGCCTCAAACAAAGTTTGGTGTGCACTGACCACGACCGAAGGGACAAAAAAGCGAGGGAGAGAACTGGGGGGAGCAAAGGAGAGAGGGAAAAAAAAAAAGTGTGATCACTGAGTGAAGTTTAACCACTTACGATTCAAGTTTAGCTTCAGCACACCCCGCCTACACCCCGGATTCATTCACGGGAATGTACGTGCACAGCTCTCCGGGTGGGAGAGGCACTGAGCTGGATTTTGGGAAGCCCTGATTTTTTCTCTCTTGTTCCTTCTGGTTGCGGCTGCATGGCTGCCAGACAGGCAGACGGCCCTCGCTCATCCCCCTTTTCTCTACTATCTTTTCTCTTTTCCTTATCCAGCGTCCCTACAGATCCACCCACCAACAAGCCAGGTGACAGATAGCCTCTTGGGCTGTGTGCGCGTGTGCATGTGTGTCCATATGTCCATGTACTTGATAAAAAACATATGTGAGGGAGTGAGAAAAGATTAGATTGTAAAAGTATGTGAACAAGTGGCACCGTGTAGGAGAGAGACAGAATGAGAAAGAGGATGAAAGGATTCAATTTCTGTAGGTGAGAGGGAGAGACTAAGTGTAGTGAATGTGATTTGATGGTGATGCTGAGATGGGGTTTAGGCGTACAAATACTATTAGTCACTGCTGTGCAAACCTGTTACTCGGTGCATTCGCAGGCACGCGCACGCTCACACTCTCACACACACTCTCACTCACACACACACACACACACACACACACACACACACACACACACACACACACACACACACACACCAAGGTAAAACACACAAGCGAGGCTCTCAGACTACACGAGTCAACACACAGCATGGCATATAAAAACAGAAATCAATCTTTATATTTATCCAACATCCCTGGGTTATGGATGTAACGGTTATTGTAGTCATAAAAATTCAGCCAGCCATATCTCAGTGACCTAAACCTGGCCTTCTCTCTCCATTTCTTAGTACAATAAAAAGGGTATGTGAAACAAATTCCCAGAAGAAGAAAATAATTCAGTGTACTATCTCGGCTGCAAACGGTATTAAGGACACAACAGCAGAGAGGAAGAGAGGAGGGATAATCAAAGCTGCATCCTAGTTCCATACTACATATAAATGTCACACTGTTTTTGCAGTTTGTATAGATGAAATCGATACACTTTTACCATTTTGTACTAAAAGGAAATTAGCAGATGACTGCCTGAAAAGCCACACTCATTTTCTGTGTGAAATAGCTCCATAGATCTTTTGGTTTAATGGTTTTAAAAGTTAAAAGTGAGTTCATTTGATGATGTAAGGTGGTCTTTGTTACAGGCAAAGTGGCCCACAAAAAAAGCTGGTCACTGTAGTTTTTAGCAAATGATACTCAAACAGGAGTTATTAGTGCATTTTTTATGGACTATTTTCAGCTGCAGATTAATACAGATGTGGTGCACTAGTGAGTATTTACAGCAGCAGGATGGTGTATGTAGGATTGACAATACCCATGTTAATGGCAATGACGAAATTGTCAGCTAGTGCAACAGTGCGTTTTTAAAGGGGACCTAATATGCTTTTCCTTATTTTCAGTCATCTATATAATGTTACAATGTCACGCTGAGCCATGGACTTCAGTCAAGCTGGCACACTGTGAATGTTTTTCCATTATACAGCATGCAAAGTTATACAAGTAGTTTACCTGCTGGAGGTGTGCTAGTCGTCTGCAGCTTTTCATCAAACATAATCATCACTGTGGCTGTTTCTGCTTTTATTATTCTTCTCTATATTATTTTTAACTGATTTACTGATCAAAGAGCTCCTAATATCTACATATCTTGTTGTTAAACCATTTTTTTAGCACAACTAACAAAGCTCCACTGATTCAGGGTTTCATTTCGTGTAAATTCTTCACAATAAAAGTCTCACATTATTTAGTTATTCAAAAGCTTTTAATTTGAAGCAGTAAAGCAGGAAATGTTGGGTTTGCATCGGTGGTAACTTAACACAACTTAGTTTGAGACGGCTGCTCCTCAGCAGGCTTCCAGAAAGCTGGCCAATCAGAACAGATCATTGGGAGGGGGTGCTTGAAGAGACAGGAGCTAAGACTTCCTGTTAAGAGACAGAGGCTGAACTGAGGGGCTGCATAAAGGGCCAGTATGAGATGAATAAGGAGTTTTTTGAACTGTGAATCATGAATCAGTGTTACTCTAGTGGAGTCCAAAAATAAAAACATGGACATGAGCATAATAGGTCCCCTTTAATGAAATCTGGACAACAATGGAGCTCTGTGGCCGAGAAGAATGAACCAAAGCCAGATATAGGCTTTGGCTGCACAGCACAACAATACTTGTTAGTGGGATCAGTTCATTGGTTTTATTCTTTTCATGGGATTTTTTGACCAAAACAAAAATATTGAATATCAGCAGCCTTATCCTTTAATTTACTTGTTTACTCAACACCTGCTTAGTGTGTAGCATGGAAACTGGAAAGCAGCTCAAGGCATTTAAGGCTCTTCTCTGAAATTTCGTTACCTCCATTTCCTTTTTTTGACAAAACCCTCCCCCAATCCCTCTCACTTTAAGACCCCTTTCACACCACACCCATGACCCCCCATGTGCAGACATGAGGTCAAGCTCCAAAGATCACAGAGAGAAGCCAGACGAGAGAGAGAGAGAGAGAGAGAGAGAGAGAGAGAGAGAGAGAGAGAGAGAGAGGGGGAGGGGGGGACAGAAACCTAAAATCCTCCTTTCCTCCCAAAACCAGGCCAAAACCTCAAGCCTTCCCATCAGCTCCAGACCCCCTCCTTTAGCCCAGTTGTGTGTAAAGGAGGCAGTGAGCACTCTTGCAGAAACATCAGCCCAGGGAAATTCAAATGAGGAAGAAACGGTGAGAGAGAGACAGAGGGAGGGAGAGCAGGAGAGAGAGGGAGCACAATAGTGAGAAAATAGGATAAAAGAATGAGATGGAAGAGCGTTAGGTAGGAGGGAGAAGGAGGGGGGAGAGTGGAGAGGAGCTGGAGAGGTTGCTGAGGCTGCAGGTTAAGATAATGTCTAGATCTGAAGAGATTTGCAGGGAACATTTTTATTCATTTTTTGATTACCCCCATCTCTCCGTTTGTTTGTTTTTGGCATTAGCGTTATGACTGTTGGTATGTGTGTGTGTGTGTGTGTGTGTGTGTGTGTGTGTGTGTGTGTGTACACATGCATGCTGATTAGAACTGGAATATTTTATAAACACAAATATTCACACTTGCACAAGCCTACACGCACATATCAATACATAATGCACACAAACATACTTAAAGATGCATCCGAGAAGCGAACAACTGGGCAGACAGTGCCAGGAATGCTAAGAGCTTACAAATTCGTAAACATGCAGACACGGATGCTGCATATGTACATATAAACATGCACGCGAACGGCAGATTGTTCATAGTGCGGCCCATCGCTGTGCCCGCTCCTTATCAATGTGCTGCAGGTAGGGTAAGTGTTCTGAATGAGCTGAACCATACTAAATGATTCTGTGCTTCCATTCTTCTGGTCACACATTTAAATGCACAGAAACATATCACAGTGTATACACATAAACAACATATATATCAATAAATACGCACACACACCTGCATTACTGTCAGACCCGCCCTCCAGGTTGAGTGAGATCGTCTGGTCTCCATCCTGATTTTCTCGACCCAGGAGCATCCAGTTCTCCAGACCATCCGAATCAGATGACTCAGACAAATCGGATGAATCAGATGAATCAGTCTCAGGTTTGGACTCCGACTCTTCAGAATCAGATTCTGAGCTGCTCGAGTCCACAGTCACTGGGACTATGAGATTCTTCTTCCTTTTCTGGGATGTCTAGACAAACCAAACAAAAATGTCGATACAAAGCTTTCAGTTGCACCATTTTACGACTGATCAAACCCTACCTACAAGTTTTAAAAGTGAAACAAAATCAAGATAACTGTCCTCTCCTCTTCTTCTTCTGAGATAAATGCCCATTGTTAAAAAAAACTTATCACCTTGTTCCTTGTTTGCCATTGTTAAAAAAAAAGCTACAGTTAAACTTTTGGCCAATGCTCTGCTACTGCAACAAGTCATTTGAGAGCACTGCTACATGCCCCACTGGTTGCTGTAGCTCCACTCTGCAACAGCAATCAGGAAGCTACAGTAGCTGATATTAGCTGCCCAGAACTGCAAATTCAGAGTGAAGCGAAACAAGAAATCTCCCAGAACAAAAACATTACGTCATGCATTTCACCTATGAAGGTTAGGTGGTGTCATGCCAGGACAACAAATGGGAAATGAGGATGGAGGACAGATAAAGATCGTTGAGATTTTCTTGCTAACTATAAAATGTAAAGAATGCACTGAACGGTGACTTATTGCACATTCATGTGATTTAACAGTTACTGTGTTCACGGCAGCATCCAAGTTGTAATTAGAACTGGAAAAGTAAAAGGTCAGATATATCCGACTTGGTCCTTAATAATACGAACCTTCTGAAAAAGGCAATCAAACTTGGATTCCTCACTTCAGTCATTCACTGCAAGAAGAACTGTTTAACTGTTGGGCACTAAAGGAGGTGTAGTTGTCTAGGCTTTGTCTGATGGGGACCTACAGTGTCAGACTTTGAAAACTGATCTAAGACCACAGAAAAAGAAAAACGTTCTCTGGTAATAAAAATTATATTAAAATATATTCAGCAACAGCCACAGGAGAGCAAGTTGACACTGATTTATAGTACATAAAATTTAAGAGCAGTCTGTCTACGTTGGAGTTCATCAATCACCTCATGCAGTGATTGAAATTAACTGATTCAACTGAATAATCTGAGCCAAACAGTAGACAATTTCATATACCAGAGCAATCACACACACACACACACACACACACACACACACACACACACACACACACACACACACACACTTCTCTACCTGTTGGGCTGGGGTGGATGTCTTCTGCCGGTGACTCTGACCCTTTAAGGCGCAGACCCCTATGTCATCATCAGCAGTGTCATCCTCAGAGATGGAGATAACATCAGGGCCGGAGTCAATAACAATGACCTCCTCAAAAAGTGATGATGACGACCTCTGACCTTTAAGGTCACTTTTCCCCTTCTTCCATTTATCACATTTCTCTACCACCTTCTTCTTCTTCTTCTTCTTCGGGTCTTGCTGTAGTTCGACAGCATTAGATGACAGAGGCCTGATTTCTGCAGTGCATTCTAGTTCTTCATCGCCATTAACTTCAGCAGTCTTCTCAGTCTCCTCAAGCTGCCGGCTGTCCTGACCCTGTCCCTCTCCCTCGTCACCTTTGTCCTCCTGCTCCTCTATCTCTCCAGCATTGGAGGAGTAGTGGAGCTGGCTGTAGAGGCGGAACTCCAGTTCGCTGTTGGCCTCTGACCCATCAGAGTCCCTGTCATCTTCTTCTTGATAGAGATCATTCTCCAACTCCTCCCGGTCCTGATAGCTACAGTACATCACCACCGCAAAGCACTCTCAATACACACATGAACACACCTTACCAACACACACACACACACACACACACACAAACACTCACACCTTGGGAAACGGTGACCTCAATGGCTGAAGCTGAGTGCAGGGATAAAACACAGACACAAAAACAAAGACAGGTTATTATAGTAATCAAGTCATCACAATTAATAAATTATCATTACATTACAATCTTAAATAATATGTAAAAACGAATGTAGGTGTAATAATGTATTAATGATGTGATGTAATGTTAAAATTGCACTTTAAGGAGCTGACAACTCCCATATAAATTATGTTCACTTAATATCATTAATATATTAATATAAATCACAATCTCAAGTGTTTGAAAATTCTTGCTCGTTCAAGACCCAAATATTTTCCGTTTCCAGCAAATCCAGCAAATACCTAAAACTGAGAAGCCAAAACTAGCATTAAAAAAACTTAAATTGTTGATTACCAATATAGTTGCAGATTTTGTCTCTGTCGATCGACTAATAATATTATAAGTCTTCCAGTTGGTGTATTCAAGTGCAGTTGGGAAGCTGTATCACTGTTAAAGAATCAGCAGCTCAATAGTATTGTGCTCAAAAGCGATGTTATTGGAAAATCAAACCCAAAATATAAAAAATAAGTAAATATAGAGGTGAAAAAAGGATAGTGTGAATTTGGGAGTGTCTTATTGTAAAAAGTTTGTTGTTCTGCTGCAGTCAACTCGCCGTGCACATTTATCACATCATGAACAAACCATCTTGAGAAGTAGTCAGATTCCTGCACTTTGCTAAAACTAGTACCAGTCCAATACTGACACTATTTTTTCTTTTCCGGTTTAAAACCTGTGTACATCATTCTCTTAGTGCATTTAGTCACATCTGGATGAGGCCTGATTCACTAATCTAGAGTATCTGATTGGTAAACTAATATCAGGACTGTATTTTCGGAAAGAATGTTTTCACTTTTAAATTGTACATTACATGGAAATAACCAAGGGAAAATACCCAAAACATGTCCCCTCTGTACTAACTGTGGCCCCCTCGTCCTGTCAATAGGCTCAACTCTTTTGTGTTTTGCATAATGTTTAACCCACAATGGTGTAGGGGTTTGTTTAAGGCTGATAAAAACAAACTGAACGTACATATTAGAACTTTTTTTCTTAAATTACCATCCTTATCTAAACATATGAAGTGAAAACATAGCATACTGTTAAGAAAGATTCTGCTGGAAGGATGGATTTTTAGGTAATTGCATTATTAGAAATGTTAATGAGTTTTGAAATGAGTTTTTCCTACTACAGGAACAAAACCCAGAAGCTTCAGTTCCACTTCAGCCTTCTATTGTCCCACTTATATCACGGCCACTTGCCATCAAAATGCAGCAATACGTCATCAAATTAAAAATATCAGTCATTCTCATATAAGTAGTTTTGATCTTGTTTTACAGTTTTAAACATTATGAAAGAATAATCTCAAAATCACCACAGCTTGTGTTGCTAGGCAACATCTAGCTTAACCGGAAGGGGTTCGGGAGGCTCAGCCAAGAGTTTTAACATCAGGAGAGATTTTAGAGGTTGTTCTCAAATTTTGAATAAACACAAAGCTGAACGCCGCTGTATCCTGCTCAGTATCAGCCTTTCCAGCTCAGGTAGCGATTAGCAGTTTGTGCCTGTATCAGAACAAATCCAAATGTATGCTAATACATGAGACACACACACACACACACATAATGGCAAGTGTTATCTGGCTGCATTACAGTTAAGTGATTTTTTGCAATTTTCTGAACCGCTTACACTGTTGTAGGTGCTCTATTATTTGCCTTTACACACTTAAGTCATTATATCCACATAACTGATGGTTATCAAAAATTTCATTGTGTAAATATTTTGTGGAGGCACCATCATCATCATCATCCCTACAATACTATCGAAATATCCATATCAAGGTATTTAGTACAAAATATCATGTTATTTGATTTTGTCCATATTGCCCAACTGGAGCATTAATTTAGAATAACAAACAGGTATCAGGTTACTAAAACTTTTAATCCACACCTTCCAGGCAATCAAAATAGAGACTTTTCAGCAACCACAGTATAAAAATATTTTCACTATTATCTACAGTACTGAAGAATAAGTGGTGACAGGCCAACATCAATTAGAGAAAGGGCACAGACTTTGGTCTTCTTCTGAAATCCATAAGGGCTTGTTAACAAAGCTGAGGAAGAGCACGGTTCAGTTGCACTCACTTTTTTTTTTTTTTTTACCTGTGGACTGTTTCATCAGTGCTTTGGTGCCAAGAAACAGCTCCAAGTTCATCACCTGCGAGGTGAGGATGTCAGCAAACAGTTTAACAAGACTTCAACTGGGACTCGCTTTGAATGCCTATGTTAGAAGCTGTGAAATTATCTCCTTGTGACATGCTATAAAATGCACGCTGTGTTGTTAATTTTCTCAATCTCTGTTCCGTCTTTCTCCCTTTCTCTCTCTCTATCTTTCTCTGTCTGTCTCTCTCTCTCTCTCTCTCTCTCACACACACACACACACACACACACAGTGGACAGAGAAATGGCACCGGCCCATTGCTCTGTCCAGTCCTGCGTGTCTGTGCCATGATGGCTGGAGATGATTGGCTCCCAGACCGCACACACGGCAGAAACGCCACGCTACACAGTCACAAGCCGCCCGCCGGGGATTAAAAGGACAGAAAGAAGAGTCTTACCAGCCGCTGAGGGAGAGTGTCATTTATGTGTAAAAAGTTTAGTGCACAGTGCACAGAGACCTGAAGCCGACAATTGACTGCAGTGGTGGAACGTAACTAAGTGCATTTACTCAAGTACTGTACTTAAAGCCCCTGCGCAATCATGGTCCACCAACACAGGTGTTTTCACTTCATCTATATAATTAAAGCCCTTCTCAGGACTGTGTGGGTGTGTACAGATTGTACTTGACTGACATCTCCCTGATTCTCCTGTTAGCTTTGTTACATCTAATAGGCCTTTCTCACCATGGAAGACATTTTGACTTGTCACAGTAGGAAAAGCTCATGTTTAAATAATAAAATTAATGCTGGCTGATTCTACTTAGGTGCTTCAGTTTCAGGGTTCTGGTATCGTGTGTGTTGGGTCACTATCATACTGTCATTAGCGGACGCTTGAATTGAACAAAGCCATTGTTAATGATACTAAATAAATCAAAGCAGAGGTCTAATAAACCAAAACAGCTGAAAACACCTTTGTGTTTGTGTCTGGTTTTATTTATTTTGGTGAATAGGATCTTCGTACAGACTGTTTGATGGATATCCACTTATCAGCTTTGTTGCTCCTGTCAGGGTGGGACATACATACCTCCATTATTCTTATTAATTAAAGGAATGTATATCCCAGCAGAGCTCGACCTAACTTCAACCTGAGCAGAGGTCTAATTGAAAACACTGGTGTGGGGTGTGCAGGGCCTTTAAATACAAATCTGAGGCATTTGTTTTTGAGCTCTTCCACTTCATTACTTCCATTACTTTTAGGGCTACAAGTAACAATTATTTTCATTATTGATTAAATTGTTGATTATTTTCTTCATTAATCAATTAGTTATTTGGTCTATAAAATGTCACAAAATGGTGAAACATGTCGATCACTGTTTCCTAAATCCCAAGATGACCTCAAAATGTCTTGTTCTGTCCTGACCAACAGTCTGCAGCTCAGATATTCAGTTTACTGTCAAAGAAAACTTAAGAAACCAGAAAATATTCACATGCCAGAAGCTGGAATCTTAGCATTTGGACTTTTTTTTTTCTTAAAAAGGTGATGATTAATCAATTATCAAAATAGTTTGTGATTAATTGAATAGCAAAAAACAAAAACAAATCCATTTAATTGTTGCAGCTCAAGTTATTTTCTTGTTTTATGCCATAACATTTCAGAAGGACATATTGCACTAATCCCACTACATTTATTTCATAGGTATAGTTACTTTTCCAATTAAGATCTTATACACAAAACATATGATCATCTTATAAAATATGGTACATGGTTATAAACTACCAAAGGGTATACAGAGCAGCTAAAAGTAGTTCCACCTCGACCAACAGTATCGAAGTACTGCTTACATGTTAATGCATCAATAATAATGATCCAATGATGTAATGACACCTATCCGATATAAGTAATTGTGCTTTTTATAATGTAAGTGCACATTGTTTTGAATGCAGAACTTTGACCTCTGATGGATTACTTAAGAACCTGAATACTTCACCATTACCAGTTTGTGAGTACATAAAGGACAGATTTCCAATTTTTCAAGTCTGTTTTAAAACAATAGTCAGGTGCCCAAATGAACATTGAAATAGGTTTTACGTGCCATAACTGTTCCTCTTGTTCATACTAGTCCCTTCATAATGCACTAACAATGTAAGTGATGGAGGCCAAAATCAACAAGCCTCGTCCTGTGTAAAAATGTATTTAAATACATTTGAATATATTTAAAAGCTTATATGAAGCTTCAGTTGACCAAATAAGTCAAATCAAGAAACACAAAGAGGGAATTTGATGCTACAAAGGCTGTAAATGTGACAGATATATCCACTTGATATGACCAACTCTATATAAGCTACAGATAAACTTCATTCATGCATTTTTGCACAAAATGTGGATCTTGGCCCCCATCACTTTACACTAAATGCACATTTGAAGGGAATTCTCTAAATGGCCAGTATGAACAGAAGGAATGATTACAGCGAGGAAAACCACTTTCAATGTTCATATGGACACCTGACTGTTGTTTAAAGACAGACTTTAGACTGTGAACCTATCCTTTAAGATAGTGTATGTTGTTTATGGCAGAATTAAAATCAAGTCATACCACAACTGCTGTTTAGTCAATGGATTTATGGGTAGCCCTTTCATCGGGACTATTTTAGGAGGGGAAACGGGACAAATGAGGTGATCAATGTAGTGCTTTGATGTGTGGTTGTCATGGTGTTTGCTCCCTCAGGTAAGCAGACACAGAGGAGAGTGACGGGATGTGATCCTGAACCACACAGATATGACTGATTAAACTATAATGACGAGGAAACGGCATAAATCTCAGTTTTGTAAGTAATGAGTAACTTCAGTTAGTTAGCCTAGTGCTAGCACCGGCTAGCTAAATGCTAACTAGCTACCAGGTAGACTGGGGCAAAAACTAGCTCTTGTTTGAAGCTACAGTCACATAAGTCAAACTTAGCTCGCCCATAAACACCAAAACAGCTGAAATAAACAGCCGCTGAGCAGTGACTACTTCCAGTTATGTCTAATTATCGACTATCCCTGGTTAGCATGTGCCCTTCCTGTCTGTCCACGTGTTTACAACCAGCACAGCAGCCGGATGTAAACAATGAAACACTTCAGTCTCAAACACGCAGGAAAGAGAGTCAATACCGGCGACTGTAGCCGCCCTACGTCACGCCAACACTGAGCATGTTTCATGTTTATTGTCAATAGTCATAAGCTCACCTTTTTATCCAACAAACTGAAGAGGTTACATGTGTCGGAGGCTGCTCTCTCGCTTCCAGCCAGAGGGAGACAGACGATTAACATCCGGGTTTGTCCAAAGAAAAGAGGTTGGCCGACCGTAACGTTTCACTCTGTCAGGCCAAAACCCATGAGAGGGAGTACAGGAGGCTGTAGTGAAACTGTCAACTGTTGTGATTTTGTTTGTTTAAAGATCCCCTACAGAGATGTTTTAAGATGTATAAAAACACTCTGCTTTGAGTAGTAATTTTTGTCTATTACATTTTTTTCACCCCAAAAGTTCGATTTTCTCATTAAAATCCTTAAAATTACATCTACTCCTTCTCCCTCGTTAAAAAAAAGTCCAGGATCTATGACTATGCGAATGTATTTCATTTGAGAAGTTTAACTGTTGGACACACTCCACCGGAAAGTCTATTCTTAGTGTTTAAATGTGCACTGGATTTCCACGTAACACTTGTGTAAGTTGAATATTGGACCAGGAATAGTTGTGATGTCACAGATAATGCTTGTATGCCCACCTCTTAAAATTGGTTCTTCGTTGAGAAACTTTCAACTTGCAGCAATTGAATGTGCGAATATCCAACTGGAAGAAGAGGGAAAACATATTTTTGAGTGATGGACTTTAAGTTAACCTAAGCACCTAAAACATGTTAATAAAATATTCAGGACTGTAACCATGACCTTAAAATACTGAGGTTGTTACTCCAAGTCAACCCTACATCCCAAAGCAGATAACTTTAACTAGACACCAAAACAGTCTGTATATTATTTGAAATTTCCTTTTCCTCAGTTGGCCTAAAAATAGCCCAATTTTCTAGCATAAGTTGTATGTCTTAATATCCTCAGTGATAACTGTGGATCTGAATGAATTATGTGCCGACAAGGACCTTCACTGTTCACTGCTTGCTCATCTGGATTTGGATTCTTCCCCTGAGATTATAATCCTGTAATATTCTCCTGATATCCTAGAGGGAGAACAATGTTTTGATGCGATGTGAAGTTTATAGTTGAAGTATAATTAGAATAATTATAGGATTACAAAACCCTTTCCTTGTAGGAGTTTTTTTTTTTACTACAATGGTCTATAACAACCAAAACTGTGAATCTATGAAATCCATTTAGACATTTAATCAAGAGGTTCTGGGAGTCAGCACTTCTCACAGGGGCAGGTGGTAAGTTTAGATGATGGGAAGATTTAAAGATATAGAAAAAATACATTTTCAAAAATACAAATTTAAAGGATAAGGCTGGTGATTTTCTATATTTTTCTTATTGTCAACAAATCTCAAGTGCAGAGCCAAAACAACAATGAACTCATCCTACTTACAAGTATTGTGTGTGAATAAACAACAACACGTTCCTTCATCCCCGAAGAGTGATGATTATGCTTGTTCTGAAGCAGCTCCAAAGACTAATAACAGATAAGATTTTTATAAGATTTTTACTTGTAAGTAGGATGAGTTAATTGTTGGTTTATCTTTTGTATGTAAAAGTTGACATTAAGAAAAATATAGAAAATCAACAGTCTTGTCCTTTAATAGTTTTGTTTGTTTCTTTGTTTGCTTGTGAGAGAGGCTTAAGGAATACTTTTAGATCTTTAGTCCGACTGGTAAATCATCACACAAAACTGTTCAGGTCTGACAAAAGAAATAGAAATCCAGTTATGATGATTCCTAAAAAAAAAATAACATATCTGAAGTGAATTTCTACTGATAGCTAAGGGGGTTTGGGTGTTCAAGTCCGGCTGAGGGAATTCTGCTGCATGTCATCCCCCATCTCTTTCTCTTCCTTCATTTCCTGTCAGTTCTTTACTGTCACTATCTCATAAAAGCAAAATGCCAAAAAACACTTGCGCAAAAAACATACTTACAGCGCTGATCGAGCTCTAATGTTATGCAAAATATTGTGAGATTATGGTGGCACATATTCTTTGTGCTCAGAGAATAACCCATTAACTACATTATTGTGATTATAAAATGTCGTTATTAAAGTTGTCGTTAAATTGTCAACTGGGCTGCTTTACTTCTAAGGCATCATATCTTTTCCTGCGGACAAAAGATCCAGCAGAGCCCTGTACTGTTTTTCACTACTACCTTCTCCAATAAGGTACAAATATTAGCTATGAAATGTCAGAATATGTGCACTGAGTGTGTGCATGCATGTCTGAGCGACTAGTATGGACCTTCAGGCCTGTGCTATTATTACATGTTGATGGGAATGTAAATCTATATGTAAATGTAATTCAACAGACGAGCTATCGCCATCAGTCATATTTATTACAAGTTGAATACAGCAAAATTATGCCATCCTGGCTCTCGTGCAGACTGTGTAACATTAACATCCATCTTTTCCTCCCCTCTCTATCATGATAATAATTGTGAACTCTGTATATCCAACTATAAGCATCACTGTCATAATAATAGTGAGCGAATGGCGCCGTGATAGGGAATCAGAGGGTGAATGCCATCTGATTCCAGAGGTTTCTCCATGCGTGTCAACACAGCAAAGGCCATCACTGAGTTTGGATTGTTTCCTTCCAAAGGTTAGACTGCACCTCACGTCTCAACACAATCACCTCTTTTAGCCCATGTATGCATCTCATACACACACACATACACACACTTAATATCCTGCATCTGTTTTGTTTTTGGGAAGTGCATATGGGGGGCCCTCTGCCTCCTCCGCTCCCCTGTTTCTCCCTAAATTGGATGCAGGTTCGGGATGCCTCACTGCCTCAGTGAAATTGTGATGTGGCTGCCTGATTTTGAGTTCCATGCATTGGCTGGTATTTACTATTATTATTTTACAAAAGGTAGAGGTAGACTGGCTGAATGGAGGCATCTGGTTCAGCGGTTCATCTCCAAGCGTTCAGACCAGTGGCGTGTTGAAGATGGATGGAGTGTCCAGGACGGGGATTTAAAGTCCTCTGATTTCCAATCATACATTCCAAAGGGATGGTTCTGCCTGATGAATGATCGTTATTGAAGAGAAGGAGTTAAAAGAAGCATGTCATTGCTCTCATTTGATGGTGTTTGTATATGCCATGGTGGCTCTCGCTTTCATTTAGAGCCAGACGCTGTGGCCAACACTCTGAATGGAGTGTTTTATCTATATAGGGTTCTTGTCAGCCAGTGTGGTTTATTGGCAATATTCTGCAACTGATGGTCATTTGTGGATAGACGTACTTGTCTGAAGACCCAACTGTGTCCTCAACACTGCTATTACCTGGATTTAGTCAGTGTGATGAAACGTTAATGACAGGATTTCACAGAAACTACCAAATTCCAAAATAGCATATTTCTTTCTCTGATGAAAAAAGTGAAAAAATTTGAAATATTTAGTCCATAGTGCAGTTGTTTTGGAAACAAGTGTGAAGTGAAATGATTAGTAGTCTACAAGAAAATGAATCTTCAATTATTTCGTTTACTTTTTAGTGAAAATTGAAGGGAAAAAATCACTGGTTCTAGCTTCTCAAATGTGAATATTTTCTGGTTTTCTTTGTCTTCTATGAAAGAAAACTGAGCATCTTTGTATTTAGGTGTGTTGATGTCCTATGTTAAGACATTTTAAGATGTCACCATAAGATATGGTAACTTTTGATGGGCAATTTTATTGACATGTGCTGACATTCTATAGCACAAACAAGTAGTAAATAAATTAGGAAAACAATAATGAATATTACTGTTAGTTGAAACCCTAGAGGTAAGTGTAAGGTCCTAAATGTAGGACAAATGTCTTTTTAAGACAATTTAACACCTGCTCATATGTAGATTGTAACGGTAACTGATTGCATCAGCTTGTTTCAGTTCTGTAAAGGGAGTTCTGTTAAAAACAACATACTGCTTCCTTTTCTGCTGTTGGTGCAGGCTTCCTTGTTACTGTATGTATGTAAATACAACCAGTCAGCCTGTATTAAAGCAGCCAGGCAGGAGGAATTCCCTCTGAAAAAAAGAGACTCGCCCTGGATCAGCGCTTCTGAACAAAAATGGCTCCCATGCATCACCCATATGGGGCCCTCTGTGCTACAGTCATTCACATATAGTGGATGTACAGCAGCATTTGTGAATCTAAAGCTCCGTCACCAGGGTGTTTTTTTTGTCACACTGTCATATCACTTCAGTGAAAGTTTGATCTTTTCAATCATATAAACAGAGGTGTTATATTTGCATTAATTCTAATAGATACCACAGCAACAAATAGCTTTGCAGGATAAGAAACTGGTGGTTGTATTAAAGAGATTCAGTAGATTCTGGAGTTAATATGCCAAGTGGAGCATGTACTAATCAGAGGCAAAGCTCACATGCAGGAAGAAACAAATGATAAAACACAGCCGTAGGGGCATGATGACTTGACACAGGGGCATAACCTGGATTTCTGTGCCGTGTAAAAGAATATTTCTTTGGTTTCTTGATCCTATACTGAAATTGTACTTTAGTTTTCAGACATGGAATATGTAATATACCCCTAAAATTGGCAACTCTTCCACACCACTAGCTTTGACTCTGACTCATGATACAATGAAGAGCAGAAATATTCACATACTGCTGTTTATGTTCTTTTTTTATGCTAATTTTTGCCTCTTTTAGCTAGGATACAGTACAGAGCTGACAACAAAAAACTTTTTGATTACATGGTCATTTTCTCAGACCAGTAGTTCCCAGGACCACAAAAATCTAAGAGGTCTCTAGTTAATAAATGAATGGAAAAAAACACTCCTGTTTACACAAAATTATGTCTTTTCTCCCTTTTTTTCTTGTGAAATTCTGGATAGTTGAAGTTGACAATGTGAGTAAGATTTTCAATCACTGCATATGTAGAGTAATTTTATATTGTGATATTGATGTACATTGTGATATAGTGTATTTTCTGGAAAAAATCAATTAAGAAACTGTTTATGGATAGAATCGTCAGAGCTGACAAATCAAAGTATTTCATCACATTGATGCAAAAATCATATAAAAATTCAATATTGCCATTAAATAGTCCTGCTCATTGATTTGCAACACTGCCTACAATGCCTTGACACACCCAGAGATATTAAAGGAATAGATACCACCACAGTATAAATGGCAGGCCAACATTTCTGACCATTTAAAAGTTGATATTGTCTTATATCATAATATCGCCAGACCCTCCTTCAAATCAAACGAGAAGGAAAATTCAATCTTTCCTCGAAATGCTTTCTACTCATGTCCACATTATGGCCATTTCCAACTGTGATGAGGAGTCACAAGTAGACATTACTTCTTTTTAAGGGGTCACAAGCCAAAAGGTTTGACAATCATTGTCTTTGGACCCTGTGATGATGTACTTGAACCATTTTTTGTGGTCCAATCTGGCTTATAATATATCTTTTTGACATCTGCTGGACATGTCTCTCTATCACATTTTCTTTCAATTAAATGAATTATCAATACAAGTGAAATTTCCACACACACACACACACACACACACACACACACACACACACACACACACACACACACACACACACTTCAAAAAACACCTTTTGTGAAGCTCTGTGATCAACAGTCTGTCAGTGCTTTCAGCAGGAAAAGACTAGAACAAGAGAACAAGCCTGACAACACCTTTTCAGACTGGACCAAGTGACTTGTGTCTATGGGGATTAAATTTGTGAACAGAAGCTCTATACACACACACACACACACACACACACACACACACACACAAATTCCCATATACACACCACACGATGCCACAACACCTCTTTCTCAGCTGCAAGTATAAAAACCACATTGACAGGAGCCTTGTCCGCTCTTGTCGAATCGTCACGCTGAAATGTTTACCTTTACATACAAATGGCCTGGTGTCATGTTGTGTCACATAATGTTTCATGGACAAATAATGTGTCCCATTTCTCAATCCGCCCTGCAGCCCTTAAGCCCCCTTCTAGCCTCTATAGTCACAGCAACACCCAGGCGCTGTGGCTGCAAAAAAGGGGAACCTTGTGTCGCCACAGTGAAGTGCCACTCTGAATTAAATCCCAGGGATATAGAGGTAAGCTCAATCAGCACTGTGGCTCTGAGTATTTCGGGGAAAAGCGAAGGCAAACACATGAGTACCAGAGGCAAGTTGTTATCAAGGTGTTTAAATGTCCAAGTATAAAGAAATATAAGGGGAAAAATGGATCAAAAGTAGTATTATAACACACCCAAGAAAGGAGTATTATCTCTCATGGTGTGTTATTATGTTATACATGATTTAAGTAGAAGAGAAACACTGAAGTAAATAAAGGAGTAAATGTATTTGTATAGTTTTTTTCCCAAACAGAAGTTACATTTAGTACAAAATATCAAGCAGTGATGAACAGAAGAAAACAGCAAAACAGTACGTCTGTTAAAAAAGTGAGGGAATATAACTGAGTTTTCAGAGTTTAAAAAAAAAAAAAGTTCAATTAAATTGGATTATCTGATAGTGAAAGTTTTAAGCCAAAGATTGCAGATATAAATAGTCTCCCTCCCCATTTTAAACCAAACTCAGGGAACATTTGGATGAGATATAAATTCATTCCAAAACCAAAAGCTACTTCTTGGTCCTATAAAAAAAATGTAAATATGGCTCTGAAGTTAAACAAAATACTAAAATGAGCTTTTGTGGCTGCTTCCATTTAGAAGGGAAAAGAGAGGGATAAAAATGGACTCCATTTGTTTTTAATGTGTTTGTAAGACAGTGCTTCACTGTAATTTTAAGGTACTTGTACTTGAGTGTTTGTGATTTCTGCTACTTCTGTTTCATTACTAATTCAGGGGGAAATATTGTTGTTTTTACTCCACTACATTTATCTGACAGCAATTTGACTTACTTTACAGATGAAGGTTCTACTGTTTAAACATATAATGGATTTATAAGAAATGACACATTGTTATAGATTAAAGTACCCAATATATATAAGGCTGTTAAAATTTTGCTCACTCTAAACAACTACAACATGAACACGCTGCTCACACTTTAATGTACCAATAATAATAATAATCCAATAATAAGCTATTATATATGTAATAATATAACACATAATATAATAATCAGTCAACATGATATTTTTACACTGTGATATTACTACTTTTGCTCAAGTAAAAGGCTCTGAATACTTCTTCCACGACTGTTGAACTACATCAAGTAGACGGACTGGTTCTGATGTATAATTCTTCATTAATACATTGAAATCATTGTCTCTGTCCAGTCCTGTCTGCACTTTTCCTCATATATGCATTGATCACAACAGCAGGCCTTTAAGCTGAAGTATTTCCCTGTAGTTCACACTAGATGTAAACAGTGTGGTGAAAGCCAAAAGTCCCAGAGAGACAGAGAGCATCTCCTCTTGTGTTTACGTGTTTACTTATTGTTCTAATCGTCCCTGTAGTTCTTTCTTCTGTCTCGCGCTTTAATGCGATTCTTTCCGGTTCCGCTCGGTCAGAGCGCGGGTCACCGATCCAACGCCTCCCCCTCAGATTAATTACATTAATTAGCACGGGGATGAAAAACAAACAAGTGATGATTAATATCTAAACTATGGCGAATTCTTTGAAGAGATCCTGCAGGCAAGCCAAATGTGGAGCGACACCTCACTGAGGCTGCAGGAGACAAGAAGAAAAAAAAATATTACTGTTGTAAAATATTAAAAACACATATAAGTATATATTAAAATTATGTTAATTCACTGCTATGGGTAAAATATTTGATATAACCTTAATATAATTTTGCCTATTATCTCTCAAAAGGGGGCAACTATTGTATAAATTAATATAAAAAAACACACATTTCTAATACAAATTATGCAACATGGATAATATTTCATACATTTTATGAAACGTATCCACTTAATAATCATAATAATGATAATGACTATAGATATGTACATATTATGTACATACATATATGTGTATATATATCTATATATCTATATGTGTATGTATGTATGTATGTATGTATGTATGTATCTATGCTCTCTCTATATAAACACTGTCAAAATTGAGAAGATAAATATTCATATATTCATATTTTGTCAGACAACACTTAATTATGGCCCTTATTAATCTTATTTTGTCAATTTTACACGTTAGAAATCTGCTTTTTTTATTTAATAAAAGGTCTTCTCAGTCTTTTTGTTTCTCACTGTAACCTTGGCAACATAACCAAAAAATTAAAACATAGGCCTATGCATTATAGTGCCTATAATAACTGGGTTTTCTTCAAATAGCTCAATAACAGATAATTGTACAGTCTTTACTGCGAGCTCGCACGTTTAGGAAATGCACTGAATAATCCGCTGCCATGGCCATGCATACAGATTCAACTTTTGGGCCTATAAAAAGATAACAACGTCTGTCGAGTATTCATGATCTTCTTCCCCTGTAGGCAGCCTGTAAGTGTTACAGAGAGCAAAGACTTATGCTATAACTCATTAGTTTATATATATTAGAGCTCTACAACTCTGAAAACAGCAGTTATTTAACAATCTAATAAGTGAGTAGGCGATGAGTAATAAATATACCTTCACATATTTTATCCATATTTATGGAATACTGTAAATTTTACTGACTTCATACTAACATAAATATTATTTTTTCTCTATAGTCTCTGCAACACTTGACGTAAGTTCAAGCACAAATTCATATTTTCCTCGTAAGAACCGATTAATTGATTTATTGGCTGTTCTCTGCCGGGAGGTCACAGCTGACCCTCCTTTTTTTGTTGTTTGTTTCCCGCCATCACATTGAAACATTAGTATTTATGTTTTGATGTTGTGTGGGCGCGAGCCGGAGGTCAGGGTCGTAGTGTTGCAGCGCGAGGCGACAAGCAGAGCAAAATGGGTCGCTGTCTCGCGCTTTGTTCCACAGTCAATTGTCTCGGGGCTGCGCGTGAACCCTGAGACCTGCAGCTGTCTGGAGTAGAGAAACGGAGAGAAGGAAGGAAAGAGCAGTTAAGACACCGAGCAAGAAGACAAAACAGCAGTTAAAATGTGTCTAATTTCTTCACCGTCCTCTCGCTGTCATGTCTGTCAGGATTTTTTATGGCAAAACCTTTGACTTTATTCAGTGCAGTGATCACAGACTGATGTAAGAATGGCCTTGATTTCAACTCCTCTTCCTCCATGTTTTCCCCTCGGCAGTAAATCATTTCCACATATTTTCCCCAGGCGTTTAATGACGCCTGAATCTGTTGGCACACATGAAAAACAAAAGATATTTTTGGCGCAGTTGACTACTGGCCAATGTCGTCCTTACTTTCAAGCTCTACCTATCTGTTGGTTCAAATCTGTAGCTGAACTCACTCATGCCTAAATATTATAATTTCTCACCCAAAAGACTCGAAACTTTCGCTGTTACTTTTAGCTTTGGTCTTAAACTGGAACGTGCAAATATTCACACAAGCAAAGAAGTTTTTCGATAATCTTGAGCTGGAATTATTTGATTTTAGTTTATTTTATGTTTACGTGTATGGACACGAGTGAAGGCTATTGACATTTTTAGTAAAAAAAAAAAAGAGAGAGAGAGAAAAGAGAGAGAGAGAGAGAGAGAGAGAGAGAGAGAGAGAGAGAGGGGAAAAGGATTTGGACGAAAATTCATAAATTCTCCCTGTTGCTATCAATCCAAACGACACATTTTGAGTGCACATGTATTTGGTTAGGCTAGTGATAAGCCAAAACAGGCCCAAAGTTACACAGTGCAACAGGGCTGTTAACCCTGTGCTAAGTGGAGTAAAACCTTCGTTTAAAATGTCTGTTTTCAGTGGAGATGTGCTTTAGTGAGACGGCAGATGCAAACAGAAATGTTGAAGAAATCTTGAATGCCATTGTTCCGCCAGAGAATAAAGTTCCCTGCGAAGAGAACATAACAAAGCTGTGAGTATCAGTATGAGTGGAAATTTTTTCCGTTGGCAAATTAATATTTAAATGAAATGTTATGCGTTCACAGGTGTGTGTCTGCGAACAATCAGAGCTGAGGACCGGAACTATCCGTTTTGTAACAAACACTTTGCACACAGTGCGTGCAGGAGGAGAAGAAGACTGCACTCTCCTGTGCAGAGCGCGGGAGCTCAAGAAGTTGTAGCCCTGCGTGTGTGTGTGTGTGTGTGTGTGTGTGTGTGTGTGTGTGTGTGTATGTGTGTGTGTGTGTGTGTGTGTGTGTGCACCTGCTCCACTGTCTTTCAGTCCGTGCGTAATGCGTAAAGAAGCGCACCGTGCGTAACAGGTGTATACTGGCAGAGGAGGAGAAGTTTGGAGAAACTCACGAAGACGCTCTTTTGGAAGATGCTGAAAACGACTCTGAACATAAATTCAAGTAAAAAAAAGCAGAACAAAACAAAACAAAACACAACTTTTTCTGGTTTATGACTGAATGAAAACAGAACCTGCGCTGCCATTACGCATATAATTTAATGCTACCTACAAAGCAGCCGGGGTGTGTGCCAGAGGAAATGAATCTAACATAAAAGAAGGGCAGAGTAAGAGAAACAGAGAGAGAGGGAGAGTGGGGCGGGGGCGGGAAAGTTTAGTAAAGTGGAACTTGGTAACAGATGCGAGTGAGGGGGGCGCGGCCCTGCAGGGAAGAGTTGTATGTGTACGTGTATGTGCGTGTTTAAATGCGTGTACGTGAGCGCGCACGCTTATTGCATTTGTGTGTGCAGCCCGTGCAGGAAAAGGACAGGACATGAGCGCACATTGAGAGAGCGGCTCTTTTACTCGGCGTGA
Source organism: Euthynnus affinis (assembly GCA_029490765.1). NCBI lineage: Eukaryota > Metazoa > Chordata > Actinopteri > Scombriformes > Scombridae > Euthynnus > Euthynnus affinis. The sequence goes on from CM055838.1 coordinate 20,208,834, forward strand.
TCATTTCACGCTTCCCCCCGAAGCCTTTTTTCCACCTAAAGCGTTTAGTTGCAGCTGACTGAGCACTTGCAGGGAGTGCAATAGGGAGCGGAAGGGTCGAATTATTTCAACCTACAACTCGCCCCAAAAGTACTGTAGGGCGAAAAGGAAAGAGAGAGAGAGAGAGAGAGAGAGAGGGGGGGGGGGGACAGTGCCAGGGAGTGAGGGGGAGAGAGAGAGGGAGGGAGGGAGAGAGAGAGAGAGAGAGAGAGAGAGAGAGAGAGAGAGAGAGAGAGAGGGACATAGGAAAAAGTTTTTGTTCTTTTTCTTTTTTCTCCCTCCATCGCCTCCCCCTGTTCTAACCGGGTAACATGGACCAGGGGCCCAAGAGTCCTGCACTGCGGCTGGGGAGAGCAGGTAGGGTCGCACCGGCTTATTTTCAGTTTTATGAGGATGTTAATTGATCTTTTTAACAGGTGAAATACAGTTTTGGTGTTTGTCGTTTTGTTTGTTGACTGTTATGCCAATGAGAAACTTTGAAATGTGTCGTGAGAGTTAATTACTTTTGTGTGGTGTTCCCAAATCTTTGGTCTTTTACAAAGTTTTCTGAAGTACTTCTTTATGACCAAAGCTGTAATATTAAACTAGCCAAAATGTCTTTTTCTCAAGTTTGTGATTTTTTGCTGGCCAGTGATGAAACTTTTGAAGTCAAGATGATCCTCTGTGAGTGGAAACTTGTTGCTGTGTTAAAGAAAAAGCCAAAGAAAAACTATTGTGGCGACTGTGGAGACTTTTAAGAATTAATATTATGTTGGTTTAAATAGGATTTTGATGGCAGCAGTGGATTTGTTAATTTTTTTTTTTTTTTTAACTCTCTATTTTTGATTGTGGGTCTGCTTGCTGGGTTAAGTTCGGGCCACCACGTTGTGCGTCAACCAGGTCAGCTCCACGTGTTCAGCATTACCTGAGTGGGGTACCTTGTTACCTTGATTGGTCCTTTTAATTAAAAAAAAATGGATTTGTGTAGCTGTGGTGGTGGTTATGCGTGTGTGTGTGTGTGTGTGTGTGTGCGTGTGCGTGTGTGTGTGTGCGACACCGGCACGGACACACTATATCAGTTCACCTTTTTGTTAAATACAGTTCAGTCAATAAGTTCAGTCAACATTTACTGAATTTGTGTGATGGGGAGATGCTGTGATGAACCAGTTAGAAGCTCTTTGTTTATCCTTCGTGGAACAGAAGTTTAAGTTGAAGGCCGGTTTGCTCCAAAAATAACTTCCTCAGTGATTCAATGAGTCTGAGCTCGACTCGTTCCTGCGTGTCTCTATTACTTTATTCAACAGGTTCATCTCCTATAGGCCTATTCATAAAACAGCGGGGTCTGGTACAGAAATGGATCAGGCCATCGACCTCGTTATGGCACCCAATGGATATCACATCATTTCATATTGCTGCCCGCTGCGTCTGCATTGATAAAACGTCGTTTGTCGTTAAGAAACGGTGGGCAGGTCATCAGCTTCAATCTGAAAGGGTAATGTGCTTGGTGGAAAGCCTTTTCTCCAGGAAAGCAAAATATAAATCTGCTTGTGCCCCTGGTTGCTTGTTAATAAGAATATGCATAGTAGATGTTTAAGACAGTTCTTAACGTATTTGGTGGTGTTTTAAAATATTCATTTTCACAATATTGTGTAAAAGGAAGTGTGTCGCGATTCAGAAACGTTGTCTCAAAATGGAAATAAATTAGCCTGTGCCCGGCTTTCTATGGACATTTGTCACTAAATAATGCCTATGGTCTGTAAGACAAATAATGCCTCCTTTTAAGTCTTTTGTGGAGTGGGCCTTACCCCCTGATAAACGGTGAAAGCAATGGGATTTGTAGCAATTGGATAATAACCTTTTAACCACTGAGGAAATCAGAGTTTAAAGGAGGCCCTCCCCTGTTGATGTGTAAAGTCTTTAGGGCCCGGGGCCTATACCTACAGCCTCTCCATTTCCTCTCACTTTAAAATACGTGCTTGGGGTACAAAGGAGAGTCTGTGAGAATGAACGTGGATCAAATGCGAACCCCCCTCTCTTCCCGCCCTTCAGGTTGGCCGTGCGTAAAAGTGTGCAAGGCCGGTTCCTTCCAATAAGCAAGGCCGCCAATGCAAGTATGGGACAGTGATTGACGTGAAATTATTACTTTACAAATGAGAAAAATTAGACACTGTTTCGGTCTTATTATAGATTTTTTTTTTTAATCTCCCTATGACTTTTAATACATATTACCCAAAAATGCGCCATTTTCCCCTCAAATTGTTCCCTCTAAAACAGTAAAATCTCAACATGGTAAAAACTGGATTCTCTGTCGCCAAGTTAAAACCAAGTCTTCACTCAGAGACACCATTCAGGTACCAACTTTGGTCCACATATACTATGTGTAAACCTCAACCAGCCCTTTTTTGTGTCTGCGTCGTAAAGATCAAACGGTATATGGATCCCAAACTGCGCCTTTCTGACTGTTAAGGCTTTATTTTGAATGTATTTCTAATAAAAAAAATCTCAGCGTTAAAATCAATGCCAAAACCTTCACCAAACGCATAACGTATGTGCCAAATTAGGTTTTCTGATGCTGCATTGGTGCACAACAGAAACCGAGATCTACGATATGAGAGAGAGAGAGAGAGAGAGAGAGAGAGAGAGAGAGAGAGAGAGGGAGGGAGGAGGAAAGGAACAGGGGAGGGGGAGAAAGAAAGAGAGAGATGACCTCACATGGCATAGCCTACTTTCGTTTTGACCTCAAGTGCCCCTTCAAACCGCAGGAAAGGGCCTGATGTTACGGTCAGGGCCTCGTATCCCACCTGACAGATGACAGACTGGTCTTTACTTGCATTATCGGCGTGCCAAATGATTACAAATAGGTCCATTTGATTAAGGCCTGTGACTGAGGGAATCATCAGTGTGATTTAACCTGCTCCATACACAGTCGAGTTCCACCACGGAGGTCCAAGACTGTTAACTCTCCAGTCCATATATTTTATTTATTGGTTATGACTTTTATATTTTATAAGCAAATGAAAACTTAAGAAGAGATACGGGAGCTTTCTCATTATGTTTACAGTCAGCGGGCGTGTAATAAACGAGCTGGTGGAGTTAACATGCGCTATTAATTTTTCATTGCTTTTTCGTTTCGAGTCTCGGGCGCAAAAAGCAAAACAGCCGAAGCTTTCATGGTGGATGGAGGGAAGGGGAGAGAAAGAGGGAGCACTTAAACAACAACATTGCCTCCAATTTGCCTCCAAATGATTATCACAACTCAACCACATTCTTACTAATGTTTAAAAAAGTATACACACCCTCTTTCTCCTCCTCGTCCTCCTCCTCCTCTTCCACCCATCCTCCCATTTCCAACACTGGAGAGGTAATGAAATATGGTAATGTATTTGGACCCCCGGATTAAAGTCGTCCTACCCTGATGGAAGTTTTTTCTCCAAATTTCCAACCCTAAAGCAACAACAATTTGTATACATGATTGATTGTGTTTGGATTTTTTAATTGCTTATGTATTTAATTTGCAAATCGGAGAGACAAGGGGCTGCGGCTGCAACTTACTTATGTGGGGGAGAAACCGCTTGTGTCTATATCTCAAATTACAAAAACAGACTCTGGGTTGCAGAAGGAGAACGAATACAATGAAAAGGAGAGAGATAACACTCAATGATATTGTATTGTTATTATTATTATTATTATTATTATTTTGCTGTAAAGTCTCTCTTTGGAGACCCCAAGAGCCACATACACCACTCTAATAATGCAAAAAATATTTTTAATTATTATGGAAAAGGATACAAATACAGAAAAAAACAGAGATTGGAAATGTATTATTATTTTTAATAATATAATAATAAATAATATGTACTTACTAATACAATATAGTCAATAGATTTATCATTTAGCCGATTTTTCTTTTTCTTTTTCTTGCAGTATCTCTCAAGTCAGTCATTGTCTGTAGCTGCTTTTGCTACTTTCGTCCATATATGGCCTAAACGCATGCAGGTCTGTTTCTCTGTCTATGTGCATGATCCAAGTCTAAATATCAGCTTCAGTTTCCCTCCCTCCCCTTTTCTTTTCTTTTGTTTTCTTTTGTTTTCTTTTCTTTTTTTTGGAATTAGAAAACAAAATCAATCTGCTTTCTGCCTGTCAGATTTGTATGAGACCTTATAATTCATGGATACTGAAGAAAGAGATGTGAAATATGAATGAGGATTAGTGTGAATGTTTCGGGTTGTACTTTCCTGTCAGTGGATTAAAGAGCAGTAACATGAAATCAATGCAGATTCATGAAACCATATTTAGTGTTAAATATGAGGGTTAGAGAGACTGAGTGGTATTATTTCAATGAACCTGTATCTTGTGTATTAATATGCTTCCATACAGACCCATTAACTTACATTATAGATCAGTTTAGGGCCCTATTGGATTGCTTGGAAGCTTATAAATTCAAGTATGTTGATGGTAAAGTTGCAGTATGTCTTCTATGTGCGTGTGTGTATGCGTGTGTGTGCGCGCGTGTGCGCGCTGGCATATAGCCCAAGGTTGAACGCCCCCTCGTGGTTCATGTTGTAAACATCAACCCCTAAAGAAGTCACCGACAGAGAGAAAAAAAAAACCCAAAGAAAAGCGAAAGATTTCAGTTTTCTGACATGATTTCAAATCGAGAAAAACAGTTTTAATGAGGGCAACCTGATTCCTGACAAGTTCTGCTGTATTTGGATTTAAAGTTGTTTCTGTGGGGATAGAAGTGCACATCATGAAAGAAAGATAAACCAAAGAAATGAAATAAACTCAATAATATCATATATTGACCTTTTCAGGATCTCATGCATCGCCTTGAGGTACATCAAGCCTGTAAGTCTTTCGAGGGGAAAAAACTGTAAACTAGCCTATATGGAAAAATGCTGTTATTGTTGCACATTCAACTGTAAACATTAGCTCTCTAAATGAACATATAAGCAGTATCTTTAATGATATAAGGAAGGGTCACATGCTTGTTTCTGTCCTGGAGCTATAAATATGTCTAATCTAAGGGTCACGCGCGCAGTATAACACCGAGGAACTGAAATGATTAAATGTCTAGAAATAGGAAGAAGGGAAATAACACTTTTTTTTCATTTGGCTCATGCTTTAGGCTATTTGTGTGGTTAATATTACAGGGGCGAGGCTTAGATATGCCCTCTCAAATCAGGTGGGACGCACATGTATTGAATCCCCCCTCTCTCTCTCAGTTTGGAGTGTAAATGCGGAGCTCGCCAATTGCATTTCATTAAAAAAAAAAAAAAAAAAAAAAAAAAAACATCCGTTTGGATCCGTAATCAGTGAGGTAATGAGTAAGAATGCATGTTTGATATGCTTTCTCTCGACTCTCCCCAAGCTAAAGATTTGTAACATTTGTGTTGAAAGAGAGGAATTATGCAGGGGGCCAATTGTTTTCATAACACTTGACAGCTCTCACTCCTGTTGGCCTGCAGTAGAAACACACAGTTAAGGTTTCTGAGGGAAATGTTGTCTTAAATGTGTATTCACTTACATTCTGTGGACTTTTTTCCTGCTCATACACTCTTTTTTTTTTCTTTCTTTTTTTTAAATATATACCTACAATACAGAAATATGGACAATTAGTGTTTGACTTCCTGAGCACTCCCTAATTTATAAAGCCTTGCTGCAACTAAGCCTCATTTTTTAGTAATACTCAATTAATTAGCCATTTAATATTGACATGAATAAATTGAGCGCAAATGGGTATAAAGGCATTAGGTTTTTTACTTCGTTAATTGAAATTAAACATATGATCATCTGCTCCCTGAGCCCTGCGTCGCTTCATCGAGCCTTCCCATTGGTCGACGGACAATACATACGGGACGTCATTGGCCCACGGGATTCGCATCAGCCAATCGGCGCGCACCCCCCGCCCGCTCGATCCTATCCAGGTTCGGCGGTGACGTTGAGGCAGCGCTCGCGCCGCTATTGGCCAGCTTTGCTGTGAGTGACGGGCAGCTGGCCGGCGCGTGTAGGTTAGGGTTCCAGGGGGTTGGGAGCGCGGGCGCTGTCCGCACGAGAGCAGGTCCTGAAACGCGGCGTGCGCCACCGTGGAAGCTGGGCGCAGGCAGCTTTTCACTGTGCAGTTTTAAAAAAAGCCTGTTTGTGCACATATTTACATCACTGTCTTTTTTGGCGTTTCCTTGCGTGAGCGCGGAGAAAACGACCCCCTCCTCTTTTTTTCTTCTTCGTCTTCTCCTCCAATTTTTGGACAGGACTTTTCCAACGCGAAGAAATGCGTCTCCAAACTCAAGCATAAACCTGGAGTCCTGAAGCTCCGTGTGCGCAGAAGGAGGAAAGAAGAGAAAGTGACCAAGAGCTGCATTTGGTTCATACAAACAGGATAACAACTCACAAGTCAGCCTGAGAAGCTTTTACTCCCACCAGAGAGTGCTGCTTTTCTTTATTTTACAACACTGCATTTTTATTTTGGTGTGTGTCTTTTCTTTTCTTTTTCTTTTTCTTTTTGTCTTTTTTGTTTTTTGGCACAGTGGATATGAGACTTCAAGATGTGAGCACTCATCCGCTCTCACTCGCTTTATTGATGGGAGATTAAGTGTTAATGTGAAAGCAACTGTCGAGGGCGATTTTTGACAAGAAGAATGTGCAACCACTAACCTGGAAGAAACACAAATTACCCAACTGTGGATCTGTAACGAATATGTTTGTTCTTTAAACTGTTTTTTATTATCATTATTATTTTTTAAGTCTTTTTTTTTTTCTTAAGAGACTGAGAGGAGAAAGTTTAGCCTCCATCGGTTTAGTCGCAGTTCAGAGGTCACGGCCAGCGGAGCGAGAAGCGGAGAAAGGCAGGGAGGGGAGGACTCGGATACTGTTTGCTTTTTTATATTTTTTTGTTTTTCAAAAAAAAAAAAAATAGAATAAAATAAAAGTTTTAGCCTACATTTTTGCTTCTTTGGACTGTGGCGACTCGCTGTAGACGAGCAGCTGAAGGAATGAGCACCACTGCTGTTGTTTCCCTCCTCTGGTTTTGGAGACGCCAGAACAGACCCGCGCTGGTGTCCCGTCCCTATGAGGAGGGAGCCCGTCTCTGATTTCTATTTTTGACGCCATTTCTTTCTTCTCGTCCACCTGCAAACCTATCATTTCAATTTATTTTGAACGCACAGCTCGTGTCGTCCTGTCAATCAGTTAAAGTTTCTTTTTTTTTTTAATTAATTAAGCAAAAAAACAAACAAACAAAAAAGTTCATCTCTTTGAAGGGACCTGCTATCCTTTTCCATTTATTGGAGGTCACAGTCTGTCAGCATAGGGGTCGACTGAAGCGGGGCGTCCGGTGGCATTTTTAAGACCCCTCATATCGGGGCCCTCCAGCCCCACCTGAACCATGGAGATTCACTGTAAGCACGACCCATTTGCGGCTATGCACAGTAAGTTTATACGTTTATAATTTCCTCCATCTGTCCCTGAACTGAAGCACCCCCCCCTCACCCCAACCACTCTGTGTGCATGCACCATCAACAGCGGAGTAGTAGCATGTCCAGCTGCACCACACACTGCAAAAAACAGCCATTAAGTCTGTTTTCATTTTTATTTTCCCTCCGTTGAAACGTCACAAAAAAGTCTGCAGCAGTTTTCCTTAAGATTTCTGCAAATTAAATAACGTTTTAATATTGAATTGTCTTAAGATGCTGTTAAGTGTGAGTACTTCGGAAAGGAAATTTGTGCATGTGAATTCTCTCTTATTTTAGCACATATTTTTCCACTAAATGACTTCTTTTTGCAGTGTTTTAAATCTGGACACATGCAGAACTTTAGGCCTAAATTTTGTTGTTGTTTTGAGTATCACCTGTCCTCATTTATGCATTCAGCAAATTTACCACTTATTTTTGTGTGTGTGTGTCTTGTTTCTTGCAGTGTTTTAGCACATCAAACAGGTTTAAATTGACTAAATTATTCGTGGCACGAGGAGCTTGAGTGGTGAAATTGTATCTATAACATAGCAAGCTGCATTGTAGTAATGTAGGCCTGCATTTTGTTGTATATGTTGATGCCTTGTGTGAGTCGATTTTGCTGCCCCCTCACCCCCCTTCTAAAGGGAAGGGAAGGGGAGGTGCAGGGGTCAGAGAGAGAGAGAGAGAGAGAGAGAGAGAGAGAGAGCGTTTTGTCGCGCTTTCTATTTTGCTTTATTTTTGAGTCGTGAGAGAGAGACCCATCGGGGTAACAAAGCATGACTAAAAGCTGAACTTGATCGACAGTGTTTCTGCACGTAACCAGGTTAGACAGACAGACAGACAGACAGACAGACACACACACACACACACACACACACACACACACACACACACACACACACACACACACACACACACTTTTTGCACTTTACGCACACAGGTGCGAGCGCAGATGCTCAGGTCTTCTAATAATAACAAGGCGAGACTCTGTTGATCTCCCACAAGGAAATTCTTCTTTCACTTGCTCAGCAGGTCAGAGCACACACAGGTTCATCTTCACAGCATGCACCAATGTCTCAGTGACTTGCTCAAGGACACCTCAGCAGGCGCTTAGCTATATGCTCTAAATGCGGGGACACAACTTGGTCGTGGCGTTGGCGGGCCCTGCTTTGTTTTTCTGTCCACTTTCCCTCCCCAGCTACTGGCCACCTTCCCCCACACGGAATTTAATTTATATAAGTGGAATGGCATGTGTCTTACTATCAGTAATATTGTCATTATTATTAATTAAAAAAAGGACTCTTCACAATTTTTAAGGTTAAAAATAAAAACTGAGCCTTAAAGAAAAGCCTATAATTAGACAATAGGTCCTGTCAGCTGAATACATCCTCACATTTAACATCATTAATAATAATCAAATGAATAGAATATTTGTAGTTAGCCAACTACAAAATTTGACTTTAAAGGAGCCCAAATAATATGAAATAACGGAAGAAGTGAACAGGCTTAATTCCTGTTTTATTTTATGTATGTACATACATTTTAAAACGAGTGCATTAGCAGCCTCTTCATCTTAGTTTTTGCACTTAAAAGCCCAATAAATCGTGCTTCAAGCTCTTTTTTTAACCGTGTAATAGATTATGCATTCTATATTTTATTGCAGTTTAATCCCGGAGAGGACCCGTGTTATGTGACTGACAGAGGTTCCCACGGTGCGTTATCCTGCAGGATTAAAAAAAAAAAAAGAAAAAAAAACTACACACACACACACACACACACACACACACACACACACACACACACACACACACACACACACACACACACACACACATATCCAAAAGCTAGAACGAATCACGTTTCCTCTCCCTGCCGTTTCACCAAAGCCAATGATCCGCGGTGCTGACGGTAACAGCGCAGCTAAAGTTATATATGTCAAAGCCGGGAGACGCTTTAAAACGATTACACCTAAAAAATGTCAAAGGTAGAGACAGAGAGGTTGGGAGGAATCGACTGTGACGCGTGGAAATGCTGCTGCTGCTGCTGCTGCTGTGTGTGTGTGTGTGTGTGTGTGTGTTACACTTTCATAAAACAGCAGAGTTCACAAGTCACGGAATATATGCAGCCTTTGGGTGGGGAGTTATAATATCAACAAAAGTTTAATATGAACTTGTCCAGTTTTATATATTTTTTTGTTTTGTTTTGCTTTTATAAAACAAAGTGTTTCACAGTCAGAACATGTGCACTTTGTGTGTGTGTGTATGTGCGTCTGTGTGTGTGCTCCTCTAAAAGCTGTAGGCTATTTTTTTGGTTGTTGAAATAAGTCTGTCTCCACCACTAAAAGACGGTGTCTGATCTTCACCTACAAAATCACTGCTGCATTTTTCTCAGTAATATTGGTTATATGTCTTCTAAAAAACTATAAAATATTCGTAGGACACCTGCTAACTTTGGAGTGTGTTTATGGACCATGAGGAACAATATATAGCAGTGACGTTTAAAAAGAAAAACCTATACCAGGTAATTGTGATGATAATGAGCTGAATTTCATAATCATGTATTGTAATGGTAATGGTGCTATGCTGAATATTAAGTATGTAAGGCTATGGCCTACCTTAGAGATCGAGTCATGAGTTAACTCAAAGAAAAAAAAATCTGGCATAAATTGTGGAGAGACAGTTAAACAAACATGTTTTTTTACATGAATAAAATACATTTTAATCAGACAAATCGAATCAAACTGTCCAAATAATACAAAAGTATAGAAATAGGAATAAAAGGCTATCTAGAGCTTATCATTTATTTATTTATCACGTCGTTTTCCAAGTCTTATTTTAATCAAATTGTACTTTTTTCATGTAGGAATCTTTAGAAAATCGACTTCATTTCTCCCAAACGTTGATTAACAAGCTTCCCTGACTCTCACTTCCCTGACAAAACATTAATTATTCCACAGTTGATGAAAAAAAAAATAACACTATACGTCCAAAATGCCTGCCTGGCACATCTCACAGATCTATCCACTGTTTGTTCAAGGAAATGCGCTTCATCTGTATTCTCACCGGCAACTTTCCAAACAGGTTTTCAGCCAAAAGTAATTTCTAGTTCCGTTTTTTTCTTTAAGAGAGAGAGAGAGAGAGAGAGAGAGAGAGAGAGAGAGAGAGAGAGAGCGTTTTGTTGCGCTTTCTTTTTTGCTTTATTTTTGAGTCGTCAGGCCGTGACGAGGCAGATGAGAGATGAGAGAGAGAGAGAGAGAGAGAGAGAGAGAGAGAGAGAGAGAGAGAGAGAAAGAGAAAGAGAGAGAAGGAGAGGTGGAGAGAGGAAAAGACAGAGGAAAGTAGCTGGAAGAGAGAGAGAGACAGAGAGCCTAATGGACCTTATTTTCTGGATGGGGGAACTCGAATATATTCTGCTTTATCTCTGTATTTTTTCCTCCCGGAAACAGTGAATCAATCAAACATTTAAGGAGGTGCTGGGCTCTTAAGTCAGCTCCTATAAAGGGTAAATAAATAAAATACAACTGGGATGCATAATGACCCCTGGTCCCCTGGTTGTCTGTGTCCCTCTCTTGATTCTGTTTCTCCAGGATGAAAATGAAACTGCTGCCTCTGCCAACAGTTTCCCCTCCAGAGACTTGTAGGTTCAGCTTTTATAGAAAGACCCTTAAAAAGCTGAGATGCTCTAATTTGGCGAAAAGAAAAAAAAAAAAGTCTTTGTATCTGCAACAAAGCCTCCCCAGCCACAGATGCTGATTGAATTTCTGGGAGCAAGTTGTTAATTTGTTTGGTCAGCATGATGCATTACTGGACCTCTGTCATCAAACTCACACAGATATGAGGAAACATCAGTCCTAAATTCTTCTGTGAGGTGAAGCATGTCCAATTTATTTTTTTTAGGTGTAGATTCCTGCTAAAATGCAAGAGCATTTCTGGGTATTTCTGAGCATTTCTTTCTGTTATAATGATAAAAACTGCAACTTACTTTAAGGCAGAAGCTGCCTCCTACGATAGCTCTGTAAAAACATGTCACGTAAGCTTTAAAATGAGAACTTATATCACTTATTCAAAGAATTATACTACAGTGGCCGATAAACAAATGCCTTTATGGAATGTGTAAGTTTTTGCGTTTGTCCCTATCAGTATTTATAGGCTTGGGAAATAAATTTCAAACACATAATCCCTATAGCCTACCCCAAGAATGGTGAGAGCCTGAACATCTAATGCCAACAGTAAATACACAGATAAGTGAATAAATACTTATCTGGAGGTTTTTGTAGGTCACAAGTCATTCCTCTCCATCTCTTTACAAAGCAAGGCGTATTTCATGCCCTGGCCCAGATAGGAAGGGTGAAAGGAACCATTTCATTTACTCTTATCTGGGAGAGAGGAAAAGAGAGAGAGAGAGAGCGACAGGGAGAGAGAGAGACAGTCTTCTCTGCAGATACCTGTGGTGAGGAGGACGTCGCACAGTAGGCTTCTATAAACGACCCTGCAAAAAAACTGTGCTTTTATTCACAGAGAGGTTTCCGGAAATAATAATAAACAGAAGACGGAGGAATAATGCCTTTGGACGGCTGTGCAAAGCTTTAACAGAGAGCGAGGGATTGTTGATGTGTTTAGGACTTGAATTTGTTCATGTAGGTCAGCAGGCTCTTTCTTGCTTTGAGAAATATCTGAAAATGTGTGTGTGTTTGTTTTCTCCCTGCATCTCTGCAGCTTGTTGAGCATTACGGTCCTGATTTGGAGTAAAATCATATTAATCAGTCACTATAAATCAGAGATAAGAGACACACAAACGAAAAACTATTTCAAAGAGGGGTTCAAGTGCACGCTGGTGGTCTGTAGGGGTTAAGGCGCTGACCGACATCCCTGGTTCAAGTCCAGCTGGGAACCTTTGTTGCATGTCTATTAACTCTCTAATAAAGGCATAAAAGACCCCAAAACTACTTGTTAAAGACAGCGGGGCTCAGAGTTAGCAGAGTGGAGTTCCAGTGAATTGATGGCTGAAGGATGGAGGGTGTATCATTCCGTGCAGATTGTAAAACCTTTTGAGGCAAATTTGTGAATTAGGATTTTAGGCTATATGAATAAAACTGACTTGACTTCACTCTCTACCATGCAGCTTCCCAATTACATCAAAAACCTACAGCAGGGTCACACACAAGCCAGCAAATCATCATAACATATGGAACAGCGAATACGTCACACCTGCAGATATCAATTATTTGATCATTAATTTCAAAAACAGCTCCAAGTCTTACAATAACATCAACACAGACAATTGAAAAAGTGAGAATCTGAATAACAGGTAATGTATTCAGAAATGACCTAAGTACAGTGCAGGTGCCTCTAAGTCCACTACTGAGCTCTGGCTGCTTGTTCTGTTGATACAAAATCTAAAGAATCTTGAATCCAGTTGAACAAGCTGAAACGGTTTTCTCAATATCCAGTGAACGATCCTCTTAATTGTGCATCACTCATGATGTTTTATTTTGCTGTACAACAGACAAATGTTTGACATGAAGGAATATTTACACACATTACTTACCTCAGTTCAGAATGTTTTTACTGCTGGGCAGTGCTACAGTGGATTTATTAAATCAAATTCCTTGAACATACTCAGCTGACTCTGATGAAACGGGCAGTCCAGGAGTTTAGTATTGCACGTCCGTAAAGGTAGGCACTTGCAAGAGACAAATTTTAACAAGAATAGTCAAAACTGAAGCAGCAGACATCCTGACTTTTAGTCCCTAATGCATGACGATCGAAAAATGCTGCTTCACATAATGCAACTCAATAGCATCAGTTAGAGACTCCAAACCTGGTAATGCTCATGTTTTTCAAACTCTAAAGCAAGCTATCTGTTATACATTTGTAGTTTCCAGACGCTGTCACCAGTGTTATTTTTTCAGACTTGACAAAAAGCTCCAAAAGCCACAGAAGACATGTTTTCACAAGCTGAGTCGTACTACTAATGATTAAACTGATCTTGATATATAAAATCAATGCAGTGCCTCTTCAATACAACTTTCCCACTACAGCCATATCTACACAAATCTAAAATAAGACAAATCTACTCCAGTTTTGTGGACTGCTCTTTTAATTGGGGGTTTGAAGGGGTTTGATGATAATAAATGTCAAATTGACACAGCTGGTGTTGTTATATTGTCTTGAAAGTTCATACTGGTCGTTACATTTCGTGCCATTTAGACTTCGGTTGGGCCGAGTGCTCATGTGCGTTGCATAAATGGATATGACCGTCTATATATTGCTGTCTTTTGTAAAGAGTGATTGCTTTTCAAATCGTGCTGTCTGCAGCAGGCATCTGCATAATGAGGCTTCTTCTATCTAAAAAAATAAATAAATAAAGTAAAGGAAGAAAGTGACCGTCCACATCAGCCGTTTTGGAAATAGCTTTGTTTGATTTCACAGAATGAAATGCTCCAGACTTCACATTTCTGTATTCATCCCCCATGTGCAGACTTATTTATATTTGGGCTGGAGGAGACTCTGTGTGTGTTTCTTTATTTTATGCTGATGAAAAAAAAGAAGAGGACAGGGGGACAGGTTCAGGGGACAGCTTTGTGTTTTAGGGGGTATCCCTGCTGGGGTAATGTGTTTAAAATCTATTACCCCCACAGCTAGGATTAGTGTGTGTGAGTGTGTGTGTGTGTGTGTTTCCCCTAAAGACGTAATCACTATGGTAATACAAAAGCCAGTGGATTATGTGGTAGAGAAATTCTGGTTGATTTATGCTCTGCCTTGCCTTTGGTGTGATGAATACAGTATATATACACATATTGTTGGGGAGAGGGAGAGACCAAATAGTGCCCCTTCTTTCTTTCTCAGTCATGCATACTGTATCTCACTAGTGGCTGATACAGTGGTTAGCACTGTCACCTCAAAGCAAGAGGGTCCTGGGTTTTACAGAGGTGTGAAGGTGTTCATCTGTCTAATGTCTGTCCTGTGACAGACTGCTGGCCTGTCCAGAATGTACTCATAATGCCTCTCAATTGCATGCTGGGATATCCTCCACAAGAGGATAACTGGTATAGATGGATGCAGACTTTGTTGCTATAGATCAACTTGTGTAGTTATATGTTTTGCTACAGTTTTCTGTCAATCTGTCAAAACTGGAGATTTGTCAAACAAATCAACAAATAGCTGTGATTTTCTCTGTTTTATGGTTACAGCATTAGAGGAGAAAAGGATTTCAACAGTGTATAACAATCCCGTGGACACAATTATGACTTACTCTTTGATGCAAAGGTTAATCTTATCTACTCTTCTGTTCTATTCTGCTCCAGTCATTCAGTCTTCTCTTATACTTTCATCCCTCTGGGGGAATATTAGTGGTATCGTTGAGTAAAGGGCCAGAGCCAGGCCTTGGTCAATAATTAATTGAAATCCCTTCATTTACTTTAAATCTTAGCTTAGTCTGCCCGGGGTAAAAATGGGCAAAGTTTGCACTTTGGGCTAGTCGAACTACTATTATGCTGAGCAAGATTAATCAGCGGCGGGAGAGAAAGCAGATGTATTTGAGATAGTAAATTGACTCTAGCTAGGGGCCAGCAGCTGTGGGATATAAGCCCAGAAAGTGGCTCTGCTGAAGTTATTGTAGTATATATTAAGCACACACCATACATGATAATCAAATTTACATGCAAAGCAATGCACATAGCTAAATAAAAGAGAGTTAATATTTTTTAGTGTTGTTTGAGCAGCTGTCCTCCCTTTGCCTTTAACCGGACAAGATTAATCCACAAGGAAGACAATTTAACAGTATTTAAGCCGAGCAAGTAATAGCTAGATACTTTACTCCGCACTGGAGTGTTGTTACAGGCAAAGGTAGATCCTGATGAATGAGCAGAGATGTTAATGTATGATACAAAGGCTTCCCTTATTGCTCTTTAGCAAGCTGCTCCAGCTGCATCAGTGTATCTGTTTAGCAGTAAGCCTGCAGGTGCACTGGTGGCTCTTGTGTGTGAATGTGGTTTATTTGTGTGTTAACTCCCTCCTGGAAACTTCACATTTTTAAATCTGGTTGCAAAAATGTGCAACATTTATGACACTGTGACACTCATGTTTCAGTCCAATTTTCTATCACGTTTTTCAAAAAATGTATATAGAAGAATCATTCATGAACCTGCATGTGGTCACTTTTGCTGCTGTTTAATTTCATCCTACTTCATTTTTTCTCAACAGCTTGAACCAAGCCTTAATGTTTCACCCTCTCACTCACCCTTGACCTTCCTGTGTGACTGTCTCTAATAGGACATGGTGGAGTGAACCAGCTTGGAGGTGTGTTTGTAAATGGCAGGCCCCTCCCGGACGTAGTGCGACAGCGAATTGTAGAACTCGCCCACCAAGGGGTTCGGCCCTGCGACATCTCACGCCAGCTACGAGTCAGCCATGGATGTGTCAGCAAGATATTGGGCAGGTAATAAACACACACACACACACACACACACACACACACACACACACACACACACACACACACACACAAAGAAACCTAAGCTCATACAGTGGAAATCCTGTAAAACCCTTTCAGAGTCCAGCAGACTGTGAGGCCACGGACAGTTGGCTAAAGTGTATAAAAATATCAGCCTCCTGGTTTGACACCATCATCTACTTCCAATATCATCTTTAATGCATAATAGAAACCGTTGAAGTGCATTGCTTTGCAGAATGAAATTATCCACCCAGATGCAGTTTGCTTTCCACATCTGGTTAATTTTTGGATCACTGTGGTTAGTTTTTTTTGTCACCAAGGGAAATAAACACACACATGCATAAGCATGTGTCAAACTGAAGCTCCTGTAAGGTCACACTGACTCATTAAGAGTATTTTTGACATTTTTCAGTTCCCTTAGAATGCACAAGCTGCCTTCTTTTCCGCTTTCCCCTTATTTCTCTCAATCTGTTCTCTGTAACACACATTCTTTTTTACGTTTTCACCTTCCTCTCCCCTCTCTCTGTATCCTGTATTTCTCGTCCAACCCCTCTCAATATTTCTGTGTCTCTACTCACACCCCTTTTTACTCTCTCTCTCTCTCTGTCTGTCTCTCCCTCTCTGCCTTTTCAAAGCTAAATTCGAGAGTAAATCCCTGCTCGTTCCGCCCCCCAGAGAAGAAAGGGGGACAAAAGGGAAAAGATTCATCACTTTTTGGAATTAGCATCAAAATGAAAGTGGCACCATATTTCTGCACCAAAAAAAAGACAGAGAGAGAGAGAGATGGAGAAAGGGAGAAAGACAAGAACAGGGAACACAATCAAACAGGAGAAGACGTGCTAAAGAAGAAGAGAGAGGAAAGAGGAAAAAAAAAACGAATGAGAGAGACAGAGAGACCATTTGTGGGGACGGAGGGGAAGGATTAGCTACAGCGACCCTCAGCTATATCAAAAAATGTGTTGCTCATTGTTCTCTCTTGCCTCTCTTTCTCTCTCTCTCTCCTTCTCTCTTTCTCTCTCTATCTCTCTCTCTCTCCCCTGTCCTGGCCGTTCAACTCACTGAAGCGTTACCGTGAGGGGGGGGGGGGGGGGGGGGGGGATCGAGGGATGGAAGGAGGGAGGGAGGGTTGTTTTATCCTCTCCTCTCTGTCTCTCTGGTGCCAGCAGAACAAAAACACCAACTCTACCACCCTGTGTGTGTGTGTGTGTGTGAGAGAGTTATGTGTGTGTATTGGCTCATCGTTGTGCGGATATCAATAACCACGCTCGTTTATTCACCAATGATTCAGCTGTGAATAATTTAAATAGTTTTCCATTTGAAAATAGATTGTTTTTCCTTTAGCTGTGTTTATACTCCAGCTGTGAATAGTGAAAATGCGCAACACAACCAGATATGCACAACACGTGCACACACACACACACACACACACGAAAAGAAAGACAAGGAAACGCACATTTACAGAAACACACATCTTCACGGAAGGGATTACTCTACCGTACAGCGGTGGAGAGAGAGAGAGAGAGAGAGAGAGAGAGACAGAGAGAGAAAGAGAGAGAGTGCAGCAGGTTTAAGACTGACTGACAGCTTGCATCCACACACAGCATCCCCCCTTTTCTGCAAGCTGTGTAGCGCATTTGCTGTCCTCCCACCCCCTGCCCCCATGCCCCTTCTGCATGCAAATACATTCATGAAATAGCCATGGTGGACACGAAACGCCTGAATCCTTGTGTGTGTGTGTGTCTATGTGTGTGTGTGTGTGTGTGTGTATCAGTGCCAACCCTCTTCTTACCTCTGTGTCACAATGTGAAATTGCTAAAGGCAACAACAACCAATCATATTGCTGGTCAGAGAGCAATACTTTTTGTCAGGTGTTTGTGTTTTATTTTTACTTGTAGTCATTTAGCTGATGTTGGTATCTACAGCAACATTATCAACCAACTAGTGGTAACGGTAGCCAGGTAAGTCCCAGTGAGTTTGAAGACCCCTTCTGTAGGGGTGATGTAGCTAAACGGTAGCATAAAAACAGACAGCAAAACTAAAAAGGCCAAAAAGAACAGGGACAAATACAAAGGAGCCATTTACAACAGGGTTATTAGTTTCCTTAATCAATTCAAATGACTAGATCAGGAAACATGAAGGCTTTCTTTCCCATCTCTCCAAGCACTGGCACAAAATTTGGGACAATAAACATGTGTCACAGAACAGGGATCTTTTTTTGTATGATGTCTGATGTATGATTTGATTCTGTATCACTTTACTCTGCTTCATCAGTATGGACAGCAGGAGCATTTACAGCCTCCAATAACTCTTTTAATGTTACCTTCATTTTTTTACCTTTAAAAAATGAGACATAAGACGGAGGGGATCATCTTGTTCCAAGTGGAGGAGGAGGGCAAGGGACAGGCCAGTGGGACGTGAAGTGTTTCTTGAGGAGTTTTGAATTCAAGCCAGAAAGAAGTCCTGACCGCAGTGGGAAGGTCATTCCTCCACTGGAGAGCCAGGAGGCAAAAGTATAGAGACTAGAGTGGAACAATCATCCAAATCGCCACCAGGAGGGGTGAACTAAAGGGCCAGTAAAATAACAGAAAGATGTTTTTTGGTATTCCAGTTTCTCTGGAGTCCAGTGTGTAACAATTGAGTTCAGCAATGAAGCAGAACTCAATCTAGTGAATTCAGAGTTTTGATGCTACCACTAAACGTTGCCTTGCCAATCACAATGCGATTTCAGCAGTTGTGTGTTTTAGCTTCAAGATTTAAAGATGGAAGAATCATCAAACAATAAGGTGTCAATGATTTTAAAGGAAAAGAATAATAATATTCTGTAATTTTTTTTATACTGTCAGCAGTTCCCATCAAAAGACCAAAACCAACAATTACTTTGTGCTGGTGACAAGTATTCTCTGTGTAGTTAAAGCCTGATACGGCATTTTCTTCTGTGCCGTTGAGCTCTGTTTTCATCCAAAAATTGTTAAAACCCATCAATAAGCCACACGGTTGCACTGGGTGACATATTAATTCACTGCAATGAACATGGCCATTGTGGTTTATTTTGAGTTGTTCCCACAGCCACAATGAGTCACGAGCTTCCCGAAAACAGTCCCCGACAAATGCACCATTTACACCTGTTCTAGTAAATCACTTCACTTTTTAAAAAGATGAAACTATTTATGAGTCATTTTTAAGATGTACGTCTTCAGTAGGAATAAATGTGCTTGAGGCTGAGTGCTGCCACAGACAGAATTGGAAAGTATTATGACACAAACTAACACATTGTTGGTTTCGATTTGTTGACAGTGAGAAAAATATAAAAGAATGTCAGATCAGTGTTCAGGTCACAGTAAGGAGATATGAATGTATAAATTTCAACCTGATTAGACTGCTTCTATTTTCACTCATACTGTTGTTACATAAAACATTTTTACTTTTCAGATTTTTAATTTCAAGACAACGTAGTACATTTAACCAATTTTAAACACTGTGTGGAACTGTAGGCAATACAAAATATAAATTACTGATAACAGGAAACAGGATTGAATTTAGAATTTGTTCAACACTCTTTATAGTATTACTGTACAACCCTCCTGTTTTTCTGCATATCATCAATTCAAGCATCCTCTATGCTTTGATTGGCAGGTACTATGAAACGGGCAGTATCCGCCCTGGGGTAATCGGGGGATCCAAACCAAAGGTTGCTACACCCAAAGTGGTCGACAAGATTGCCGATTACAAACGCCAAAACCCCACCATGTTTGCCTGGGAGATCCGGGATAGGCTCCTGGCCGAGAGAGTGTGTGACAACGACAGCGTCCCCAGTGTCAGCTCCATCAACAGGTACTACAGTCTGTGTGTAATCTGTGTATGTGTGTGTGTGTTTGAGCATCAACTTATAGTAGCAACAGGTATTGAGTGTAGGTAGAGCGCAAGGCACTCTAATACTGTGTTTTATGTGTGTGTGTGTGTGTCTGGGAGTGGAAAAGAGAATAGCAAAGAGGCCCCAGTCTCCATATGTATGAAGTGGCTGCAGCTCAGTGGTTCAACACGATGGTACAATGACAACCCTTTCCCCTGAGCATAGAGGCAGAGAGAGGGAGGGATAGTGAAATAAGAGAGAGAAGGAGTGAGCAAAAGAGGCAGACAAAAGGGAGGGAAGGTGTGCTAGAGTAAGGGAAGAAAAAGACACAAAAGGAAAGGAAAGAAAGGGGAAAGGAAGGAAAGGAAAGGGAAGAAGAGGACAGGAGAGAAGAGAGGAAAGGGGAGGAAAGGAAAAGAAAGGAAAGGAAAGAGGCTTGCATGAGCAGCCAAGCAGGAAGTGTGAGGCCCCTCTGCCATGTCAGCCTGCCTCAGCCACTTCACACACACACACACACACATACGCGCGCGCGCGCGCACACACACACACACACACACACACACACACACACACACACACACACACACAGTTTTGCTCCCACGATGGTCATGTTCTCGCCGTCATTCAGAATCCTCTTTTCTCTCTCACTCTCTCTCTCTCACACACACACACACACACAAACAACCACTTCACACACACTAATATCTCTTCTCTCCTCTTGCAGGATCATTCGGACTAAGGTTCAGCAGCAGCCCGGCCAAACGGGCTCAGTGTCGGCTCACAACTTAGGTAGGTCGCTGCCATAAAAATCCTGCTTCCAACTGTCAAAGCAAATTTTTTACAGCAGAACCGTTTTTATCTGAATCTCTCAGGAAAAGAGCCTGGCCGTGGGCTGTATTTGAAACAATGAAACATATTGAAATTCTGGACCAAGCCTTAACTTTAAAGGAAAAACCTGCATGGACACAATACGAAATGTGATCCATTCAGTTCATCAACTGAATGCCTTAATGAAGATGTCTTGAGATGGAGAGTCCAAAATTAAAATTAGTCACAGTGTTTTTCCATTTCTTTTCTTACTTTAATAAGTGCATTTTGATTTTTAACCAGGTTTATGTGATGGTTGGGGTTAATAAAATCTTTGCCCTAAATGTCAAGTGTACTGTGCGGAGCTGATGATGGGAAAAGGAGAGTGAAGGAGAATAACATGTAACAAAGGCGTCCGGTCAGACTCCAGGACACCCAGTTCCAAAATCTTCATCAGGAAAGAACTCCAATTATATTAATGATTTATTAATACACAGACATTTTGCAGCAGATGTTCATCCACTGCAAGCAAACTGGTAACAGTGTTGCAACCAAGCGCAGCTGTGCTTTATACCAATGAAATGCAACAATGTAGGCGGTGAAGGATACAATACTCCAAAGAACATAAAGGATGTTGTTGAAACTCACAACTCCAAAGCATATAAACCTAAACATAAATGTTTAGTGTCACAAAAAACTACAAGTTATTCAGGCCAGAAGGCATTTATATTCTAAGATAATGGATCCAGAGAAATTCCAACTATTTTAAATGATTTCCTAACAAACACGGATTTGAACCAATTCAATTCCCGTGAAAAAAGTTTATTTATACAATTATTGTAATCACTGAAATGTCTGGCTATTTGAAACTTCTCATCATGATTTTGAATGGAGTTTGGTTCTTTTAAAATGTGTGTTTTTTGGCCAATTTTGCCTTTACTGATCAATTGATAGTAGAGAAGTAGACAGGAAAAAGGGGAGAAAGAGGGGCATGACATGCAACAAAGACCCTAAGCTGGAGTTGAACCAAGGATGTTGTGGTTATGTGGCATGCACTGTAAACATATAGCTACAAGGGCACTCTGGGTTTGGTTCTTTTTAAAGATTAATTTTTGACCGTATTTGAATCAAGTAGTCTAGGTAGAAAGAGGGGGCACTGCAGTGTCGGTTACACACATAGAGTATTTATGTCGACAAATTCTAGTTTACAGCTACACTAGATTATCATGTGTCAGTACGTGTGTGGATATTTGGTTCATTGCAAATTTGTCTGAGAATATGCACCACTAGAGCACATTATCAAGTGAAATTATAAGGGCTTCAGATCACGTCCTGCATTATTTCTCATCTTGTCTACCTGCCTTCTAAAGGAGTTCTGCGCTAAGATTTACATATATCAACCAAATTACCACAAACAGGCTCACATCTAATTTCTGCCCTTCAGTGGTTAAATCAGCCATTTTTTTCTTTTGCCATCATTGGACATTTCAGTAAATAAGCAATTACGGTAGTGTTACAAGTGATTCCGCCTTAAGGATGAGTGAAATTGCTATCTTTGTTCATAAAATTATGTTACACGTAATTATGAACAACAAAAATTCTTAATAATGCTCAAATTTCACATCTAAAAACTAAAGACTCTTATGTCCATTCTCATTCTCATCATTATTATGCTTATTAAAGTTACACTTGAAACCGAATAAACTCACCTTTGTTCAGATTAACAAGGTTTGGATGTTCATTTGTAGTTTATAATTATGTTACAGACTGAAGCAATATATCTATTACAGCTATGACTGCAACATTATTTCCTGTCATCGGATGAATATCTCAGCCTACAAATAAAAATGAGAGCCTTTCTCTCTCTCTCTCTCTCTCTCTCTCTCTCTCTCTCGCTCTCTCTCTCTCTCTCATGCCCTGCAGTGGATTGTGTTTCGATGTCTCTCATATCTTTCATATCTTCATAATCACACATTGTCTATTAATCTAAATTAATTTCACACACACTGCTCCCTGACTCCTGCCCTGTGCACACACACATGCACACACACACAAACACACATCCGTGCACACATGCACATACACACACACGCTTACAGATTACACAGATAAATGGGTTCCACTCCCAGGCGGAAAATTGAACATTTGGATTTGCCGAATAAAAGCGTTACGTTCTGATAAAAAAAGAGTGAAAAGAAAGAGAAAGGAAAATCAGATAATTGAAGTGCTAAATCAAGTGATGGGAAAAGGAGGGATATGCATTCATTATACTCTCCTTGTCGTTAGCGTAGGAGTAACGGCTGGAAGGGACCTTGATCCTCTGGTTTGTCGTTCTTTTTTTTTTTTTATTCCCTTTTCGGTCTTGTCTTTCTGTGTTTGGGGGGTCTGCTGGGAGAGAGGATTAGGATGTCTGTCTCCACACCTTTCTGTCCCTCCTGGGATACCATACTGTCACTCAGCCCCACGTCCGCTTACAGGGGCACAGATAAGGGACCAAGGAGTGAGTGACTGTATGTTTTAGTGTGTGTGTGTGTGTGTCAGGAGGTTATGGGATGTGTGTGTGTGTGTGTCACTGAAGCGGTGACAAGTATGTCGCTGTGTCGCCCAGTGAGGAACTTGTCTCCTCCAGGGGGAAGATTAGAGGGAGAGACAACGAGGAGCGAAACACTGACTCCTGTCCTTTGTGCCCTTTTTTTTGCTAGGTTCAATTTAGTGTGTAGTTGGGTAAAGTTTCCAAAGATTAAAGTGCATCTATGTTGAGTTTAGAAAGAGAAAAATGGGATTTAAACTGTGTAGGATTCCCTCAGAGGTTTTTGTGCTCTCTATCTTTGGTTGTTAAGGTGTCACAAATAACAGAATCAAGAGATGGGATTGTTGCTTAGAACAATACATGTTGGTCACAAGTAGTATTGGACATATATGATTTATAGTAGTTATTTTTTCATTGCATGTAATCATATGACTCAGCATTACAACAATTCAGGCGTTTGTATTATACTATAAAGCCAAAAATGACACCGTTTCTAGTTTCTGTCATGCAGTGAAATTTTGTGTTTATACAGCATCCTATAGTACAACCGATATTAAAGATGCTGCATTTATGATTTTTATATATTAGAAACACAATATAAAATTCTAAACTCCTGTATAGGTACCTTGTCCATTATTAGCCCGACGCAAGGATGCTTCATAGGAATAGTGATGGTGTATTTCATCCCTTCTTTTTAGGAAAACCCAACCGTAAATCTGTAAAATTACCTGGAACAAAAGCTGATGCAACAGCTGAGAGTTATACTAGCTTTTTGAGGATTTTATAATTTATTAGGACAAAATAAACATAAGTGTTAAAATACAGTATTTTGGCAACAGGCATCTTTCAGGTTTCAGATGCTGAAACTTTAATTACATATCCCTCACATCACGTTGTCATGTGATCTGTCCGCAGCGACGTCTGTGGCTGCCACACAGGTCTCGGCAGTGACCAGCGACTCGGCCGGCTCCTCGTACTCCATCAGTGGCATTCTGGGTATCAGCTCGGCTGCTGACGTGGGGAAGAGGAAGAGGGACGAAGGTGAGCAAAAGAATATTCGTGTGTGTATGTCCCTCCATCCTTGCAAATGCATGTATTCTTCAGTGCAATACTGGTATTCCTACATGTACTATTCACACACACACACACACACACACACATTCGTGTTCACATATAGAGATACACAACATATATAAACACATTATACTATGATGGACAGCCACCTTTCCTCACCAGCATGGAAAGCCCAGATGGAAAGAACTTAGCACATGAGGATCAATGACAGATGTGTGTGTGTGTGTGTGTGTGTGTGTGTGTGTGTGTGTGTGTGTGTGTGCATGTGTGTGTGTGTGTGCAGTGTGGGAGTTATAAACCAAACATCTTCATTCAGAAACTCCTATTTGTTTACTGAGAGTGCTTCACGGGAGAGCTACCTGAGAAGCCAGTTTATGCATGCACTATTGATCATATACGCTGTCATACTGGATCAATGTTGTATGCATGTTAATAGAGGCATGAGCTTGTGTGTGTGTGCACATGTGGGTGCTCTCACATGTATTGTACATGTATGTATATGTTTAGGTATGTGAATGTTGATACAGTACGTATGTGTGTGCATGTTTGTGAGTGTGTATGTGGCAGTGTCAGTGGCATTAAAAAGCCATCACGCAGACAGTCTCCTACGGTAAATGAGACAGGACCAGATGTCGGAGCGAGCGGGGGGGGTGACAGAACGCCACTGGGGGCTCTTTCTCTCTCTCTCTCTCTCTCTCTCTCTCTCTCTCCCAACCACCCACCCACCCACACACACACACACACACACACACACACACACACACACACACACACACACACACACATACGCATACAGACATGGGCTCCTTTTCCCACTGCTGATGAATTTCCAAAAGATTCCAGCAGAATCCAGGATGAATCCCAGGTGCACCTTCTACGTTCTGATGTGCTCGGATATGGCTCACTTACCCATCAGCAGAGCACAAAGACTTTAGACCCAGCACAGACACACACACACAAACACACATACGGGGCACAGGTGAAAACTGACAATGTTTTTCTTGGATAGCTGAAGATTCAAATTGTACACACACTGGATCAAAGCTTAGCTTGCTTTGTGAACTTAGCAGAATCCAGCCACTTTAAAAAAATTCCCATTGCTACCATTGTCAATCATTATCATCATCACTACTCTGGAATCAGATCAGAATTCACCTGTTATTGGATTAAAAGCAAAGGTGTATACATTAACATAAATGGTGGTTGTGTTTAGATGCTACAGTTCAAATCACTTCAATAGAACATAGCCATCATCGTTAATGTTATCCTATTATATTTATATTATTAGCTATGCCTGTGCTGTTCTTGCTACAAGTCAAAACGTCTGCAGAGAAAAAGGTCTATTGTGGGTCTACTTTTGTTATGAGCCATATTTCTCTGACATGAATAATAAGAATCATGTATAATTGCATGAATGCATCCCACACTATTATGTGAGCTGTCATCTCTGTGGCAAAGACTCTGTGGTCAGATCTGTAGAGAAGAAGAGAAGTATGAGCTCTGTAATCTAATTAGTAGCATTATTGTTTCACTTTGCTCTTTATGTGCATGACGTGCTACACCATGTGCTACTTGTGTGGTCTGTCTGTTATTCGACTATGACTGGACCCTATGCTTCATAATTCAATTCAAATTGAAAACACTGTATCACTTCACGTTTCACTGAAGCACCCAGAAAGTGTAATTCAAGCATTGTGTCGCTGCGCATCACGTTTGCTCTGTGTGTTTTATCTGCAGTGTTTCTGTGGCAGAGATCTGCGCGGTTGGCTCTGTGGTCTAATTAACAGCATTGCTAATCACAGCTTCCATTAGAGCAGCCCCCGCTGGATAATGACACACACACACACAGCAAGGGGCGACAGGAGGAACAGCATGCGCTGACATGGACAGACACAGACAAACACATACACAAACACACAATAATGCAATCTTCTTCACACCCATATGCTTGTCTGTACAGGCATTTGTACACACACAGATGGAAGCAGAAATAAACACACGATCACAAGGCCAACAATCACACAGCCTTCTCTTGTTTATGTCTGTCTTTGTGCACATGTGACTATGTTACATATACAATGAGACAGTAACGGTGAACCCTAGTGTCCTACATGTACTGCAGTGCATCAGACATGGTTCAAACCATGGCCATTTAACAGATGAGTAAACAATGGTTTTTTTTGCCTAAAACTAATTCAGGAAAAAGGGCTCCAGCTGTAAAAATGTGAAAAAAGAGAGATAATTCTGGGTGAATTTTACTCTCACTTACTGGACTCACAAAACTGCTCATGTGTTTTGGTGTGAAGTCTTTTGTCATCAAAATTTCGAAAAATAAGATGATTGTTTTCTTTTTGTTCATAGGAACAGTGCTGCTGAAATTCAGTTCTTGTAGACATTTTAGCACAGGTGCAAAAAGCACAGATGCAATGAATAACGTTAATGATGCTGAATCTTGTTCAGTTTTGCCAGTTCCATGACTCTGGTATAGCAGATTCTCTGAGCCATCGTTGATGTTATTAGTTCCACCTGTGCCTTTCTTGCTATAAGTCAAAATGCCTGCAGTGAAAGAGGCAGACCACCCAACTGAAATTCAGTTTAGGAGAAGCTCACTTGCTTCCTCTTAAGATCTCAAAATGGAGTAAACGCTTGCTCCTCTATTCAGGTGAATAATATAATTATGTATATATATGTTTGCAAGACCGGGGACATGCGTATCCCTGAAACCCTTTATTTCTGCTGTAACTTGCAGCTGTGCAAGTGATGGGAACACAGGAAGGCGGGATCAGTGGCATGTGTGTGTGTGCGTGTGTGTGTCGACAGGAGGAGTGTGTGGGGGTAAAGCCCTGTGGTGACCTGTGCCCCCAGCCAAAGCAAGGGGAAGTGGGGGGTGACTGGGGGCAGAATGTAGATGAATGGGAGTGAATGGAAGAACTTGACTTGTGGGGCCAAAAGGGGACTATTGTATTTTAACCTATTCTCTTACACACAGAGGCCGTGTCAGTGTGTGTGTGTGTGTGTGTGTGTGTGTGTGTGTGTGTGTGTGTGTGTGTGTCTGTGTGTGTGTGTGTATGTGCATGTAACATGGATATGCAGAGCAGGACAGGTAGTTTAAGACTTCTTTTGAAATGTGAAAAAATATTCTCACTACATTTGAAGGAAAATCACATACAGTGGTTGTTTGCAACAAAATGAAAACAAAATCATGTCAATGGCATTTACCCAGCATGCCAAGTTGACCTCTCACCCCCTTGTGCATCCACTGTGACATGCAGCAGCTTACCAGATAAAAGACGCTGGGAGTGAGCAAGAGATGCCGAGGTGAAGAAGGGAAGGGGGGGTGGGGGAATCCGCCCTTCACCCTGAGTTCCTCATAGTGTCTCCCACCCCCCCAAAAAACTTTGATCTCTGGAGTTTAGATGAGGCATACACACACACACACACACACACACACACACACACACAGGTCGTGAGGTCAGACTTACGACCCTTGTCTTATCAGTATGATAATCTATGTCAAGTGCAAAAAGATGCACACTAGTGGTTTCCTATCCCCTGCAGACATACATGCACATGCACGCACACACACACACACACACACACACACACACACACACACACACACACACACACACACACACACACACAAAACATGCACTGAAACACACAAACAGGTGACAACTCATCTAACTCTCAAGGTATTTGGATTTAATAATTCAACTGTTCCTGGGTTGTCGAAAAAATGGCAACAGCAGCCCAAGTGAGAGGGAGATGATGATGGAGAGAGGGAGAACCAGGAGGGAGAGAAAGTGAAAGAGAGTAAAGGGAGAGCAAGAGAGAGAGAGAGAGAGAGAGAGAGAAGGCGGAAGAGAGAGGAAAAAGGCAGAAAGGAGAGAACAATAAGGGCTCATTGTTTGTTTTGTTCTGCTCTGAAAAAGAGGGAAGAGAAGCGCTTCCCTTCTGAGACTGACTCACAGAGATAGAGGCAGCTGTGTGAGTGTGTGTGTGTGTGTGTGTGTGTGTGAATGAGTGTGTGTGTGTGTGTGTGTGTGTGTGTGTGTGTATCCGACAGTGAATAGGATTTAACCCGTCACGGCAATGAGTTTCTTTACCCATCCATGGACACAATGAGACCAGCCGGATATCAAGCTACCAAGCTACCCACCCGCCCACACCCACATCCACACCAACATACACACACACACACACACACACACACATACACACACACACACACACTAACACACACACATTCATACAGATGAATGGACAATATTGATTATCATATGTAAAAGCTTTGTTCTTACTGCTCGATTACAGTAGTTTCTGTTGTCTCCCTAGTTCTCAGTCTTTGTCTGGTCCTTTGTGGGTGCTCTGTCATGACAGGCTTGGGTCAGTCTTTCCAAAGTGTATTTGTGTGTGTGTGTGTGTGTGTGTGTGTGTGTGTGTGTGTGTATGTGTATGTGACAGAGAGAAAGCAGAAAGCAATAAGCTGGCTGAAATGGTGCCATCAGAGCTACATGATTGATCAATTGAATTCCATCATGGGGACTGGCCGGTGGGATTAAATGGGTCGCCGTGGGTTACCAGGCTAAAGCATCATACCGGCTTTATCTCCCCCCCTGATTGGTCTGTCACCAGAGACCTGGACCATACACTCTCCCAGCATCTGTGTATGTGTGTGTGTGTGTGTGACTATGGGAGAGAAGGTGAGATTATGATCAAGGAGTGTGTTTGTCAGAGTGAGAGTGGGTGAAAGGGGTTTTGTGTACTGAAAAGGTACGGCAAGGCTTTTTTGAGTTACGCAGTACTGTGTGAGTGTGATGATTTTTTTTCTCTCTAGCAGCAAGATACTTTCTTATGATTGAAGGTTTACCAGAAGTCTTTGAAATCAACTGCATTGTGATAATGTGCCAAAGAAAGATTACCACTCGTTAAATTAAATCATATAATATTATACAGCCACAATATGGTAGATTAGTATAATGTATACTAATCTATATAAAGGATAGTTCCCATTTGTTACAACTTTGGTTTTATATTCTTAGTTTTATTTGTGTCCATCCTACTAACCAGTAATTATCACTAAAAGAAGAAGGGAAAGACACTCCAGCAGATGATCATAAAGGTTTTAAACAAACTCCCCCAAGAGCCAAACTTCCAACATTGACCTATTAACATAGTCGTGCCCGCACATAGTCCTCTTCATGGGTGGTGTCAGGAGTGGCCCTTACAGTGTTTAAGCCTCGAACGTGTCATTTATTTATAACTAAATCCAAATCAATGCTGCAACCGAGCCAAAGTGTTCTGAACAGAATGAAACGCTAACGGGACACAAAAAACAGAAACTCTCCCATGTTGTTCAGTTGGTTGTTGGTATGAATGTTGTTTCTATCAGCCATCAAGCCTGCAACACAAGGCAGGCAACACAAAACTCTTTACATTCCACTTATTGATAAAGCAATATTCATCCATCAAACCATAATTCCAGATGTATTCACAGCTTGCCCTGACTCCCATGACCCCAGAATTGCTGGCTTGTTTACATCCTGTCTGATATTGGATGATGCCACAAAACCACAGATTACATTCAACTATTGTGTTTTTTAATGTCCAATAGGAACATTTTTAAAAACCTCTATTTCTACAATGTCTGCATATGGCAAATATGGTATGATTAACATTAGGGAAAGATTGTGGTTACAAATAAACTACGGCAAGGGTTAGGCAACTAAAACACTTAGGGAAGAAATGTGTTTGAAGTCATTAAAAAGGCAAACGTTAATTGTTACAAAGTATGTTTCCAGATCTCAGCATTTACTTTCAAGATGATTATCATGATGGTGATGACGATTGTCAAAACTACAATAAGACCCATGTTATAATAATGTTGAATGTGGTGTTTTCTTTCTTTCCTTATTTTTTCTTGCCACATCACTCTTTGTTTTTTTCTTTTAGGACCACAGTCCTGCACAAATGGATCTGTATTTTCAGTCCAGATGGAAAAAAAAGAAAAGAAAAGAAAAGAAAAAAATATATATATATATAAAATATATATATATATATATATATATATATATATATATATATATATATATATATTTGAACCCCCTCCCCCTGTCTCCACCTGTCTGTCATATCACTCCCCCCACTGCTGGACACTCACTCTCTCACACACACACACACACACACCAAACACACAGTGACCCCCAGCACTAAAATAGGCTCTCAGGAGTGGTTTGGAGCAATGAATTGGCTCTATAGTGGGGGATTTTCACCCTCATCCCCTTTTTCTCTTTATCTTTCTCTCTCGTTCTCTCTTTTCTAATCATTTGTGGGCCGCGACTCTTCAGAGTTCTTATAATTGTCTCGTTCAGTCCCTCGGCCTTGCAATAACTGCAGGATACAAGAGCTCACAGTTTAATACTGATACCACAGCAATATATATTTGTGTGTCTGTGTGTGTGTATGGGTGATACGACAAGAGGGACAGAGAAGTGTGTATATATGAGAGGCCAGAGTGTACTTTTGAGAGATCAAGAGGGAGAGACAGCGTATGCTTGGTAATGGATTGCATTTGTATAGCATTTTCTCTGAGTCTCCACAATCTATGAAATAACTAAGTCTTAAATCATCCCACTGAAGTTCATTTGAGTCCAGACTTCGCTCTAACTTCTTTCTGCACATCTGCTTCAGTGATTTATTCTATGAGCCCACCTTCACTTTTCCTTTTATTTCTCTATTGCTGCCTGTCTCTGCGTCTCTTTCTCCTTTCAGTCTCTCATTCCTTCATTAAATATCCTCTCTGCAACCCTTCTAACATCACTCTTTTCTCCTCTCCTAGGTTTACAGGAGTCACCACTGGCCAACGGGCATGGCCACAGTGGGCGGGACTTCCTCAGGAAGCAGATGAGAGGGGAGCTGTTCTCGCCACAGCAGATCGAGGTACTGGATCGCCTGTTTGACAGACAGCCATCCTGTCCAATCCAATCCAGCTCTGACCTCTATGTGAGCCCTGACTTTGGCAAGGTAAGGGCGTGGCACCATGCAGGATATAGGCTGAGGCTAAGTTTGTGGACAGATCAAGGGTCAACAAGATTGTAGGGTGTCCCTGTGAAAAATATGGCTACTGCAGGAGAAAAGTGTAAAATTGATGTATGACACTGACAGATGCAGAGACGGAGTAATAGACTGATCTGAACACATCTGCAAAAGTGTTTAGAGTTGTTCAGAATGAGCACACTGTGCAGGGCACAAAGCCGGTGAATTGCAGAGATGTGGATAATGGCACACACTTTCAGTCAGTCTCTCGCAAAGGCATTTTAGTGTTGCACTTGTTTGTACACACAAAAAGCTTCAGGAAGTAACAGAAATTTTTGGACGCAACCCTCCAGTTCCGACATCAGAATGATGTGGGGGGGGGAGGTTTCAGACCCTATTCGACAATGAGACAAGCTCTTTCGAAACATACTGACACTTTAAAGTTGTAATCCTTAAGATTTCAATCCTGATTGATTTGGTGACACCAGTGGTTACAACTGGTATATCTGTTCACAGTGTAACTAAAATGGCATTTTGTTTTAATAAGGAAGTGAGTCAAAAAAAAATTGCAACCGCTATGAGATGGACAGTGTTCATAGCTGTCACCAGCAAAGTTTGTTACCTTGCTGAGAAGTTGGACGTGTGTAGCTCAAAAACCCTAAAAATGGGCCGCATATCAAATTATAAACAGAACCACCAGATTAAACCCATATATCATGTATTATCATCCTTTGAATCCCTGGTATGTGGGTCCAACATGGGAATGGTGGACTCCGCCACTAACAATGGAAATAACTACAAATAATAATAATTTTTAAAAAATATCAAAAATGGGGTTTGATTTCGTGAAAATCTTAAGGATTATAACTTTAAAGCGCTACCTTTCAGGTCACTTATGTTCTTGTTCTTCTTGTGCAGAGCCACTACAGCATTGACACAGCACCAAATGCTTTTTAGCTGTGCACCCATCAATTTGTGCTGCCCCTATCCAATCTCCCTGCCAATTTCATAAAACACTCCTGCTATGCCAAGTTTGCTAATAATTTTCATGGGGATGTCCGGATTCCTAATGCTGTACTTGCAGCAGTTATGCCAGAGAGAGTGACTTAAAGAGTGAAAGAGCCAAAATAGAGAGTATTTGGCCCTACAGCACCATGTCAGGCAGACAAAAGAACTGAGCAAGACACTAATTTCTGTGCCACCCCAAAGTGAATAGAGGTCTCAGTCTTGCCAGGAATAGTAGGAGGTACTACATACTTACATATCAACTGAAAACTAAAATGTAACATAGAGGCCATTTCTGGTTGGATGAAGGATCATTTTGACATACACTATAGACCTGGATTACACTGAATTAGCTCAGTGACCTAATCATTTGTCAACAGATACGCATGCTTCGTGCAGATATAGTACCGTATGTGATTGTTAGATGCAATGCTTGTCTCTGCTTTTAGCTAAAAGCCTCTCCTGCCTGCTATGCCTTGCCATGCCATGTCAATCTTGATCAGTGAATCTCCAATGTAAATATTCCTCATTACATTTTCAAAGCTATACATAAGAATCATATGAGTTCCTCACTGAGTGATCTGAAAATGTCAGTATCCAAGGTGTGTTTTCTTTGTTAGCCTGACAGACCGCTTGGTGTTTCTGTGGTCTGATAGACAATGTGATGGCTGCAACAGAGACCCAGTCAGGCCTGGCCTATTGATGTTCCTATAATCTAGACACACTGCAGGGGTTAATGAGCATATTGACCTGGCTCTCATTATGACCTCACTTCCTGCTGCTCGGGGACGGCAATGGAGCTGTCTGCATGCTGATGCATCTTGGGAATATGGCACATATGCAAGAAGAAGAACGGGAGAAAGACAATGAGAAAGGGTGTGTCTGCGTGTCTAAATGTTGCATCTAAATTGACCTCGCGCCCTAGTGCGTTAATGTAAATCTGAGTGAAATAGACAGGTGTAAGTAGTACGCTGAATTACAAAACAACAACTGGCCAGTATTTGTATTCTCTCAGATGTCTTCTAATCTACAGCCCTCCGGTCAATATTAAGGAAATACTTTGCCAATGTCTCAAAATGACACTTTTGTTTCCACAAGCTTTAAAGATATGTCTGATTCAGTTTTATTTATTTAGTCAATGTCAAGGGCAAGAGGACAAACACACACTGGTTGAGTAGCAGTGTATGGAACCACAGACAGGCTACAGCCTTAGACCTCAAGGGCAGAGTTTGGCTTTTTAGCCTATTGACTTCCTCCTGACCGACATGGGGAGTGGAGTGGCACAGGGCGAGAGGTCGATAGGGATTGGCTGTAGTAGCTCTATAGACTATGATTCAAGACTATAATACCCATGATTCATAGGTCAGTGTCCTCTCTGAGCCCGATCAAGCCACTGGGGTCGGGGTCGGGGAGAGATGCATTAAGCTCTGGGTCGCTCTGGGGTCAAACTGGCTTTAGGAACTGCATTGTGATTACAAAGAGTTGCAAGAACACACACACACACACACACACACACACACACACACACACACACACACACACACAAATCTACATCAGTATCTGTCCCTCTACCTCCTTTCCCCTCTCTCATCCTGTCTAGTCAAACACCCCCTTTTTCCCAGCCTGCATTTCCCAGAGGGAATGATTGACAGTCATACCCTTAACACTGATACTAGCTCCAGCACAGCCTCTTTGGTATGTGGACTGAGGAGTTGTCTATTGTGTGTGTATGTGTGTGAGAGAGGCAGCACTGGTGGGGTAATGGTCAAAGAGGGTCAGCCAAGAAGGGTGTTGTGACTGACATTGCTAAAAGATGCCTCAAAGACTCAGAGCTGCTGTTGATGTTGCTGTTGTTGCAGTGTGTGGGGGTACTTTTTATGGCGTGTGTGTGTGTGGGTACAGAGAGCAAGCATATAAGTGAGAAACAGAGGTGCAAGTGGCTCAATTTCAGGTGACAACAGTATATTATAATGGTATACTAATATACTGTAATTTCAGCAGTTATTTTAAGCTCCTCATTATCTTTTAGCTTTCTTGCACTGAAACATGAGCCTCATTCATTATTTCTTCTTCCCTCATTCCACTCAAAGAGATAAAAAATAAAATTGCTCACGTTCCTCACAAGCAAATCTTATTTTATCTGTCACCAGTAGTTACTCTTCTATCCTGTTTATCTCAGACCTTTTCATTATCTTTTCCCACTAACAAGCCATCCTTTTATCTCATCTCCCTCTCCTGCTCTTGTTCCTCCTCTCCCTGTAGTCTATTAAGCCCCAGTATTAATTTGTGTGTGCGTGCTTGTATGTGTGTCTGCATGTGTGCCTGTCAGAGAGAGTTCATTTGAATTTCCCTTCAATCACTTCCTATTACTCAGGTGATAAATCAGCACGGCTGATGGCGCCCCCAACCATCCATGCTACCCTGGGTCCAAATGCCCAACCCGGCACCAAAGAGCCTGGGTGTACTGAGATATAGAAAGAGAAAGAGAAGGACTGCTATCAATCATCTGTTCTCTTCTTGTCATTCACTGTCATGTTCTCCATCTAGAAAGCTTAAAAAGATGCAGAGAGGTCAAAGGTGATCTCTTCTGAAGGATGGAGATGGTTAAATGGGTAAAAAGAGGCTGACAGACTCATAATGCACACTAGTGCTCCTTATAAAAAGATTGTTACACCCTTCACTTCTGTGTGTATCATCAATGTGATGATGATAAAAAACATTATTCAAGGATAAATCTGGCTTTATTCTATATTTATCTTATTGTCAAAAATTCTAAAAAGACTTAAACCAACAATGTCTTAGTACATCTCTCAGCACTTTTTAACTTTTGACTTTCCTTTCTGTCTGTGGCACTCACCCTGAAGCCCATCTGTTCCCGCTGCGGATGTAAAAAAAATTGTCACAAATATGGCAGCGCAGCTCAGTAGCCTACTGGTTAAGATGCATACCATATAACCGCATCAGCAGTTCAGATCTAGCTGTGGACCTTTGTTGCATGTCACCCACCATCTCTCACTCCCTTCAACTGTCATCTCTCCACTGTCCCTATAATACAGGCATGAACTGTCCTCCCCGCCGCCTCCCTCCAAAGAAAAACATGAATGTCACAAATATATATAATTTTATTTGTAAAAAGGTAATTCTCTAAAACAGCTGGGTATTGTAATTTTTTGCAAGCATTACTCAAACTGAAGTAAACAGTGCGTTTGTTAGGAACTATTTTCAGCGGCAGATTAATACACATTTGGTGCTCTAGTGAGTATATGGAGCAGCAGGATGGTATATGTGAGATTGACTACCGTGCCCATGTTAATAGTGATGAAGGAACATGACTCATTGATGGGTATATGGGAATATGATTTATCAGGCTTTGGTCAGTAGGACCAATTTATTGTTGGATTTGTTCTTTTTATTGTTAGTATTAGTTGAAAACAAGCACATTTTTGAACATCACTAGCCTTACCCTTTAAATTCTGTCATCAGTAAGTTACCACACTTGTTCAATTATAACCACTGACACAGTTAATTTTTAAAAAAAAATTAATATATCATCTTTAAATGGTAAATGTGAGGCTGCAATTTAATTCAAAATGTATGAACTTTTACAGCATCCCCCCAGAGTTGAAGTCTATTTGGCTTGTCTGGAAATGAATATCTTCCCCAATGCAGCTACGCTCAGTTTGAGCGCAGATGAATTCCTTCCTCACAATCCCTGTCTCAGTTTGTGGGCCTCTGAGGGAATTGTATTTGTTTATAGTCAAGCCTTTTTCCATCAGGAGTACACAAGACAATGTGGAGAGAGGGAGAGCGAGACAGAGATGGAGAAATGGGGAGCTATGTGGGGAATGGAGAAAATGGGAAACACTATTATGCAAATGGTGCTAGCCAACACAGCTATGCTGCATGCATGCGTGTGTGGATGTATGTGTGTGTGTGTGTGTGTGTGTGTGTGTGTGTGTGTGTGTGTGTGTCAGAGGGCCGATTAGGTCTCATCTGTTATTGATGTGCGATTTGGACCAAACCATTACCTTCCCATATCTGAGTCAGTAGACCAACCTGCTCTGTGTAAGTGATGGAGTGAGTGGGTGAGAGAGTGAAAACAATAGTTGAACAGCTATTAGTGAGGAAAAATGTGAAATATGGATGCATGTGTGTAGTCCTTTTCCATTATTAGCATTTAGCTTGTTAGTTTGTGCACCTTTTTATTGTTGTTGTTCATAGGGATGCTGGTAGAGAACTTAAAAACAGCAACAGAGAAAAGCAGCCTGCAATAATCAACCAAAAGGCTTATATTCATGTTTCTTAATCCTGGAAAAAGCATTTCATATGTTGTTTTTGTCCACTGAGCACTGAACTTGGCTTATTCTTTTTGAAAATCCTGTTCATGTTGCATATGGAATTGAGACGACAGAGACAATGGTGGAAATGCTTTTGATTACATACAAAATGACTTGAGTCATCCACTCATGGACTCTATGGAACTTTGCTAATATCCAATTATAGTGAATCTAGGTATTAATTATATATATAAGATATAAGACTTATTCTTTCTGTCATATCAAGCACCACAATACAAAAATGCAAGGGGGTGCAGGGGTGGGGGTATAATACAAGAAAAACGTGCAAAGGTTTATAAGATGCCAAATCCCCACAAAGCAGTTTATAATACTACTCAATAGTGACAAAATAAAAAAAAATCTACCACCAAAGAGCACTTGCAACTAATTAATTACAAAGCACATCCTTTCATGTTGCAGCTAAAGTGGAGCCAGGTTCAACTTTTTTTTTTTTTAACCAAATTTTCCTTGTGGTGTTTTGCTGGAGCCTTCTGACTTAAAATCAAAGATAGAGTTATGTTTTTTTCATGCAGCCCTTACTTACACAGCTTTATCTTTTCAGTTTCCCAAACAAATGAATCAGTTTCTTTCAGTCATCTCAATCTCATCTCTCCCATTGCTTCTTCTCTCCTATTGATGTCAATTATATACCAACTTCCTTTCATCCTTCTATCTGACCATGACTTCCTGGCCCAGGTCCGGCTCACCCTGCTACCATTATTCATAACCCTCCATCCTGCCCTGTACAACAGTCCCCCCCACCACCACCGCCATCATCCACCACCCACCACCCCCCAAACTCCAACCCCTCCACGGCCCGGCAGCTGCGTCCCTCCTCCTTGATGAGGGCTGATGGCGCTGTATGAGCGGTGGAATTGACAACATTTACGGGGGCGAATGAGAATGATCCATCTTCCTTAGCAGGCCTGTCACCCCACTGGCCAAACTTCATCATGGCCAATTACCACGGCAGACCCCTTCTTCTCTGCTGCTGCTGCTGCTGCTGCTGCCTGGCCCCCATCTACATGGATACATGGACACATTAGACACCATTATAATAAGACAGAGAGCGGCCAAGAGAAGGAGGAGGGGCTGCTGGGATATCATGTAAGATTGGTTGAAAAAAAACTACAGGTGTGATGTGTGAGGGGGGAGAGAAAGGGGGAGACGTTAAGAGAGAAAAGAGGGCTTAAAAATGTGTCTGAAGTCTAAAGAGAGGGAGAGAGATGTGTGTGTGTGTGTGTGTGTGTGTGTGTGTGTGTGTGTGTAGTGTACAGGGTAAGCTCTTATTTGGCAGGTCACAGTCCAGTGGTTGTGTTGTGTGTTGACGAGCAACAGGGGTGTTTAAGAGGTCAGTGAGCACAAACACACGCCTACACTTACACCTCCACACACACATACGCACACAGAGATGCGGAGGTATTAAAAGGGTCAGTGCAAAACTCTCACCTCATCACCTCATCAGTCAGCAGTAACATGTGGAACAAAACAGGGGAGGCCGTTTAATGAAAAGTGAGAAATTGTATCTCCTTGGTTTGTTCATATAGGCAAGTATAACAACATAGAAAGAGTGCAAATGCTGGACTAGTAGCTACTTGGGTATGCAACATGTTTAAAATAAGTAAAAGTTAATTACACATAATTAAATAAGCTGTAACCAGTATGTAAGTACATTACATTCATTTGGCATTTTTGTCCAAAGAGGCTTAAATTTGTTTGCATACAAATACATCAGAGGCATTTTTAGGGTCAGTATCTTGCTCACTTTGACATGTAAATGTATTTACTGTATATACTGCATATATTTAGTCTGTAAAACTTCTGTTTTGTATTAAACAGCTGTTTGGCTGAGACAGGTCAGTGTAAAACTCACAATATTGATGATGAAGAGCACCAAACCTGAAACACTTCACATATTGTTACATTTCTCATTTTTTTGCACTGAGTAGTTCCGCTCCTTTCTCCAACTAGTCCTCCAAATTAAACAATCAAAAAGGTTGTTCGACCATGTGTCCAGAACAGCACATAGGAATGTTTTCCAATCTGGTATCCCTATCAGCACTAATCAGCAGGACATCATCATTTATCTGTAGTTTCTGTTGTTACAAATCACAGTTAAACAATATGATGTTTTATGATGTGACAACACTGTTGGTTGAGGTCTGGTTAGTTTTAGGAGAAGAGCATGGTTTGGGTTAAAATGTTCACTTTATTATGGTTAGAGAAACATGTGTTGTAGGTTAAAGTTACTACATCCTTAAAGTTGGGCGAATTTCCTCGTAGACCACCATTGTCATGGCTACAATAATAACCATGGGGTTAAGGTTAACGGATGATTGTAGTTACGTTTGACACTTGTGTTTAGCAGCAGGAAATAAACAGCAGTCTCCTGCGGCGAGTCCACTGTCAAGCTTTAACATTCATCCTCTGAATGTGGAAATTTGTCGACATACAGTAAATAGATGTCTTCTGATCTGCGCCACTGCTCCGGGTCATAATTACTATGGCTACTAGATGGCACCTGTCACTCAAACTTAACTATATGTCCTTTTCGGGCGACTGATATTATAACTCATTGTGTCATTTTTCTTGAGAGGACAGTTGCTTTTTTCTACATGCACAATTATACAGAAAAATGCACACTCACACACACACACACACACACACACACACACACACACACACACACACACACACACACACACAGTCAAAGGCAGCTGACAGGTCATTTGCCCATCATGAAAGTAGCGGCCCTGAGAATCTCCTGTGGTTAATCTATATATAGTTGGTCATCAGTGTCAATACCATCACTCTAAATCATTGCACGCATTAACACACACACACTCACAGACATACACAATCACAGGTTTGGCAGAGAGATGAGGATGGATTGGCCGTGTGTCGGGGTCAGACACAGGTGAGGGGGCCGCTACCATTGTCCATCTATCTGTCTGCATTTTGGGAGAGTGAGAGAGAGCTCACTGTCACTAGGAGCAATTACTTAAATGGGTCGTTATGGAGGCCGCCAAAAAAATACTAAATTGATCTGCATTGATATAGGTTGAGCCAAAGGTCATGATCTAATGAGGATATTTTATTTCCTTTTGAGTGAAAATACTCATAATAATAACCCCAGTTTTTCCCCTTATTTGTTGATAATGAGTAGTTTATATCCGACATAAAATCAAATGTTTGGCTCTATCCACTTTATAGAATGGAAATAAACATGCCCCCCTAGTTCTGCAATCAAGAGTCAGTTTTTGAAGAATCCATCATTACAATAAATAATTTGCAACAAAGTGGTCATCATTTAACTTGTTTTATAACGATTAAGGCAATTCCAGCAATTTGTATTAATTTTGTTATTAATTTTAAGTGTTTGTTTTACTGTAATTGTCATTAATTTCACCAAGGTCACATGCTCCTACTCAAGGAACTGAGTGTTATATGGGACAAACTATTTTTTTCACAAACACATATACAGTTGTGACCTCTATTTCTTTTTGCAATATGACTTCAGCATCAAAGACTTCCAATACTTTTTTAGATTTAGATTTTCAAGAGTGTTTGTGCAGAGAATAAAAGAACATACAACTACACAACAAACCGATATTGCTTTATCACATCAGTCTTTTCTATATGGTTTTAAACTTCTGTAGTATGTGTATGTGTGTGTGTGTGTTTAGGGCATTGGGAGACTGTGTCCGTGTGCTGGGATGATCATAGTTCTTATTGTTGTTGGTATCTGGGGAGACAAGAGGCTTTGTGTTAGCCATGGTGTATGCGATGCCACTGTGTGTCTATATAGGTGTGTGTGTGTGTTTGTGTCTGTGTGTGTGTGTGTGTGTGTGTGTGTGTGTGTGTGTGTGTGTGAGAGAGAGAGAGAGAGAGAGAGAGAGGGAGAGAGAGAGATGAAGAGAAAGAACAAGCTGATCCTGTGGTTATAGACTGTTGGACTTGGTTGTACAGTAAATCCCTGTCTTTGTAAACAGATCAATAAACTCTCTGCTGTAGGTGTTTCTGTATGTCTGTGTGTGTGTGTGTGTGTGGGTGAGTGTGTGTGGGTGAGTGTGTGTGTATGTGTGCACACAGGCTCATACTAAAGCTCAGTCTTTACTCTCTGCTATAAGGAAGCGGCAGCTCGTTGGAGTAGCAGGATAAAGCAAACAGACTGATCATAGCTGTAAAGTTAAATACAGCACTTGTGTATTTCCACATTGTATCCAACAGATAATGTCATGATTTTTTAAAAAGTTCTTTCTCCACTTCCTCTGCCTCTGTACAGACGTCAGATTATTCGGCCATGGCCTCGCTAGCTGGCGGACTGGACGAGATGAAGAACAGTTTGGCCAATCCTGGTTCAGGGGCGGAGTTAGGAGCCAGTGTTTCTGGTCCACAGTCCTACTCACTAGTTCCAGGTAAGAAAGATATTCATCTAATAACTGCATTCCTGCTCTGATTGAAAACTAAATAATTTCAAATCAACAAAAACATATTTTATGCTATTTTCTCATTTTTTGAATAAATTCTAGATGCTAGATTCAACATTATGTCATCAAATAACTTGATGTAGCTGAATTGGATACATCTTTTTTTCTTGCCATTGTTTTTGCCTTTTTGCAAATGCATCTGATATCATATTCAGGTGTGCATACACTACTTTGTATCTAAATATGATTAAACAGATAGAGTGTGCATTTCGAGCATTTAAAAAAAAATAGATATAGACAGATAGAGAGATAGTCAATGATGTCAGTTTTACACCTAGGGCAGTAACATCTGACCTACTGTATGGTTCACAATCCAAAGTCAAAGTTCCATCATTTTAGTAATTTATCACAAAATCTTACAGTTAATAATTAATTATGTGTTTTAGCAAGAATGTTGGTGTCATTTAGAGATAAAGGGTCACATGAACTCAGAACTCTGAACTCTCAGAAGTCTATGTTAAAATGTCTGAACAAATAAGTGTATAAAACAGTCAAAGTAAGAACAAAAAGAGCAGATAAGAACAGATTGTGTACATATATGAATGTGTCTATGTGTGCATGTATTGTACATAACTGTGTATACACTGATATACAGGTGTGATTATGCATAAAGAAGTATAAATGTGACAAGTGAATCCAATCAGAACAATTTATCTGTGTTATCACAGTTAAATCTTTATCACTATATGCACAAATAAATAAACACCACATACACCGCATTTTTATAATCAACGTATAAATCAAACCCTGTGCACAGGTCTGGCCTTAGTATTAAAAATACAGTAATTCATATTCCACACACAGTGAGCTAAATGCCTTGTAAGGTCTACCAGAGCTGTGATGGAGGCTATGTGGATTCAAAGTGATTTAACCTGTTTAAAGAGCTCAGTGCTTCAGATCTCAGGAGACACAGGCAGCCCAGAGGAAAGGAGGGAAAGAAAGGTGGACAGATAGAGGAATAGTGAAAGCCTCGTCTCTTCCTCTGTCTCCATTTAAGGGGAGCTGGGAGAGGCTGAGGTTAATTAAGAGTAGACCAGGGAGCACTTGGACAAGGCTTCAGCGTTCCCATCTGTAATGAGGGGAATCATAGAGCTGGGATTTTGGGATATCAGGGAATGGGCTCTTTTTTTGCCCTCTGAAACCACTGAGGAATATTACCTGCAGAAGCCAAGAGAGAGAGAGAGAGAGAGAGAGAGAGAGAGAGAGAGAGAGAGAGAGAGAGAGAGAGCGAAAGAGAGAGAGAGAGAGAGA
This sequence comes from Euthynnus affinis, assembly GCA_029490765.1. Classification (NCBI taxonomy): domain Eukaryota; kingdom Metazoa; phylum Chordata; class Actinopteri; order Scombriformes; family Scombridae; genus Euthynnus; species Euthynnus affinis. The sequence goes on from CM055838.1 coordinate 20,251,139, forward strand.
GAGAGAGAGAGAGAGAGAGAGAAAGAGACAGAGAGAGAAACAGAGAGAGAGATAAAATTTCCATTTCTGCTTATGCATGCAAACACACACATTCATATTCACACACACACACACACACACACACACACACACACACACACACACACACACACACACACACACATACACACACACACACCTTCTGAATATTATGCATGCATTTCCTTTTGCCTGTCTTTTCCCTCAGAATAGAGCTCCCTCTAGGGGATCAGACGTCCGTGTGTTTGACGCAGTGTTATTGCATCCTTGAAGTGTTGATACTCTGGACACACGCTGTAGAGCAACATTTACACACTCAATCTTCTTCTCTGAGGCATTTCCAAATCTGTAGGGTCTTTTCGTTTTCCCCTGAACTTCACCCATGTCTATTCGAGTGCGAACACACACAGGGACATACTGTACACCCTTTATTCCCTCCAGGTTTGACATGTGTTCCTCTGATGGCTGTTTGATATGGAAGAGTTAGATTGGGAGCCAGTAAGGTGGAAACAGAGGCAGAGAGTGTGTGTTCATCTGTAGCTGCAACTGAGCGCGGAGGAGACTTGTACTTGTTCGTTGACCTCTACGGCAAAGCTGTGGAGAACAGATACATCAATACCACTGGCATACATATGCACAAATACACTGTGTGCACAGACACAGAAACACATACACACACTCAACACGCGCGCACCCACACATACACACACCTCAGAGGATCTGGCCCTGTCTGCCCCCTCTAAGTTGGGCTGTAGAGAGTCCATCTCTCCTCTCTTCCACCCTCTCCTCCCTCTCCTCCTTGCCCTGTGCACTGACCCTGAGCGGATGAGTAGCCCGTCTGCACTAATGCCTCGCTGTCGCGTCAAACACCGAGAAAAACTTTACTACACCGAGACAGCAGAGAGGAGGCGGAGAGGGACAGAGGAGGCTGTAGTAGAGAAGGGATCTGTGAGAGAAAAACAGAAGTAGGGAGGAGGGAAGCAAATATTAAGTGAAGAGGGCGGAAATATGAAAGGATGAGATGTCATAGCCGTGGTAGATTTGTAGCCACACATGTTGTGGTTTTTTTGGGGTGGGTTTACTTCCCCTGTGTCCTTCTCTATGTTCTTGTTCCCCTTTATTTCATGGCCACTCTCCAGTAGCCCAACTAGTAGTGGGCACCTTATTTTCTGAGGCTGATACCAATATTTGATCATTTTAAAAAAATTACAACGTATCAGCTGGTGTTTTATATTTTTTCTACATAAACGCACGACAGACATTTATAATAAGGACTTCTTAAATCTGTTTTATTAAAGAACTGTGATCAAGATATGTACTGAGTGGGACATTTTACAAAAATAACTTATCAGATTTAGTTACTACTTACATTTCAGATTAAGATCTTACACACATAAAATATGATCGACCAATAAAACGGAATAGAATGTTATAGATTCAACTACACAGCAGCTTATAAAGTAGCTAAAATGAGCTCCACCTTGACCAACTTAAATATTGAAATTTGTAATGGAGTATTTTGACATTGTGGTATTTCTACTTTGACTTAAGTCAAAACTAATACTTCTTCCACTACTACTGTAGTCCTCCTCTTCCTCCGCTAACACCTCCTGTCTTTTTCTTTGTTTTTCCTGTTGTCTCCATTTTGTTTCACATCATCTTTCCTTCCTCCTTTATGTTCTCTATTTCACTCTCCTCCTCCTCCTCCCAGTTAGTTAGCGGTGGTTAAGTGGAGGGGAAGTGAATGGGATTGATGGTGTTAGCATCTGAGCTGTTTATGATGATGATAAATGTGTGTGTGCAGGAGGGGTGGAGGAGGAGGGCGTCGATGCATGTGTGTGCGTTTGAGTGTCTGTGTGTGTATATGATGATGATGAATGGAGGGCTCCCTCTCCGCGCACTCCCAATGTCTACTGCGTGCAAACATAGAGAAATGATTTGGGCCGACACACTGTCATGTAGTCTAATGCAGTTATATATCCTATCTGCCGAGTGACAGACAGAGGAAGGAGGAGGGGGGAGATGGTGGTATAACGAGAGGAGGGGGAGTCTGTAAATTAATAGATGTCAGCAGATGGAAAACAAGGAGGAAAGAAACAAAAGAAAGAGGGACATCGTGAATGTGCTCTGGCATGCATTTTTCAATGAAGACCCTGCATGATGTGTAGAATTTAAACATGAGTAATCGAAAAAAATCAAGTCATTAGTATAATTACTTTCAGGGGTGAAAAGTAACTAATAACAACCTTTTTTCACAGCATGACAGGTATAAATAAATAATTGTGACAGTCTATTCAGATTGAAGGATAGGCTCACATTTCTCAGAATGAGGGAATTTGGCACTAAACAGACAAACTTTGGAAGATAATCCACTTAATCTGACTAATTTAGGCTGCTGAGGCTTCACATAAACTTTTAAATACATTTTTGTATGGAATTAGGACTGTGGATTTTGTCCTCCATCTTTTACATTGAAAGTACATCATCAAGGGATCTCTTAATGACCAGTATCAACATATATGTATATGTTCATTTGGGAATCTGAATATTATTTTAAGAAAGAATTTTGAATCTCTTTTTCTTCAAAAGTTTATCTCTGACAAAGATTTTCATTCTAAAGAAGACATGACCATTTTTAACACATTATTGGACATTTATGGTCTCCGTGGTCACTTATTAATGACAATAAAAGCAAACTACAACAATTAATTAGACAATAATATACTGATGTTAAAGCCTAACTTACTATATAGTTATGTTGCGATTCTGTCGAGTAAAATTAGAAGAAAATAAGGTTCAGAATAAAGATGGACATGTTTAGCCTGTTTAGCTTGCTAAGAATTCAGATGACAGAAACCAAAGTCACCTTAATCACATTATGAGAAACACTAATTAATTTAGAGCTGGAATTAATTGATTAGTCAACAGCCAGAAAAACAACAGCAACAATCTTCATAATCATCAAACTGTTTAAGTATATTTAGAGCAAATATGGAATAAAATCACTAGCCTGGTTTTCTTTAACTTTCTGTGACAGTAAAGTGAGTCTCTTTCAACTGTAAACTGCGAACAAGAGATTTGAAGATAGCACCTTGGACTCTGTGAGCTTGTGATGGACACATTTACAAAATTGATCAATTAGGAATAATTGGTAGATACATCAATAATGTAAATAACTGTGATTGGTTCTGGTCAGGTGATAAAAATTCGTAACATGATACAATTAAAGAACATGAAATATAGAACAATAACACTTTAACAGACACTGTGCAAACATCTTGCAGGACTAACACTCAGAACAGATAGTTCAGAGTTATGTACAGTAAAAATGATGTCGATGTGACAGTTTTGGGGTTGTCTGTTAATAATATCAATAGCTATTAGGTATTGATGATAGCATGTATATGTCTGTGTGTTTGATTACAGGTCGAGATCTTGCCAGCACCACTCTGCCAGGCTACCCTCCCCATGTTCCTCCCACTGGACAGGGCAGCTACTCCACCCCCTCCCTCACTGGCATGGTACCTGGTGAGTGTACACACACATGCACATGCGCCACACATCGACTCAGTTCCAACTTTTCTCAGAACCAAAAACTCCGTCATACTTTCTCTCCTTTACAGTAATTCATCATCTCTTGTCAAAAAAACATCTTGGCAGATCTGTAACTGTACACACATATCAGTTTTAACTCCCACTGGATGTGTGTGTGTCTTCAGGGGCTGCATTTAGCTTTGCCACATCCTTTTTCTTGTCTGTCTATGCTACGGCTGACAGTGCTCCCAGGGGGGTGGCGTGTGTGCATCTATATGTATGTGTGTGTTTGTGTTGTGTGTTTCTGTGTGTGTGTGTGTGTATCATTAGAAAGCAGCCACAGTAGCACAGCTGTCCCTCCTCAACATTAGTAATTTGTTTTTAATGAGAATCACCAGTGACCCACGACTAATTCATTCATTCCCTTCCACTCTGCCTTCTACGCTGCTTTTGTGTTTCAATTCTGGACCGCCATTCTTGTTCTCTCTACTTTCTCTCTCTCGCTCGCTCTCTCAGACTCGCAAGCGGTGGTCAGTGTGAAACGTGTGCTGCAGAGAAATAAAGCAAGAAACATGAGAGCAACAACGGCAGTGAAACAAAGTCAAAACAACGTTGTTTACAAGTTCTTGCCTCTGTGTATTCCCAATCATTCAGTCTGTGACACACACACACTCTCAGAGGACATGTAGGAACAGCACGTCTAAAGATGGGTAACCCTGTCGCCCTGTCCCCCTGCGCTCACCCCATCCTGTCCTCAGGTTTGACAGCATATTTGTGTGTGTGTGTGTGTGATTCAGTTAGTGTATGTTTATGCTTGTGCTGGCATGTGATTGTTTGTGTGCATGTGTGTGTTGTTTTTGACAGTGTGTGTGTGTGTGTGTGTGTGTGTGTGTGTGTGTGCATGACCTTGACACTGAGCTACACAAGGGAGACCCCTGAGCCTCCTCTCCCCCTCCTCTTCCCTCCCCTCGTCTCCTAAACAACCTGACACGTTGCCGTCACTACGGTGATGACAAGGGGAGGATGTTCACACCCAGGGATGCCATGGAGACCGCATCCCGACCCCACCTGACAGACGCAGCTAAACATACACATGCACAGGCACACACACACTTGCACAAAGGGTAGTGAAAGAAAGAAAACTTGGTTTGTACATCCAAACAAACACAAACAGCCCCGACATCTAAATTCTACTCAGTGACTATTCTAAGCTGCCTGAATCCACGAGCCGACTGGAATGAGTGGAGGAGATAATCTCCCAACTTTGCTTCTCTGGCTTCGCCATGTTTTATCTCAGCACTTCTCAGGCAAATTATCCTCCTTTTTGTCCGCTCTGTCTAATATCATACCTTCATTAAGCAAGCAACTCTCCTCTGCTGTTCTTCTTCTTCTCTCTCTGTCTCTCTCTCTCTGCAGCAGGGGGGCTGACACTCAGAGGGGGTGTAGGAGAGCAGTGAGGCAGAACCGACAGAACGAGAGGGAGAGAGGAGGAAGGGGGGGGTGAGGAGGGGTGGGAGGGGGGGGCATCAGGGTCTGTGACTGTCAGCTATGGGAGAGGGATCCCCCGGGAGGAGTGAAGGTTCAGGAGAAAAGAAAGAAAGAGCAAAAGAGTGAAAAAAAGGAGAGAGCAAGTCAACAGAGGGATGGGGGAAAAAGAGGAGAAGAAATGGGGAAGAATGTTGTTTTGATGTGAAGGGTGACGGGCGGGCTGTAGTCAGGCAGGCTGGAGGACGAGAGAGAAAAATAAAGAAGAAAAGAGGTGAAGGGAGGTGTGGGAGGGAAAGACAAGAGAAAGAGTAGACCCCAGACAGTAAGTAGTAAATGAGGGAGAAAAGCTACACTATCATCCACTGTATGGCAGGACCTCTCTAGTCTCGCTGAGCTCTCCAGTTCAGTCACTCTCAACTAGTCTGCAAACCATTCTGTAGAAAAGATGGTGAGAGGCTGGTTAAAGTTTTACTATCTATCTATATATATATATATATATATATATATATATATATATATATATATATATATATATATATATATATATATATATATATTATAATATATAACCATAACAAAATATGTTTGTTGTTGCCTTTAAAATCTATTGGCTGATGTACAGAAATTCCTTCATCTGTATTCCAGTCACTTTCCTGGTTTCAAAAACCTGAAGCCTTTATCCTGGTTTTTGAGAAGACTGAATATGCTTGCTGGAGTACTCCAATATTTCTGATCACTGAAAAAATTAAACAAAACTATAGTGATAAATGATGTAATGTGGGTCATGCTTAAAGGAAATTGTAAGTCTGGTAATGCAGATAGTAAATTTTTACGACTGAGCTCTTCTTCCTAGTGATCAGATGGAGAAGCCATCCATAGCAGAGTGATAAATGAAAAAGTTCATGCAACCAGAAATCAAGCAGGGTTTTTCACAACCCCTGACACAACAAACTCAGACTGTGACAACACTAATGATCAGAAACCTGGAAACTGTTGGAGTCATGTATGCAGGGATATAAATAGCCCTGTTTTTGTTCCATGTAAATATCACATTCAAACCAAAATACACATGCTCTCTATTCCCCACAGTTTTACACCTACTATAGCCTTCATCAGTGCACTGATACGGTACCTCTCCCTATGGCTTGGTTGTTCAGAGTAAATAAATTGAAGATGATAGGGCTCCATTAAACGTTAAGTGGAACAAAATGAACCAAAAATGTTCAGCGTGCGTTATTTCCAAGGAAAAAGGAATAAAAAGAATAAAATTAGATGGAATAATCCTCTCTGTTCTTTACTGCTTCTTAACATGATCTGTTTTATGTTTTTCTTTCAGGGGGAGATTTCTCCGGAAGTCCATATTCCCATCCTCAGTATTCCACGTACAACGAATCGTGGAGATTTCCTAACCCCGGTTTATTAGGTAGGTGTATCCGATATCTCTGCAGTGGATTACCAAACCTGGATCTAATAATTGTATCAATGAATTTCATTTCATTCTATCTCACATCCCAGTTCCTGCCACTCTAACACTCTCTTGTAATAACACTGTGTCTTTCATGCTCCACTGTTCATTTTTTCATTACATCACATGTAAGTATATATTGTACCATAGAGTACAATAATTCATAGGCATACTTATGGTTTTGTGCAAGTTTTTTTTTTTTTTTTTTTTTTTAAGACTGGCAATTTGAGGTGTGAATGGGTTAGATGAAAATGGACGGCGCAGAGTGAGAGGAAGGAACAGATTAGGAGGCATTTATCTGCATCTCATCAGTGTTGCATTTTGGGATTTGTTGGATTTGAGTATTTATAGATACAGTGGAAGAAACTGACTCTGGCTACATATTTCCATTTTTCATGCAATCACTCTCACATGAATCATTATGGCTTGACATACAATCTAAATGTATTAAAATATTTTAGGTTTTTTTTTTGTTGTGTTTTTTTTGTCAAATGGTGGCCTGAGTTACTTATTGGTTGCGATAAGAAATAGTTATGGGTAGTTTATCATTTATTGTGTATATGGTGTAGTAATGTGTATTCGTTTTCTTCTTTTTGTACATTTTTAATTTTTATACTTAGGCTACATCTTAATCCAGTGGTCAAATTTGAATTTGATATTGTAAATTGGAGTTCTCTGAGTCAGCTGTTGGCTTGCAAGATAAGCAGCTGAGATAATAGCTCTCAAAAACTACCATCAACATATTGTAAGTGCTGCCATTTTGTCTGGCAGGTTGCTGCTCATTCGGTACCACGCTGCCACCAGCAGTGACATGTTGGACAACAATGAGCAGAAAGCAACATAAGCTTATAGGATATGAGCCATTTCACTTTGAGAATAATATGACATGACATCAGGCTCCAAAATGTCTTCTCAGACACCCTGAGGTGAGGTTTGAGAGCAAAATCAAGAAGAAGAATTTAAAAATATATATTTCTATATGTCTTTCTTCATGTTGTGTTATGACTTAAAATATATCTTCATTTTTCCACCAGCTGATTGGAAGATCCCTGATTACAGGACTTTCAGGATTTCAGTTAAAGCACAAGTCTCTTCTTACTCAATATTTTCCCTATTGTTATGATTTGATCATAATATTGATTATTGCCTTTGTAGCCAAAGCTTTATATAGCTTATTCCTTTGTACAATAGACCTCCATCATTGTGCAACCAACCATTAAAAACACAAAATGAAAAAAAAATAACCTTTCGGAAAACAATAACAATAAAATATTGAATATTGTTTTATCCTTTAATGTCAGAATCAGTACTACTACTAGTGAGTAACTCAGACCACTTATGACAAACAAATCCAAACCATCACATCAGCTGATACATTTTCACTTGATTACAAATGTTTTGCTGAAAGTTCTGGTATTGCAGGCAAAAAGACAACTACCCAACACTGTATTTACATTTTTGCATCAGTGTTTTAGAGGAAAAAAATGAACCCTGAGCCAAAAACAGTCAGTGTCAAAGTCATTGTCTGAGCCATTTTAGGGGTCACATTTAAAGGTGAAATGGTCAAGGGGTGATGGTATAAAGGTCAATAGGTGAGAGGGGGTCAGGCCTGCACCCCCACCCCCATCCCCACCCTTTCCTCTCTTCACCTCTCCTCTTCCCCCTTAATTCCCTCCATCCCTCTGTCCCCAGTGTTTCAGCAGGATTATGGGTCTCTCCTGGGGACGGAAATCGGCTGCTCCTCCAGTCTCTTCACCAGCCAGGCAGGACAGATGCAAGGTAGGTGGAGAGAAAAAGAGAGAGAGAAAAAGCAAATGCAAGAATAGAGACAAGTGAAGAGTGTGTGTGATGATCGAGGTGTATGTACAGAAGCAGGTGAAATCATGAGGAAAGATGGTAGCAGAGCATTGAAAGAAGGGAAAACAAAAAATGAGACTGTAAGGTATCCTTAAGATGATAATAAGAGGATAATTTGCACATTGGGTCAGCGTGGAAGGTTTAAGATTGATGGCAAAGGAAGGAAGAGGCTGTGCAGAGGAAAAGAGGGGAAGGGTGAGAGTAAAGGTGACAAATGAAAGAAAGGTGAGTTTTGAAAAAAGAGGCAAAAGGGGAGAGAGGGCGTCTAAAGTCTTGAGTGAGACTAAATAGTTTGTCAGGATGGCTTAATGCCTCACTTCCCCAAAGAGCCTCCTGAGATTACCTGGACTGTGGACAGACATAACCTGTCAACACACAGCTGGGCTGATTGATGGAAGTGACAGAGACAGGTGTGTCTGTGTGTGTGTGTGCGGCCAGTTTTTTTTACTGTGTGTATTAAGGTGTGTGAGTGTGGGTTTCTGTGTGTCTGTGGGGTTACAGTATTGAATTGACCTCTTCCCTGAGGAGAGAATAGACTCAAGGGATCAGTAGTAGTAGAGCTGTACTCAGTGTGTCAGCTTAGACTGTCACTTAGATGTTGTGTAAAGTGTGTGTATGAGTGTGTGTGTGTGTGTGTGTGCGTGTGTGTGAGAGTGTGAGAGAGTAAGAAGGAAGTAGACGAAAGAAAAGGGTGTCAAGAAGTAGACAAAGTCCATTTTATTGGTTGTACATGAAAGGGAGACTAATTTTTTCTGTCATTAGCTTCATCAGCTCATGTCATCTCACCCGTGCCTTTCACTACTCACATTCAAAGTAAAATATAATCTTAAGAGAAAATTGAAGCTGCTCATTTTACATTTATACTTCATTTCAGTAACCCCAAGTGGTTAAAGGATAATTCCAGATTATTACAATTTATTTTTGTCATTTTGACCATCATTCCTCTCTGCAGTAAAACTTGAACTCACCAAGTTAATTGCCGAGATCTGTGAATGTGGCGACGCCACTGATACTAAGTTACAAAATTTATTTCAAAGAGAAATGTCTCGCTGTTTTCATCATCTTCTTTTAAATCACTTTAAAACTAATTTTGATCAGTTAGGCTATGAATAATTTATGTGTCTTTTAGGCTTGACATCTTATTATGTTTTATACCCTGCACTTTTCTACATTTATATATCTAATGTTTATGTAAAGCATTTTCTAACATTGTTTTTTAAAGGTTTTTTACAAATAAACTAAGCATTTTTATTTTGAACTTGAAATGGTTTAAAGTAAAACTAGTAAATCTTTATTTTTAATGAACAATGAAAGTGGTCACTATAGAGACAAACTCCCCGATAATCATCACTTGACTCCATCCGCAGTTCGGCTTAGCTCTGCGGAGCAAACTAACAGTTTTTGACTCATTGTTTTATTTTCTGGCCCGTAAATTTTTTTTTTTGGTTTACTCTCACTGCTTTCATCAAGATTGACAAAGTTAGCATCTAGCTGGGGAACATAGTGGAGCATTTATCGGCTAAAGAGCCAGATATTTCCCTCAAGAGTTGGTGGAGACCAAACAGAGCTAAAAAAAAAAAACAAAGAATATATATACCACTTACATTCATCAAGTGGCCAGAAACGCAACTCCAAATTAATGCTAATGTTGCTCTGTATCTGCTGGATTTGTAGGCAACTGTTTGCGAACGTGTTCCCCTTCTCAACTTTTTAAAGTGATACAACGGTGGATGTTGTGTTTACAGCTTTTTATACTGTCTCCAAGTGGCCAAAAACAATAATGCAGGTTTAAATAATCTGGTTAAATTGTTGGCTTTGTTGTAGCAACATGTCCCAACAATTCATATCATAACCAATAGAAATTAGGCCAAAACAGAAAAACAAAAGAGACCCACGTTATAATAAACTGTAATAAATCCATAAATATTTTCATCTCATTTAAAACAAATTAAATGGAATATCTGTTTCAGGGTCACCGTACTACTATAGTGCGACATCACGGGGGGCGGGCCCTGCTGCCACTGCAACAGCCTCCGCCTATGACCGCCACTGACCCCTTCTACTGAGAGAGGAGGACGATGCGGAGAAGAAGAAGATGAGGGAGGGAGGGAGGGACGGATAGCACCAGCACCGCTAAGTACAAGTCTGCCTACACATGGACGACAATGAGGAGAAGATTTCAAATTTTCCAACGTCAGTGAAGTTTGAATTTTCTTTGATTGACACTTAAGCCAACCAACGCACTGCTAGCCTGCAACACAGACATACTGTTGGGGTATTACATTACTGTGTGAACATAAGCGTTGCGGTGTCAATACCTGATAGATATATGATTGATCAGAACATTTCATAAAATTTGAGCACTCTCATACTGCATAAAGACTTGGTATCCCTATCTTGTTTGAATCTTTTTTTTCAGCCAATCATTTACCAATCCAAGAGGTCAGCAGAAAGTGTCTGGATTGTGATTTCCTGGGTCAAATGTTGTGTTTTGAGGTTTTTGTTGAAATTATTTGAGCCGATTAGAGCAAAAATCACTTTTTCAGACAGTCTTTTTATGACCTGACATGAATCAATCAATTTTCTATGCCATGTTACGGTGAAGTAAAGACAATCCAATTCTCATAACTTTAAATTACCAAAATTGCTACCATAACATTGTCATTCTAGACTCCTTGCAGTAGATTCAACCCATTTCTTCTAATGCTTAAAGAATGGGATACCCTGATTTTTAATGGGAGTGTTCAGTTTCACAAATTCAAACACACGTTAGCAGCCAGATCCCACTGCGTTTGCAGTGCCCCAGTAAGAAAAAACCGCATTTAACATCCACATTTAAATTTGAAGTGGTGTGAACAACACTGGCTGACAGACAGGCCTTTCAGCAAAGCACAGCCTAAAATCTGAGCCTATACTGTAAAATGAACAGTGTACGTGTTCACATCAGACCAAAACAAGGGAGTGTTATTGTACAGGAAGGTGCTATCCTACCTCCCCAGCCAAGATTTAGTCCGGATCAAGAGCTATTTATAAATGGAGGAGACACAGAGTAATATATTAAGAAGCTTTTCTGCGCTGCACTCCGTGATGAGAGTGAATGCCTGTAATGATTTATAATATGTGTCACGCTGTTGTGCTAGACTAGTGATGATGATGATGATAATGACGATGATGATGATGATGACGATGCAGTGAAATATGAAATCTTAAAAACTTTCAATATGAAAAGAAGTCTTTGTTTATAAATGTAATCCGACTGCGATTTTCCTGTTTATAGTTTGTTGCCTGGTATCAGTTGACACAGGTGCCATTGAATAAGACGCCATTTTTATCCACTTCCTGAACATTCAAAAGATGAACCAGGAAGTGGCGGCACCCTCTCTTTCTCTCTCTCTTGCTCTCTTTCTATTTCTCTCTTTAAACTCCCCAAAGATGGCCCCCCCCAGTGGATCGGCTGACTAACTACAAAAGCACAAAGAGACTCAATCATCATTTAAAGGTGCCATTTTACTTTTTTTTTTTTTGAACTTCCTTTCAGAACCATGAAGTACTTCTTCTTCTTCTTCTTCCCATTTTTGAGTGCTTGTCCCTGTGCTGTTTGACATCCTGAAATTGTTTCTATAAAAGCATTGCTTTCGTGAAAAACAAGTAAAACTGTTTTCTGTTTTTGTTTGTCTCTTGCATCAGTTCTGCGCTGTGACAATGCATGACACCAGGGTCGAGGCCTTACCCATTCAGTGTGCAGACAGAGTAGGACAGATTTGCCCTTCGGCATTGATTGAAAATCAGTGTGTTATCCTGCTTAAATGTTGGAGCGGCCCACTATGTTGATCTGTGTTAATGGGCAATATCTTCCTACACCTGTATGTATGTAGCTTCCTGTCTCACATCTATCCATTCAAAAATTGTACAGTAATCAGTGAAAAAGAAGTCACAATGTCAATAGCAATTTCAATTATTCACATTTGAATTTAGATTTTAGTGATGAAGCTTTCTTTACGATAAAAAGACTAAGAGGTTTGTGGTGTTGTTTTAGCCATCGTCTGCAAGTGTTTACATATCTTTTGTTTGTTTGTTTTTGGGTATGTGTGGCTGACCGTAGCGCTTCATTGCTACTGTGTAGTTTTAATAGCTAACAGATTGGAGGCACCAAATCTGCAGCGTGAGACATAAAATATAGCTATATAAACATATACCTATGAACACTGAACAAAGCTGTTAGTTTCTCAAATCTTTGTTGTTTCTGGGTTTTGAAATAGTGATAGAGTGGATCCTTTTACATTTGTAGACCTTAAAAGTTGTGCGTACACAACTCTAAAGAAGATTCTTATGACGACTCTCTCGCTGTGCTGCCTGCGTGCACCGTGCTGGGAGCTGTCCCTTATTTCTGTCTTTCTCTCTAGATCTTTCTGAGGCATTATTGAACCTGAACCACACCAGCTGAAAACAAGGACAGTGCCTTTAGTTTTATATGTCAACTCCCCCCTGACTGACCACGCGTCACTAAAACAAGATTCAGCGTCCCTCCCTCCAACTCCCTAAACAAAAACTCTGACCATGCTGATGCCAACACAAGGTGGTAGAATATGTGAAGACCACAAATAAGTAGCAGAAAGTAATTTCACTATCAACATCAGTCAGTAATTTCTATACTGTACTAACGTAACATTACAGCTCTGATAAAGATACCATGCTTTGATCTTGGACTGTATACTAAGTATCACAATCTCATATGGACATCCACCGTAACTTGGACGTTTTAGTCACAGATTGACTAAAATTTGTGACTGGAGGAATGTTGAAAATATGAACTCATTGGATGGTAGAAAAAGTGATCTACAAGCTTGGAGAAAATGACCACAGGCAGCTCTAAAGCTCTAAAGCTCTCTTCCATTAAAGTTAGTACAAGCCATGTTAAATCAAAGATGGTGCAGGAGCACAATACGTTGTGGTGCTCAACAACCCTCCAGTCGGTGAACAAGGATGGGGCCAACCTTGCATTGACTTTAATGGAAGAGACCTTTCTTTGTTGAACTAAATGTTTTTAGCCATGCTTGTTTGTTGGTCAGTCCACCATTTTGGTTCAGACTGAAATGTCTCAACTATTTGACAGACTGCCATTAAACTTTGTACAGATATTAATGTTCTCCAGAGGATGAAACCTTATAATGTTGGTGATCCCCTGACGTTTCCTGTAGGAACCATTAGCAAATTGACATTTTCAGCTTTTAGTGACATGTTTTGACAATTATTGGATGGATTGCTGTGAAATTTGGTGCAGATATCCATGGTGCCCATAGGATAAAGCCTAATGACTTTGGTGATCCCCTGACTTTTCCTCTGGTGCCACCAGCAGGTAAAAATTTTCACTTATTCAGGGAAATTCACACTCATATCTCAACATCTACTAAATTGATTGGCACTAAATTTGTACAGACATTCATGGTTTCTAGATGATGTATTCTATTCTAATGACTTTGGTAACTTTTCCTCTTGCACCTCGATGAGGATGACATTTGTGAATTTTTGTGAAATGTTTCCATAACTATTGGATGTATTGCCATGACATTTGGTACACACAAATTAAACTAAGATGGTGAACATGTGAAACATACCTGCTTAACATCAACATGTTAGAATTGTCATTGTGAGCATGTTAGCATGCTGACATTAGCTCTTAGCTCGAAGTGTGGCGTCACTTAGCCATGTGCTTGGCTGTAGACTCTTAGTCTTGTTACTTTATGTCATTTTTCAAGCTTCAAAGTCACAAGGAAGCTTTCCTACCATCCAGCGAGTTTATATTTTTAACATTCTTCCTATAATACTGAAATGTTTTTATGAGGGGTGACTGAAATGTGCAGGTTTTGGGGGATATCCATAATATTCGTAGCACATAGTATATGAACAGATCAGGGCTAAACAGGACCCACTGGCTTAACAAGGAGTGAAACTGACAAAAAGGCACAAAATATACAAAAAAGCCAAGTAAGCGACAGACATATTACAAGTCTGTTCATTAATATTGCTTTTTTATCCAACCAGAGCGTCTTATAACTGAATTACACTCTTTTTTCCATGCACACACTCTACTGTAAACATGAAGAAATATTGATTGAAAGCCTTTCTCCTTGTGGAGGTGAATCCAGTCGTGGCTCCTCACGAGAAGCTGCGACACCCAACAGGCCAAATTCTACTACCCCCTTTCTCCAGTGTAGCCAAGAATCCAGTGATACATTAACAGGATTATTTGTTAACTATGCATCTCATAGTGACACAGCTTGCCTTGCCATTGCTTTGACCTAATTGGTTCACATGGGGAGAGAACGGGTCCTCATTGGTCCTCAGTCTTTTCGATTGGCAGCCGTGACATTGACTGCAGCGATTAGGGGGGACTGTCATTGTGGGTGGTACTGTAGAAAGCACGGTGAGCAGAGGCCACACGCACACACACCTAAATGTAAGAACAGACACTCTCTCTCCCTCCCTTTGTCCTTTGCGGAGTGGTGATCGCCCCTCCTCTCATGCCCCTGTGTTCCCCAGGGGAGGCCAAACCTGCTGTGCCATCAGAAGCTCATCCCGTCTCCACCCCCCCCCCCCCCCCCCCTCCTTCAGCCCTAATCTCATCATATCTCGTGCACTCGTCTTCCTCTCCTCTCCTCTCCTGTAGCACTGCCACACCACCAGGATTAGGAATATTAAAACTATTCTGTTGATTTCATGCCTGTGACCTTCCTCAAAAAGTCCTCCCTCTGTCTTCAGACAGCCCTATTAATCCTTTTCTCTCTCCTTTCTTACTTTTCTCTCTGACTATTCAGACGTGATGCTCACTGTCCTGTCAGAAATTCTGCATAGGAATGAAGCAGGGTGTTTTGTGCCAAAGCGAGGTCATTTCAATGGCAATATTGCTGCTGGTATCTTTATTTGGCCTAGAATATTCTGTGAGATCGCATCTCATACTCTTCTTTCTCTTCATGAGTTCATTTAAAATACAAAGAAACACAAGTTTCATTTTCAGTACTGCTAGTTTACTGTCCATGAAAATACAATCGCATCCTGGATTTTTATTCCAAGCTCCAAATCAAATGGGAAACTGAAATAAATGCAATTTTTTTCCTTTTATTATGATTTCTCACCGAGTGTGCACCGCCTGACTGTATCTCAATATGAGTCCTTGAAGATGGCTACTGCCTTTGTAAAACCTGAGGGGATTTCAGCATCACATCTTGACAGCAATTAGTGGCACAATCTGTTTCATGCTTGCTGATATAACTAGGCTCTGGACAGATCTCATACTGAAGTGTTACAATGTTCTGTACATCTTAATATTATTCAACTGTGGAAGAGGAGTAATATACAAGACTCAGCCTACAAAAATCGACTGTGCTTTTTAAGCAGATGTTTCAATCAAAAAAAAAAAAACACAAAAAAAAGATAACATGATTTTTCACCTTACTGTGGCCTTTCGTGTAACAATCTGGAGTTTCTTTTGTGTCCATGGCTTCCTATCTGGGGTGTTAAAGAGATATTTATATCTGTGACGTTTTGGTAAAAAAAAAAAAAAAAAAAAAAAAGCAAGCAAAAGACATCCGAACGCAAAGACAGATGCAAAGACGAAATTAGGTTTTAACGATTCAGCTCGCTCCACTCTTCAAAAATCAAACGCGACAAAAGAAAACATATCTGTAACATTCACCAAAGCCTGTGATGCCTGTTTTAAATGATAGATTCTTGTACAAAAAACATATAAAATATCAGAAAAGACTTACAGATACAAACACGAAATGAAGATAAGAAATGCCTTCAAATATTCTGGAGGGGAGGATTTAAAAAAAGTAAAAGAAATGCTTCTTTAAGAAAATGTGTATGTTTTTTATTCGATTTTCTAGTAGTTGCAAAACAAAACTTGGTGTTTTTTCTCTTTGTGTGTTGTGTGTTGTCTTAATATTTGAATGTATTTTACTGCAGTGCGAATTTGCCAAAGATATCATATCACTTGATTTCTCTCCTTTTACTTTTTGTTTAGTTTTTGTTCCTGAATTGTGACCAATTTTGTTCAGAAAACTGGAAATAAATGGTGAATTTGATATTATGCTTATTTTTTATATTTCTATTGTTAATATTATTGTTATTTTATTTCCTGGGTTTGAGTTTACCGTGAAATATTAAATTGCAGTTTGCTTGATGCATCTCTTCATACTCAGTCTGTGTACCTGTCCATCCGTCCACCTGAGTGACTGTTGTTGGTGAATTATTCCATTTATGTACCTGTAATGTGAAGCTAAGAAGTAATTATTTGTAAATATTTGCCATAATTTTATTGGTCCTTCAGAATAAAAAATAATTTTTTGGAAGTGAAAGGTTTTGTGTGAGTGCTTAGCTACATATATACACACATACAAAACACACACACACACACACTTTTTGCTGATGTCACATTCCTCGACATCCAGCCGCAGTCTGGACAGTCAGAGACTTCCAGACTTTGAGGTTGTGTCTGTCTCAGTTTGACCCCACAGAGCTGCTCTCATCCTGGGGACACTCATCTCATCTCAGGGCATCTGCTTCCTCTCCTCGCCCCACCAATCAGAGTGAATAGAGAGTCCCAGTGCTGCAGTCTTGGCTGCTGGCCGAGTCCAGGAGGGGGCAGAGGTGTGTGTGTGTGTGTGTGTGTGTGTGAAGGAAAGGAGGAGGCAGAAGGGGGAAAGGGGTGATAATAGGACACAAGCCATGACATGGCGACAACACGCCACACACACAGAAAACAGCACATACCCAGCTTGAGAAACAGACCAGGCTGTCCGCAGCTTGGGTGTCTGCCCAAGACACCAGAACGGCAAAATGTGGTTTTGTGTGTGCATATGTGTGTGTATGTGTGTTCATTTTGGGTCCTTGCCAACTAAAGTCATCCCCTCTAAGGAAACGTGTGTGAGCCTTTCATATAATAAAGGAAAAACACTTAAGTGAGAGTTAACAATCAGTGTTTTTATTCCAGCAATTAAGGCTGGATTAACCTGTAAGAGGACTCTGGGGCAAAAAAAAAGACACACACACACATTTTCACAAACATTCACCTCAAGTTTTGGAACATTGAGCAACGTTCACCATGGACATCCAACATCATAACGGTGGGCTATGCACATGGAGCACTACACATTCTGTGAAAACAGTGTATGTTGTCTTCTGTGGCTCTGGAGGAGTTTTTGTCAAATCTTGGAAAAAAAATACTACACTACACTACACTAATCTCAGCTTGATCAAATGTTCAACAGAAATCCTGCGATAGAGAGCAGTCAAAAAGCAGTTAATGGAAGACACTATTGAGTTGCATTACATATAAGCTTTGCCCATATTAGCATATCACATAACCTCTCCTGCATCCATTTTGGCCATTTAACTTTCAATTTGTCTTTCTTATAATTCCTCCAATTTTGTCGAAGTGCAGGACTAACATACCTGGAGTTGTCCTTTGACAATAAATGAAATATTTAACGTATTAAATCCAGATTTAATACACCTCTGCAAGTCACCTTAAGTCCCTTACAGTATTTACTGTGCTTTAGTGGTGCACATCACTAAACAAATTTACAATTAATCAAATTTGTATTGATGATTATCATGACACAGGCACAAAGTTAGATGTATGGATGGAGAGTTTTTGGATGGAATTTGACCAACTTTGCTATGCTGCTTAAATTTTGCCAAATACTGACCATTTTCAGACACAACATTAGTCTCACAGATGCAGAGCTGATATATGATCTGTCAGATCAATGTCTGCTTGAAAAATAAGGGTTTGACGGTGCGTATTATGGTTAGAAAGCAGTGCGACACCTTCCACCCTCTTTACTCTCCTCCTATGGCTCCAGATTACATAACATGACGAGGCCCTGACATGTTATATCTTTCCTCCCCTTCCCATCCTCTTCCTCCTCCTCTGCCTTCCTATACAAGAGAAGACAGACAACAGTGGTACTTATGGAGGGCAAGAAGTCATGCAAATTAACGTCAGTCAGCATCGGTATTTTTTGGCCCTCCAGAGCCCCTGTAGGGAGGAGGTGTGGGGCCAACTGAGTATAATTGGGCCTCAGCTGATTAACGAAGAGGGGCTCACACAGGAGAGAGAGAGAGTGATGAGAAGAAGAGATGCTAAAGAGATATTAGGAGTGAGAGAGCAGGGCCTTTGAGTGAAACAGAAGAAGACAGAATAGAGAAACTGACAAAACATACAGAGGAAAAAAGGAGGAGCAGGGGGTGCACTAATACACGTGTTGCATATTCATGACTGCTGCTGTGTTTGCATCCCCGCTCCCTCTGCAATCTTTGCTCTCTCCTCACTCTCTTCTGTTTATCTCTGAGTGCATTTGTCCTGTATTCACATGTCATGTGTTTGGTGGTAGAGACACGTTAATGAAGATATGCAGCTGGCATGTTAATACTATGCTTTATTTATTATTATTTTTTATTCATTTTAATTGAAGGATAACTGCAGTTGTATTCCTCTGGTATAATACAATTTGCATCTTATTTTCATACATTGACCAAGTTCATTGCTAAGATCTGATAATGTGGCAAAACTAACTGAAAAGGCATTGGACAGGGGAAGAAACATGAGCATGATCATACAGGTTTTGTCACCACGTATTCATTCAGGAAGATTCAGCAGAACACTGTTTTACAAGTCCAACAGCAACATTTTTAAAAGTCTCGCTTTCTACAATACCTGTGCATTTTGGCTACTTTAGACAATAATTAAGGAACAATAGTGATCATGGAATTACAGTTCAGACATAGATCTAGGGTTAGGCACTTAGAAATACTTGGGCAAGGTTAGGTAAACACTGTAGTTAGGGTGCATGAAAAGAAGATACATTACACATCCATCTAACACCATCTAACACCCCGACCTCCACAGCCTTACAGAATATTTCAATATTGACAGACTTCTGAGGGATTCTGAACTGGGTTTTAATCAAATCACCAGGTTTGAAAAACTTATTCGGAAGAGAAAGTGTAGGTGAATAGTAAAATTATTACCCAACAACCTTCTCTGTTTCCAGAGCCACCTACTAGACTTTGATCTCCTGTATATACCATATTTGTGTTTTCTCACACAGGTCTCATGTCTATCTAGATAAACTGTTGGCTTGTTTACAACCTGTCTGATCATGTGATTGTTCATGTTTCCACTCATATCTGATTTCATTGTAGAAAATTTGCCATGTTCGAAGATCTCAGCATGGTGGGTGCACATTTTTCAAAACCAAAAGTAAGAAATTAAGGCCCAAAATTTTTTCAACAACCCCGCTGAGTTTAAATTTGATGGAGCCCCATTTCCAAGTGAAGTTTCTTAATGCTTTGAGGTGAAATGTTATAATCTTTCAAAGCAATGATTACCAATCAGGTTGGGAACCTGCCATGGGGTTACTAAATAAATCAGAAGAAGGTGTGAGTATTGAAACAGAACTGAAAAACAGAAAAATGCATCTCTGAAACACTAAATTATGTTCATTTGGCAGACTTGTTACAAATCAATGTTTTTTGCTCATAAATGACTAGAAAATGTAACATTTTACAAATCTCTCTTTGGTTGAACTGGTTACCATTCAGTGACATTTGCAACCCATGATGAGGGATCGCAAGTTGACATCTCTTCATTTTAAAGGGTCACAATCCAATAAGTTTGGGAAACACTGATGTAAATGAGCCTTGGAAGTGTCAGTTTCACTTTTACATGTAGTTATATATCACCTGTTTCTATCATAACCTTTAATCATTTGGTTTTATCACTGTGCAGCTCAAGCAAATTTTAAAGAATTAAAATCCATGAGAAGCAAGTCAGTTCTCTGCCTGCTCGTCAAATGAAGAGAAACTCACTGACACACTTACAGTGGAAAAAATCTGGTTTGACCTTATCACAGGAGACATTTGGACCTCCCAGAATGAGATTCTACATGCTTCTCATTGCCCTTTACAGCAGCGTCCATGTTCTCACACACACACACACACATACAGAAGTCACACAGATGCATTACACAGTGACAGTAGTAAAGATGAGCGAGGCTTGTACAGAGCGCTTATGTGCTGTGTTTCACTCATTAAGAACCCCAGGACACCAGAAATGACGAGACACGTAGTTCAATGTAAAGTTTCCCCCCAGCCCCCTGCCCATCACTCACAATCACTCTCTCACATAGATACTACATGTAACAAATGTCAGACATGAGCACAGCGTGTGTGTACATTTGTGTGTGTGCGTGTGGATGTGGATGTCGGACCATTGACAGGCATGGAAGCAGCTTGTTGAACTAATAGCCTAACTAATGTGTCTACATTCCCTCCCTCTTTACCTCCCTCACCCCCTCTTTCCTCTGCAAAACTGACATCTATGAACTGAGTGCACAGAGGAGGGAGGGAGAAAAGAGAGGAAAGAGGGGGGAAAAAAGAGGAGAGGAGTGGGTTGACAAGCGGCAGACCCTCTCGCCCTCCCGTCTGACTCCGTCTATCTCCCCCTCGCTCCCTGAGGGTTTGTCTCTGAGGATAGTGCTATGATGAATAGGCCTGTCTAAGCTAACCTAGCGGAGACCAATTAGAGAGAAGAAGAAGAAGAAGAAATATAGAAACAGGAAAAACAATGAGAGAAATTGAAGCAAAGGCAGAACGAGAGACAGAGTGGGGGAAAGGGAGATGGAAAGGAAGGGCAGATAGGTTAAAAAGGAGGTAGGAGGATTGGGGTAAAAAGTTTAAGACAATGCATGTCGGGAGTACTGTTGACTAAAAGTGTGCGTGTGTGTGTGTGTCTCAGTGAGCTGTCAGTGCTGAGGGAGAGGCGGTGTGAGAGGGGCTGGCCTCTTAAGTCTTAACCTCGTCTGCTATTGCAGGAGAGGCTTTGACAGCAGAGACGCGCAAACACGACTGACCCTAAAAAAAACACTTCCTCCTCCTCCAGAGGAACCTTTCACTGCTGTGCTCCTTGTTCCACATGTTCCTCCTTCCTTCCTCCTCCTGTTGATTATTCTGTTAGTCCGTAATTCTTTTTGAAGCCAAACTCTTTTTTTTTCCTAATCTAATCGTAAATCCATCTAAAGTCCAGCATTCAAGGTAAGTGAATGTAAATTTACAGAGCTATATTGTCAATGTACACTACTTTTTACCCCTAATGTGGCCACCTGTGCAATCATACAACAAGAGCTGCAACCATTTGTCAGTTAATTGATCAGTTTATCAGTTGACTATGTTGTTTTTAGGCTTTAAATTAGCTGGTTTCAGCTTCTCAGATATGACAATTAATGCTTTTCTTTGTCATACATGATGGTAAACTGAATTTGGGTTTTGGACTCTGACAAGACAAGACATTTGAAGACATCACTTTGTATGGTGGCCCTGAGGTGAAAAACATAATAACATTTCAGAAAATTGATTTATTAATGTGTTTCCAGAAATGTTGTTGTGTCTTGCACCTCAGGGCCATCATACTTTTGCCACTTTTTTCCCACTGTTTTCTGACATTTTATAAACAAAATGATTAACTAATGAAACAGGAAGACGATCAGCAGATTAATCCATAATTTATGAAAATGAATCGTTAGTTGCAACCTACATACAACAGTCTTGAGTTGTCTGATAACAAGAATCTTCACACGTTGTAAACACAGGAAGCTTCCTACATAACGTGAACTTTGTATCATGTTGACTCCACATTTCGCTCCAGTCTTTCCTGGGATTAAATCCCACTAACACTTCTACACCTCAGTCTGCCAAGCTAATTTTCCCTGCTTCAAACAAATATTTGATAAATGGCTTCCGCACTCTGCACTTTCAAAATAGGCAAACTCTCCCCGTCCTCCTCTCCCTCCTCCAGACTATCTCCATCGTCTTCTTTCCATCTCTGAGACAATTACAAACATCCCGCTTCCCATTTATCACCAACAATTAAACAGCATGGACGGAGGCTACTTCATGAGCGGAGAGGAGAGGTGCGAGCAGAGCGAGAGGAGACGAATGCGAGTGGAATGAAGTAGAGTCAACAGTGAGAAAGAGAGAGGAAGGCTGACAGCACAATTAAGGTTTTTAATTCTCTGCTTGAGTGGGCCGGTCCAGTCTTTATGCTAATTAGGATGCCACGGCCATGTAATAAATCTCTATGATCCAGCCTCATTTCCCTTCTGTCTCTCTGTCTGTCTCTGTCTCTTTCTCACACATGCACACATAAACACACACACACACCAGCACACAAAGTTCACCCATTACTTTTTATGGCTACACTCTTCGCCTGGAGTGTTAATAGTTTTAATAAAATTGTTTTTTTGTGTTTGCAATTCTTAATGCTTCCCTGAGATCGAGAGCCACAGACTGTGTCAGCACATACTGTTTACTGGTTGGGCAAGCATTCGCCGTCTTGGCAAACAGCTATACCACATGTAGTTTCTCTCCCTGTTAACTCCCTTTATTAGTGTTTTTCAGGAATATGGATTGCATGCCCTGCACTGTTGGACTCCACTGTATAAACACACACACACACACACATTTAAAGGCGCTGACGCAACGAATGCAGAAAATCTTCCCTCATTCATCTCTCTTTCTCTTTTATCCGCTCATCTCCATTTGACAGACATCTCTAATGATAACATCTGTGGATGGGAAGAAAACAGTACAACAATCCGCAGATAATTGGGGGGGGGGCACATTTAAAGAGCAAGAGAGAGAGAAAATGAGAGAGATAGATAAGTGGGCAACTGCAGCAGATATATTTTCACCCTCATTTAGGTCACAAGGACGCACACTAATCAGTGTTTTTCTTCTGTTGCTTTTTCTACAAAGTGTCCCAAAGCCAATTTAAACACAGAATCTATGTAAAAATCAAGTACAGTAGAGTGTTCATTAAATAAATGAAGGTGAAAGCAGGTCCAAACTAACTGAGGTGATTTTTTTTACTCAAAGAAACAAACAATAACAACATCTCACAGCAGAACTCAACCTTGCTGCGCAAGTCTACGACCAAACATTCTCAGTCTGGATTTGGTGTTATGCTTTTCCAGTTTCTTCTGCTGGTGTGGCACTTTCTCAATCCTGGCATCACCGTCAGCCATTTTGTACTGTGAGAGGGTCAAAATGCTTACAACCCCAACCACCAAGGCCAGGTGAAGCAGGTAGAGCCCTACATGGAGACAAGTGAGTAGCAGGGAGACAGAGATGGTGGCAATGCACCAAGGCCAAGCCAGGAGCAGCAGCAGGGAGTTATGGAGGGAGCTGAGGACCAGAGCTGGGACGGACAGGATGAGTCTGACCATCGTGGAGGCCAGCCAGGAGTACAGCGAAAGAGGAGACAAGAGGAAAGAGACTGCTGCCTTGCTCATGGACACCGACTATAAGAGAAAATGCAAAGTGGACATGTGATAATGATAATGCTGGTGAAATGGAAAATGTATCTATCTTAGTAGAATTTCTCAAAAGTTTTTGCTTGTGACCCCATAAATCTGATCTAAATCTAAATGGCTGATTGTTTGGCCAGTGGGGGCAGAGGAAACAAGCTGTGGACGCAAAACTGACATATTATCACGTATTGCAAACTTGTAAGCAAACAGTTGCCTATTTACACATCCAGCTAATATGGAGCAACATTAGCATCCATTTGCAGCTGTGGTTCTGACCACCTGGCAAGTGAACGTCCAATATTCACTCTCTTTTAACTCTGTTTTTTTGGTGTTCACCAGCTGCTGAGGGAAATATTTGGCTTTAACACAGATAACTGCTCTACCAGCTAGCTGCTAACATTGTCCGTTTGCCATTTGGTGTTCGGCAAGTAGTATGCAGTTGGTTCAAAGAGCTTTTTCATTGAAAACAGCTGCCTGCTGCTGCAGAAATTATGCCAAAAGTGTCAAAAGTAAAACTAAACAGTAATGTTGCAGGCCTGAAATCCAAACAATTAGCTGACATAAACTATATAGCTCCATAGAGCTGAGGGGAGCTGCAAAGGAGAATAAAAGTTTTTTTTAAGAAAGAATCTATTACACTCATATTTAGATTGATACACAAAACTACACAAAACAAAAATATTTTCTGTTTTTTTAATTGTTAAAAGCCTAATTTATTTTGCGATTTTGCTAATTAACAACTACAAATAAACCCAAATATAATGAAAATGACCAAATTAACACTTGTTTATGTTTTTTCTTATCATTTGTACCAAATTGCACCACCCCTTCGGTAAAGTCTGTAAAAGTTCACTGTTAAATACCTGCAAATTACTTGTAAATGTCCAGGAAATTAGTACAAAATTAAAGAAATAATAAAATAAAGCCTTACTATGTTTTTAGGGCAGAGATAGTATATAGTATTGCAGATGAATAAATAAAATTTGAAAAAACATAATAACATTATACTTTTCTTTTCCATCTGTTCAGTCATTTTGTGTCCCGTAATATTTATCTTCATAACCCTTAAGGGGGTCCTGACCAATAGACTGTGAATCACTGTATTACAGCACAAGCTGGCAAAACTACTTTCTTACTTTCGGTTATTATCTCTTTTCATTAACTTACCTCACAAGGATTTCCATGCAATGCCATGTCATTCAACGTCTGTGCCTTGTGAAGCCCTGAAAAAATGAGCAATGTACAGATGAAGAAATGGAGGCGTCATGCAGCTGCCACACACACATACACACATACAACAGCATGCAAAATTGTTGGACCATATCAATGTAATAGCACTTCTCAGGAAACATAAACTCACATAAGAAAAGGAGAATGAGAGCAATTGCCGACAGAAGTCTCATTTCTCCAACACTAACAAGTCTGAAACAACAAAAAAGAACAGTTTAACACCAAGCTGCTCTAATCAGTTCAAGCATTCATTCTTGAAATGGATAAAATGTGCAGATTTTCCTTGCAAACTGACTGTTTATAATATAATTACCTCTCTTATCACCAACTCTGCTCCTAAACTGGATGTACACTCTGCCAGCTCACTCCTGCTGGAACCACACTGCTCTATATTCTGCAGAATCTCGCCTTTAATTCCTTAAGCCTCTTCTGGGCATTGGGCAATACACAAGCTCTCTAGCTTTCAAACAAGCATGGACTGAACTTGGCAACTTGAGATTTGGGATCGCAGTGCCCCCTGTTTGAATGGAGGGACAATGACAAGAATAATGTAATGTGATTGACAGGTTACTACAGGATTTGGGGTCTTGTCAAGAGGAGAAAACCCCCAATCATTGACCACCAAACATTCCATAGAAAAGTAACAGGAAAGCATGCAAAAAGATGAAGATGTTGTTAATTTTAATGAGTCTATTGATCATTTAGTTGGCCAGTGGAGCTATGAGAAAGACAGAAAGAAAGGTGGAGAAAGAGAAGGAAATAGGTGGAGTAGTAAGAGATAAGAAGGGGGTGGGGGGTCTTTTTCATACTGTATGCGAAGCTGGTGACAGCAGCTTTGGTCCAGCTGTTGTCCACAACACACACATACACACACACACATGCACACAGCTTTGATCCCTCCAACCTCAACCCAGCAAGAGTCATTACCACTGCTGGAATAACAAAGAGAATATGGGCTGAGGAGGACTTTTTTATTTACCTCTCCAACTCCAACCTTCACCTCTGTCTTAAATGATCATCCCACCCCCCATCCTCTCTCACACTCCATTAAGGTTAAACCCCCCTTATCAGCGGCTCAGCCTACCATTACCCTTCTCCTCCCTGCTGAGATGCCAAGGAGAACCTGACACAAATAAATGCCGATCAACAATGTTGTGACTAAGTGGCATCTTGTCATGACATGATTTAGCTTTCTGCTTTTGCTGGTTCTTTGTTTTTTGTTAGGTCCAATAGTCCTGTTTTTGTGGCTTTATTTCTGTTAGTATTAGTTCTAATGTTGGCTTAGGTTAGAGGGAAAAACCCAGATCCTATGACCTTTTGCAGGTTGGTCTGGGTGGCGTCCCTTCCTTTTGATAATTTTGGCCAGCCCATCAACCTTTAACATTTGTTTACAAATAAATGCATTTTTTCTGCTATTCCTCTACTCTTTTGGTTATGTTTAACTTCTTTTATAAAGCATGGTTTTTTGACATCTAAATTTGATGACATAGTGGCAGTAGGCCTGTGTTAATCTGGAATTTTTTGCAAATGTGTGCTTATAGTGAGTTGTATTGTGTGTTTTGGGTAACTTAACTTTGTGGATGCAGTTTTGTTGGCTTTTTGGTGGTAGTACTGGTTACTGTAATTTGGGTTGCAGTGATTTCTGAGCCAAGAGTTTGAAGTTGGGTTGAGGCTGTTTAGTTCAACAGTGTTTTGTGGTGTGGCTGAATTTTATTGGCTCTCCTGAAGATTGACTTTAAATTGGAGGAGTTTGTTGATTGTCTGACCCTGGAGGGGTTTCATCGGTGTACTAGGTATAATATGCTGTTAATTGCCAGCCACTGTGAGGTAGCTATTTCGAAACAAACTAAGAAACGAAATATTAAGGCAGAGTTAGATGCTGCCTTGATGGATAAAGGTATTTTTCCCACAGCTAGAGTACTCAACATTATGCAACTATTTTACCATAAAACAGCTTTAAAATCATTATGATTGAGAAAGTGCCACACCAGCAGAAGAAATGATGACTTGTAATATGGGGAATGGCACCTCTTTCTTTCCCACAAACGCCTGTTCTTGCACTATGTAACTTAGGTTGAGCGGGTACAATTACCCACAAGAGCAAAGCAATTACATGGGTGTAACTGTTGCTCAACTATTGCTTATTAGCTGAAGATGCATTTGCATCTACACACAGAAATGTTTTCATTGGTAGTAATTTAACATGGCTCCAATACAGCAATGAAAGCAATCAGGAAACAATAAAATAAGACTGATATCTGAAAGTACAAACAGGAACACAGGAGAGAAATTTCAGGTGCACTGGTGCAACCAGTGAAAATATTATGTTGTACCTGACAGATTTTTGGTGGTCCTGTTATCATCAGAATTAAATACACCAGCATCCAGTAGTTACCACTTGTGGCAGCAGAGGCTGCAAAGAATAATCATTATCCTTACCTTTGGTTTTCCTTTTAGATTTGAAGTCTTTTCTCTGTAGTTCAATGACACAAAGTTTCAATATTTAAAGACAGAATGTAATACACTCTGTATATATTCCTAGTATATGCAAGATGTTGAAAGGATACCACTAATACTTTTGTATATAGTTATGTTTCCATTAACAAAACACCTAATCTATTCATCATGTGAGTGCAGTATGTGCGTTGAAAATGTCTGATGAAGAGAGATGATGAAACACTGTAGAGCTTTAACACCTTTTTCATCTCATTTGTCTGGTGGTAAATACTCAGAGAAACTGCCACTTAGCTAAACTATCACCATCAATCTTTGTACCAAACAGGAAAAAAGACAGAGGTGAACAGAAGGATGATGATGAGTGTTAAACACTGAACTGCTCCATCAAACTGCTGAACAAATAAAAAATCAATAATCTGTTTCTATAAATGTGGAATATTCTCTGACAGTGAACAAGTTTCACTTAACCAAAAACCATTTATTTTACTCCTTTTACATTGGCAGCAGAAATTTACAGACAAAATGTGATACACAATGAAATAGAAAAGAGATAGAATAGAAAGCCTTCATTGTCATTGTACAGAATAGAACAAAATTAGGAGTGCTACTCCTGATCAGTTCATCATCAGGGAAACAAAACAACCTCAGTAACTAAACCACCACAGCAAACAACACAGGTTCTAAAATAATAAGTAAAGTGATTATTGCACAAGAATAAATGTAAATATTGCATTAGATCCAGTAGGTTTACCCTAGAAAGACAATCATCAAATTGCACAAGGGGTCATTCAATGCTTGTTGGAGTTAAGTGTGCTTATGGCCTTATGAAAGAAACTGTCCTTGAGTCTGGTGGTCAGTGCTTTAATGGTCCTGTAGCTCCTGCCAGAGGGCAACAGGTCAAACAGATGGTGTCCGGTATGTGAAGAGTCCTTTTGATTCTACAAAGACAGCAGGAGCTGGAGATGTGTTCCAGGGAGGGTAGAGGGCAGCCGATGATTTTCTGTGCAGTGTTGATACTTTCTGAAGAGCTCTTTTGCCTGCAGCTGCTGTACCACACTGAGATATAGTATGCCAGTACATTTTCAATGGAGGAGCAGTAGAAGGCCACCAGTAGCTTTCCTCCTGGCCTGTTTTTCTTGAGCACTCTCAGGAACTGAAGTCACTGTTGTGCTTTCTTATATACCATAGTGGAATTTGCAGACCATGAGAGGTTCCCAGAGATGTAGGTTCCCAAGAATTTGAAGGTGGGAATCCATTCCACACAGTACCCATTGATGTAGAGTGGTGCAGTTTCTGCACTGTTCTTCCTGAAGTAAAGGATGAGTTCCTTAACATCACATAACATTGTTGCTAATATTTGCAGGGGACCACCTGCAGCCCTCTCAATGGCCTCTTGGTCCCATCCACCTTTATGAGCTTCACTGAGTGTGTGCTGGGTTCACTGAAGTTGGACATGGCCTGACATACCATGCCTCTGGGACCTTGGCTCGGAGTGTTGTCTTTTTTCTTCAAAGCTAGCCTAGTTAAACTGCTTTATGGAGTCTTTTTACTGGTTTTAATCACTGAGTCCATTTGTTTTGGAAAGGAGAAGACCTTTGTGGATAATTGGGCTCCCAGTAAAAACCTCTTGACCAATCAACACCGGAGGAAACGAAAGTGAGATAAGCTCTCTTCAATGGTGGTTGTTTAACAATGAAGACAACTCCCATGATCCCACCCTACTGTTTGTGCATGTAACCATGACACTTAACCTTGCCCAAACCGCACTTGCGAGAGTTTGTCCCTCTGGCTGATCCAACCTAGCATTTACCATCATCAAACTCTTGTTGTTTTGATTGAGAGACCCCATACTGTGTTTAATTATGACCTTTTTCATTATTAAAATGTATCTTTTTATTTAATTATAATAACTTAGTTAGTTAACTTAGTTAGTTAATATAACTTAGGTGCTCCCACCAAAGTCTGATATAATATTCTGTGAGAAAAAAAAGCCAGGTTTACCAAAGCTGTGCAAAGTTTGCTACAGTGCAGTTTTCAGTTCTATCCCTGTTCTTTCTGACGATCCTCACCAGGCGCTCGGTGATGCTGCAAAGCAAGTACGATGTCATTGGAAACTCAGCACTGTGAAGTTTGTGTGTCAGACTGCTAGAACGTCACTCCAGTGGTTTCCTCCTCCACACTCTCTTGTGTCTGATTTCACAGTGCAATATTCAGCCACATATCATGAAACTACTTTTCTTCCAAATATGCTGGTATTTTTAAGTATTTATTAGTATTGTCTGCTTTTTCCTATCACTAACCTAACATGATAGAGTGTTTTGGGGATCCACCTTTGACCGTTATTTAGAGCACCACCACAGAAAATGAGGAAAATGTAGTTTGTAGTCTAAGGCAGAGCCACAAAGTCCGCCTGGTGATGCAACACATGTTATCTGGCAGACTTTTGCAGCTGGATGAAGAGGGATATTTTATTACAGGGAAGACAGACAAAAGTTTAATGTCATTCATATTTATGTACAAGCTACATTAGAACCATAGGAGTCATCTAGAAAATCTGTAAAGTCATTCTTTAATAATTATGAAGAAGGGAAGTAAAACAATATTCTACATATAACAAAATTTTCTGTACAGGATCCTGACATGTAATGTTCATACAATACGTAACATGTATTCTGGGAGTAGAAGGCTGGCCTAAGGACAGTTTTAGAAAATCGCTAAGAATAATCCTTTACTCTTGGACACAGAAAGGAAAGGGGTGTCATGTTGCTGGCACAAAAAGGCCAATGTCCCAAATATTCTGGAGAGGAAGCAGTCATCTCCAGGAAAGTGCTGACCCCTCATCCCTTAGATTCTGCATGTAGAAAGGATATCTTCCACCAGGTGCTTGTAGACCCAGGCATCTCCCTTCAGCCTCTGGCGGCGGATCCCAACAACCTCTGGTCTCTGCAGCAGGCACACCTCCAGCTCAAACACCATGTTCACCTTACCAAAGTCTCCCCAGGTCCGGCACTTCAGGGTGTACCTGAACAAGGCAAAGAAAACAACACTGAAACATTCAAATTCACTCATGGGATTTGTAGTTTTGGTCAGAGAGGGGAAGGGGGGGTCTTTTTACCCTTTTTGTGTGAAATCGACGTTTTTCTCTGGCAGGATGGAGAGGATCTGATTCAGGATCTGGTCTGGATTGGTCTGACTTGTTAAAGTCACATTGTACAAAGCCTATAGGAAGACACAAACACTCATTAGAAAAGCTGTGTGTGTGTGTATGTGTGCCACAGAAAACGTAGTTTTGTGTTTGCACATACCTTGATCTTTCGTGGGCCTTCACGCAGAGCTCGCCTCTTGCCGGGAGTGAGCATGGTGATCACCTTGTCCAGGCCTCTCTCCAGAGAACCGAACATCTTTCCGCCTCTCTTCTTCTTCCCACTGTCTCCCATGCCAGCCATGTCCAGAGACCGAGACCTGAGGAGCAAAGAAGGTCTCACATGTAATCAAAGAACTTTTACCAGTCCCTCCAACTAAATCACATGTCCTCCATTTCAGTACTTGACATGACATGTCACTCTCCTGCTGTGTAGGCTGCCCTGTGATTATCTGATTTAATTGGACTTCAAATGAGAGAGCAATGTTTTGGTTCAGTCTCTTCAGCCAATAGTCCACCTTGAAGTCTTTTTCCTGCCGGTGTCAATATTCACCCTATTCAGTACCGCACACATTCCATTCCCACACATATGACTCAATTTCATTCACCTCAAAACCTCTCTAACCCTATAGCCGTGTCACTCACCTTCGCTCAGGACTGAAGGCCAGTATCTCAATGTTTGCTGGCTCCTTGTTCTCTGCTGCTCTCTTCTTATTTGGCTCTTTGGAGGCACTGCCTCCACCTACAACACACATAATACACACTTGAGTTTAGAGAAGTGAACATAGACATGACAGATATCCTCTTAAACCCCACTGACCATTGGTGAGCCACTGAAAACCAAACACAGCATTTTGGTTTTGAATATTTCTCTAAAGCACTTTTCAGACATGGAACAGGTAACATTGCATTGTTTTTATCATTCAGACATACTGTTGGTGTCCTATGTTAATATTCCTTATGGCTTAATCCAAACACGACAAACGTTTAGAGAAGCACAAAAAGGAGCAGAGAGAGAGCCGGTATAGTGGCGAGTTAAAAATTTCTTCTCACAGTGAATCCACTAACACATTTTTGCATCAATTTGATCATTAGTTATAGAATTTTACTGCCTATTTTATGAAGTCCAGCAGTAGAAGTTAAGTTGTGATTCTCGTTTAATTCCTATAGTGTTTGCTCACAGGCTCTGTGGTGAGTTTTGCTGGATATTCATTTATTCATCTATTCAGTTGGTTAACATGAATTGCAATTGAAAATATAGAGAGAGTATAATGGTTTGATTATTTTGTGGTGGTATGCTTTTTTTTTTTTTTTTAAACTCATGCGCTCTCAGTCACACCACACATTTAATCTCTTTCTCTGTATGTTCAACCTGCAGCTGCGCTCTTTACATTAATCTGATGCCATTCAATTCAGACTTGTACTGTGAGGAAAATGTTATGGAAATGTTACTAGGTCTGACCTAGTAAGATTGTTGTTGTGACTTTACCATTCAAACATGACACCAACAGGTAAAGAGGTACATGTCTGAAAGGAGCTCAAGTGTCACTTGGCATCATATTGCTTTGATCAAGAGTTGGACAAAAATCTGACAGAAAACTATGATACTGTCCTGTGTCCTGACAATGACAAATGAAAAAAAGAGTTTTTTTTTTTCAAACCTTATAGCCACTTAAAAGAACAGGGGGAATACTGTGCGGAGCCCTTTGCTCTTATGCAGAGAGCTGGCTTTGACACAAAGGCATGGTATGCACAAAGACAAGTAGTCTGACACACACAAAAAGAGAGCTAGGCTTTGGTGGCAAGAGAACACATGTCCCTACAGCCCACGTAGGATGGTGAGCAGAGGAAAGAGACAGCTACACCTGTCACAGCACATGCGTAGGGACAGACACACACAGACCACAGTGTATGTGTGTGTGTGTGTGTGTGTGCGTGGACGTATGTCAGCGCTGTAGTTCAGAGAACAGGAGCCCATATAAAGAGAGAGACTGAGTCAAATTCCAAAGGTTTAACACCAACTAGGTCAGCTGCAGTGTGTTAGCCAGCTTGTGCTCGAGTTTATAGCAGAAAATAATGATGCCGGACATCTGAGCAGAGAATTTACTTTGACAAATAATTAAGACTTTAATGATTCTCCATTCATATTGGTGTCCTTCATTTATAGATAAGTGAATTGAATTAGCTTCCTGATAATAACCTCACCTTTGAGTTGACAGTGATAATTGTGTGTGTGTGTGTGAGTGAGTGAGTGAGTGTGTGTGTCCATTTTCAGTGGCATGACAGCTAAATCATAGAAATATGAGTGGCTTTGGGATAAAAAAAGGCCCAATAAATGAGTTTATTACCAGAAGACAATTTACTTGCAAATGCGTGGCATGTGGATGTGGCACTTGTGATTATGAGAGTTGCATGAGACAGAGAGAGAGGGGGTCAGATAAATAAATGAAAGAGGGAAATGTGGAGAGGGGCAGTTGGCTAATGCAAATAATCAAATAGAGTTTGCTCTCCAAGCCCGTGTTTGGAAGAGAAAACAATTACGGTATACAATCAAACTATAAGACAGGCTAAAACTCAGCATTCATTACTGCCATTTGTCACGAGACAGAGAGGTTATTCTTACCTTTAGGTGTGAGTACATTGGTCTTGGTGCCATTGACGTTTGAATTTTGATTGGGTGTGGTCAACACGTTCTTATTGGGGCGTGCATTCTTCTTACTGGACACAGGAGTTCGAGGAGGAGGCAACAGAAATATTTCAACATCTTTGTCCTGCACAGCAATATTCTCCTTGTTCTCACTGGCTCGCTCGTGGTCTCCGTCCTTCCTCCCATGGCGGTGCTGTGTCGTTGCTCGCCCCCTCTCTGGGGTTGGGCTGTAAGCACACCTTCTCTCCACCAATGGAGATGCCAGTATCTTTAGGAATAAAACATACATGTGGTATGAGTACATTTCCCTGGAAGACTCATGGTCCCTTTCTCACTGGTACATGCCTAAATAGAAGACTCTTAATCCAAATGTCCCTTTTTCCTCACACTACTCCTTTACAAACATGAAAAACATTTGTCCTAACTTCCACATACCGTGTCTTTGTTGTTCATGGTTTTTGCTGGCCGTTCCCTGACCCCTTGGGGCGTATTTTGCGTGTCTGAAACCCATGGGCAATCGTCAATGTAATCTGAGCAAAAGTCCAAAGAACCCACAATTACAGCATCCTCATCTTCGCTGAAGTGAAGGGCTTCTTTATTCTGGAGAGAAAGAGAAACATAAAGAAAAGGAAAAAAATACAACATGTCAGTCAAAAAGATCAGTTGCAAAGTCTAATTAACCAAAGTATGGATGGTTACAGGATAACATCAAAATGCTCATGAACATCCAGTTATAAAGACAGTTAGAGAACAGAGAATTGTGGGAGCTGTGGTCCCCAGTCCGACCTGTAATCCTCTGTGTAGCGGAGAACTGGAATCCTCATGGGCTGTTGGCTCCGGGCGCAGGCGGACTGGCTTGCCCCTCTGCTTCTTTGACAGCAGCAGCAGGTAAGTCGCTGTGATCTGGTCATACCGCCACTAAGGGGAGTGAAGGTGTATTAGACTACATATCTAACAGACACTACGTAAAATATCATGTTTACACATAGGACAGAAATGGAAATTATTTCACCATCAAAAAGGCAACAAAATCAGCTGATGATGAACTAATTAGCATAATAAACATCAATGCTAACACTGAAATGTGCACACAAACTGGCGCATACCTCCTTGACCAGCGCTGTGGTGCTCTCTCTGGATCGCTTCATGTTGACAGCCATCTCAGTAACACAGTCTTCATCAATATGACCAAGCTACAAAAAAAAGAGAGCCACCATCTTCACACAAAATTCAAGACACACATCTTTTCACAGTTTTAATAAGTGTGTACTGAATAATTCTCAAATAATGTTCACTTTAAGAATAAATGGATTTCTTTACAGAAAAATGACTTATGTGGTAACTCAAGCAAATTGATAAAAACCTCACAAAATTCATTCTCACTAATTTCAATTGGCAGTTTGAAATCTACAGACTTTCTTTAACAAAATGGACAACATCCAGCCTACAGTAAAATGCTGTTTACATGTTTGTGGTTGTACAGTGCTGTCTATATGTTTATGCATGTATTTGTGTGTGTGTGTGTGTGTGTGTACCGGCTGCCTGCTGTACCACTCTACAGGGCTGTTGTAGTCTTTCATCACCCAGGGATGGTCCAACAACTGTCTAACAGTAATACGCCGCTTGGGGTCCACCTACAGGACACACATAGAAACTACACGTCAATATCGAGACTCCACACTTCAGTAATGTCTACAAATATTGTACACATTGTACAAAGAAATAAATGAATCATTTTCCAGTTGTGTAAAGTGTTTTTAATCTTTATTATGAGTTCAAAATAATTCTTTCTCTCCTTTTATTGTAGTAAATTTATGTGACAGATCCCCAATGAGTTCTACTGTACTTGTTTCTGGGAAACAATGAAAAGCCACGAAGAGAAAGAGACACAGTGGGCAAAGTATAAATATACAATGTATATATAATCTGTCAACTGAATCACTGAATGCGTACCTGCATCATTTGGTTGAGGAGGAGGATGCTACCTGGAGAGAGCCACTTGGGATTGTCGTATTTACCTCTCTGAAGATATAGAAGACATACATTAAAACATTATGAATACACTAAAAACAGAAACAAACAAAAGACTTCTATAGTTTTCGGATTTTTTCAGCAGTGAATGTAACTGTAACACCACATGACAGCTGTTGGGAAGGGCTACAAGATATTTAGGAGCCATTTAGAAATTTTCTGAGATGTGTTCTTATAGAATGTCATACACACAACGGCACTCTTACAGAAATTTTCCTGTAGAGGACCATGCAGTTGTCATCATCAAAGGGCAGGTATCCACAGAGCAGAGCAAACAGCAGCACTCCCATACTCCACACATCAGCCTGGAGGTTACACATCACACAGCAATATTTCAACTTCAAGGATTTCACAGTCATACACCAGCGAATATGATCAAGACACCATGAAAAAGCAGAATTGCAGAACAAGCAGGTAATCATGACTCTTAGTGAAAAATGAATTCAAGTTTTGTGGATTTTAAATAAGAAAATATTGCAATTGTTCCCCCAGTGGGTTTAAAAGTTGTAAATATCATGCAGCATGCATCTTTCACCTCTGAACCAATATACGCTTTTCCCTGGATGAGTTCAGGAGCAGCGTAAGCAGGGCTCCCACAGCACGTCATCAGTTCATAACTGAGGCCTCCCTAGAAGACAGGCAACACAAAACACATATCATGTTTATATGCACTATTCACTAGGTATGAACAAACTTGTCTTTAGGTATCATCTTCATCTGTTACACCTTGTATGATCTAAGAAATTACTGAGGAAACAAATAATTAAGACTGTGAGTTGCCAATACAGTGTTAACAATGTAAAACCTATTTGTGCAACAACTTTAGAGATTTGCATCCACGCAAACAGGTGCTTTCTTTAAAATTACTTGGGCAAACAGTTTAAAAGGCACAATATTCTGTTACAAATACAATGAGACTGGAGATGTTGCAATGTACCTTGGGTTTGGCACATAAGCCAAAGTCTATGAGCTTCAAGTTGTGGTCTTCATCTATCAACAGGTTTTCCTAAAGTTCAGAGAGACAAATATTGGAGCAGACATTCGACTCATGTGACGCAATGAGAAACAGAAGCAACTTCATGATAAATGTTGTACAATCTCTCTCTCTCTCTCTCAGAAGCTTCAACCCGTTTCTTGCGCTCTTCCTCTCACTCACTCTTTCACACGCAAGCGGTGGCTGTTTTTACCGGTTTCAGGTCTCTGTGTGCGTAACCCTGGCTGTGAACATAGGCCAACGCAGACACAATCTGCCTGAAAAACACCCTGGTCTCCTCCTCTGATAGACGGTCCTTTGCTATGATATAATCGAACAACTCCCCTCCTGGACAGTACTGAGAGATGAACCAAAGGATAGAGGAAGACAAAGAAGTCAAGAAATGAATGAACATGACAGTATTATACTGACAGTAACACATGTTCTCTTGTGTGCATGTGTGATTACCTCCAGAATCATGAAGATTTGGGTGGAGGTCTCTATGACCTGGTAGAGACGACAGACGTGCTGATGACTCAGGTTCTTCATGGCCTCAATCTCCACCTTCACACGGGGCAGATCGTCCTGGGGAGAGCAATGACATTTTTTGTCTCTATGTGCAGTCACCAAGCACTTTATTAAGAACTCATGAGCAATCTAATGCAATCCAATACAACAGCTCTCCCATAAATTCTACTTTTACAAAGCTTATACATTTTCAGTTTTTGTTGACATTGTCAGAAAGGAGACAACTCTACTTTATGTTTATTACTGAGGTCATGTTGGGTGGTGGCGTACAGGAGTGCATTTTTGTGAAAAGTGTTGCTAATATGATTTTGTCCACCCAATTGACATACATTAGGGTGGCAAAAAGTGTGGGATTGCATTAGATTGCAAGATTGCAGATTGGTGTTCCTACCAAAGAGCTCAGTGAGTATAACCGTTATTGTTTACCATTTAATTGCAAAATAGTTTCTATACATTTAGTTTATGATGTTTATGTTTCCTTTGTTAGGCCATTTTTTTCTTTTGCTTTCATTTATATGGTGTGATTTTTAAAATGCTTGTGTTTTTTTGTTATTCTTCTACATGGATTCCCAGAAAAGACTATCAATCTTCAAAAAATTTTTGAAAGAAAAAGCAGATCAAAATAACTAATAGTGAACAAAAAAAGAGAGAAAATAGCTAGTGATGGTTGCAAGCAAGGCTGAAAAGATGAGTTGGCAAATTGTTAAACAGTAAATCATTCTAAGACAATTTTGCAATTTGATTAAATGTTTAAGACTGTCATAATAACCTCTCAGATTGAACATTTTCTTGCTTTTCTTCACGTCACTCCAGACCTTTGAGATTTCAGTTGCTGGTCAGAAAAGTAAGCAATCCATCATTTTAGGGTGTGTCAAGTTTCTGATGGTCATTTTATGGACTTCTGTAAGGCTTTGCAGACTAAATACATTTGATAGCTTTTACTGGCTAAAGTGGTTGTTGATAAGTTGTTGATAACGGAAGAGAAAATATAGAGGAAAAGGTCTTTTTTTAAACTCACCCCTAGATCCTTTTTGTTCATGATTTTAATGGCAACCTTTTCTCCTGTCAGGATGTGCCGACCCAGCTTCACTTTAGCAAACCCCCCTGAAAAAAACCGACACCGAATATAAGATACAACATTAGAGAAGGTATGGCACAACAGCGCTGTTTCAATCACAAATATCCATCAACATGAACACACATTACCTGAGCCAATAGTCTCATAAACCTCATAGTATTTGTGGAGCTCGTCGGCCCAGCGGGGCTCAGTCCTTTCCACGGGCATCCTCCCTGCTTCAGCCGCACGATGGTAACTCTCCCTGGAAGACGGAGACACAAAACAGTTTCAAACATCATAGCAGAACTCGTGGATAAAAAAAAAACTAAACCGGAAAACACAAAATTATCTACGTATTCAATCCAAGTACTTAACGGTAGTCGCTAAAATCTGGCGAGGTATCGCAAACTATCAAAAGTCGTCAAAATTACCAAAAAGTATGTTAACGTTAGGAAGAAAAACCAACAAACTGGCTGAATGACGCTTTTCGACTTCATGAATTTACCTGGATTTGTATGAAACGCGAGTTTAGGCAGTTAACAGCCTTATGCCATATGGAGCAGCCCTCTGGTAAAGATGTTTTGTTACAGAAATTTGAATTTCGTACGTCGACGTTGACGGCATTTCCTGCTTCCGGTTGGCGCATCGTGCGTCACCCTCTGGAGAACAGTAGTATTGCAGCCTTAAAATCAAATAAAAAACACATACATTTGTAGCACATACATCCTATATGTAACACGAATAAATCAGGGGAGAAACAACAAACAAACACGCATATTTCCTTATAGTATATTACATGATATAATGAAGAACTCTATGACATGCATGAAAATACTGAGCAGGCCCACTTGACCTCGCTTTTGGATGGACAGTGGTGAAAGAGGAATTCAGATTGTGTACTTAAGTACAATTTGCAATATCATGATGTTAAAGTACTCAATAACAAGTCCTGTATCCAGTTTTCTTACTTACATTCTCCGGCTATTAAAAATGGGGGGAATTAAAAAAAAACTCACTTGTTCAGACTTTATGTGTCTACTCAAATGGTTTTATATTGTTCTATTTATATTCAAATCTTTGTTTTTTATTGTATTTTCCATCAATTTGCTTTATTTCTATATTATATGTATGCTGAAGAACCTCCAGAATCATGAAGATTTGGGTGGAGGTCTCTATGACCTGGTAGAGACGACAGACGTGCTGATGACTCAGGTTCTTCATGGCCTCAATCTCCACCTTCACACGGGGCAGATCGTCCTGGGGAGAGCAATGACATTTTTTGTCTCTATGTGCAGTCACCAAGCACTTTATTAAGAACTCATGAGCAATCTAATGCAATCCAATACAACAGCTCTCCCATAAATTCTACTTTTACAAAGCTTATACATTTTCAGTTTTTGTTGACATTGTCAGAAAGGAGACAACTCTACTTTATGTTTATTACTGAGGTCATGTTGGGTGGTGGCGTACATGAGTGCATTTTTGTGAAAAGTGTTGCTAATATGATTTTGTCCACCCAATTGACATACATTAGGGTGGCAAAAAGTGTGGGATTGCATTAGATTGCAAGATTGCAGATTGGTGTTCCTACCAAAGAGCTCAGTGAGTATAACCGTTATTGTTTACCATTTAATTGCAAAATAGTTTCTATACATTTAGTTTATGATGTTTATGTTTCCTTTGTTAGGCCATTTTTTTCTTTTGCTTTCATTTATATGGTGTGATTTTTAAAATGCTTGTGTTTTTTTGTTATTCTTCTACATGGATTCCCAGAAAAGACTATCAATCTTCAAAAAATTTTTGAAAGAAAAAGCAGATCAAAATAACTAATAGTGAACAAAAAAAGAGAGAAAATAGCTAGTGATGGTTGCAAGCAAGGCTGAAAAGATGAGTTGGCAAATTGTTAAACAGTAAATCATTCTAAGACAATTTTGCAATTTGATTAAATGTTTAAGACTGTCATAATAACCTCTCAGATTGAACATTTTCTTGCTTTTCTTCACGTCACTCCAGACCTTTGAGATTTCAGTTGCTGGTCAGAAAAGTAAGCAATCCATCATTTTAGGGTGTGTCAAGTTTCTGATGGTCATTTTATGGACTTCTGTAAGGCTTTGCAGACTAAATACATTTGATAGCTTTTACTGGCTAAAGTGGTTGTTGATAAGTTGTTGATAACGGAAGAGAAAATATAGAGGAAAAGGTCTTTTTTTAAACTCACCCCTAGATCCTTTTTGTTCATGATTTTAATGGCAACCTTTTCTCCTGTCAGGATGTGCCGACCCAGCTTCACTTTAGCAAACCCCCCTGAAAAAAACCGACACCGAATATAAGATACAACATTATATATTATATCGTCTCTATATATATATTATATGTATGCTGAAATTGCACTTATATTTTGAAATACCTGAAAGGCACAAGAGAAATAAAGTTTACTCCACTCAAAAGTGTGTTTTCCTCCTTGTCATTGAATTGGATTGGAGTTGCAGAATGAATTTGACATTTGGAGGCTGTTTTTACATTTATCTGTCAAAGGGGGAAAGTTTTTCTGGGTTCATACATTCTGAAATGTTTCAATGAGTAAATTTAACAGGAAGATATATAAAAAATACTCTGCTTGGAATAATTTGAGATAATCTGATAGGGTTTTCATACAAAAACTACCCAGCAAAATAATTCTTAAAAAGACTCTCCTTACTGCGCACAAAGAAACTTTCCCCCCTTCAGCAGTTGAATGTGAAAACAGCCTTCTAGTGTAAAACTCTGCAGATACATCACTCTACACAGTGAAGCTCAAA
The DNA here is from genome assembly GCA_029490765.1 of Euthynnus affinis. Lineage (NCBI taxonomy): Eukaryota > Metazoa > Chordata > Actinopteri > Scombriformes > Scombridae > Euthynnus > Euthynnus affinis. Next base: position 20,291,735 of record CM055838.1, read on the forward strand.
AATCCAAGTGAAGTAACAATAAGAAAAAACACATTTTTGACTAAAGGGGGACTTGAAGTAAAATATATTTACTATCATTAAAATGCTCTTAAAGTATCAAAAGTAAAAGTAGATGTGCAGTGACCCTTGTGACTGTTATATTATTATATATGATATTATTTGATTATTATGACTGATGCGTGAATGTGTAAGCAGCACTTTGATGTTCTAGGTGGTCAAGGTGGAGCTGGTTTTATTTTTTATATTCTGTTCAGTAGTTGCTCATTGTAGATTTTAAAATATTAGTCAGTTATTAGAGTTAAGTGGTGCAAAAGCCACAAAGACTGGTTGACAGAGATGAGGGGAAAAGTGATATAATCATATGAGTCATCCTTCAACATTTTCCTGACAGGTGAGTGAGCACATGTATGGTTTATCCCGAGTGGCCTGAATGTTTGACCCCTACAGTGAGGGTCGTGGGTCTCTAGAGGGCATTTTTTCAATGGTCCCTGTAAAGAAAAGAGTCTCTACATATCAAAAGTTATTCTGAATGATCAACTTTATCCTGAGAAGACCACTCCCATGAACTAATGGGAGTGGTCTTTTTGCGGATGACATAGCCACCATCCATAGGTCACAAGGAGTCACTGACTGGTTTAATGATTATTAAAAGGATGTGAATCATATGCTATGACCTTCACAGTGAAGAGCTCTCAACCCACTTGAACACCTATGGGAGATGAGGGAATATCTCTTTTTCATCCCTCCAGTCAAGCTCCAGAGATGTGAAGTCTCTAGCCAAGGAACATTTAAGATGTTTTGACATCCTGGTGACATCAAAGGCATTTTTTTCCCATTTGTCTCCCATCTGTACAGATCTTACACGGTATACAGTCTTTATGCTGTCCAAATGGCTATACTCTTTGTGGACACCATCTTGCAACATTGCTTTATGAAGTCATGACAACAAAACAAACAATTCTACCAAATGGCACATGGGTGGTCACACCTTTCTCAAAGGTAGTTGTTAGCTGTGCAATTTACCTGCAAACATACTTTCATGTGCATTCGTGGGCAGGTATACACAGCCTGTGGGATGAAAAGCATCCAGTGTGTTGCAATTTGTAAGCTGTTCTCCTTGACCCTCTAGGTATGTGATTGCAATAGCTGACCAGAGAGGTGTATTTATGGTGTCAGAAGGTGTGTGTGTCTTCACCTGCACAAGTCCCAAACCTATAATTAGGAAAAGGTGAGAGGTGAGCACAGGGGACCCCTGAATGCATCTTAACTGTCCTCTGCCTACTTGTTAGTTATTTGCAATGAATATATACAACCACTCTCACTGTTACGGGTTTCTTGGTGCTGCTGTAAATGTCACATGCCATATTGCCCTGCATCAAAAGAATTAGTACAGGGCAATTCACTGCACTTGTTTACAATCACAGATAGATTGCCTTTAAACTAAAGAACATTCTATGAGAATCTAGCTGTTATAAGGTCACACGAAGGCCATCCCAGTCCTGCACTGAGCCTGTGAAATTCAACTAGTCTTTGTTTACGGAGTGAAAATATTACATCCTGACACTTAGCCAACATGGACAGAAAGCTGCAGATTGCAATGTCAGTGATGGATCGGTGGTCGCTCTGTGTTTCTCATGGCCATTAGGGGAAGGAGTTGGTCGTTAGGGAAGTAACCGGTGGTTAGGGGATGTCCAGGTGTCAGCAGGATGACAGAACCCCTCATTTGGTTTCTGGGGCAGCTGGCCAGGACGAGACAGAGGGACATCAAACAGCCCACATCTGGAGGAAAAGAGAGGGGAAGGAGAGTGTGAGGAGAGAAGAAAATCGAAAGACGCACGCACGTCAATGTCAATTACTGACATAACGTTGAAACACTGGCTAAAACTTATTTTAAACAGCCACATGTGGCTGATTCTCAGGCAAGCATTAGAAAAAACCTGAACTGTTTCAGGCCTCATTTTTACGAATCTATAAGGAAGGGCTCTTACATTCCCAAATCTGTATGAGCTCACAATTTTACGGCACATTTAAATATATATTCAATGTGCTTTAACGTATGTTAAAGTACATTGAATTTATGTTTAAAGTCAGTGGGTGTTTCCCTTTTCAGTCTTTTTATAAGATGCAAGGAAATCTTTTCCCCCTTTCATGAATAAAGGACATAAATGGTTGTAATGATTTTGAGGGCAAGTTCTGTTAAAGTAAATGGTTTTAACAGACAGCACAGGCCCTTCCATGACCATCGCCAGCCTGCATTAGTGTGCCTATTAGTTTCGCATAAGCTTCAGTACTAAATCACAACAGTTGTGTACACTTGCCGTCTTTAGCTAAATGACATTGTCTTTGCTGCTAACCACATTATGTTAATATTGAATACTGTAAGATTAACATGTATGCTTTCAGTCTGGTGAAGCATTATTTTGTCTGTGTACTACATGTATGGCTGTATACTTGTACATGTCCCTGTTTGAGCTTCTGTGCCACTTCCAGCAGCTCTCACAGGGAGTGTATGTGTGTGTGTGTGTGTGTGTGTGTGTGTGTGTGTGTGTGTGTAATCAGACATGGCAGCTATTAAGCTGTCACAGTGGAAAACAGACGTTCTAGCCCTAACAGCGCCTGTCTTGGACAGAATTCCCAGTATTCCCTGACAGACTTTTGAAAGGCTCCCAGAATGCGTGTGTCATAGCTCCGTGACTACCGGGTATTCACTGCAGGGGACTGGCGTCTTAGATCTGGCTGTGTGCCAGAGAGAGAAAGAGAGAGAGAGAGAGAGATAAAAGGAGAAGCATATATGTTAAATTAAGTATGTCTAGATGTGCAATGTGCGCACATCAGGCTTGTGATGGCATATATTGTAGTACATCAGTGACCTCCCTTGTTTCTAGGGTCAGAGGGCACAAAGCCAAACACTCAGACACAGAAACAGACAGACAGGCATAAGAAATGAAACACTGGCATCATCTCTCTCCATGCTGCTTCCAGCGACCATACAAGGCTTCACGGATCACAGTCTGCTTGCCTGTCTCACTCATGCTGCTTTCATGGTCACCTGATTAATTTGCTGTGCATTAAAAGCATTGCATTGGTCCCGCTACCTCATAGTGCTTTATCCACACATATGTGACTTATATATCTTTGTAGAGTCCACACGCAAACTACATGTGCAACTACACAAGCACACACAATCGCGAAGAAAGAGTAATCCTTTAAGAAGTTGTGAAATTCTCAGTTCTGGCAATTTCACACCCATGTTGTGAACAGCTGTGATGTCGATCAAGTGGCGATCTGAGCGCAAAATGTTCTTTTAGATCTAAATTGTTGCGACTTCTGAAGCACCCTTATGCAAGAGGCATGTAACATTTAGGAAAATCAAATTATCTCTCCTCCATCACTCTAAATCTCTCCTTACACTGCAACATTAAGTTACAGTCGACAGTTAAAGTAGTTTCTGATATTTACAACTCTCATCTTTCCTCACTCGCCAACATAAAACAGTGGAAAGTTAAAGCGCCAGGCAAGCTACGCTACATTGTGTGTTTACAGGGCTGAAACAGTCCTCTGCCCAGAAGTGAAACATTCAGCCAGGGGAATATTTTGCACCTATCTGTGTTTGAATGTCTCCAAATGTTCATGCAAATATTACCATAACCTCCGCAGATGAAGCTTTGGGAATGTGTTATTGTTTGGTTTTGATTCTTGGCCAGCAGGATTTACAGTCATTTCTGAATCTATCTGTTCTCCAACATGGTGTAGGGGTGAACTGAATCACTATTAAATGGGAATCCCGTATGTGTGAATCACTGATGAAGGGATACTGAATCACTAGTGCAGAAGAAACACTGTACATGTGTTGTATTCATAACAGAGTGAGGGAAAGTGATAAGCTGTGAATTAATTTGTCATATTTTTTCCATCATCCCAAATCCAGCGATTTTTTCAGCTGTGGCATAGATTTTTCATCCTTTGTTTTTCCCACTGTCAGTGAAATGAAGAAAGGAATAACAGAGCTTAAACAGACGACTTGAAAAGTGAAAAACAAGATGAGTGAAGCCAGAGCAAGATTCAGAGAGTGATGTGTGTCCAAAGCCTCACGATCTTGCATGACGATTCACAGGGAGAGATATTGGTTTTGGATGAGCTTTAGGATACACTACAGGAGCCTGTCCTCATGCCACACTCATACACACACACACACATCATGAGCTGTCATAACACTCATGAGGTGCAAAATGGGTGTGACCTCAACTTGAAACAACTCTTAAAAATGTGCCTACAATTTTCAAACACTTTCTCTCAGCATTTCTTCTTACATCCCTCCCAAACTTTGTCTTTTTTCCTTCCAACCTCAAGCCAACCCCACCTCAACAACACACTCCCCCGTTAAACATGAACACACATACCCCTCTGTGTATGTGTGTTTGTCTGTGTCTGTGCTTGTGTATGTGTGTGTGTGTGTGTGTGTGTGTGTGTGTATGTGTGTCAGAGTGTCCTCCTCCCTCAGTCTCTCCATGGCTGGATCGTGGCAGCAGCTCTGCTCCCTGCGGCTGGGTCGAGCCCTGGCTCTCCTCCACTTCATCTGTCTTCTCTACCCACCCTCAGGTGCTCTTCTCTGGGATACCAAAGCTAGCCCGCCCCCTCTGGAGGTAAGACATTCACATGGTCATGTGTAGCTAAATGCATGCTTGTGCAAACCGTTTGAGAGTTTTGAGAGTTGTGTTACTTATAAATTATTTATTTGCAAAAAAGGAATGCTCTGCTGAGTTTCATGAAAGAAATCACATCCTGGTATTTAATGTATTTAACTCAGTCTTATTGGATTTTGTTGTTCTTCTGCACACAACTAAAATCCTTTGTCAAAATTGGGAAGGGGAGGGGAATTACTGCATGACATGCCACCAGTTTGTTTTAGATTATCTCTGTCTTTGTCACTTAGGCTAACAAATCACTAACAGAGCAAGCTATATTAGACTTTAAATAAAACATCAGAGGGGGAGAACCAGGGAGGCCTATTATAATACATATGACATAAAAAGAGCAGAAGAGGTAAACTCATTTGCAAAATGGAGATCTGTGCAAAGGAGGAATGAAGAGGAGGACCAACTCAAACCAACTGTTGGACCAGACTGAGTGAGCTGCGGGATTTCCAGCAAGAGAGAGAGAGCTGCAGAGCAGGATGGATGAGTGAAAATGAGAGAAAAAGAGCAGCAATGTGATCCAGTGGAATTTATGATTATACTGTTTAAATACATGCCTGCCATGGTGAAACTATGGTGTGTGCCTGTACATGAGTGTGGACAAACAGCATGTTTCTGTTGCTTTCGGTGCATAAAAGTGTGTGAATGTGTGTGTTGGCAGCGGTTTGAGGTGGTGAAGGGGAATTTCTCTCGGACTTTTCTCCGCGTTGGTTACCATAAGATTGCAGAGATTCCTGCAGGAGCATGCAACATCAGCATACAGGAGACCATAAAGAGCCGAAATTACCTGGGTACACACACCCATACACACAAACACACACATCCAGAAACAACAGAAATATTTTTAGAATGACATTCACTAGAGTGATGGATGCACTTTGGGTTTCCCTCCAGCTCTGCAGACCCAAAATGGCGTCTCCATCATCAATGGCAATTGGGTGATTGACAGGCCTGGGATCTTTACCGCTGTGGGAACACAGTTCACATACCGACGACCCAATGAAATTCGCTCTCGCATTGGAGAGTCTATCACTGCACCCGGGCCGCTGACTGAAGACCTACATGTTTATGTGAGATGCAAACTGGCGCTGGCAACAACCTCACAGCCTCTGTGTCTCTTTTTCAAATGCATGAATACTGTAAACAAACACTACAACTTGTACTACAATATACATGACATCATATGCTACTAATCTATCTTTCTTTCTTTCTCTTCTACAGTTGATCTACCAGCAACCATCTCCCAGTGTATCGTATGAGTACAGCTTACCTTTACAAAATCCCACTTCAGAGCCTGATCCACCTTCTGATATTCTGCCTCTGGGTTAGTGCACACACTAACATGAATCAAACACACACTTAAAACTCTATTAGAGTGACCCTAAATGACCACAGTGCCATTTTCTCATACTTAATATTCTGGTTTGCCCACGGGGGAGCATAACACATAACAGATGCTGCTATTTGTGTCCCCACATTCAGTATAGTGAGTATGTGTGTTTGTAATCAGTGCAGATCTTACTGTAAGGTCAAAGTAACGCCAGTATGTATCATTTTCAAGAAAATTGTCCTTCTGAGAAATCTGATTAGAATTTCAACAATATTTGAAACAGGCAGGCAGCCGAGCTTTGTTCTGGCAATGAGTTCTTTACTGCACACTGAGACAATAATCGCTCACTTAAGATGAATTTAATATCATTACCATCATTAAATAAATAGCTTGATTTGTGTCCTCTGGCACCAACAAATAATGACCTAATTTTCTCATGAGCTATCTCAAAAAACAACAAATATTCTTAAAAGGCCTGGACAAACACACACAAGTGTTTTCAGTTATTGTTGCTGATTAGATCTCAGCTCAGGTTGAAAGTGGGTGGAGCTATGTCAGGAATTATGTAACGTCATCAAATTTAAAACATACAATATGAACATAAATTGATGTGTTATTAGTCCCACCCAACTTACAGACCGTATACAATATGTAAAATATAGTAATCATTATAGTATGATGCAATTAGTGTACAAGAAACTAACATGCTGTTGTCTTACACAAACAAGAAATATAACAATACATGCATCATTGGATGACATCAAACTACAAATTTTATTTAACGAAAAGACAGAAAAATGTTTATAGTTCTTTTTTGTTTCCTGAAGTGTTACTGGAACACTTTCATCACCATCTATGATTTTTTTTTTTATATCTGCAAACATCTTTATTGCATTTCCCTTTTTGCCTGTTTCGCCATTTCCCCTATTGCATCAACTCACTGCCTTTATTCCTTTAAATGACAACATTGGCCTCTTGCCAATAACCTTCCACTGTCTTGTAGTTGAGACAGGAGGCACGCCCAGCCCAGGTGAGGAGGTGCAGCAAGGTGATGTCACCAACAATGACATCATCAAAGAGAAACCCCATCCTGACCAGGTTCCCCCTGACCCCAATGTGACCTCTGACCGCCAGCTCACCTACACCTGGAAGAAGACTGGGCATACAGAGTGCAGCACCACTTGTGGCACTGGTGAGGAAACACATGTCATTTAAAAGAAAGGATGCCTATATCTAAATAATAACAATTTTGTTTAATTCAGTGTGCAGACATGCTTACTTTCAAATGAGGTGAAAACTATTTTATATGGGCCTGAGACCTTCGGGATTAGAATATAATATATTGCAGTGAGGAAGCACATAAGATATTGTTACTATATTAAAGACTGACACACACAAATGTAACTGAAAGCTGTGACTGTAACCATAAACACTAGCTGTCACACATTAAAAACACGCTGGCAAAACAAGGAAAGCCACAACATTTGTACATCACTAGAACATAGACCTCATACTGAAGCACTATCCATCATTCCTGCGCATGAGTTAAACCGTTTCTGGTAAAATATGTGTGTATACAGTTATATGTTTGCACACATATATGTGTATTGTATTATACATGTATTCACATGTTCTGTGTTTTTCCTGTGTATGTGTGTGTTTGTGTGCACACTTGCCAGGCAGGCGTCAGGTGCTCTGGGAGTGTATCGAGAAGGATTCCCAGGCAGTTGTTCCTGCTGACCTTTGTGACCTTGCCCTTGAACCAGCAAACCAGGAAGAAGACTGCAACACCCAGTCCTGCCCTGCATAGTGAGCAACACACACACACACACACACACACACCTGATGTCCCATACATTATAAGTGGCACAGAGACATAATAGTACACACATACTCGTACATTGTATTAGTTCCACATGGTGCTGTAAGTCTCAGGGTGAAGCCTTCATCACTCACACACATTCCAGACATAAGTCAGTCACCAGTCACACTCAATCACACTGACTCACTTTGGTGTGGGTTTGGTTTTCATGTCTTGTGGTAAATACCACTGCAGCTTACCATCGCCAAGATGTAGCGGCGCGTTAGTGCATTAACTGAATATTTGATTTTGGGTCTGTCAGAAATTCCACTCAGTGTCAGTGATCCATGATAGCTGTCAGTCTGAAATATACAGTATATGCCTCAAACAGGGGACTGTAAAACTGAAACTTCAGTAGTAATAGTAGGAGGAGAAACATCTGAAGTTCTGCAGGATAAATTGGCTGCTTTTGCTTGCTTCTTTTTATGTTCTACTTTTGGAGGAAACTGAAGGCTTAATAACAGCCCCTTGTAGACCAGGGTCAACTGACCACACACAATAACTGCGGTCAAAATCAGGACAAAAAAGCTGGGACAAACTCTGCCTGAGGAAGGTCATTGCTTGACTCATGTATCAACATGAAACCACATCTGCTGTGATGGATCAAGCTCCTCTTTATTTCCTCTATCTCTCTCATTGTCCTTTGTGATTGGTTGACAGCTGGGATGTGGGGGAGTGGTCAGAGTGCAGCAGGAGGTGTGGACCTGGCTCTCAGCACCGCCAGGTCATCTGCCGCCAGGTCACTCATGTCCATGCCAACAGGACTGAGACCTCGGTTACAGTGGCACCAGAGCTGTGTGGGTCGTCTGATAGACCGGAGACCAAGTCTACCTGTCAGCTGAAAATTTGCAGCCAGTGGGAGACACGATCTGAGTGGAGCCCGGTGAGAAAACACACACACACCTGATTACCTAAGTAATTCTACAACTTGAAAAAACTCATACAAGTAAGAGTTCTGCATGCAAAACTACTCTTAAATATAAGTACAGTAGTACTACTGTGTCAGCAAAATGTAGTTTAAAGTAAAAAATACTCCTTGTGAAAAAATAGCCACTTTCTGCATGTTATTATGTTATATTTTTAAACACTTCATATATTGTGGACAGCTTAATCTATAATAATGGTATAACTTGTAGGATGGTCATATGTTTTGTCTATAAAACCTTAAACTGCAAAGTTATTAACAACTATAGCTGTTGGATAAATGTAGTGGAGCAAAATGTGCAATATTTCCCTCTGAAATGTAGTGGAGCAGAAATATAAAGTAGCACATAACGGAAAAACTCAAGAAAAGTAAAGATACCTTTTAATTGTATGTTATAGTGCTTGAGTAAAGACTTTTACGGTAGTTATGTTCCACAACTGTCTATCTCCTCATCATAGTATCATCAGGTCAAATTTGTAAATTTTCCAATGAAAAAATACTGAATACATAATACGCATCTTTCCTTCTTGTCTTCCCTCTGTCTCCCTACAGTGTTCAGTACCATGCGGGGTGGGCCAGCGCAGCAGGGAGGTGGTGTGTGTGAGCAACCAGGGTGAGGTGGAGCCGGACGAAGAGTGTAACATGAACCTAAAGCCAGACACACTACAGAACTGTGACATGGGAGCCTGTGCACGCAGCTGGTTTACCTCTCTCTGGAGCCAACGGGTAACACAGAAAATGTAGTACTTTGCAAGTGTATGTAAACAGACAATTTGACACATGCCAGAAGAAAAGTCAATGTTGAAATCTTGAAATGGCACAGATTAAGAGTGTATGTGTCCAAAAAAAGCAAGTGTGTGTTCCAGTTGAGTGTTCAACCTAAAAAAACATAAATCAATACAAAAGGTGGTACACAAACAAAGCAGCAAATGTCTGTAGAGCTTCACATTTTATTAAAATAACAATGTTGGCACCTTTCAGCTACAGGCCTTCCTCAGAGAATCAAAGTGTTTGACAGCAAGTCCCTTATATGCAATACGATCAAGGTGATGATTGGGATATAAACTTTCAGATAGCCACAGTCTAAATGCTTGTATTCCTGTTCTCTATGCTAGATTATTGATTGTTATAGTGACTAGGTCTTTGTCCCTCGTGGCTATCTGAGAGTTTTCACTTTTCTGCTGTGATCTACTGTATAATTGTGTTAACTGCTTTGGTGGTGCACCACATTTTTCTGTTTTTGAATTAAGAGTGTATGTGTATTTTTGTGTGTGTATGTATTCCTTAGTGCTCTGCAGAATGCGGTCTTGGCAATCGAACCCGGATGGCAGTGTGTCTGATAGATCATGTGACTGATCTTCCATTGGACAGCTGCGAAGGGGAACGCCCACAAGAAGTGACATCATGTGACTCAGGCCCATGTCAAAACCGCCTAGAATGGTACACAGGACCTTGGGGTCAGGTACGAACTCACACACACACACACACACACACACACACACACTACAATCCATTATTAACATCTTATGTGTGTTTGTAATTTAGTGTTCTGCAGAGTGCGGGAATGGCACTCAAACTCGGAGTGTGGCTTGTATCCTCAACAATGATGGTCACTTGGAGGTTGTGGACCTATTAAAATGTTCCAGTCTACCTCAGCCAATCACAGCTCAGCCCTGCAGGTTGAAGCCATGTGGTGTCCAGTGGTATGTTACAGAGTGGAGTGCAGTAAGTATCCCATCCTGACATGGGTCTTTGACCTGTTTTGAAGATGCTGTTTTTTGAGACATTTGGTTGTAACATACCACGGGTTTTTGAGGGTCCCTTCGCCCAAATTATAAAATGACAAGTTTTTTCCCTCATCCATAGTTGAATCTCATGTAGTCATGAAGTCATGTAGATAGTTGTGATTTTGTTTGTGCTCTTCTATTGCATTGAAAATATATTTAAATATTAACCTGAAAATAAAACTACTCAAAGATAGTTATTTACCTTGGAAACAGTAGTTTGACAAAACGATCCCAAGTCAAGATTCACTTATGAGCTTTATTTGCAGTGTTCGACTGTATCACATGGTCTTCACCAGTGGATGGAGTTCACTCAGTTGTCATGGAGATGAAACAAGTGACATGCAAGCTCTATGGCTAAAAGTGCTATGGATGAATCCATAACAGTTACTGAGCTTGCATGTCAACTGAGTTTATCTCCATGACAACTGAAACTTCAGCCACTGATGAGGACCATGTGATATGGTTGAAAGCTTCAGATAAAGCTTATTAGTGGACCTTGAGTGTGGGGATTATTGATTATAGAGTAACCAGGACATTACTTCTGGAAAGACACATTGATGAGTTTTTCAAATGTTTTTTTTATTACTTTGAACACCACAAATAACACCAGAAATATGTGATGACAAAGAGATGCTCTCATTGTACATTGAGTCCTCAGAGTACATCATAACCCTCCTCTGTCTCTGCTCTCTCTCTCTATCACCTTAGTGTTCACGCTCCTGCAATGGTGGCTACCGTGTGCGTGAGGTGCGCTGTCTTTCTGACAACATTTCCCCAAGTGACCGTTGTGACTCCAGTTTGACTCCAGAGAATCGAGAAGAATGTAACATGCAACCTTGTGTAGCTGAGATAAGTAAGTCAACCTAGCAATGTTGCACTACTGTAGAAGCATTGCACAGTGTGTGCCTTGTATTTGACTAGGTGTGGTTGTTTGTTCGAGATAATGCAAACATGGTGACTTATGATTGAGTATCTCAGCAAGGAAGAGTTAAAGGGTTGTAGAGTGGGCAAACGGAGGAATAAGCAGTTTTTCATGACTTGTATGAAGGTTACTCACTGTCAAAATTGTTAGATAATTTGCAAACAGCTATTTTGAAAAGTGCAATAAGTGCCTTAAAAATATATGAACAGGAAAATGGATTTAGAGAATACCTTCAAAACACTGTGGATATGAAAATGGTGATAAAGATAATCAAATATGGCAGTGGTGTAGAGTTTTAGGAATGCATGACCAAATATTTTCAATAAATAATCAGTCTAATATAAGTTTAATAGTTTTGAAAGCAGCTATGTATGCCAAAAATATTTTAAGGTGTGTGAAGAAGGATTTATGAGCTCATAAGCAACAACCTGTAATCAAAGGAGGGTGTGGGCGCTAATGTGATATATGTGATGTGGAAGGTCTTCTTCTAACCTACTAATAAGGCTTTCACTGGATAGCATGCCCTTGTCCGGTTAATGGATGTGCCACTATTAAAGCCTGGCTATAAGCTTTCATGGTTGTAATGGAAGCTGAGCCATATACAATTGTAATGCGGTATGGATTCATCCAAGCATTCAGATTTTTTTTTTTTTCATTTTCACATTATTCAAAACCCATTTCAGTTTTTGAGTGTAAAATTCAATTTTCATTCTCAGGATCTCAACACAACTTCAATACTGATGCCCCAGACTTAAGGTTGGGCTTCTGCATTGAGAAATTGAAATTAAACTTCATACTCAATATCAGACAAACTTTTTATAGTTTCAGCATTGTACCCGCCTATCTCATTGGCTGAAAATCTAAGCCAACATGACTTTGGCCATTAAAATGTATCTTGAAATGTTGTTAGATTCATTAGTAATTTTTTTTTTTTGTTCAAGTTGCTTGTTCATGTTTTACATACTTCAAAATGTAAATGTATTTGACAGACCATTAACACGTCTAGTAAGATATCTACAACCACTACCTAGATTTTATTATCTAAATTTGATTCTGACTTGAGTTCTGAGGCCAGGATAACTTTGTTGAGTTGAACTTCGGCTTAGGAATTGACTTGGAGGCTCAGTGAAATGGCGCAAATACCTGCAACAAGACATGATGTGACCAGCCCACCACTGGCTCCAAGCATAGTGTAGGGAATAAAACTGAATTAAAGAACATTTGCTTTGCTTACCTTATTTTTCTCAATTTCTCTACCTTGTTCTTGTTTCCCCAGATCCATTATGCAGCGACCAGTATCATAACTGTATGGTGGTGGTTCAAGCTCGACTCTGCGTTTACCCGTACTACAGAAGTGTCTGCTGTGTCTCTTGCTCCCATGCCCAGAAAACATACCCCAGTTCATTTCAAAAGAACCACATCCGCAGGTGATGCTGCCCCAGGACGGTTAAACTGACTTCAGGTCACATCTGCAGAAAAACCAGGACCATGAAAGTGATGCTAGCTCTGTTTGGAGAGAGCCTCAGTGTTAAGATTGAGCATTTTTCTTCAATATTCAGTCTTTCAGTCTGCAACAGATACCTGATTTTATTTTGTGAACACAGCCCCCCACCCACCACAGCCTGAATACTGCTGCTTAAGTGAGATACTGTTTCACCTGACGTTAAATGGAGAATGGCCTGAAACATTCTTAATCATGTGAGCGCACGCGCACACACACACACACACACACACACACACACACACACACACACACACACACACACACACACACACACACACACACACACATTTCTGTAAGAATTATCACTATGTATAGATTTAGAGAGTGCTTTCATTCTCAGTGTAACTTTAAACAGGACTGGTCACATTTGGTGATGTACTTACATATTTATTCTTAATAAACTTCTGGTATTCTTACTGTCCATTGTTGTATTATTACAGAGGTTACGGGAACTATACATGTTGTTTGGTGTCTCCACCCCTCAACAGCAGGGTATTAGAAGATAAAATATATTGAAATGTTAGCAAAGTACATCACAAAAAGAGACAGAGTATAGAACAAATGAGCGTCTATAAGGCCTGGAAAGCAAAACACAATTTAATAATACTCTCAAAGAACTAGTGGTCAAATTATATCCTAAATCAATATGTGTGCTCCTGGGGAATAAAGGTGGGAATGTGCCAGTTGTTTCTAGCAGGAATCGTATGTATTCAAGAAACATTAACTCATGCATCTACAAAATATGAAGGATGACATAATAAGGTCCAAGACTTATTTCCATTGTGGTCCTGGGTAATCCATATTTACAAAATATTCATACACACATAATTAATTTGAAGGCTGTAATCTAAAGTGTCTTATTTTTTTGTCAGTAACTTGCTTGGAGTGTTTCCAGTAACAATTATCAATAAATGGTGAAGACAGCGAGTTAGGAAACTGAAACCAAGCTGTCTTTGGCTGCTGCAGTGGCAGAGACAGGGAGCCTGCGTCAATCTATATTAAGCGTTGGAAGCCAGGGATATGCTGGCTATGTTACTATCTATGAACAGATTAAATGTTACCATTTGGCTGGTGACTGGTGTTTTATTTGTTAAAGCTAGCTAACTTAACTCACATTAGCTCACATAAATGAAAAAGATGTAACTTAACAGACTAACCCACGACGCACAATCAAGCAAAGGATGTTGTTTTGCTTATTTTATTGGAGTACGGTTTTGAGGTTCAATCGTAAAGTGAATACTGTTCTTCAAAAAGTTGGATGAGGTGGTCCTCCTTCTCCTCTGTCCAGAAAACCATGTTTTCGTACTGACCTGTGCTGTTTCCTGATTAGCTGAAGAGAAATAGCTATGTCCTTACATTCTAAAATTGCGATTTGAAGGTAGATCTTTTGAGACACCAGGCAACAGCTTCAGATGCTTTGCAACTAACCAGTTCACACCGTTGCAATTTTTTCTGCAACATTCTAAAACAATTTTGTTTCTTTGCGAATCATTGATCTGAACTGGTTTTCAACAAAATTATCTGTCACAACTGGTGCAAGAAAGGTAACAGTGATACAGTCGAGGGACTCAAATGCTGATGTCTAATGCAGAGCTTGATGCAGTTCAATGCTTTAAGGCACAAAATGAAGGTACAAAGGCTTAAGGGATGGTGAGGAAGCCAAAAACCAGAAAAGGCAGCCCAAACAGGCAAATGTGACAAGGGGAAGGCAAGAGTCAAAACAGGTAGGTAACAGGTACTCGGTACAACGGATGAACAGGACACAGGTGCAGAGGCTAGAGCGCAAGATATGAAACACATGGCAACTTAACAATCTGGCAGAGAGCAGTGGAAGTAGACTCGCATAAATAGTGAGTGGTTGATGAGGGAATAAGTTGCATGTGAGGAGAGGGTTGAATAGGCCAGATAACTGCAGGACTGATGAGAAGTGGGAACAGGTATGTATAAGAGGAAAAGAGGAAAATCTGAGGGAATCTGGTGGACAGCTTGAAAATGGCAGGTCTGGGGAGTTGATGGAAAGTACATGGCGAGAAGAAGTGAGCAGAAGCTGGAGACAGAGAGCAATGCAGAGGGCTGGGGATGAGAAAGTGCGGCTGGAGTGGGAGATTGTGTTAGGACCCCCCTACAAAGGGATGGATTCCAGACATCCCACCAAGCTAATCAGGAACACTGAGCAGGGTGGGTGCAGGAGGTTTGGAGGAGGGATCAGGGGAAAGTGGCCTGGAAGCTGAAGAATGGAGTTGAAGACCTCAGGCAGACAGCCTGGGGACTGGACAAGGATGGAGCAGGACGGACGGCATGGGGGCAGAGAAAAGGCAAAGCAGGACACCTCAGACGGAGGGCCCGGGGGCAAGACAGATGGGTGTTATATTACTTGCACTGGCACATGAGTGGCCGAAGACCCTCCTTTGTGCTTTTCCCCCAGTAGCTCTCATTCCTCCAACTCTGGCCAGAGTGAGGGAAGGAGGTCTGTCCATGATACTGGCAGCCCAATTTGGCCAGAGAAGCACTGGCTTGTGGAGATTTTTCAAATCCCGCCTGGTCCACCATGACCATTACCACTACACGGGAATCTGCTGTCTCAGGCACAAGGGAAATATTCCAACCCACACAGCGTACCAGAGATTCTTGACAAAAAGAAATAATGGTACAATACCCATTATTTGAAATTTCTAATATTTTTAACCTTCACATTGGCTTCTTGAATAAGAATAATAGCTTCAAATGTTTTCCTTCGGTTGACTATATTGCATGCATACATGCATCTTATATACTCTAACCTTTTCTTAGACACCTGAGGAGTATGCAGGAACAATACGACACATCACAAGCATAACCGGCGCTACACATTCCTCTCTCTGGATGAAGATTAAACGAAAGGTCATCATGTTGGCAGTAGCTGCTGAAAAGTGACTTAATTGATTGTCCTCTCATAATTTAGGAAGATGACTCAATAATTAGGTTGGATTTTTAAGCTGTTTCCTAAACTAGCTGTGTTTGGAGGAAGCTGATGAAAGGAGGGAGTGTATTGACCTGTTGAAAGCAATGCTCAAGTGGGATGAGAGGGAAAGGATCACCCCTGGTGAAATCCTCACCCACCCATTCATTACCAGGAATCACCTCAACAACGGCGTCTACCTAAACTACTGGTAAGTATGTGTGCATGTATATATTGATTTACATATTTGTATAAACATGGATTTCTGATTGCTGGCCATAAATATAACTGTAAATTTTTCTTACAGCAATAAAGCTTTAGAGTCCACAACAACTGAATCTGGCCCAAGCCAGGCAGCCGAACCCAGCATGAATCAAGAAGCTGAACCTGGAACCGACCAAGCAGCAGATTTCGATCAGGTGTCATTACGGTTCAGCCTGCACCACTTGAATGCAGAATTCCATGAGAGGAAACATCTGATGAGGACTCCCTAAGTGAAAGTGACATCTCAGCTTCCATATCCAAGAACTTTAACCCTGCTCCTGCCACTGTTCTGGATGAGACCAACACCAACTTGGACAAAAGAGATGATAGTGGAACCCAAGAAGAAGAGGAACTGCATCGAACAATTCTTTTCCTGGTGGAAAAGGACATTTCACTCATGCTGCTGCGTGAGCCACGTAGAGGAGTGAAGCTCTTTATGAAGGTTTTGTGCCAAAACACCTAAGTTTTGCTATAAAGACTTTGTAGTTCTGGTGGCCCTGGTCTTTTCTGTGTTGAGTTTGCATGTTCTCCCCATGTTTGCTAAGGTTTTCTCTGGGTACTCTGGTTTCCTTCCACAGTCCAAAGACATATTACCTAGTTTGATTGGAGACTCAATTGTCATAAATCCAATATGATCTGAAATCTGGATTGAATCAAGACTACAATGTTTGCCACAGAATGGAAAATACTACTCCAATAATACTACGAATAATAAAAATACATTTTGTTCAGAACTGACACATCCACTATGTGGGAGCTGGTCCCAGATTCCACTAATTGCTATATCAGAGTTCAGGGTAACATTAGCTGGGATTTGGGAAATTTACCGGAGATGACTTGGCCCTAATTTTACATTCTCTGCTCTTGCACTCTTCCTCAGGCAGAATCAGGCAGGAACACAATGCTGCCTGAGGAAGAGCATCAAGCTAGAAATGCGTTGCAATCGAAAGGATAAGTTAGCTTATAGAAGACTTTTCTGTCTTCTTTGTGCCACTTGGTGCCTGTATTTGAGCACATATTGAACAAATTAAATTCTCTCACTTTTCCGCATCCAATGGCTCCCTTCCTTTTTATCTGGGTGAAAATACAAGAAAGCATGAATAGTGAAAGTAAATAGTAATAGTTGGGTTCCTTGTTCAACCTCTTATTCTCTAGCAATCTGAACTGCATTATATTTGAAAGAAATACATTTTTGATATAAATTTTTATCTCTTCTTTTACATAGCCTTATAATGTTGTAATATATGGCTAATTTATAAACTGCAAACCTCCTTTATTTCCATTAGAGGTGGAAATCATGATACATTTGGCTGATTCAAATCAGTCAAATGTATCTAGTTAAACTAGGTTTACAAGCACTGTTTATTAGGTTAATGATGAAGGACAAGACAATACAGAATATGTTTATTAGTGGCACAGATCTAGAAAGACTATCTTAAAGTCAAGCTTTAGTTTATGCCAAGTTATTTAGTGAGAGTTAACTGATAACATGATAGCTGGCAACAACTGACTGTAATTTCAGACCGAGTTGCCAGTGTTAGCTTAGTTGACTGTCAGATCCATTATGTAGTTTATAAAGACTCATATTTGGATGTTGAATTGTTAATATAATAGCGTCATTTGACATGGCACTGTGAAGCCATCAGAGATGTCTTCCTGGGATTTTCTACCACTCATCATGCAGCTAGCAACTAGCACTAAAAGTTCTAAGTGTGCCACATACCATGAAATAAATTCAAAGTGATTGACGAAAGTGAGGATTTGCATAGTCTAAATGTTAAAAAATGCTCAAATAGTTTGAGGTTTCTGAATTTAGTAAAGGTTTACACTAATTGCTGCAAAATCCTTTTCATCCCCATCTATGTGGAAAGAATTTTATAATTCAGACAAAAATAATATGGTGTTCATATTCATGCTGAAAAAATATATACCATTAGCTTTGTATTCATTCAAGATAGTAACACCACTCCTTTAATCCAGAACAGCTGGGCTAAGAGCACATAAAAGTCCATTATTCAATGATAAAACTTGAGGCGTAGAAAGAAAGAACACCGATGACAAATGATCATTGCATTCGTTTGTTTTATGCATTTCTCGTAAAACAAATTAAAAGTAGCATGGGGACCAACACTGTTGAACATACACACTCTCCCATTTTGTAGCTATACATAATCTTTAATAATGTTCCCGAGGTGCTCCAGGGTCTTTTTGTGTCCGTGGATGCAAGGCTGCACTGACAGGTCCATGCTAGTAGGCTGTTGAGGATGTGTGATTGGAAAAAAAATCTTTAGGGTGAGCCTGGGCCTTTGGCATTGAGGGATGCAGGGTCCACATTCACCAATATCCATGTCTGTCTTGACCAAATTGCTTGGACACCATTACCCCAAAAACATTCAAGGCTCTCTTTCCATGCTGATAAACCTCAACCCATTAATATATATATATGTATAAGTGTATTTTTTTTAGTCACAGACAACGAAGCTGGGTTTTCGTGAACAGAAATGGCAGCCCCTTGTCTTTTTTCACTATTTTTTTTTCTCTTGATAGCTTTTTTGCTTTGTCCTTGGCATTGGGTACCAGACTGTCAAACATTAATGTCATTATTACTGACGAGTTTAACAATAAGCTCTCTAAAAACATATTTGTTAACTCCCTACCCTCCCACCCTCCCCGTCCTGGAATTGAACAATCACCATTTATACAAGTCAGTTCTGAAAATACAATGGCAAGTGACATTTTACACCAAATTTCATTGGGAACAACAAAAAATATATTTCACTCCCCATCTGATTTGTTCAGCTTATCAAATGCAATAACTGGTTTGTTTACTTTGTAGCATCGTACCAACATTCACTGATTTCAATATTGAAGTTTTACAAAGACATAAATATAGTAGGATACAATACAGTAAAAAATACAAAATAAAGTTGATATAGTTTTTTTTAAATGATAATTTACCAGAGGCAAACCCAGAAACGGATCCTTGACACTAGGCAAAAAACACTAGAATTACCCCCTGAGGTCAAATGATAAAAGAATAGCCATGTCTCAAATCAGACCTTAGTCTCAGCTAACTCACTACTTTCATATTATTTGTAAGTAGTGTACTATGTACAGGACTATAGGCAAAATGTGGGTGTCCTGTGTGACACAGTTAATGTGTACTACGCAAGTGCACTAGTTTGGGTGTTATTACTAGACTAGCTGGACTGTGAGACATTACGCTAAGGAAAACTTGAAGGCACAATTATCTGAGGCAGCATATGCCTCGAGAATCAAACACAACAGTTGTGGTATCGAGGGAGCAAGAATCAAAAAGGTAAGGAAAATAAAAGAGATAATAAGACAGTTTACAGTTTCAGGTATGGTTTAGGTCTGAGAACAACGAGGCAGTGAATCAAGTTAAGGCCAAATTACTTAAGATCGTCCAATTGGAACGCTCTAACAGTAAAGATGATGTTAGACCTGGCAATACGATATCAGTTTTAATACCAGAACTCTCTCTTATCTATATGTTTTCATAGCCTGGCTCGCTACATAGATATTTCTTCTCAAAGTTAAGTCAATTATATTAAACAAGGCTTCTTTTTTTTGCTATTCTTCCAGAGGTTGTTATTATGCACAATAATGTATAAATGTATGTTACAAGAATATACATGGGCTTCAGTCTATAATATCTCAGTAAGGAGTACATCCAAGCATTCAGGGTGAGGACTTTGGCTTTGAAAAGTTAGTCTACATATGCACAAATATGAAACACACATAGAAAAAAAAAAGGACATGGAAAATAAAAGTAAAACCAGAAATGGACTAAATGGCTCACACACACACACTGATCCACTGTCACTTACGACCATTTGCTCACTCAGAACCATTTCTTGTCAAAAAATAAAAACACAAAACAACAAAAAAAAATGCTGTCAGATTTCACCTTTTCATACCCCTCACATTGAATCTGTTATCACAGACTTGTTCAGGGTTGCAAAGGAGCAGGAAATACAAAAAAGGAACAAAGACTGGGGTTTGGAGGGCTTCAAGGGGTAAAGTTCAAGTTTGTCATTCCTCATGTGCAAGTCAATATAAAAATGCTACAACTCGTACAACGCTCTTGTCAACAAGACAGGTTCAGGGCATGCCAAGTCCCCCTGTAGTTTGCTAAATAAAAAGGGGCTCGGAAATTGGCAGGACAGCTTTCTCAGTCAGAGACGCAACACACAGTCTCCACTCCCTGTATTTTTTTTTTCTGAAGCTCTTCACCTCTCCCTCTCTCTATCCATATGTCTGAAGGAAGAGCAACTATGGGAGTCTGTGTCATTACATCAAGAGCCAAAACAAGATCTCCATCCTTTGTCTCTTCTCTCTTACGGCAGAAGAGGCATCTCCCTCCTTTACTCCGCAACGCCACTCCACAATCTTTCATTCCTATGACATTGGCTTAGGTTGGCTATCCCATTTGTTTTTCTATCTCTCCATGTGTCTCTCACTCGCTGTCAGTCTCTAGGTCCGAGTCAGACCACTGCACTGGGCTCAGTTTGCCATGACGCTGGGCGTACTCGATGACTGCTGTGTAGCAGAAGTAGTACTGGTCCCAGGTCTGGATACTGAAAGCCCTCTGTGTACGCATCCGCCGCACTGTCTGACGGACATCTACTGTGCCGATGTCCTCCAGCCGGGACAGGCAGATGTCCAGTGTACAGAACGTGCCTAGCAGGGAAGCAAAGAGGAAGGCATGGATTGACAGGAAGAAAGAAAGTTACTCAAAGAAGAGCTCCACAATTATTTACACTTCAAATTTTCATACCACTTACTGCTTATCCCCTAACAATTAATGATCAACAACAGAGCTGTTAGCTGAAAATTATAATAATTGATTTTTGAAAAATATGTTTGTTGTCTTATCTGATTTTCCAGCCAGACACATAAAAAGTAAGCACAACATCCCTGGTTCAAATCATGCTGCAGGCCTTTGTTTCATGCCATCCTCTTGTATCTCTCTATTGTTGGTGAACTCTGTTCATAAACCTACAGTGTATGGGGAAGCTGTAGCTCAGGCGGTAGAGTTGGTTGGCACGTAATCCTAAAGATACTGAAAATCAAATAGCTCCCTGTGTAAATTAGCCTGCTGGCACTTTGGCTGTCTCTGTATGTGATGTGAATCTCACTTCAGTGGCTGTAACAGTCCAATGAGAGTCTCTCTATGTATCTATTGATTACTGGTTGAGACCTCACATTTTCCTATAGAACATCCTGAATTCTTAGTAACACAGTTTCAACAATGTTGAAGCTACTTAGCCATTTTGAACTACATTCACGTTGGTCAGAATTATGTGTCTTGCCAATTTTTTTTTTTTTTTTTAACAGAAACTCCACCTCTGGAATTCTTTCTGTGTGTATACCACCTAACAAAGTGTCCAATAATCATATAGTAAAAGTACATATGAGCTAATCTTGATGCATTCCTTTGGCATCATCCCATCCCATAATAGTTTGTGTGATTACCTGTGCGACCGATGCCAGCACTGCAGTGTACGACCACAGGCGGACCACCTGGGGGGCCCGTCCAACTGGATCCAAGACTCTGGACTGCAGCATCCCGCCTCTGAAGAACATGCTCACGGAAGTCTAACATGGCAGAAGCACTCTTGGGCACCCCAAAGTCTGGCCAGCTGACATAGAGGTAGTGGCACACATCCCGCCTCTCACCAGACTGAGGAAAAAAAGAAATTATTATTAGACTCTTTCCTTTGGCATGTACAGTACCAGTCAAAACTTTGGACACATCAATGAGAAAGTGTGTCCACACTTTTGACTGGTACTGTATGTGAAATGGTGATATCTTCCAAGTATAAATATATTAATATCATCTAAAGTGAATTTTATTCGAATTTTGAGACACTTCCACATTAAAAAACAGTTTTATGGCCATTTTATTACCACAAACTGTCAGACCATGTTCAAGATTTTTCATATTGCAGTCAGTGTGACTCACCTGAGTGTTGTAAAGCTCAAGATGGGAGAGTTTGAAGTCCTGAAACACCTGGATGTGTGTGTTCCTGACCAAAAAATATCCATGCTGCTCAGCTCTGCCCTCCTCAAGAGGCCAATACTGCCCGCATTTGACACGTCCACGCTCCACCACCCTGAGACATTCACAAAAGTACACCCCTTAATATGATCACCAGCCTATCATGAATGTCATTACTTAGTCTATTGCTGCATCTCTAACTAACAACTCACTTCAGAAATCTCACCTGGTGGTCATGACAATGATAAGTACCATCTGTTCCCACACCATGCGCCAGAAGTCACCAAAAGTTTTTGGCAAAGGACCTGAGGGACACAAATAAGTCCGTCAAACTGAGGTAAAACCTGACTGTACCCTGCTGACATCTGAAGGGGACTGAGATAATAACAAGTAGGACAGATGTCAACAGCTGCTCACCCTGAGTAGCGATGTAGGCGTTGCTCCTCTTGTACCCGTCCATGAAACTGGCATTAATGTAATCTGATGTCTGCAAAACACACAGCATGAGCGAGATGAGACTTACTGTTTGGTGTAAGGATCTACTGCCTCCTGTAGGAGGTGTTAGGTCATTACTGCTGTAGTTATAAGTATTCTGCGCCATATGAACTCCAGTTATTGGACCAGTTGCTTAAAGGCATCAACACTAGGGATGTCAATGATTAACTGTTAATCAGTTAACCGCTAAGAATATTTTTGACCAGTTATGCATGTTGGTCTATTGGTTAATTTGGATACGAACTCTGCTAACGGCTAGACAATTACATGTTTACAACATCAGATCTTCTTTTTGAAAGGATAAAGTACCAGTGTAAAACCAACTCCTGCATTATGGGTTGTTTGTAGCATTTATGTTGTTAGGCTAGCAAGTGTCTCAAAGTCTGTTTATAGTGAGTGTGTTAGAGTCAGTCAGCCCTAAAAGTGTTTTGTTAGTCCAGTTTAACCTTCAGGAGTTTCTGAAGGCTTGTGTAACGTGTTTTCTGCCACAGAGAAAATAAAATCATGTCAAGTGAAAAAGAGTCAAAAGCGTCTTCCGACGTTTCTACTGCAGAATATGTCAGGCTGCCAAATACTACTATGACAGATGATAATCAGCTCAAAAAGATACTAAAGATAAATACTAACTGCTGGAGAAAATAATTTTTGACCACTTCCAAGAGCCTTGCAGAAGAGTATATGAGTATTTAACTATACTATTATGTAAGGTATATTCAAAAAGTAATGTTATTTTTCCTGTTGGAAAGGGGGAAGGGTTATCTTATAATCAGGTTCGCCTTATATCTGTACCTCGAGTCCGAGTACATTATGCCATCAAAAGCTACTGTGAATAAACACTGAAAACACTTTGGGGAGAAGAAATATGGGCTAAAAGTCAGCTACTTCTGGCCACCAACTGCTTGACAGCTCTCACAAACAAACAACTTTTCTTAAAAATTAATCGGTTAGTCACCGGTTTACAGATGTCAGTCTGTCAAAAGCAAAATTAACCGAAACTGACATCCCTTGTCAACACCAAATTCAGTCAAGCCTCAGTTTCTTTAGCTAATTGCTTTCATTTAAGGGACTTTATGTCATGGTCTTCTATTCATAGTTTTGACCATAATTTATATAAGTTAAAATAACATTGTAGTCTTTTCACAATAAGGCTCGTTGCCAAAATAACACAGAACATTTCCTTTTAACCACATAAAAGCCAGTAGATAAGGTCATGTGAAGACACTACAAATAGACTCAAATGTCAGTTTTCCGAATCAGAAAGCACTGCTAATATAACATTTGTATCAACAGGCAATTCTGCAGTGATTGCTTTGTTGCTCTCTACTAATTTCTTATTACATTTAATTTTTTTTACTAAAAATGTAACTAATCTTGACATGACCTATCAAACCATCTACAAAGTCATGAAACCTGTACATGACAAGTTAAACAAATACAGGGATCACAGGAACATTGAGTGAACAAGTGTGATGAATGAATTATTACCTCATCTTCGTCATCACAGAGCTGGCAGAGTCGCACTCGTGACTGGTCCAGGCAGAGAACATCACTGTACCTGTTCTTTATCTGATTTGACAGTGTCCTGTAAAAGACACAGTTGAGTTTGATGTAAAAAAAACAACATGACAGACTGAATTTGAGGGCAATTGTGTTTTTCTGTTAATTTTTGGGTGTATATAAACTAAAAACCATCAGCAAAGACAGACAGACTAATGAGGAGGCAAAGAGATAAAATATATGTTATAGCTTACTTGGAGTAGTCAAAGGTTCCTGCTGGCGGCTCCTTGCGGATCTCTTCGTACTCCTGATAGATCCCCTTCTTCTTCCTCCTCTTCACATGCTCAACCAGCTCATGCACTGTCATTCCTCCCTGTTCTGGCATGTGAACAGACACCTCCATGCAGCGCTCCTCGTCATCAGGACCCCATGATGAGGACAATGGCAGGGACTGGGAGGAAGGCTGGTGGGGCGGTCGTGGCAAAGATTTCTGGGGCAATGGGGGAACTCCCTCCTCTTCCTCTTCCTCACCCTCCTCCTCCTCCTCCTCATCCACCTCTTTTACATCCTCATTCTGAGATCCGTGGGCCAAGTCTGTTGCTTTGTCACCCTCTGTATCTCCATCACCTTTCTGGGAAAGTGGTGTGTCAGGGGGTGTGTCTGACTGGGGAGGAGCTTGGCGGCCACGACCATTCATGTTAGCATTGGGACTAGAGCCACTAACAGCCATGTTGGCTCCGCTCATAGCTGAGCCGTTCCAGTGTTGGTGGTTCCCCTGTGGCCTGTTTGCAGCAGAATGTGGGCTCTGCTGGTACTGGCCTGGGCCTCGAGTCCTGCCCTCCACCACACCACAGTGGTTGTGTGGGTTAGCATTGCTATCGTCATAGCAGTTAGAGTTAGCCACAGCTAGCTCAGAATCTAACTGTGTATTTATATGGGTTTGGGACAGTGTAGCGCTTGTGTTGCTGCACTCCAAGCTGTAAGAGCGCAGAAGGCTTCCCACACAGTCGTGTGTGTCATGTACTTGTGTATCGCCCTGAACAGTGTTTGTGTGTACGTTGACACACGACTGGATCCATGCCACGTGGCTATACTGGGATGTCCCACCAAGATGTTCAGGGAGGGAGGAGACTGGGATGTGACTGGCCAACTCATGAGCTTTCACTGTGCACACCTGATGAATGGAGAAGAAATATTAATAGATCGATAACGAAAATGATGTTTAACTGTCTTAGGTGAAAATGTACATACCCTCTCTCTCAGCTTCTCGCGCACAAAGAGGCGGAGAACTGCAAAAGGCGCTCGAAACCAAAGAGGCGATGACACAATGAAGACACATTTTAGACGAGCTGGAAATGCCCCCTGGGAAATACAAACATCAGATGTCCAAAACAATCAAAATTTTTTTCATTGCAGACAAACTATTTCAACAGCAGAACTAGAAAAAATAAAACAGAATATAAAGCATTCCTCGATATTTACCTTGAGCAAATTAAGGATCTTGACACAGAGCTCATAATCAAAATTCCCATAGCTGGAGTTGGTCATGTCGTAAATAAATATGAGTCCGTCTCTCTGAGTTTGCACACTGGGAAGAAACAAACGAGATATGCTAATTAAAAGGAGAGAAGGATATAAATCGTGGAAACTCACAAAGGGAATACTCTATACATTTTTTTATCTAAGTACTTGCAAGAAATCCAACAATAGAGAAAAGTGGGCAGAGTAATAAAAAGATGTACTGTATATAAGGGGTGTATCACCTCTCTATGGCTTTGTCCAGCTGATAGATGATGGCCTGCAGCACAGCTTTGTGAGTGGTGACGTCTGGCCGATGGAGACGAGCAGTGAAGAGTGCTAGAGCGGCACCCTTTGCATCACGTCCAGGCTGGTAGAAACATTATCAGGTCATCATGTGCGCCAATGCTAACTCACTGTGCTTCTATTCTACAGTATGTGATTTGTGAGATATGACTGCTGATATTCTTAGACCATCTATACAAGTCAACGATATAAACTGACTCAACACCTAAGAGCTTTCACTTGATCTCCATTCATAAAAAAAAAACAACACAAAAACAAGCATGTGTCACTGACTTGCACACACAAACTATTTTTTGAATGAACAGCATGTAAACCATTTCGGTGTATCTTTGGATATAAGTGTCAAATGTGGCTCATAATAGCTCCACCACTCACCAGGACTGTAAATTTTCCACTCAGCAGCTCAGAGCGTAGGGGCTCCTCGTCAGGGTTGATATTGATGATCCCCTCTTTGATTCTTGTGTTCTAATTTTGATACATGGTTGTAGAGGAAGGAGAGAAGGGGATAGTCAACAGCCTGCAGCTAAAATAGCATGTAAATAAACAACAGCATCAGATAACATTATTAAATTGAGTTTAGTTGCATGCCATTAAAGTTCATGTTATTTATTCCCACCTTGTATATGTAGCAGAAATAGTGCAGCCTCAGCAGCTGTCTGACACAGCATTAAGAAAAGTAAAAGAAATTGTTTCACAAAGGTGGTGTTTGTTGCTTAGGTTTGGTATAAGTTTTCATTAGATTGTTTTGTTTTTGCATTTATGTATTTATGTCCACTCTTTGGATTAGTATGCACTAACACCTTTCACTTAAAAGGACAATCAGCTGGATATTCACTCTTTGAATTAGTGCATGGTTATTCAGAACTAAATAACAGCTTATGGGTCATCACTCAGATATCAAAACTTTGACACTGTCAGAGAATTTATTACTTACAACTCTGTACCTGCCAATGAAATATGGTCATTTTAGAATGTCATGATTATTGCTAATATAACTTATAATTTGCTCCAGTTGACTGGTTTACAGAAGAGAACTATGAGATGACCTAAACAAGCAACCTCAAATTTGTTTTTCAGATTTCCTCAATGTACAAACATGCACAATTCATTTCTGATAAAAACCAAATGAGGAGCCAATTCTCAGATCTGACAGCAACGTGACACAAAACAGGTGCTCATGATCCACAGATAACAGGGCTCCAGACTAACTTTTTTCACCACTGTCTGGGAACACTCCCAAAAAACATTTTTAATCGTCCCCAAGTGAATGTAAACCGTCCCAAAATCAAAATGTTGTTTCTTTACTTTGTAAAGCCAAGACAGAGTTTGCCTTGGGCTCCCAAAACACTAAATCTGCCCCTGTTGATGTATGAATGTTTTCTTTTTCTCTGATTTACTTTAAAGATTAGAGATGCTGCTTTCAGTAATTGTAAACATTTTCTGCTCCTGATAACCCAGGCGGTCTGGAAAGATTATAGCATGCTGAGTGAACCAATTTCCCGAGCAATCTGTCCTGTATAATTGTAGAAATAATTGCTATTAGTGTCTGTATATTTCATAGTATTCCCTGTTGTTAGTTTGTGAGTCAGTAACAGGCGCCTGACGAAAAATGAAGCTGTCCACTGCAGAGCAGCAGTGGGCCGCAGCTCTTCTATGTTCACAATTTAGGTAATGTAATTAATATTTTACTAATTAATGATGTATTATTGTTATTATTATTATTATTATTATTACCACCCACAACCCATCTGCAATTAATCACAATGTTAATATTTATGACCCAACCCAAACAATCTGCAGATTAACCTAGATGTCCGCAGATATAACTGCAATTTGTGCATCAATTAACACAATAATATATTGAAATCATCTAAATGTATGCTTTAATTAATATACTCACACACAGGCAAGGCAGCACTGTGTGTGCACAACATATTTGTGAGGTCCTGCCAGCAAGCTGTTTGTGACTGAGGGGATAGATGGACCGGTACCACAGGAACATTTCAGATCTCACGCTGAGTAGCCAGCCAGTGATAGTCACTATAGTAACAGCATAAGAAGACATGCTCCATTGTAGTAAGGGCTTGGTTCAGTTTGTTATTTGCTAAGTGATGGTTTAAAATAAATAAATAATATAAAACCCCTTTCGTCCCGGGGGAGATCTCTGTTCATCCCAAACACATTTTGACGGGACATCATTAGTCTCGAGCTCTGATGGAAAAGCACTCAATGTCTACAGCAAATGGGGAATTTTGTCAAGGTACAAAAGTTAAAAAGCCTTTTTTACAGCAGCTACAAGATAAAAACAAGACCAATGTGTGTCAACCGCAACCATGTTTGAAGTCCATCAAATAGGCCTGGAGGTTAATTTATAATATATAATTATCCCAATTCAAATTTCACTCACAATTATTGGTCAGACAAATTGTAATTAGATATTTTCCCCAAATCCATTATCTCTAAGCCCACAGGGCCTGTAGATGAAAAAAGGGAAAGTAAATGGTCATCTCAGTTATGTCACCATTGGAAGCACTGCTGTACCTTGTATGCTTGGAAGAGGTCGATGGCTCTGGAGACGTCAAACTTGCGGGCCATGAGAAACTTAACAGCTGTAGGTTGGGAGACGAGCCCAGCACTGTGAGGCTGCTCCCGGCTACGCACCTCACTCAGGAACTCCTCCACAGCCTAGACAGTCATGAGGGAGAAGAGATGAATAAGAAAAGGTGAGTGAGGGAGGGGGGATAAACACTGAAAAACTGTTACTTGTGCAGAAGGAGAATAATCAGAGGGGGAGAAACTGGTAAAAAAAAAAGTACTTTACAAGAATTTAGGGAGTAGAGCAAAAATAAAGAAAGACAGAGAGAAGATTGGAATCATAATTAGCATGAAAAGGAAAATACAAGTCCCATCAGCTTTGTAGTCCTTTTCCTGCCAATGTTACAATAATGCGTGATACACGTGGTAGCAGGCTGTGCCCCTGGAAGATGCTGTGGATGAGAACATTCATATGCCAGGAGACAACAATCAGCTTGTTTTCACCCAAGTGAGCTGCATCTGTCCTCCAAATATGTAACCAGCACAAGGAGAATCAATGAAGATGAACTCAACAGCCACATACAAAACCTAAGTTTACTTTCTTATATATTAGGGAAAATATTAAGCAAGTCGATCTCAGCGTTCATCTAGGGAATTATTAGCAGAGGAAAAAAGCCAAACAGATCATCTCATTTTTGTGATCAATGTAATTGTACGTTTATGATTTAAACAATATAAAAATGACATGTTTTACTGTAAGAAACTGCACCTCTCCTTTTTTCCCCCCCTTTCTATGACTGTTAATGTTTTATCTCATAAGATGGATACTTTATTTATGCACAAGGGAAATTATTATTTCAGACATGATGGGACAGCTTCGAAATAAAACACTATGCAAAATCCCTTACATACGTGTATGAAAATGTTTCTTCAGCATAATATGGGACTCACAATGAAAATATGTATTTGGGCATTTATTCTGCCCAAACACCTGACTGTGGAATGTGTTCAGAGTAATTCTGTGACATGACACATCTTCAAGTCACAAAAATGTACCCACACATGTTCAAGAAACCTAACAGTCACCTGATCCATGGTGGGGAAGGTGGGGCTGATTTCAGCTGCGAGCTACAACTACAAACGTTGTGAAGAGCAGCTGTCTTAGGGGTACTTAATCAATTGACATTACAGGATCAGAGAAAGTGGTGTTCAGATCTGAAAATCTGGGGAGTAGTGGTCTATACCATGGGTGTCACTTTAAGAACTGGTTCACAATATTTCAAGTCTCTCTTAAAACAACAGTTGAGTTTAAATAAACATTGAAATAAGTTTTTCTCACCATAATCATTCCTCCTGTTCAAGCAGCCCATTAGAAGATCCCTTCATAATGCACTTACAATGTAAGTAATAGGGGCCAAAAGTCCTCTACAGTCCTCTTTCCGTGCAAAAATGTATTTAAAAGTTTGTATGAAGCTTCAGCTGTCCAAATAGTCAAATCATCTTTCAACATTACAGTCTTTTTGGTGCTGAAGTCCCTCTTTTTGAGACTGTACTTTCACCACAGCTCAAAAGGGAAACGCAGTCCGAGGAAACACAGAGAGGGAATTTATTTATTTATTTTCATTTAAAACAATATATTCCTTTTTTTAACCTAATTATTCATATCTTTACCTTCATTTTACTTTTTATTATGTGTATTGGTAAAGTACCTACCTACCTAAAAAGACTATGATTGTTGCAGATATTCACTTGATATGACTAACTCAGACTGCTGAAGCCTCATAAGAGCTCCAGACACACTTTTAAATACATTTTTGCACAAAATGACTGTGTGGACACACTGTGGATTTTGTTTCCCATCACTTACATTGAAAGTACATTTGAAGGGGATCTTCTAATAGCCAGTATGAACAGGAGGAATGATTACAGCGGGGGAAAACCTCTTTCTCTGTTCACATAGACACCTGACTGCTGACAGACTTGGCAAAACTGTGAGCATATCCTTTAACCTTGTGAATGCGTGATGCAGATAAAACAAGTAGCTAACGTAAGAAGATGGAAGCTGT
This sequence comes from Euthynnus affinis, assembly GCA_029490765.1. Lineage (NCBI taxonomy): Eukaryota > Metazoa > Chordata > Actinopteri > Scombriformes > Scombridae > Euthynnus > Euthynnus affinis. The sequence continues at coordinate 20,322,402 of CM055838.1, forward strand.
CATCGGAATCGCTGCGTGACATTTCATGTGTGCTATCAATGTCAGGCCTACCCAGTTTACTAGAGAGTGATGGCAACAACAATGCTCAGAAACGGAGGCTCACTTCTGTGAATTCTCGCCCGTAAATCTGATAGGCAGGACACTGCCAGCTAGTCAGTGTTATACGATGAGAGTTATGGTCTCATGTATGTCTTAACTGTGTCATCGTATATAATGACAATTGACAACATAAAGCAATGAGCGGTTGGACATTTCTAACCTTCACACTTAGTCCAACATAACCTTACTCCTTTGCAAGTCAACAATAGCTACCAGCATTAGCTAGCGGCTACATTACATGTGGTAGCTGGATGGCTAACGAGGCACTACAAGCCACGTTGATTGAGCTAACCATAGTTAACTAAGTATTATTAGTTCGACATTAACGTCGTGAAGATCTCTCTGTGGCCCATGTGTAGCTAGGTTATCGAGGCAGCGAGTATTCGAGACACACAGCCGGCGAAGTGATCCCGACTAGTGCTGGCTAACGCCGTCATGCTAACACACGCTAACTGCTGTCAGTCACACCGGAGGAGCGGACGGGCCAAGGCTGTTTACTACCCCGGGAGCAACCAGCGTGACAGAAATATACGACAGAAACCGCCGGTTAGAGGGGAAACTGAAGGTGACATATGTACACACTGAACATGGTGGGGAAAATGAGAGAAAAATCCGTCAATAGACCCTTACCAGCTGCTCCTGAGTTGTCAGGGCTTCCGCCATCTTGAAGCCTCCGCAACGTCGCAGCGGGCGCGCCCACCAGCCGCTCGCTCACGCCCTGCAGCTCGAGACAGACACCGAGGCCCCGCCCACAGCCATTCACTTTACCATAGACGATCAAGAACTCGTTTCCATTCACTTTACCATAGACCGTTCAAAATTACTTTTCATTCATTTTATCATAGAAATATCAATAACTCTTTTCCATTCACGTTACCATAGACAAATCTAAACTGGTATTTCTCAATATATTTTACTATCGACAGCTTAAAAACTTTAGGCTTCTTAGACAGACCATAAACTCCACATTATTTATTTATCCATATTATCCTTACTTCATAAACTCTATTTATCTATATATTTATCTATATAATGACATTTTATTAACCCAACACTCATTTTACCATAGAAAGTTTTACATAGACAAAATCTTTTTAACCAAATATATTTATTTTTATTTTATTTATTTATTTGACAGAGACAATGCTCATTAATCAACAGAAAAAACTGACTGTAAATGAGCCAGAGTTAGCTCATTTTCATCTGTTGTCCATGAACAGATATCAGATATCAGATATCTATTCACACCACCAGACAATTCATAAACAGCATCTATATACATTTAACTATTGGCATTTTCACAAGCTTTACATATTTTTTTCATATAGTATAGTCATAAAACCAATTATTCATCCAATTAAGCACACACAAAGCGTGATGAGACAATATTTACCAACGTTTTTTTTGGCTAACAGTTTATGAAGAAACATTAAGTCACTCAAAGATTTAATTGAAATACTGTCTAGCCATTTATCTAAATATACATAAATATAGCCAAGTTGTCTCAGCAAAGATAGTTTTACATGTAATTGGTATTTTTTGTTGTATTGTATTCGTATTAGCATTTATATGAATATTAATAGTAATAAGTAGTAGTGGGAATTGATCTAAAAGATTTTTTTTTTAATTTCCTGCATAGTCTCTTGTTTTATACTCCAGTGCAATTGGTGGCGGTAATGCCTCTCTAAGCTGGTTTGACAACCTCTAATACCCACTGAGGAAGAAGAAGAAGAAGAAGACGAAGACGACGAAGAAGAAGAAGTCGGAACTTCCGTAGTTCAGCATTTTGTTCCATTGACCTGTTATTGTGTAACACCGGGGCGGCGCTCCGGCGGCTTTTTTGATTTCTGATTAGTTCAGTGCTGTGAGACAGAGAGGAAATGTTTACACTTCTGATTCAAAATAATTCTTCAGCGATGCTTGACAGTTTGCGTCCCGTTAACACACATTGTCAAATATAGTTTCTACACTCGTGTCAAGAATCAAACTGATGTCATGTTAAGTAACATCAATCTGTTCACGCGTTTGTCCAAAGCAGTGCATCATCTTCAGCATGAGTGGCTCGGCGGCTCCTCCGCTGAAAAAGAAAAGTTTCATGGGGCGGCACCAGATCAAGAAAACGAGGTAAATTTAAGGTCGCAGCTTAGATTAATTTTTGTTGATTTTGAGGAATCACAGCCAGATCCGTTATCAAACACACTTTTCATTCTTCTTAACACAGCTTCCGAGCTCGTGATGAGCCACCAGACAGAGACAACCTGTTGAAGAGGAACCGCTATCTGTCAGACAAAACAAACAGGTCAGAGAACATCAGCAGAGACAGACTTACGGTGAGTTTGACAGCTTGAGAGAAAGTTTTTCTCCTCCTGTCTTTGTCATTTCTGATCAGTGGTGGAAGAATTACTCAGATCCTTTAATTAAGTCAAAATACTAATCAATAATGTAAAAATACTCCATTACAAGTAAAAGGCCTGCATGAAAAATCCTACTTAGTAAAAGTAAAAGTACATAAGTATTGTAGTAAAAGTAGTGGTTTTGGCCCTCTGACTAATATATTATTGTGTATGACATCATTAGATTATTAATATTGAAGCACCAGTGTTAGAGCAGCATGTTACTGTTGTAGCCGCTAGTTGAGTCCAGTGGTTCCCAACCTAGGGGTCAGGCTCCTCCAAAGGGTCATCAATGGGAGAATAGAAAAAACCCAGTGGGAAAAGTCCCAATAGTTTTCAGTTTTTAAACTTTTTAAACTTTTTCTCCAATCTTTGATTTTTGGTAAAATATTGGATCATTTGAACATTTATTGAAATGAAACATGTGAGAAGTTTAGAGGGAAAAATCACGATTTGTTGGAGCTGTTAACTCATAGATTTGACCCTGACTACACACTGCTTTTTGTGAGACTTCAAAAGCCAAAAATGTTGGAAACCATTGGTTTCAACTTTAACAATGTGTTGTATTTTAAAAGCTTGTTATGTCATCCATTGTGTCAAATTTTCATCTGAAAAGTAACTAAATAATGAAGTGGAGTAGAAAGTACACTATTTCCCTCTGAAGCACAGTGGAAGTATAAAGTAGAATAAAACAGAAATATTCAAGCAAAGTACAAGTACCTCATTATTATACTGAAGAAGAGTACTTGAAAAAATGTACTGATTTACTTTCCACCATTGTCTTGGACCCACAAAAATCACAAGTGACATGTAGGATTTTCTCCCTCAGGGTGGAGAGACAGTATTTCCTTTGGGGGAATCTACATTAGCTCTTGATGAAGAGATGCTGCAGGTGCTGGATGCTGTAGACCCCGTGAAGCCTGCAGCTGACAAAGCTCATCCAGCAACAGTAAACAGAGATGCACAGGAACAACCACCAGTTGCTGACAATAAGAAGGAGAATGACTTGGTAGTACAAGAGAGAGTCTGTGGGCGAAATGGAGATTGTAAGAGACCAGGATGGAGCTCTGACTGCAAAGACCTTGCTCAGCGGCTCCTCTTTAGTGAGGATGCGGAGGAATCAGAGCATGCTCAGAGGGATCCAAAGAACAGCCGGTCAGTGCCAGCTTCTGCCTGCATCAATGACCTTTCCTGTAAAGAAATAAAAACCGGTCAGCAAACAGATAGCTCCACTAGGTGAGTCTTAACTTGAACATTATCCAGTTTTTCGTTTGTTTGGATTGATTATCTGCTTCTATAGAAATCTGTTAGCAAACTTTTTTCTTACTCTGTGTTTCAGTAGGCAGAAGCATGCAGCCAGAAGAAATAACTCTGTTTGTAGTGAGGACGAAAATGGGCAAAATGCGAATGCTGATCCACCTGTGGATGTATCCAGAGACTACATCTTGTTCAGCCCTACATGCCTGGCAGCTGCCATGAAGAGGGCTAAACTCCAGAATCAGTCCGCCTCTGTGCTCACAGTTCCCAGTGGCTTAGACCTCACAACTCTCAGTGACACTTTACCTCAGCCAGGTAAAGTATCTTAACAACCTTGTATGAACACATATCCAGATTGTATGATTGACATTAGATTGTGACTCTGGTATACACCTTGAAATCATATTTATTTTCCACATGTAAAACCAGTTGTCTACTTTGCACCTATAATATTAACATGTAATGCCATTTGTAAAGGGAGTTATTTATGTGTTCTCTACTGTAGGCATTGCCTTGTGTGCTCCTGCAGAGCATGCTGAAAAGCTCTTGTTATCCAGTTGGGGTTTGCCAAAACCCGTCTTGGAGCGCTACCAGAAACACAGAGTCACTCACATGTTTGAATGGCAGGCTCAGTGCCTCACTGTTGGGCAGGTGCTGCAGGGAGGAAACCTGGTATACTCTGGTAAGAAACTGAATGTCTTTCTTTAAAGTGATTCAAGTGTTTGCTCCTTTTTTAAAAATATATGTTTTATCCCCCATTTTCAGCTCCTACTAGTGCTGGAAAAACTCTGGTGTCAGAGCTGTTGATGTTGAAGCGTGTGTTGGAGACCAAAAGAAAAGCTCTCTTCATTCTGCCTTTTGTCTCTGTGGCCAAAGAGAAGATGCATTACCTTCAGGTGAGGGAGAGGTGGAGAGAAGGATACAATCATGTTGTTATGGACAATGGACCTCATGAAAGAGCATTTCCTAATTTTTATCCCAAAACTCTCTTATTTTTTTCTGTGAGGTTTACTCAAGTCCGATTCAACAAAGTATCTTAACAGCCCAAATCAATTATTTTAGGCCTGATGAATGCCACCTGCTTATGAGTAGGTATGCATGAGATAATTATTAGCATAATCAAAGCCCCTAAAATTCCCATATAAGGCTACATACTCCACTGTGTTTGTGGGTAATTTTCATTCACAAAAATGTCACTAAAATACAAAAAAGAATTTCACACAGCATAGCTTCAGATCCTGCTGTGAGTAATCAGCAGACAAAAACATGACAAATTGACAAAATAGCATCAGTAGTAGAGGACCTGAAACAATTACAGTACAAAACAATACAACTACATGTTGTCAGAGCAGCACTGTAGTTTGACCAATATAAAGAGGGAATGGTTTGTTATGGAGTTGCTTGCTACCAGTCTTTCTAGGTCTGGACCACTTGTAAACTTTGTTTGTACTTAAGACAAAAAAAAGTACAAGAAAATCGATGAATGCCACAAATTTTCTTAAATCACTAATATGTGCCTCTTTAGAATGAATCTGTTCCTATGAGTGATTCTTGCATGAGGCCCTTGGTGTTTTCAGTCTGTATCTGTACTTCATCTCCTTGTATCTCTGGCTCTGTAGACTGTATTTGAAGAAGCAGGGGTCCGTGTTGAGGGATACATGGGCAGCACCTCGGCTGCGGGAGGTTTTGCAGCGCTGGATGTGGCTGTTTGTACCATAGAAAAAGCCAACTCTCTCATTAACAGACTAATTGAGGAGGACAGTATGGGTTTACTAGGTAATGCACCTGTGATTAAAATGCTGTTTGCATAAATATTGAACATAGAGTATGACTTTCAGATGTGTGTGTTATATTTGTGCCATTAGGTATGGTTGTAGTGGACGAGTTGCATATGGTCGGAGATTCTGGAAGAGGATATCTACTAGAACTGCTCTTAACCAAAATCCGCTACATCGCACAGAAGCGGAGCACCTCTGGGTTTGTGTTTGTCATCTGTCTAATGTTGTTGTGTAACAGATATACGGTCTTGTCAGACATTTGTATGTTTTTTGTGTATCTTTCTACAGGTCTCTCTCTGAGGGTGTGCAGATAATAGGTATGAGTGCCACCTTGCCTAACCTGTCCCTCCTGGCCAGCTGGTTAGGTGCAGAGCTTTACCAGACAGACTACAGACCAGTCCCCTTGCAGGAGCATCTCAAGGTGGGATACAGCATCTACGACAGGAGCCTCTCAGTGGTTCGACAGTTCACTCCTGCTCTCCACATTAAGGTAATTGAGACTGAGTGTAGCCCAGAGATGATCCAGTGTGTGTTTTATCATGATTAATGCTTCCCCTCTCATCACCACTAATATAATCATTGCTCTACTACATGTATGTTCATTTCCTTTCATAAAGGGCGATGATGACCACATAGTGAGCTTGTGTTATGAGACAGTGAGGGACGGCCACTCTGTGTTGCTTTTCTGCCCCTCTAAGAACTGGTGTGAGAAACTTGCAGACAGCATCGCCAGAGAATTCTACAACCTCAGACATACTGGTGTGTGGATTTTAAATGTCATCTCAAAATCATTTACTGTTTTTGCACGCTATTGTATAATCATATGGTGTCCCATAGGAATCGGTACTTGGTTCACCTCTGTTTTGTGTTTACATGCTTTCCTTGGGTCATGTTTTCAAAAGACACAACATAATGTATTAGTTCTACGCTGATGACACACAAATCTATCTTCCTGTAACAGTGCATGTGAGTGTACTTTTACATGTAATATCGTGTGTTTCTTTTTTTGTGGGTTTTGCTTGAAGAAGAATTTTATACTTTTCAGATCGCCAAGGTGAAGCTGAGCCCCAGCCAGTGTGTCTGGATCAGGAGGGACTAGTGGATGTCATAGCCCAATTGAGACGAACTCCAGCTGGTTTAGACCCCATCCTCCAGCGCACTGTGCCATGGGGGGTGGCTTTCCACCATGCTGGTGAACACACTAATACAGTCCTTCAACCACAACGAACTGTGGGCTGAATTGTTGCAGCTCTTTTGATCATATAAATAAGATAATGCTTGTCTCTCTAGGTTTGACATTTGATGAGCGTGATGTGTTGGAGGGAGCTTTTCGTCAAGGCATGGTGAGGGTCCTGGCTGCCACCTCTACCCTCTCTTCAGGAGTTAATCTCCCAGCACGCAGGGTCATCATTCGAACCCCTACATTCAATGGCCACTTGTTGGACCCACTCACATACAAACAGATGGCTGGACGAGCAGGGAGAAAGGGAGTAGACACTACAGGTATAGAGGGAAGAAGGGGGCAGGAAGAGGGGAAGAAAAATCAAACTGTCTTCAACAAATACTATAGTTGGGCAGATATTAATGTGAAATTAAAAACAGTGTCTCCCTTTTGGTCTCATGTCATTTTGTTTTTCCATATCCAGGTGAAAGTGTGCTGGTGTGTAAGGAGGCAGAGCGTCAGAAAGGTCTCAGCCTCCTTAAAGGTGGTCTTCGGCCAATCAGCAGCTGCCTGGTGAAAAGAGAGGGAGAAGGTGTCACCACTAGCATGCTGCGAGCCATACTAGAGGTGTGATTGATATTTAAATCAACTTGGCACACACAGACATGACTTACTGGCTGTAAATGCACTATGGAAACGATAATTCCTGTTTATAGAATAGTTGTGGCAATGTTTTAGTGAAAAAAACAACACATTTTGTCCCATATATATATAGTATATTATATATATAGTATATTATAGTATACATCATTCCAACTTGCAGATCATCGTCGGAGGTGTAGCCAGCACTCCACAGGATGTGAAGTTGTATGCTTCATGCTCACTACTGGCTGCCAGCATGAAATGTAGCAGCAAAGAAAACTCAAATGAAGAGACTAGCACAGGGGCTATTGAGGCCTGTGTTGAATGGTTGATGGAGAATGAGTTTATCAGTATCCAAAAGGAAGAACAAGGTATTGCCACAGTGCTATCTCATTATGTGCCATATTCATCCTTTATTTGATATCACTGCTACTTGATGAAAATAGACCTCCAGTAATGAGATGACCCTCTGGTAACAACTGATATCTGACAAAATTATTCTCATAATTCATTTTTAAGAATTCTTAAGAAGTAGTTTGTAAAGGAAAGAAAGAATGTCCATAGTCATTCTTTTTTTCTGTAGTTATACCTCCTCATCAGCCAAAATGTCAGCTTTTCTCTCTTTTGCCATTATAGTAAATAGTGTATATTTTCTGATGCCTTTGCATATCCAGAGGAGCGGTACTGTCCCACTCAACTTGGTGCTGCCACCCTGTCCTCCTCCCTCTCCCCTCCTGAGGCACTGGGGATATTTGCAGATCTCCAGCGGGCTATGAAGGGCTTTGTACTGGAAAACGACTTACACATTCTGTATTTGGTACAAAACATATCACTACTCACTACTAAACATAATGTCAATACTAATTATAACCCTAAACCATCCAGAGTTTCCAAGTTATAAACATAGTGATATATTCAAATAGAAATGCACAAATACTTTCCCAAATTTTCCTCAGATCACACCACTGTATGCAGAATGGACTACCATTGATTGGTATCAGTTCTTCTGTCTGTGGGAGCAGCTCTCGTCATCGATGAAGAGAGTGGCAGAGTTGGTGGGCATTCAGGAAGGCTATCTTGCTCGATCCGTCAGTGGCAAACTTGTTGCTAAGACAGAAAAGCAGCGTAGACAAATGGCTATTCATAAACGGTAAAAGTCATATTTATGTAATTTACACAAACTATAAACAGTATACTTCAATTTTCTGACTGATAGTTCAGCTGTAACTTTAAACATGTGCTATTTGGCTTGGGAAAAAAATAAAAATAATAAACAAAGGTACCTTTTTATGAAAATTATTTGGTTTTGTATATTTGGTTTTGGATGAGGCAGTGTCAGAGAGTTGTTGGTTTAATTCTAATATAATATGGTTCAGGTGTTGGTATTTTCCTGTCCTTCTCCTGTATTCCTGTATAGAATTTATTTTCTGAAAGTTAAACTACAGAAAATCCAAACAAAACCAAATTTTGTTTTGACCAGACGAATCTTTGTCAATTACATCCACTCTTTGTTGATCTTTTACAGGTTCTTCACCACTCTTGTACTACAGGATCTGGTGAATGAGGTGCCTTTGGGAACAGTAGCATCCAAATACAACTGCAATCGTGGACAGTTACAGTCTCTCCAGCAGTCTGCTTCTACATATGCAGGTATTCACTTAAGTGTGTTAGGAGCACATAAATAACTAATATATAGGCCTTAAATCCTGCATAAGGTTTCATATTAAACAGGGAGAGCAATAACAAATTCAGTAACTTGATGCAAAAAGCTTGAGCACTATAGATTGACAAATATGCAGAACAGACTTCCATTAACTGACATACCAGTAACAACATACATTCTTCAGAGACGAAAATCCATCACTGTTAAGTGCTTGTGCTTCTTGCATTAAAGTAGTGTTTATGAGATTCTAGTGTGATGCAGATTCAGTGGGTGTGTGCATAAATGTGGCTTAGAATAAGTTTGAATGGGTGTGAGCCTATTGTTTGAACGATGGTGTTTTTAATCAATTGAAAACAAAGAAGAACCAAAAAGCAGGACATTAAGTTATTCAGGAACTGTGATTTACATCCTCATCCCTCAGGTATGGTAACAGTGTTCTGCAAACGTCTCGGCTGGCACAACATGGAGCTGCTGTTGTCTCAGTACCAGACCAGGCTGAGCTTTGGAGTCCAGAGGGAGCTGGTCGACCTGGTCAGGGTTTCCCTCCTGAATGCAACACGAGCCAGAGCACTGTACGCACAAGGTCTCTGTACTGTTGCTGAACTAGCCAGGGCTACAGTAGCTGATGTGGAGAAAGCCTTGAGGAATGCTGTCCCATTTAAAAGGTATGTGTGTGTGTGTGTGTGTTCCAGTAAGATATAAATGCATATTAGGAGAACAACAACGTTAGTCCCTTGACAACACACAGGCTATTGAAAATGAATGACCAGCAGTTGAGGTGAGCCATAGAATTGCACTTAGCTTGTTGTTTGTTTGCCCTGTCAGCTCACACACATTAAGAGATGTGTCCTTTGATGAAGTAAAGAAGTCATAACTACAAACTCTGTCCTATATCTCACTTTTTAATGTGTCACAAGGAAAAGTACAGATGCTTTTTAACAACAAACTTGCTAAATGTCCCTGTTAAATTAAAAACCATACCCCAGAAACAAAATATTTGATGAATAACTGTAAATGTACGAAGGCAGTGGCTAAAGAGTGATATTCATTTATAAGGCAAAACAACTTCTCAGTGGTACTGATACATGAGAGGCGGGAAACGAAAGGTGCCAGAAATGTGTTAAGTGGGTGGATAAGAAAATTACTCAAACTTTTTAAGTTAGTGCAGTTGTCAACCAGAACCTCAAAGAAAGGCATCCTGGTTATGTACACTGCTATTATAAACATGCACTAACTTCCTTCAGTTTGAAAGTCTCAGGAAGACTGAGGCTGGTACAGTCCTGAATATCAGACCAACATTAACCTCACTGAAGCCCTAAGGTAGAATAGTTTGCATATGTACTGTCAAACATGAGCCCAACACCACAACTTCCCTGTAGCATGATCCCAAATGTGAAGCCGAGGTCCTACTGTCTTTCCTCCTCAGCTCTAAGCGTGCAGTGGATGAGAGTGAGATGGAAGCAGCTGAGCGACGGAACCTCCGCTGTGTCTGGGTTACTGGTGGACGGGCTCTGACAGAACAGGAGGCAGCCGTTGAGATCGTGTTTGAGGCAAGACTCCTCCTTCAGGAAGACCTGGCACAGCTAGGAATTCAGTGGGACCCGACAACACTTCCTCCAGGGGCTCCTGTTTTCAACAGCGCTAATGACCATCCTGACAAAGACTCAGGCAGATCATCTGGCTCATATGTCAGCTCACAAGAAGCACAGACAGAAAGCACTACAGACCACCAAGAGGGAGATGGGGTTAAGAAAAACAACAGAAGAGATGTTGGCAGGCGTAGAGAGGATAGTAAAGAAGAATCTAAAAGCGAGAAAATAAAAAGCAGACAAGAAGAAGCCAGTAGAGAGCAGGGATGTAAACCTGAAGCGGTGGAGGTAAAGAAAAAATTGGGAGACAGGAGCAAACTGGAAAGAGCACAAACAGGTAATGAAGCTTCAGTGGAAAGAATGAGAGAGGCAAAGCAAGAGCAAAGACACACAAAATCATCTGTGGCAAATGAAACAGAAAAGCAAGATGAAAAAAGAGACAGAGAAAAGAGTGAGGAATTGAAACAAAGAGGCCAAGTGTTCAGAAAAGCAGTGCAGAAAGAAGGGGGTGTAAGTAAAGTCCAACCAGAGGGTCAACAAGCAAATCAGCCCGTCCGTCCTGAAAGAAGCTTGACACAAGAACTGGCGGAAATTGTATCCAGCCCTCTGCCTCAACCTAAATCACCCCCTCAGCCTTGTCCTTCCCCCATGGCTCCTCCTCGGTTTAGAGCCCCGATTTCCAGGGTAGAAGAACAACAAAGTGTTTCGACAAAGACATCAAAAGCAGACGACACCACAGGCGCCTCACCTGTGCAGTCAGGTAGACTGAAACATTCAAGAGCCCTAAGCAAAGTCCTTCACTCCATACAAACTGACAAAAGCCTACAAGATCATGTGGAGACTGTGCAGACATCACACTTGTCAAACCCCTCTATAGTTGCTCCAGTCCAAAACTCGGCACCTGCAGCTCGGGTGACTACTACCACTGTTCCTGCTCCGGACCCTGTGCAACAAACTCCTCCCGCTGTTTCTGCTCCAACAAATGCAGACATGTCAGATTCTCCTCTGCCAGTCTCTCCTGCCTCAGCTCCCTTAGTCTCACCCGAGGCCAAGCGAAGAAGGATAGAAGGCAGAGATATAGATAAGTTTTCATCTCCTGAGCTGTACATAGGAGATGAAGAGGTTCAGGGAGATGTCAAAAAGGGAGAAGAGAGTTTCGGTGACAGCTTTGAATTGGACACTCAGACAGAAAGAATCATTGTTCAACAGGCATATCAACCCAGAGATGGGAATGACAGAGGTGTGAATGAGTCAGTAGAAACTGAAAAGAGAAAAGAGGAGGAAATGGCAGAAGCAGCTGCAGAGCTGGAGGGAGACACAGATGAAGGAAAAAACAGGCTGGAAGCTCCTAATTACGCTTGTCCCAGATTCAATATTTCTCTCACAGATAGCCAGATGGAGCTCATCCTAAACACCAGCCACCAGGTGAGTTGACCAGAATCATCCATCATGTACTGATTGCAAACATATTAAAATATTTAGCCTCTTAATAATCAAAAGCTATATTTTTTTTCACAGATTTCTCCTGATCCAGATGGTGGTGATAATATGGATGAGGATAAAGATGAAGGTGGTGGTGATGAAGAGGCGCCTGCTGCCGATCAGGTTGCTTCTGAGAGTCCTAACAGAAGCAGTAGCTTCCTGTTTGACAGCTTGTATGACAGCTCTCTGATGGCTGCTCTGAGTCCACACCAGATTGACCAATCAGACAAAGAGGAATCTGTCAGCCAAGAGGTCAGAGAAGAACGCCCCCTTAAGTCAACCCAGGAGCGACGGCGCAGCGAGCTTCTCGCCAACCAGGAGGCAGAAAAGCAGGAGGCGATCCAATGGGGCGAGTCCTTCCTCAACCTGTCAGAGTGGGGTGATTCGCTGCTGGTGGGCGAACGCTTTCTGGAAAGGCAGAGTGTGCTTAGACACACGGAGGGAACTCAAAAAGAGCAAGAAGCCAGCCATCATGAAGCTCAGCAACCCAACACAGACCAAGTGTCAAATTCACAATCTGAACCTGGTCAGATACAGCCACAGCCTACAACTACTACTACCACAACTCAAAATGAGCATGAGAAGGATAAAGCCAGTAATAATCCAGACCCTACACACAGAAGAGAAGAGTGTAAAAATGAGAAACAGTTAGGGAAGAAAAGGAGGGAAGAGAAAATGAATACTTTACGGTCAGATGATGCGGTTTTAAAACATCCTCAAGTCCAAAATGCACCTGAAAGTACTCTTTATTGCAGTCCTGGTCTACAAGAGATCTTTGACCTCTGGCCTAGTATGTCTGACCAGCCCTGGCAAAACACTACAACAGGCCTCACAAGCAATCAAATGCACACTGCTGCTGCTGCAGCAGAGGCTACAAAAATACTTCAGTCCTCAATACAGGTGGGCAGAAAAAGAGGGAATCTGAATGTGCAGGTCACTGCTGCTGAAAGTGTTTCTGGAGAGACGTCCAGACATGAAACTGAGAATGTAATAGAGAGACCAGGCTTTTCCGGTGACCTTATCCCCCCTACTCAGGAAACCCCACCTGTAACACCAAGAATAAAACTGACCACCTCATCTGTCCAGTCACCACTCATCGCTAAGCCTCTCAAGCAGTCGACTCCCTCCACCCTCCTGCCAGCAAAACCAGCAGCTCCAAAGTGTCCTAAAGCTCACCCAGGACACACTAATGATCTATCAGGAGCCATCAACCACAAATGCCAGCTAGGACACAAACCCAAGACTCTACCTGAATCTGAGCAGCACACCAAAGTAAAACCCTCTTCTCTTTCACACTCAACTTTAAAATCTAAACCCCTGCCACATGCGGACCAGAACCTCAGCCCTCCCCCAGGCCGCACTTCTCTGTCCTCCCCTCGGCCAAAGCCTCCCTCTGATCCAGAGTCACCTGTGACTGATGAAGGCTTCACTCTTCAGCTGTCCCAGGATGCATCACTCTGTTCCAGTAACTCTGGGACCTTTTCCATCATAGACGTGGCAAGTGACAGGCGCCTCTTCCACACTTTTATCAATGAGTGGAAAACAAAGGATCGGTACTCTCTGGCTTTGGCCTGTGAAAAGGAGGAGCACAGACAGCAACCTGAGGAGGAAATAGGAGGGAAACATAAGAGAGGTAACTGACACACTTGTACAAAAGTGACATTAACTTGCAGTAAAATGTGATATAAATTGTTGAAGAAATTCTTTTGAAAATCATTCACAGAATATATCCCTATAGCAGTATGACTGGAGGATTGACTGACATTGATAATTGTTGAGTTTTTAATACCTTTTTTAATAATTATGAATTTACTGAGGATAAAAGTTACAGCAATAAAATATATTATTAATTTATTTGTATTTGTTATTTGCAAGCTTCATATATATAAATTCAAACATCCAGATCTGCAATAAATTTCAAATTGTGTTTGAATTATCTCATTACAAAGACCCATTGAAATCAGTTACTGGAAAAAAAAAAAGAAGTGTTTTTAGCACATGGAAAACGTGTTAACAAGCATCACATAAAGTCTCAGCAGTAGCATCTTATTTATTTATTGCGTCTTTTTTGGAAAAACCTTTAATGATTTGCAATTTTCCCTCATTTATTTAGTTATGTTCAAGCTGTGAAAAGAAAAAAGTTTCACAGCAAACTGTCTATCACAAAACAGTCTCCTTTTTCATGCATGTGTCACCTGCACAGCGTCAGCAGTTCATCAAAGGCTCCACAGGGCTGATGGGTTTCCAGTAAGAGACAGTGAAGGGCTGGTGCTGATTGGACTGTCTGTCTGCTGGGGAGCAAGAGATGCATACTACATATCACTGCAGCAAGAGCAGAGCAAAGGTATTCACACACACACATATGCAAAAAATCAGCTCACATATAAGTGTTCCCTTACTTAAGGCTGTCTTTTACTCCTCAGGTTTGAGCTCTAGTCTGGCCCCTCCTCCACTGGATGATGATCTGCCAGTGAGTGAGAGGCTGGGGCAGGTGAAGGCCTGTCTGAGCAGACCGTCAGCCGGTCACGGAGGGGGGGTGGTTGTCACGTATGACATCATCCAGGTATACAAGAGGCTAGTACAGAGCTGTGGCATCAGCTTGGAGGGTAACTATGAGGACCCCAAGGTGAGAGAGACGGACAGTTTATTCACACTCAGACATGCAGACACTCATCTTTATAATTACCGTGGACAAAATCCTTTATTGTCTTCCTGAGAACCTTTATTTTGATAAAAATCTCAAAAAATAAACTTGGGTTTAAATGTTTACCGTAGGTGGCGTGTTGGTTGCTGGACCCTGGCAGTGAGGAGAGGACTCTACCCAACATGGTGACCGTCTACTATCCTGAAGAATTACCTCTGTTGGACGGACTTGGGAATGCACACGCACACTGTCCCCGTGTCAGAGCAGCAACCAAGAGTGTGCTTGTATACGCTGTCATGAACCATCTCACTGGCCTGCTAGAGACAGATGGCATGCTCGGTACAAAGAGCGCACATTCTGACAATATTTCAGAATAAGTCTCATAAATATTAATGAGTTTTATTCAATGTTATTGTATGCTATCTGTCAGACTCTTTCAGGAACATTGAGATGCCCTCTCAGGTGTGTTTGGCTCTGCTGGAACTGAATGGAGTGGGTTTCAGTGTTGAAGAGTGCGAAAGGCAAAAACATGTGATGCAAGCTAAACTCACAGCGCTGGAATCTCAGGCTTACAACCTGGCTGGACACGGTTTCTCCCTCACCAGCATCGACGACATAGCGCAGGTCTGGCAACTCTCCTTCTCCATCCCAGCCATGTTTTTTGTGTTTAAATTGCTTAGAGGAGGACTAGATGCACAAGGGCAACAATGTATAGTAAGTATAGTCAAACTTGTGTGTGTGTGTGCTGATGTGCATGCTGTACTTTAGATTTTGTTCTTAGAGCTCCACCTGCCTCCAAACGGTGACGTAGGGGGATCGAAAAGTAAGAAGACTCTGGGCTACACCCGGAGAGGTGGTGGCAGAGTACGACTGGGAAAGCAGTTCAGCACCACAAAGGTGAAAACACTCAAAGACAGATAGAAATTATTTTTTATTTTTTGACAAGTAAAATTGATACAGTGGTATTTGAGAGATGAAATGACTGAAATGAGATGATGTTTTCAGGATGTTCTGGAGAAGCTTCGACCCCTGCACCCATTGCCAGGTGTGATTCTGGAGTGGAGGAGGATCACCAACGCTTTGACTAAAGTGGTGTTTCCCCTGCAGAGGGAGAAGCAATACCACTCCACGCTGGACATGGACAGAATATACCCCATAGCTCAGACACACACAGCCACAGGTGAAACACACATCACACACATTATGCTAAGACATTATGTTATGTATTGCATGGAGAGGCACCTTCATAGTCATAGGAACATTCAGTATGGCTTATGTTTTGTTTTTTTTCTTTTCTTTTGATAGGTCGTGTGAGCTTCACTGAGCCCAACATACAGAATGTCCCCAAAGACTTTGAGATTCACATGCCAACAGTGGTGGGTGAGAGTCCACCTTCACAAGACGGTGGCCACATGACCACCAAAGCAGGGTAGGTCATCAACACTTCTTTTGATGTTATTTCACTGCACCTGATCTACAGTGGTTCGCCGTAAGACATACTCAGGCTTCCTGAGTATTCTCAGTAAAATTAAATATGCTTTAATATTATTTAAAATACATCTGTGGTTGTGGATAAATCTGCTTGAGAAACAGTTTGTGAGTTTAGTTTAAAAAATGCAGATTTGTGACCCATTTTACATAATAGACACTGCTTTAGGAACAGTGTGCATGTATGTAAATACTCTACTCTTATCTGGTATATTCAAATATTGTGTTGTTTGAGTTGGTACATGTGTACAAAATGTAGAAAAATCTGCATAAAATATTTTCATAATGCAAAAGCTTCATAAGTCTGCGTCAAAGTTAATGTGTGTTGAGTAGCCTGGATACTATACAATCTATTCCCCTTATTTTTTGTTCGTAATGTCTCCACACTCTTCCATGGTAATATTCATAATACTCTGCATATAAAATCAGAATCAGTAAATATAGGCAAACAACAGGAACTGTAATACCTGTACCCATGATGTAAATCTTCAAGCCTCATGTTAAGTTTTAAGCTAACTAAAAGTCACTTGTAATGATAGAATGAGATGGTTTGTCATAATAGTGATCTTACTCTTTTGTTACAGAAAGAAGAGACGCTCCACAGCACCTTCAGTTCCAGCTGGAGGTGCAGAACAGGGCCCATCCTTCTCCGTCAGCATGAGACATGCCTTCATACCTTTCTCAGGTTACTAATAGAATTGTTGTTTGTGGTCCCTCACCTCTTTTGTTACTTTGTCTCCAACTATTGTGACACCTTCTGTATTATACTGTAGGTGGAATGATATTAGCAGCTGATTATTCCCAGCTGGAGTTGAGAGTGTTGGCTCACCTCTCCAAGGATCAACGTCTGCTGCAGGTCAGTGGCAAACAGACGCACAGTGAAAAACATAAAGCATCATATAACAAATATCAATAAAGGACATGATGAACAATGTGTGTGTGTTGCCAGGTGCTGAATGGAGGAGCAGACGTGTTTCGCTGCATAGCTGCTGAGTGGAAGAGTGTCGACCCCGAGACTGTGAACGACAACCTCAGACAACAGGCAAAGCAGGTACAGCTAGGAAGGAAGGAGACGGTAACATGGACACGCATGCATTCCAACTGATTTTCTCACAAATCTGTATTTGTGCTTTTCAGATTTGCTATGGTATTATTTATGGAATGGGAGCCAAGTCTTTGGGGGAGCAAATGGGAGTAGAGGAGAATGATGCAGCCTGCTACATAGAGAGTTTCAAGGCCAGATACAAAGGTACAGTGTACTTTGTCCCATTTATTACTTCCTGGTCCCAGGTATCCATAGGTATATATTGTTTCCATTTTCACAAGAGTCCTACATAAACAAACAGTAGTTCATAATGCATTTGTTTTGCTTTCTGATCTTTTAAATTCTGTTCTGATTTTTGTTTTTATCTTTTTACTTTATACTTAGTTTTACTGTTCAGCCATTTCTAACTGCTGATTAAAGTGCTATATAAATAAATTGCAACTACACTATACATGTAAATCTCCAAAAAGAAGACTTATGCAGTAACTGAAATACTGAGAAGGCCTATTGAACAGAACAAAAGTCAAGTAAATATTTACATCTTGTTTTGTGTTTCAGGTATCAACACTTTTCTCAGAGAGACGGTGAAGAACTGTATAAAGAATGGCTACGTTCAGACTCTGATGGGCCGTCGGAGATACCTACCTGGAATCACTAATGCCAACATGCACATCAAAGCACATGTAAGCATGCTAGTCCATCAGAACTCTGCAGAATTTACAATTTACATGCAAGGTGTGTGATGTGAAACCTATACACAGTTTTTCATTTATTTCATATTTCACACCTTATCTGTCTCTCTCCTTCGCTAAATTCAGGCAGAGCGTCAGGCAGTGAACACAGCTGTTCAGGGCTCAGCAGCGGACATTGTTAAACTTGCCACTGTGAACATCCAGAAACGATTCCGGAAAACATATCCTGTAGCTCCACTGTCTCACCAGCACACACGCTCAGGTAACGCACATTTAAATATACCTTAAAGATGATGCTTTTTGTGATTTTCTGTTACAGTTATGGATGTCTATGCTAACCATTGGTCAAAGTTCCAAAACCTGAGGTGAACATTTTTTCTCCCTTGCAGATGAGCCTGTCATACATGCACATAAATGTCCGTCTGTTCGGTTTTTCCATATGATGTTTGTGTTGTCCATGCTTATATTTAAGATCTGACTCCAGCTCAAACATGTACAGATGTATTTGAGAAGTAAAGAATGAGAAAAAATAGTGAAATCCTGAAGTAGCCTCATTGAGGTAAGGCAACCTTAAAGAGAGAAGCTAAAACAACCTGTTTCAGACAGAGACTGAAATAAAGGGCCAGAATAAGATAAATAAACAGCTTTTTGAACTGTTTATCATGCAAAGATATTCCAGTAGGGCCCCAAATTAAACATATAGACCTGGAAAGGTGCATGTCCCCTTTAACCATCTAAGGTTCAGCACTGCACACAAACAGAATTACTTGAAAGTAGCATTTACTGTGTGTTTGGTTATGTCTAACTGTGTCCGTTATACAGCCGGTCATCACCGCAGGGCTGGGACGTCCCGCCTGAGAGGAGCGTACTTTGTCCTACAGCTACATGATGAACTCATCTACGAAACCACAGAGGAAGACCTCATACAGGTATAAGAATTATTTTCTGGATTATTATTCATCACAAATTTCTTGTTTATTTGCTGACCATGCAGGTTTGTCATAATTAAAATACAGCATGGTTTGCTGTTTCACTAAAAAAAAGAAAAGAACTATGGTATAATCACTTGAATAATTTTTGGAATTAAGCAATGAATCTCATGCTAAATATTAAAAAAAAAAAAAACCCTTTTTGGATTGATTTTTCTCCTCAGTGCAGTATCTTTCCTACACCTTTTTTAGCACAAGTAGAGGGACAGAGTCCAGAAATCGCTACATACATGTACTGTATATTCATCACTTTTTGTCTTTCTCCTCTGATGCTTTTTTTTGTCAGGTTGCTCAGATAGTCAAGCAAGAGATGGAGTCAGCAGTCAAACTGTATGTAAAGCTAAAGGCCAAAGTCAAGGTGGGACCCAGCTGGGGTAACTTGCAGGACCTCGATATATAATGTTTTAGTGCTGTGAAATTAAATACCATGCAGTCATTGCTCAAAGTTCTGTGATATGCAAATACTATTATTTGTATTTTTAACTACTATATGAAAAAGAATGAAATTTAGGATTAATCCAGTCTAAATGAGCTCTAAATGAACTTTATACCTATAGAATGTATTTATAATTATATTTTTGTGTACAGTGTCAAATCATACTTGTAAACAAAAAAAGACATTTCTTTTACTGGAGTCCCAATATTTGTTATTAATGAGATTTTGCACATGGTGGTAATAAACTAAAACAATAAGAGTACTCGAGTGAATTGGTTTTTCCTCCATCTTGAAAACTTATGGTGCTTTTCAAACAAAGACTCTAAGCCACTTTAGTCTTGAGGACATCCTGAAAACTCACATTTTATTGGACCATTGGTTGAGTTGTCTGTCACAAGAACATACATCATTATCATTGTCACTCGTTAACACTGTTTTGTTTTACACTTATGACATTCACCGCACAAGAAGTGTTGTCAGTATGAGACATTTTCTTTGCAAAGTGAAATTTACCACCTTTGTTTATGGGGAGAGAAATAAATGTGTTCAGGGAAGCATTTTGTGTGACTTCAGTCTTAGTTATTTGGCTGCAGGCCAGAAGGTCATTTTTTTAAGACACGGATGATAACCTGTTAGGACCATCTCTTCAGGTGGATCTCAATAATATTAGATTTTTAAATGATTCTATTTAAAAGTATATCAACATTATTGCCACTATAAGCCAATGCAGACTATTTCAAATACCCTTTTCCAAACTAAAGCAATTTACACCTCTGGATAAACACTTTTAGGATGAATTTGTTCATTGTTGATTAACAATTAACCAGTGCACCATGACTCAGAGCTCATTAACTGGCTCAGTTTGACACAGAAACTGACAAAAATGAGTAACAAGTAAATAAATACATGTCATGGACACACATCCATAAACAAAATGCAACAAATAAATCATGAACAGTTACGATTTAAAAAAAAAAAAAGTTTTTTTAAAACAGTAGGAGTGTGATCCCAGACATTGGTACAGTTGTATCGTGTCTGTGAAAAAAGCCTTTTTCTTTATGTTAAACAGCCTTTCAACTCATGCAATGACTTCATCTAATGAGCGTATTGTTTACCCAAATGTGTGAACTGATGTCATTACCAACATGTTTAACAAGATAGGTAAGACTAACAGTTACTAGCAGGAGGTTTTATCCAGTGTCGAGTGCAACACATATCGGCTGCATCACAGAGCTGCACATCCATTGGTACCTGTAGCACACTGACCATGAATTAAACACAGAAGAAGTAGACAAGCTACTGGAGCCATGATGTGCCGATCTATGACGCTATTTGAAAAACACTGCTGCTTCTCTAAACAGTTGACTTGTGTCACTGCTGGGAAACAGGACATTGATATTTCCCCAGGAGTTAACTTGTGTCAGCCTACTATCAAGCAAGTCAAGACTAGAACTGCAACTGATGGTTATTCTCAGTGTTGACTATGTGTCTTATTTTCTCTATTAATCATTTGGTCTCTAAACTGGTTAAAAATATTGTTTTCCCAAAGCCTAAGATGACACCCTTAATGTGTTTTTATCCAAACAACAGGCCACAACCCAAGAATATTTAATTTATTATCACAAAAGATTCACATTTGAGAAACTGGAATCAGAGAATTGACATTTTTTCTTTAAAAATGACTCAAAATGTTGAATCAATCATCAAAATAGTTGGCGATTAATGTTTTTGTTGCGGCTCTAGTCAAGACTCTGCGATGTGTGTTGCTCTTTAACTTTTGGGTAATATCCATCTCCTGTGATATAAATGTGTTTTTATGAGGCAGTCAAAGTGATCATAAAAGAAAACAATCATCTGCAGACAACAATATTTAGTATCTTTGGTGGTTTCTCCGTTGTCCACTGACCTGTTGCACCTCAACTTATTCTACAAATATTGGCTTGACCTGTTTCTACAAGGGGAGATGGCCCAACAACTGGCAAATTCTGTGGTTGGCAATATTTTCAAAGCCAGGGGGAGGAAAGGACAAAGATATGATGCCTATTATCTACAAATCCACTTTATAGTCCCCAGCAGTCCTCCCACCACCTCCCCTAGGGTCTAGTGGATTTGAAACAGAAATGAGATGTTGGAGTACGCAGGTTTCTGTAAACAGTTTTTAGTCAGACTCACTGCCAAAAAAAAAAAAGGTTATTAATCAATTAAGGCATCGACACAGGCAGAGCTGTGCATTTTACCAGAGTAGAAAACAGAACAGAGAAAATGTATGTACACAAGTACAGTTAAGTGCTACTCAAGCAGCCTCATGTTCCACTGGCTAGATCAGAGGCAAGAAAAACAGGGACCAGGACTGGCCTTTTCTTGCCCCATGAAGTACGGGGGAGGCTTGTGCTGGGGCCAGGAGCTTTGCCCGTGTCAGATAACATCCTGAGGGAAAGCTCTTGGCCCTGGCCCAGGTTATTGGGGTACAACAGTATACATGAAAGAAGGGACGTAAGGACACAGGAGGTTTGAGGACGACGTCTAGAAAGGTGTCAGGGCGTCTCTCCGTTGCGGCTGAAGAAGTACCTGACAGGGGGGCCAGGGAGGTCCTCATCTCCGTCTGCCTCTGGAGCGAATGACACAGTGAGGTCAACGTAACGACGGTCCACTGATGGCTTGATCAGCTTCTGCATCCTACAGAGAATCAGAGACAAGAAGGTTAAGTCCATCTGATCAGTTTAGACAAGGGGTGAATTATTTCAGTGTGAGGAAGCAGGGTTTGTTTTTGTTTTTTTTGTTTTTTTAAATAGGGTATTCTCATTAGCTCTAGTCCATGAAAACTCTAAATATACTAAAAGAAAGAGAAAGAAAGAAAGAAGGGCTGACAGTGTGGTGTGGGGATGAGGAAGACCATTCTTCACATCTTTCTAGATAAAGCACTTACGTCAGTTTGAGTCTCTTTGAGTGTCCAGGCATCACAGGCACATAGAGCATCTTCACACCATGGACGACCATAGTAGGTTCAATTCCATACTTTTCCTAAAATACAACAGCAAATCAACAAAATATTATTTGATAGATAAACTACAAAAATGCCATCAAATATCTCATGGGAAATGCAATAATATGGTAAATGCAGGTGAATGACTAAAGCAGAGTTGAAGCAAATGTTTCTCACCCTCACTGCATTCATGAAGTCAGAGAGGGTGAAGTCCTCGTGGCCAAAGATAGTCCAACAGTCCCAGATGGAAAAGTAGATGTTGTCCCTAGGAAAGATATTGTGGAGCTGTCACTACATTACATTTTAATAATGAGGAAACAAACACAGGCTAAACATGCTGCATTTGTTGAAAATTGTACTACATAGTGACATAACTTCAAAAAATAACTATTTCATCAACCTTAACGCAGAGTGAGAGTGTAACTGTACACCTCCTACCTGATGAGTGTCTGTTTAACCGGGGCAGGCTCAGTGAGCACCACTACAGGGATGGCCAAGTTAAAGAAGCAGTTCTTGAAAGACTCAAACCCATAGCCTCCAACCACTTTAATCAACTCCAGGGCCACCTAAGGAAAAAAAAAACATCATTCAGCTTGATAAAGAATACATGGAATTCGTTTCAGCAAATCAAACACAGCTATACATGCTGATACCCTAATAAATCTGAGCAATCATCATGATATTATTAGCAACATGTAGTTGATCTGAATACCTAAATTTGATGTTCTTAAATTAAAGTGACAGCTGAGTAAATATCTGTTGATAATAATTGCAGCAAATTAAACTATCAATATACACTCACCAGCCACTTTATTAGGTACATCTGTTCAGCTGCTCATTAACGGAAATATCTAATCAGCCAATCACATGGCAGCAACTCAATGTAGATATGGGCATCTAGATATGGTTAAGATGATTGTTAACCATCTTTGTTTAAACGCCACAGCCTACCTGAGTATTGTTGCTATACAATGTCCATCCCTGTATGACCATAGTGTACCCATCTTTTAATGGCTATTTCCAGCAGGCGCCATATCACACAGCTCAGATCATCTCAAACTGGTTTCTTGAACATGACGATGAGTTCACTGTACTCAAATAACCTCCATAGTCACCAGATCTCAGTCCAATAGAGCACACTTGGGATGTGGTGGAATGGGAAATTTGCATTATGGATGTGTAGCCAATGGATTTGCAGAAACTGCATAACGCTATCATGTCAATATGGACCAAAATCTGAGGAATGTTTCCAGCACCTTGTTGAATCTATGCCACAAAGAATTAAGGCAGTTCTGAAAGCAAAAGGGGGCCCAACCCGGTACTACTAAGGTGTACCTACTAAAGTGGCTGCTCGGTGCATGTATGTCATCTTTCAATCTGACAATCTCAATACATAAACATGAGCATTGGTGACCGATGTGTTCTCACCAGTCCAGCCACAGCAGCTGTTGCTGTGGCAATAGCGGGGATGATCTTGCCGGCGATGCGTTTGGTCTTGAGTCTGTCAGCTGGCTCAATAGAGTACATCTTGGCTCTGAGCGCAGATGCTGATGCAACAAAGTCCATGTGGCCATTGCTGTCGTCGTCCTTTTCAAACAGCAGTGGCCTCATCTGTAGCCGCTCTACAGATTGCGCGTGAAAGCACACACATTATCGCACAGTAGTTTTACAAGACATAATAATGACATTATAATAATGTATGCCTACAGATTTCACTTTTGAATTGTAGCTGTCGTCTTAAGTCTTTATTCAAAAAAACAAAAAACAACCTATGGATCTGTTTTTCTCTGTGTACCTGCTGTGACGTCAGCAGCGATCGCCTGCTCCAACTGTGCGATGGCCTCCCTCTCCTCTTCACTACTCAGAGGCATCTTCATAAAGTCAGGCTTCTTTGCCGTCTCATCTGTTTCTATACACTGGCACAACAATCAACAAGATTAGGTTTATTCAACACTCGGATAGAAATCAAAGACTAGATTGATGAACAAGCTCACTTTCTCTGAGGGCTGGTACTCGGGAATCTTGACATCAGAGAGAACCCTGGTCACGGCCTCTTCAGAGAGATCCTGAGAGGGAAGGCAAGAAAATGCAGTGAGCCTGTATGTGTAAATGTGTTTGTGTATGTGTCTGTATATTTGTGTGTACACTAAATGACCTACCTTCTCTGAGTAAGGGATGTTATAAATCCCCGCTAAGAGCCGGGCCATGCTGACGATGAAAGTGAAGTGCCTGATGGGAAAAGGGGGAGGGTTTGGTGATCTTAGAGGTGAAACATAAAATATAAGAGAGGCTTAAACAGTAATGTAAGAGCAGCATACTTACAAAGTGTCTTTCAAGTCAAATTCAATAGGTGCTGGAGGTCTTTTTGGGGACTGCCAAAACAAACCTAAGGAAGGAGAAAGAGTTCACTATATTCTGTGCTTTCAAGAACACTTTATATTGTAGTAAATATATTAATTCTATGCGTGTGTTTGGGGAAGAAAAAAAAACAAAACAAAAAACTTACTTCCATCTTTTAACCTTGTGTCCAGGGGGAAAGAATGCAACAGTTGTAGGGCCTACATAAAGATAACATCAGATATGTCATCAGTACATTGAGTCTCTTCCTTGTTTATTGAATGTGTATGATGAGATGGACAATTTTTGAGACTTGTTACCTTTCTCGTGAAATACTTTTCAAATTTCAGACGAGCTACAGTGATGCAATGTTCCCACTGGCTAGGCCACCTGCTTAACAGCTTAATGACCTGGAATGACCCTTCCAGACTTTCCCCTGCCTGCATCCTCTGTACACACAGACAAAAAAAAATGCATCATGAAAAATAGTTTTAGTGAATGACGTATTGCATTGTTGGCATAGAATTACGCAAGGGCTGTGTTTAGTAAGTAAGAAACACTTATGATGCACAAATTCTTACCTGTAGCACAACTTCAGCTGAGGAGTGGGTCTGCCAGAAGGAGTTGTACATGGAGGGCTTGTGGGCGAACAAATTTTCAAACTAGACAAAAAACTTAAAATGAGTACTAGACAGACATTTTCTAAAGTAATAATAATGATCATTTGCTACATGCAAGAAGAATTTTGTTTGACTTTAAGGAGGCAGACCTTGTCCCTGGCCCACTGGATAGTGTGCTCTATGACAGAAGGAAAGGACTTGAGAGTGCAGAATGGGATTTCTTCTTCTGGGGGGTCTCTCTGGCAAGCAAAGAGAAATTTATATGCAGGAGCATTATATTAAAGTCTGTTCCAGTGAAGCAAACATAGAAGATAAACGCATGACATGCAAACTCTCACACATACTCACATGGCTATTGTAGGACTCTGTCAAATTTGGCATAATGATTTCTGTGTGTCCTTTAGTTCCCATGGTGCCAGAGTCCAGGAGAGGTCTCTGATTGGATACACAGCGGCTGAAAATTCAATAAATACAAATAAGTAAATATTTCATAAAATACCTTCCTAATTTCTACATTCATGTCATGAGTATGTTCTCTCTCACCAGTCCACATATCTCCGAGCCTCCACGTTGTCCAGCGCGGTGACTACTAGGTTCAGGCGGGAGTAGAAGGAGTCATTGTAGATCCCCTCAGTAGCCGGACACACCTTGTTGAGGTGAGCGTCCACCTGCAAGTCTGGGTTAATCTCCCGAGAGGCTTCTGCTGCTGTGGTGCTCTTCGGTTTCTGAGACAGAGAAAGACAGGAAAAATCCAAGTTTCTTTTACTGTCATTGTCTGATCTTCTATTTCAGATTTTCTTACATAGTGTAGCTGCACACTTATGTATTGCAGAGGAAGAGCCCTAGAGAGAGAACAGAAGGGTGGAGAAATGGATATCTGCTCACCTGTATATGATGTGGTCGGAAGAGAAACTGCCGATTCAGGTTGGACTTTTCTATAAGGTCTGGATCTGTGATGCACACCTGAGGATGGACAGATGCAGCGGCCATGTTTGAAAATCATTACTGTAATTAAAAGAAATGCAGTCAAACAAAGAGGGAAGGAGTGCCCACCTCTCCTGAGCTCTTGGCCAATCCCACTCCAAGCAGGGCAAAATTTTTCAGCATCTCACAGCCTATGGCACCACAGCCCACCTGGAAGAGAAGAAATCACAGGTGTATTTAGACATACACCTTAACAGAGATCAACACCTAAGGGAGCTTCTAGGAAGTGGGCAATACTTACCATGAAGACCCTGAGCTTGTGTAGTTCTACACACATTGATTCACCAATGCAAGCTCGTAATCCATCATATCGATCTCCCCTGGGGAAAAACTCCTCAGCAGTGAGAGACTGAAGTGGCCGAACGACCTCGATGGCATCGAGATAAAACTTAACACAGGAGAAACAGAGACGCACATGAACACAGTTACCACAGATGTGGAAAAAAACACAGGCTGACAAAGCTAATAAAATGAATGGCTTCCATGGCTGTATTACAGTGGAGAAATAGGTCTATTTCACTTCCAAAAAGAAGCTCTGCATGTCTACAGAACTGTAATACAGTTGTAATAATTGAGTTCCTGCTGTGTGGTTAGATTTTTGCAGTCAGCCCATGTATGCAGATTGTGTGATAGATCTCATGTCACAGGATGTTTTGAAGGAGCAGACTGTCTCTGATCAGAGTCACTGATGCAAACAGGCCTGCAGCAGGAGTCCAGCTCAATACTGAACTTTAGACTAACTTCAACCCAGTGAAGGCTGTGTTAGGTAAAACGTGTCCAGCTGGTCATATTGGCATATTGGTATCTGACTGGCAGCACTGTTTGTTACCCTCTAGTTATGCAGCAACTTTTTCCTCACAGATCCTCACTTGACTGTGACTTACCTCTACTCTTATCAACTTGTAAAAACTCATGTTTTATTTTTAGTGCTGTGCTGTTGTGCTGTCATGATCCATTAGTCTTTGAGTCACTGAGCTGAATCTAGACACAACTTGTGTGGCAGTCAGTGTAGTATTTTATGTGCTGTAGAGATCGTCTGCTGTTTTTTTCTCTTAAGGTACTTGTTATCAAAGCACTTCTACACTACGCACTAATGAAGGTGTTCCAGAGCACAGAACACTGTTGCTGCTGTACATAGTCATGATGTAAATATCATGATATGACAAACCATATTAAGATTTATCATGAACAATATGATATGACACACCCCTAGCTTACAGTTTAAATTTAGATTGTTTGTTTCAGAGGTGTGACCTACCCACTGCTGGAGGGGTGCAAACTTTCCCGTAATGGCCTTGAGCACTTCCTGACTGGCTATGCCCCCTACAGCTGCTGCTAACGGAGGGAGTGTCCCCCTCGCTGTCCTCGACAGGCAGCGCACCAACTCCGTATTCACAGGAGCCTGAGAGGAAGGAGGAGAAGAGAAAAAGTCACAGAAAAATATTAGGACACGTGTGTTTGCATGCAGGAAATCATCTGTCACAGAGGTTCAAGAAAATGAAAGCATGAGGGATAAAAAAAAAAAACAACAACAAAAAAACAAAACAGACAAGAACTCACTTTGTTCCTGAGTGTTGCATTCACTTCCTCGGTTAGTTTCAGTAAAACCTCAGCATCCTGTACACACCTGATGTTATCAAAGTACAAATGCTTACAACATAATCTGTCACATTTCAACAACTTCACACACTGAAAACCACAGTAAGCATAAATTCTATCTCCAGTTTGAGCTGTAGATTTGATCTCTACAGTGAAAAACAGATAAATAGTTTGTTTACCCAGTGTTGGGAAGTCTACTGTGCTGCTCCTGGAAGGTGTCCAGGGCCAACATGGCTGCATGGATCTGTAGCGGGGCCTGATGGAAGGATTTAAAACAGGATTGTGAGGAAACTGCTTGGTTAAACTGACTAGCAATCCTGGATAACCTGTTTTACAAAGATGTTTATCAAGAATCTTTTCAAACCCAATAAAAAAAATAGGTATACAACTAGATTGTAGAACAAAAGAACAAAACAAGAACAAAAGAAGCAAAGTGATTCTACTAAGGCAGCGTTTTTGACCACATAAGGATCCAGTAGGAATGATGGCTCCATTATTCCTGAGATCTATTTAGCTGATTAGTAAGTGGGCTATTAACAAGTTATGATCTGATCCTAACTTACCTACTCTGGAGTATTAAACCATGCAGCATAATTTATGATTTTAGGTTATGTGCTAATAATACCCATGAGACTGTTAAACAAGGGTTTAAGTTATAATCCCGCTTTGTGATACAAACCAAAGGACCTGCTTTAAATTCTCACCTCTGGTTTACTGAAGTCTGGAATCAGGACCTGAGGATCACACAGCTGTCTCTCTAATGTTTCCTGAAATATAGTGGATAAATGCAGGTGCGCACACACACACACACACACACACACACACACAAATAATGTTTATTTAGAAATGTATGTATGCTTTTTTGGGGATATTTCTGGTTGACATGACAACTAGGTGACTTACGAATCTGTATGTCTTAGGGGATTTCACCAGGACAAAGAAACCTCCATGTGCATATATTTGTAGCTGGGATGTGTCTCCTATTGCAAAACTGTAAGGGGAAAGGACTAACACCACACACAACACAAAAAAGGGACAGAAACAGCTTAGATTAGATTACTGCATTATGATATCAGAGAATATCTGATCAAAATATGTTCTTGGAAAACCTGAAGATATGACAAAAGTAATAGATCCAGTATGTTAAGAAAAAACACATTTGTTTTGCCTTATGGAAACATTTACCGCAACCACATCCTAATTGTGACGAGTATGCTCATGTTACAATCACAATTATAAACTCATAGTACATGCTCTGTAACATCCTTTAATATACTGAACCATTATGTTCAAAGTAGACATAATACCTGAAACCTGTCGTGCAGTGCCATTGAGTTCCTTCATGCCGTTGACCTCTCTAAAGACAACACTCTGGCCTGTCTGTAGGCCATGGGGTTGGTTGTCCATGCAGGTTACCACCCCAGGATTGTCCTGTAGGGATAAAGATCAAAAGGAGATTTATTCATCCTCCTTCCAATGTAGCTCATTATTAAAAATTTTAAAATTTTAATAATGTTAAAATTGTATGTTTAATCATTTTTAAAAATTCAATAAAAAATTTAAATTTTTCAGACTACCTTAGTGATACTTTGGATGAAAATCTCCTTAGGCTCTTCTCCTGTGGGATCTGACACCTCAAACTCCTCTCCGAAATCACAAAACACCCGCACACAGATGCCATATGCATCACAGCCAATGAACTGGCAAGGACATAAGGCATACAGTTTAGTTGATACACAGACAGAAGATTTGGTTAATATTTGACTACTTGTGTGTTCTGCATTTATAGGACATATAACCGCTTCATGGACTGTAGACTTACTCTGATCGGTGGTCGTTGTGAGTGGCAGAACTCATTTACTCTCTTCTGTAGGCTCAATCTGGCTTCAGTCAGAATCACACACTGAGGGAGAGAGAAGAGCACACAGTCAGATATTAAAAGTTGCCTGCAGTCTTCAGCAGATGCAGATTTAAAAATAGTCTGTTTTTGAACTGAGATGAATCTAGAAGCAAGTGGCAATAAGCCACAATTTGACTGTAGTAAACAGGTAATGCAGACAACCAATGGGCCTTTCAGTGACTAGATGCATCTTCCTTAAAAGTTTTATCAAATTCTAACAGATGATTTGGCCAGTTATAACCTTTCAAATTTTGGCCTTTACCTGCAGCATTCCCACTGATTTAGACACAAGCTGTGTTTAACCATATTTTGGTAAAAGTATGACTATAAAATTTGACATACACACAGCTGTAAAGAGGATTATGCTTCAGGAAGTTTCTATTGACATTTTTATATTATGTCCACCTTGATATTTTGTCTCTATTGGAATCAAATTTAACGGCTATGAATCCATACTGACATCCCTTGTTCTCCATCAAAGAACAAACTACAAACTTTGCAGTCACCTTACAAGTCTACAAGGTTTTGGGTAGTTTCATACCAAACAAACAACAGAAATTTCTACTCAGGAGGGACTGGGAGCAAGCCATTCAACCCATGGGAAAAGCAATTCCTTACTTGGTACTTTCTGAGAAAGCTGAGATCAGAATTGAGATCCAGAGCAGAGGAAGACATGTCAACATGGACATAAGGGTTCAATTCTGCAACACGATGGCACACCGCCTCCCCCCTGAGGATGGATAAGAATGTGACAAAGAAGAAGAAGACATTGAGTTAGAAGAGTTTTCATGTGTATATGGATTACAGGAAAAGAAGTGAACGTATGATATTTCAGAGTATAGTCAGAGGTTTAAAGAACAGCCGGGCTCTGTGGTGTACGTTACCTTGTCCTCTGGCTCAACACATCCTCTTTGCGAATAAAGAAGTTGGAGCCCAGATCCCCGGTCTCACACTGCTTTGTGTCATGGAGGGTGACTGCCTGTACACACATAGAGCACATGTGTACTCAGATACTTTATGTGCACACGCAAATACTATAACTGTGGGAAATCTAATTCTTAAGATACTGCAAACAAAATACAATGAACAATCATGATGAATGCCTACCTTCACACCAGCCAGGACAATATTCTTTGCTGTGAAACAAAAGTGCTCAGTGTTATGTTATCATGGTGGGTTCATGTGAATACTATGGCAGTAAATATCTTACAGTTCTCTGATTAAAACATGTGTTAGCCTACCTATCTCTATCCCCAGTCCTCCCATTCCACTGAGAAAGACTGAGGACTGGGCCATCTGGTGCATAGCACTGTCTCCCAACACATAGCGCTGGCGGCTACACAGAGAGAAAGGGAGAAAAAGCAAATATGAGTAATTGTGCTACAGCAGTTTCCCAACCTGGGGACTCATGTAAAGGTAAGGTAAATCTGAGTAGGGCTGCAACTAACAATCTTTTTCTAAGATTAAGATGCCAATTATTTTCTCAATGAATTAATTAATTGTTTTGTCTATAAAAAGTTAAGAAATTGTGAAAAACTGGCATTCACTTCTCAGAGCCAACTGTGATGTCTGTCACATTTAACAAATGCCATTTGAGAAGCTGAAACTAGAGAATATTTGGCCTTTTTTCTTGAAAAATAACAGAAACGATTATTCAATTATCAAAATAATTGCAGATTAATTTTCTGTTGATCAATTAGTCGTTGCAGCTCCTCAGCTGAGGGATCACAAGATGTTCAACTGCTAGATAAAATTTAGATTATAGTTTGAACATTTATCTTATTGTTACTGATGAAATATTGGACAGTTTTAGTTCTTTGTGGCTGTAAAAATATTTAAATCATTCTTTGCTTCACACATTAACATCTTAGACATACAGGTACAAAACCTTTAACAAAAGGAAATAGAGGAGCACTAACAGGTTTTCTGCAGGCTTCATCAAGTTAAATTTAAGTCTTTTAAGATATTTTTAGTACCACATAGAATGCAATTTAATACCCTTTTCATGGTAAAAGTATGAAAGGCATCAATAGGAGTGTAATGTGAAAATAATGCCAATTTATTTGAATGTATTTCACATTTTTGACGTTACTAAATCACAGTATATAACACTCATTCCCTATAATATAACCAATTACTCATTAATCATGACCTGGATATGGATAAGAAGCAGAAAAAGAAATGATTAATGGAAGGATAGATTAAGAAAATAAAAATACGTAAATCATTTAAAGGATAGTTTCACATTTTTTCCAAGTCTGTCTTAAAAGACAGACTCCTGTTCCTCCTGTTCATATTGGCTATTAAAAGATGCCCTTCAAATTTGCTTTCAATGCAAGTGATGGAGGCCAAAATCCACAGTCATCCACACAGTCATTTTGTGCAAAAATGCATTTAAAAAGTTGATATGAAGCTTATATGAGGCTTCAACAGTCTGAGTTAGTCATATCAAGTGGGTATCCATCACATTTACAGTCTTTTCATCATAAATTTCCCTCTTTGCGTTTCCCCATTGAGCTGTGGTGAAAGTGCCTTTGGCACTGAAAAGAATGTAACATTGAGAGATATCTACTTGATTTGACTAATTTGAACAGCAGAAGCATCATATAAGCTTCAGATAAGCTTTGAAATACATTTTTGCACTTAGGGAGAACTATGGTTTCTGTCCCCCTTCACTTACATGGGAAGTGCATCATGAAGGGATCCTGTAATGGCCTGTATGAACAGGAGGAATGATTATTATGAAACAACAACAACAACAAACAAACACAAAAAAAAAACGTTTTGATGTTCCTTTGGGTCCCTGACTCTTTTTAAAGACAGACTTGAAAAACTGTGAACACATCCTTTAAGGTCAGAGGTCTGGAACAATACAACTGGGAATATTCCAGCCAAGTTTTGCTAAAATTACATTTAAAAAAAACTTTTATAACTAATATTGCTGCCTATATTTATATTTATATTTAAGTTTTAAATCCCTTTAAGGTCTTTCTTGGAGGACTAAATCAATGTTTTTTAAAGACTTTTCAAAACCTGCAGATACCCTGACCATGTGCAATAACTGCACTGGTTGTTGTGCAGAATAGAGTACTGTCATTTACTGTTTTAACTATAGTGTAACCTATCGTCTCAATCATAATGTGTTTTGGAAGGATAGTCTTACCTGTACAGAGAGTCGTCAATCTCCATCGAGTCTGCAGCCATGCTGGGAGGGGAAGAGGGGAATTACACTGTTTGAGAGATAACGACCCTACCTAGAAGGACATAGAAAAAGTGCACACGGTGGTTAAATAAGCTATCATACTTTTTTATGGTTAGCGGTAATAATTTAAAGACAACGCCCTGCTGTATCTGTAGCTAAACGGCTAACTGTGACTAATGTTAATGTTGTTGACCTGGCAACAGTCAGGTAAGGTAACCAACGTAAAGTAACTCATTAAGTGGCGTCTAAGTTAGTAATTATAAAAATGACTTTGATTAATAATAAGCGTATCTAGTTAGCTCACGCAATAACGCCGGTTGATATCATGAAGCTGCAGAGGAAAGCTCTACGTTAGCAGCTACAGCTAGCATTAAGTGCCACTGCCTGGTGCCGGTGGCGACGACACTTGTCATAAACTCGTTTTTAAAGTTATGACACACACGTTAGGCAACAGGTGACTCCACAGATAAGAGAGCTGTTTGAGAGTTTGAATCGTAACGAGTAATGTGGGAATTGTTGTGTTAATATTGTTAAAATAAGGCAAAAAAAAGCATACGTATCTACCTGTCAGTATGCGCGACAAGCTGAAGCGAATGAATGGCTGTGACTGGTTAAAAACTTGGAGTGGTTCCGGGTTACCACGATCACATGATCAAGGTCATCCAATAGTTTCACATTACTGTTGAGTACTACATTTGGGGTCTTTGACACTTTTGGAAGTAGCCTATTGTATTTTGGATTGAATTATAGGATTTTCTAAGGACAAAACGATCTTAAAGGACGGATTCACAATTTTTCACGTCTGTCTTGGTGCCCAAATGAACACTGAGACGTGTTTTTCTTGCTGTAATCTTTCTTCCTGTTTATACTGAATATTACTAGAACCCTTCATAATGCATTTACAATGTAAGTGATGATGAGGGACAAAATCCACAAGCCTCCATCTGTGCAAAAAATGCATTTAAATGTGGTTCTAAGCTTTTATGAAGCTTCAGCCATTCAAATTAGTCAAATCAAATAGATATCTTTTGACATTACACTCTTTTTAGTGCCAAAGTCCCTCTTTTTGTTACTATTCTTCCACCCCAGCTCAAAGGGGAAACACTGTGAGAGGAAACACAAAGAGAGAATTTTATGCTCATGCTCATGAAGCCTCATATTCTGGACACACTGTGGATTTGGGCCCCATATCCTTTACATTGAAAGCACTTTTGAAGGTGATCTTTCGATAGCCACCAGCACCTGACTATTGTTTTAAGACAGACTTGAAAAATTGTGAATCGTTTAATACTGAGTACAACATTTGGGATATAGTACACTTTAGGAAGTATTTTGGAATGAATTACAGGATTTTCTAAGGATAAAACAACCCTAAATGCAAATCTAAAAACAGGATATTGTCCTCTATTTTCTTTATTTAAACATTAAACATTTTTAAAGGATTTATACATACTAATACAAATCAGCAAGCAAACAATTACCACAGGCCTGTTCCTCACATAAAAACCCCTCAGTATAATGGGAAAATAAAAGAGAAGAGCCATTCTAGGGTACATATTAATGATATGAGATTTATTTTTTGAAAATAGGTCAGAAATGTTGCAAGATCTTATAAAAATTTTCTGGATGATGGTGGTGTAGTCCAGTTTTTTCCATCTAAAGATAATCAGTCATGACGAAAACAATATCTCTACTCTTTTAATATTAGTACAGATAATGAAATATGTTTACCAGTCTACTTATCAAGTCACCTATCTTAAGGATTGTATTTTATTGATGAGACTAAATTGTCATCAAGCAAAGAATTATTTATTTTTCCAATAATATTTAAAAATATCATTGCTAAATTGCAGAAAAAGTCAAAAAGCTAAAAAACAAACAAACAACCAGCTTATTTTCTTTATTTATTAAGCTTATGTATCTTTGTATTATTATATGTATGTGTATCAATGTGCATCTGTGCAGAATAGCAGTGCTAAATTGTTTCACTGACGTGACTATATGTAGCATTTGAAAAGCAGAATAGCATTGTAAGGAACTGAGTAGATCTGGTTCAAGAGAGAGTGCTGAACTGGTTCCAGCCAGAGTTGGAACAGACAATACAAAACAGTGTCCGAGACCTTCACTGTTTAAAGAAACAAAGGTCAATAGCCAAGTGAAACATTTACATCCTACTGACCCATTCTGTGTGATGACGTAAGGAAAACAAAAGTTTAGTGCTATCTTTATTATATTTGTATAAAACTTGTGTCTGTGAATTTGTGTGATTAAGAGGCGGAAAAAATGTCTGTGTGCATCTGTGTTTTAAAACCCACATAACCTGAAGCATAATTGGTCTCTAATTTGGCTTGGTCCTGAATCTGGACAAAGATTTTTGTGATTCATTTGCCTGGAACAGTATCCCTCAACTTGAGACCTCAGAGACACCCTCCCTCTAATCATATTGGTCAAAAACAGACACAGGAACCTCCCCCTGAACTGGAGCCAAAATCATGCACATGCACACAAGAGACTCTGAACTCCAAAGTACCACTTCCATCTCTCGGACATCTGCCCATAGATTCACTCACCCTTTGCAATGTGGTGCAGTCGTGTGGCACTGCGACAGCTCCAGCGGGTCGCTGTTAATTCTTTGAATATCACTGGGGGGCTAACAAGTATCGTGCAGAGGGAGATGTCAACCTTGCCACGGGTATATGTCACCCGACAGATCCCACCTGAGGGTCTGAAGATCCTCCGTGAATCTGGACAGTAAGTCATGGTCTCTTGATAAGTCACTTAAAATTCATGATTTTTATATAGAACATCCTGAATGACCAGTTTATTAAAAAATGTTGCTGATTTGACTAACAGTGTTCTGAATTTTAAAAGTCTGCTTTCTGAAGTTCATCATTTACTTTTGAGTAAACAGGACGGCTGATGTTTGCCCCTAGGTCAGATAAGACTGGTTTAGCCTAAAGGGTGTTCCCCCAAAGCAGAGCTATGAAAGCCTACAGTATGTGATATAGTTTGAGATACTATATTAAGGATCCTTTATATATCTGAAAGGCACTGTGCACTGCGTCTCTTACTGTGTATTTTTGTATCACTTATATGTATTTTTTGTAATGAATTTTAAAAATCCATATCAGCAATACAAAAAAAGGATTTGATCAAGATCTTAAGTCATTTTCTGTTTTCCCAGGGTGCAGTTTGAGCTGTGGGACTCAGATGATGTCCCTGTGCCCAGGAAGGAGCTGCTTCAGAAGGTCAAGGGTGTTGATGGCCTGGTCTGTGTGCTGACAGAGAAGATTGATGCTGAATTGTTGGATGCTGCAGGTCTGAAGATAGCCTTTGAATCAGTTGAATGATCTCAGGACAGTGAACAATCTCTCAGATATATGTGTGGGTGGTGTTATAATCCTGCAGGTCCAAACCTGAAGGTCCTCAGCACCATGTCTGTGGGTTTTGACCATCTCACTTTGGAGGAGCTGAAGAAAAGGTGATTCTGATCTTACTTGTTCCTTACAGTAATTGTATTCAAGACTTGAAAGATTCAGACATTTGATAGTATCAAAAAGGTTACTGTGGCAGAAAGCAATGTGTGTCACTACCCTTCTGCCCTTTGCCCACAAATCTGACCTTTGGAGACAAGAATAAAGGGATAGAAACAACACAGACTGCACCATGTTTTACCTGAATTTTCTTATTTTCCTCCTGAGGGTAATGCCCTCAGAATTAGAAATATGCTGTAACCACATAGAAATTCAATACATGGTAGCTTTAAAACACATGGATAAAAAGTTAAATAAGTCTGTATGTGTCTGCCCCCCCCCCCCCCAAAAAACAAAAAAACAAAAAAAAGACAAAAACAGAGCTCCTAAGTTTGTGTGTGTTCCTCTGCAGAGGGATCCGTGTAGGTTATACCCCTGACGTTCTGACAGATGCTGTGGCTGAGTTGACTGTAGCTCTGCTGCTCACAACCTCCAGGAGGCTCATAGAGGCCACACATGAAGCCAAGACGTAATGTTACACACACACACACACACACACACACACACACACACACACACACAAACACACACTGAGAACCGAGAACACTGGTTTTGTTTTTTCTGCTATTGGTTAGATGTCCTTCTGATGTATTTCTGTTTCTCTCACCTACAGTGGTGGCTGGGGAACATGGAGAACTCTGTGGCTGTGTGGACATGAGCTGGCTAACAGCACAGTGGGTATCCTAGGCCTAGGGAGGATCGGTGAGCATATTTGAAACACTTCAGACTATACATGCACATTACCCTTTATTTAACTGCCATTTCAATACATTTTTAAAATGTAAATCTGTGCTCTAAGGTGTGGCTATTGCTGAGCGGCTGGCACCTTTTAAAGTAAAGAAGTTCATCTACACAGACACAGCCCCCAGGCCTGATCTGGCCAGCACCATCAATGCAGAGTATGGTAAGAATCAGATTCATGACCCATGCCAAGTATTTTATTCTGTTACAACTTATTTTACTCTGTTTCAAAGTCAACAAGGTGGATTATGGGGATTTAGTGTGCTAGCTAATTAAAAGCACAGGTTATTTAATCTCTTTTGACCTTTCAATCCTGATCTCAGTCAAAGATACCCATGAAATGTTTAAATACTATAAATATACATGAATGAAATTTGTTCAAAGGAGAATTTCAGTCAGTTTTCCTGTCATGCCATGTGATGATATCACTGAGCCTCTCTCTTAATCTAGTCTCTATGGATGAGCTGGCAAAGCAGTCAGATTTCCTGGCTGTGTGCTGTGCTTTAACACCAGATACAAAGGAGATCTGCAACAAGAACCTCTTTTCCAAGATGAAAAACACCTCCATCTTCATCAACACAAGCAGGTGCTCCCAACTAAAACACACACACAGTGCTATCACAAAGCATTAGTTCATGTCTCAATACTTTTTTAGCAGGTGAGCTACAGTACCAGTGCTTTTCCTGTATTTCTATAATTCTGGTCTCTGTTGTTTCAGAGGTGGTGTGGTGAACCAGGAAGACTTGTATGAGGCTCTATCCACAGGACAGATTGCAGGTGCCGGACTAGATGTCACTGTCCCTGAGCCCCTGCCCACCAGCCACCCACTGTTTACCCTCAAAAACTGTGGTGAGTCTGCCAGACGTCAGCCTGAACCCAGTTACAGCTTTAAAGGATGAGACTGGTGGTATTCTGTTTTTGTTCATTGTCAACAAATTCCATGAAAAGACTGAAACCAATAATGTGTTAGCTTGTGTTTCAACACTTCATGACTTGCCTTGACCCAGCTTGTCTTTGGACCTCAGTCCCAAGAGTATTGGTTCTGGGCACTGCGGTTTTATTTTGTTTTTTAGTATCAGCTGCTGCTCTGATTATTTCCAGCAGCAGGATAGTGTATATGAGACTGAGACCGTGGGAAGAACATGTCATCCAGTGTGGCTCATGGATATATTGTTATTAGTTTAAGACAACAATCGAGGTCTATGGCACAGACTAATGATCTATGGCAGGCTTTGGCTACTCATACAGTTGGATCAATTCATTGTTGGTTTTTGGTCTATTCATAGTTTTAGAAGATTAAGAGAAACAGAGTATTACCAGATCCTTAAACGGTTTTGATATTTTTAAAGTAACATATTTGCACCATTTCATAATCAGCATGTTCAACTTTCACTGCCTATCACTTGTCTTATGTTCCCTCTTCCCACAGTGATTCTACCCCATATTGCTAGTGCCTCCTATACTACGCGTAATGCTATGTCTGCCATGGCAGCAAACAACCTCCTGCTCGGCCTGCAGGGTAAACCAATGATCAAAGAGCTCAAGCTGTGAGAGGGAACTGGCTGAATACTGGACCATTAGTTCAACTCACGTACCAAATTGCTTTTCTTTAGAGGATTGAGATAAAAACTTTTCTTTTTTTAATGGTATGTTTCCTTATTTCCTTTATTTCTGACTCTTCAGTCAACTCAACATCAATAACAATATTCAATTCTGTCTTATTCTTGTATAATCTCTTTGCTACCTCATAAAAAAATGTCACCAGCAACAAAATTGAACTTCATTGTCTTTTTAATCAGTCTATACAACAACTGAATATACTATACAATCTTCATAGCCTTCAACAGTAAAGAGACAAACACTTAGTCCTCTTGTGGTTACAATGTTAGTTATACAGGAAAGAAAACAACACAGAAATCTTTCAGTTTTGGCATTTTATCATCAAAAGCTCAGCTTTTCAAGCTACAAGGCGCAAGGCAGTGACTTTAATCATCAATTTAGGCCATCTATATACTTTTCAAAAATATTTTGGCATATTCGAACAGGGGTAATACAGTGCATTTTTGCAGAGATTCACATTAACTGTTTATGCAACAGTATTAGAAGACAGCACCATAATAATTCATAAGAGGCCACTGTGTGAGACAGGGAAGCCATTTTGGAGGATCTCAAAAGGATATCACAGCTCCATAATGAGAGAGGAAGCTGAATAAGAGTAAGCAACGCAGAGGAACAGAGGTCAGATTTGAGGTTTAACCATCAGTTGCCGAGCTTTTAACGACTTTACTGTTAATTACTGGTGGACAAGGGCAAACAGGTTAGCTTATGTTTACAGGGAGAACGTCTTACAAGGCAATTATTCTTCTAAAAAGTCAAGATTAACCATTAACATATGTGTCAAATAAATTTGTCATTTTGTACAGACTAACAGTGTAATGACTCTACAGTACAATAAGGTGCCGACTATGGAAGCAATGACCATGTGATTCTCATTGACAGTGTTAGGTGACACAATACAGCAAGCAGTTAATGTATACAAAAAGGCAAACATGTATTTACAGTGTTACTTTTTTCATTTTGGTTCACTTAAACAGAACTTTACAACACTGCATGAACACTGATTTCAATTAACCAACTGACTACCGATGAAGCTGCTCTTCTTTACAACCTGTAGTAGGCCAGGCATCCTAATCTAGGTTGCTGTAAAATTCCTTCATATGCTGGATTTGCTGTTTTTTTCCCCTCTAAACTGCATATTTGGATTCCTTCTCAGCATGTTTGTTTTTTATGAGCCTTGCACAATTAGTCAGGAGTATTCACAGACAGCACAGCTACATAAAAACAAATTAAAACAAAACTTGACAAGAAATCCTTCACTGGGTTTTTTTGAAATTGTGAAACATAAACACGTTACACTCATTATATATGAGTCTATCCTGTACAATGATTCATCTGCTGAGAGGAACGGAAATGCTAAAACTGCTGGCTTACATACACTTGAGAGCTGGTAGAGTTGGATAATTGCAATACAGCAATGTTTTCACATAGTTCAACATTCCAGTAAACATATTGGTTATACAAAAAGAATGATTTGTCTAAGTGCTTTTGTAACAGATGCAACATTAGATGTATAAGACACATGTATAAAGCACTGATATCAAGTACAGTAGCAAACTTATACACAATGTTTACTTCTTCTTCATGAGTTGTTTTGTCTCCTCTCCAAGAGAAAAATGACGCAAAACACAAATGTGCAATATTTACATTTCTGAAGCACTTTTCAACCCACGCCAACCTCAACAAGCTGCAGACAGTTCTCTGCCTCTCAGCACGACTTAATTGCCCTTTCTTTCAAAGATCTTTTTCATTGATTGTCAATAAAGAATAGAACCGTCACTGAAGAAGGAAAAGATTTTTCTGAAGTTTTTCTGAACAACACTCATCTGTGTCACAACCCATCCATCTACCCAAACAAAAACAAACACACAGACAACAAACATGCAGCTGACCACAGAAGATATATTCTAAATTATGGATACATGACGTCATTGCCCTTTAAACAAACAAACAAACAAACAAACAAACAAACACACACACACACACACACACACACACACACACACACACACAGTACACTGTCAGTAAACTTGTTGGCCACAGCTGAACTTGTGGGCACTCCCAGTCAATAATCACTGAGAAGTCACTTTAATGCCATAACTAACATAAAAATCTAAACAAATTGCAAGTTTTACACATCGTGACACAAAATAAGGTGCATTTACAATGCTTTTTACTGTGAAGTTGTTATCTCGCATGGCATTACACTGCAATGTTATTTCAATATTTCTTTTCACAAGAAGAGACTTCAAGGCCAAGTCAGTGCAGATGATACCAACTGAGTCATTGCTCATTTTTTGACCTCCTTAAACAATGTAACTTCCTTCTAAGGTCTATAGCTCTGCCTGGCAAACACTAATAGGGCAAGAGCATGAAGGAGCAATTCAAAGTTTCTCATTTATCCAATATTTGTACTTACAAACTACAGGTATAAATGTATCTAAAGACATTTATTCCCATAGTCAGATGAAGTGAGGTGGTGCAAACTGAATTATTTTACATGTTCTCAACTCTAACTGAGCTTAGTAACGCGACCAATGATGGTAATTCATAGGTGGTTGGACTGAAAGGCAACTAAAGAGGTCAAATATCTCACAACAATTTGACTTTGCTTGATTCAGTGATTGAATATGTGTGAATATCTTAAATCAACTACTGAGAACTGTTAAACTATTTTTTAAGTAGCTCTTGTCCTGGTTAAAAATGCCTCTACTTTGTTTTTACTTCAGTAAATATAAGAATCACGTATACGTCACCTGGCCAGTTCATCACATTGTCACTGCAACACTGAATTACTTATGTATTTGACTACCCTTGCATGGAACAAAGGCACAGCCAGTATGCAC
Organism: Euthynnus affinis; assembly: GCA_029490765.1. Classification (NCBI taxonomy): domain Eukaryota; kingdom Metazoa; phylum Chordata; class Actinopteri; order Scombriformes; family Scombridae; genus Euthynnus; species Euthynnus affinis. Next base: position 20,364,123 of record CM055838.1, read on the forward strand.
AGTTAGGATGAATCAACAGTCTGATGTGAGATGCTGCTACAAATTTTCCAAATGTGCAGTGAAAAATCTACACATAAGCACAATATTTTACATGTTATCTGCAGCTGCCATTATCTATACACACTCAGATTGAGTGTCAGAATGACTGAAGCAAATTTGCTTCCATAACAACAATATATATTTCAATGGATCTAAATTTCACTTCACTTGTTAAAAACACAATATAGCCAACAGTGTGGCAGCTTTAAAAGCCGAGCCTCGACTGGACCCGGTTGCAGTGTGCAAAGTCCAAGGGCAGTATTTACTGATACTACTGGAAAATCATCATAATACTACATGATACTAAAGGACAGTATACAGTGTTTATCTGTGGTACTCTATAATGAATCTACAGTAATAATAAATGAGGCGTTTTTGTTCTACATCTCTATAATCTTGTTATAAACAAAATGTGTTTACTGTAACTTTGACTTGGTGGTGTGCGTATCTCCTGGAAAAAAACTGTATGATTACATTATCATTCCTGTCTTTGGTCTGTGATCAGGACTGATTAGTTGCTGCTCCGACACATTTCAGAAAAATCTAAACGCTTTTGAGACTTTTAATCGGGGAAAACTGGAAAAAAAAATCCAGTATAATTGGATTCAGCCTATCACTGATTCCCTGTATATTCATCCTTTCGCCCCCACTTGGCCCTACAGCAGGGCGTTGGACATGTTACTGTTCTGCCAGCGCAGACAGGTGGTCTTGGAATGCTTGTACAAGTGAGAAGACTGGCTGAAGCGCTTTCCACACTTGAGACACGCATAGGGCTTCTCTCCTGTGTGGACGCGGATGTGTTTCTTGCAGTCTGTCAAGGTGAGAAAGGTTTTGCAGCAGATTTTACAGGCGTATTTCCGAGCTCCCTCAACCACCAAGACATTGTGCTCCGACAGAGCCTTCTTGCACTTGGATAGGACATCTGCTGAAGCTCGGGTCAAGTGAGGGGGGAGGGATGTGGGCCTGCCACTGTTCATCTCATACCCACCGCTCTCGTTGAGGAGCAGGGGACTCGCCAGACTTGATGAGGAAGAAGCGGAGTCTTGGAGAACACCACCTACTCCTTCTTCTCCTCCCATGCTGCCAGTTATTTTTGGAGCAATACGTCTGTAGCCTGGATAACCTAGAGTTGTGGTGGTAGCTCCTCCGGCTCCTCGTGAGGGTCGCCCAAGTGAGTGAAGCCCCAGACTGGAGCGCTGGAAGTCCAAACCAAATGGATCTACCCCTCCACTTCCCCCACTTCCTCTGGGGGTCCCCAAGCCGTCATGAAGTGGGCGAAGGAACAGAGAATCAGCCTGCAGGTTATCTCCAAAACTGTTGCGACTCTCGCCACTGTGCGGACCTGACTGCAGAAGAGAGGAAGAGGCAGAGCCAGCCGGCTCAGCAGCTTCCTGTCTCAGCAGGAAGTGATGTGCGACTGCATCGCCAGTTGTTGTGTTAGGGAGGTCATCCTCTCCACCAATCAACCCTGCATCACCACTTCCAAAATCCTTAGGGCCGAGGAAGCTAGAAATACTAAAACCGGGTTTGCTATTCAATCCGTTATTACACCCAAAGCCTCCTCCGACTCCGCTGCCTCCTCCCATGCTGCTCTTAAGGAGGAGCTGGGAGCTGGGCTGCAGCAGAGAGTCAGAACTGGGCTGGGTTTCAGAAGTGAAGCTGCGGTCGCTGCTCTCTGGGCTCAGCTCTACCTTCTCCTCCTCCTGGCCCCCAGGTTCAGCCGGGTCACTGCCTTCAGCCTGCGATGTCACGTCGCTGATTTCGTCAGTAGGTTCAGGTGAGCTTAGTGGCTCTCGTTTAACCACCACCTGCGTAAAGAAGCGACCAGACTAAATTAGAGCAAAGTTTTGTATGTGCGTGATGTATAAAATGATTTTGTGAAGATCAGACAATGAGAGTTAGTTACTTTGACACATCCTTACCTTCTGTTCTTCGGCTTCCTCCTCCTCGGTTCCTGATTTTATCTTCACCCCTGCTCTGTTGTCTTGGTGGTCCCTGTCTTCCATGTCCTCCTCCTTGCCCACCCCACCCTGCATTCTCCCCAAGTCCTCCCCATCACAGTGCCCACTGTCGGACTGGCTGGGCATTTGAGGGTCATCTTGGGAAACCCCTACTCGGCCAGTAATCGCAGCATCCAATTTGATTTCATCCTCCATCTTGTGGGAATCCGGGGAGAGTAGTGCTCCTTCCTCTCGCTCAGCATTCACTCCACCTTCTAACAACCCAAGGTTGGGAGCAGAGGGGCGCTGCCTCTGCCTGGGTCTCTCTTCTGACAGGCCCAGGGCCAGAGAGGGTTTACGTTTATGGAAGCGTCGGATAGGGAAGGAGGCTCTCTGCTCCACCGTTCTACTGCCAACGACATTTCCCACCCCATCCTCCTCCATCCCACCTAAAGCGGAGCTCACCAAGCTGAGCCCCAGCTGCTGCAGCATGAAGGAGCGCTGCAACTTCGACGTAGCAGAGTTTGCTGCGAGATTAGTGTTAGCGGCCAGAGAAGGGTTCACTGCTAACTCCGCTACTTGCTGCTGCTGCCTGTGCCTCTGCTGCTCCTGCTGCGGGTGGTGGTGGGTGGGTCTGTCAGATGAGGGGGACATAGGCAGTGTGCGCGTGGTCAGGTAGTGTTTACAGGCCTTGACTACATTGTTGAGGTGCAGGTGTGAGGCTGCGAGGAGGATGTCCATCACATTGCTTTCCCCCAGCATCAGTGTTGAGGTGTACATCATGTCCACCAGAGCAGCAAAAGCTTCAGCTGTCACCACCTGCATACACACACATGTGAAACAGTAGCAAGACAGATTTTAAGACATGTCAGTATTTTTTTACCGAAAGATTACCACTTCGATTATTATCTGAAGCTGAACATAATCATCATAACACTCTGTTTTATCATCATCCTCACTCTCTTTTACACAACATCATTAAGATCCTAACCTCACTGTCCAGCTGGATCATATTCATGCTGGCATCTCCCTCTGCGACGGTGAACAGCGCTCTGAAGTGGGTGCTGCAGGCTGCCAGCACTGAGCGGTGGGCCTTGAAGTGTCGGCTGCCGACCACGATTACACAGTCACACAGCTGACCGTGGACACGCTGATAGTTTAGCTGCTGGAAGATTTGCTCAAAGTGGCCTGGGAAATCCATGGCCCTAAAGACAGAGGCAGGCAGAGGGATAAATAAAGGCGATGGGCACAATCAAATGACTGCAAAGCTTAATTGATTAGTTAACTGACAGAACATTCATCTACAACCATTTTGATCCCTGAATAAACAAGCCATTTGAAGCATAGAGCAAGATTTGAATTTGCTAACATTTTATAGACTTAATGATCAGTCAGTTGTCTACTAACTAATCCACAGATTAACTGATAATTAAAATAATTAATAGTTGCAGCCCTACACATTTATACATAACAGAGGATCAAAATGAGGGAAGATACTATAAAATATTTTATCATACAAAAAGGTGTGTTTGAAAACAGGGTTTTGCATCCATAACCTTAGTTTTGCAAACTTGTACATTTATGTGTTGTTAGGTAGGCGTGGAGTAAAGGTGCAGTTTAAGTCAGTTATCATGTGATAATTTTTTAACTACCAAAGGCAGTTCTGTTTATAGTGGTGTGTGAGGAAGAAATACACGAAAATACAGTGGGATTATTAATGAATGTTCAGAACCTTTTTTCATGTGGGCTTTCCCCACTACAAATTAAAAACATACTGTCAACTGATACATAAAATACATAATTAACGTTACAACTGCATTTATTACACAATAGCTACAGAGTGGAGCTCTCTGCGCTGTGATCACCTTAACATGTTTACTGAATAGCTAGAAGTGCACTGGCTAACACTGGACCGGTTAGCTAACTTATACGAACAACCTAGCGACATAGCAAACACAGCATCCTGTTGCTATGACAGTAATTTCAAATAACCAGTTTTAACTCACGTTACCTTGATTTTTTTCCCCCCCGAAAGCGCAGGTAAGAAGAAGCAGAACAAGGCCCTGGCCACAAACTGACAAGGCTAAAGTTAGCTGGCTAGAAACCAGCAAATTGCTTGTTAGCTGTTGAACAGAAGCAGTCACATGCGGTCACCTGGACGGACCGTCTGTCTAAATCAAAGTTGGTTTCTTCCATCAATTGTAGCTATCGCTTGCTAACATGTCTGCAGCTATGCTCCACGTCCCCCCGGGGGGTCAGTCTGTGGGCTGTGGGGGAGAAAAAGCAGCCGAGCAGTGATGGGTCTTCACTAACGGTAAGTTAACTGTTTCGCTCCAACAACGGTGCAAACTGTCAGTTTCGCCCCGAAAAGAACAAGTAATCAATAAAAACCGTTGGTAAGACAGATACCACTGTTAAAAATATCCCGGAACAACGTTCATGTGCTGTAATTTCTAATAATGTACCCCCCTCAGACGGGTTTTTCCAGCCAGACTCACAGGGTGGCGCTGTGCTTCACTTCCATGTCCATGACCTCGCCGGGGTGAAAGACTGCAGTTCTGCTTGATAGTTAACTCATCCATTTTCACCAGATGATCTCACCCTAAGGAATCTCATCTACCTACTCAACTACCTTCTCATATATGTTATACATTTATTTTATTATCGCCCGTGATCAACTAAACTTTGGATAGATATACAGGAATTTATTTTTATTATATTATTTACAGCATTTTAATTAATAAACCTATGTCCTCCACTGTGATTTTTGATAGAATTTAGTTTATAGCTTTGAGACGGAATGGAGCATGTACATTGTTGTTTTATGATTTTGTTGTTGTTGTTTGTTGTTTGTTTATTTTGTTTTCTTGGTAAATTTTTTGTGTTTCTTATTTATAGGCTATATTTTTTGTCATTTGGAGTAGAGTTTGTATGTTATGTACTTTGATCAATGTGCTGAATATGTTTAGATGTTTGGTGATACATAAAAATAAAAAAACATCTTTCTAATATGAATGCTAATATTTATAATATAAAATTGAAACATTCTAATGCAGCTACTTTACAAAGTAATTCAATTACAAAATACATGTCTCTAAATTATATTTATGACACAGCCCAACTATCTATCAGCTGGCAGGATAATTATCCAAAAACAGTGAGTTACATGTATACAAACAGATTTCAGCCCTTATTAATACTACTGATGCTACTATTTATTAAAACATTACTCTATAAATAATTATCTAAGAGTAGAAAGAAGCTTTATTGGGAGAGGATGAGGGGATGGGCTTGGAAAATGGAGAAGGAACAAGGGAAATGGGAATTTTGAAGTTAGAAGTGTGAGAGAGAAACTATGTGACTGGAGTGTAGATTTGGGTCATGATAGTGTTCCTGGATCATGTAAGTAAGCCAATATTTACCAAACCTTTACAGTGCAAGAATTGCGGGAAGTTTGGTCATAGTTGGTGAGTTTTCCATATTTGGTAAATGTCGGGAGAATGACTGTGCCTGGCCACAAACTGACAAGGATAAAGTTAGTTGGCTAAAGACCAGCAAATTGCTTGTTAACTGTTGAACAGAAACAGTTGCATACGGTCACCTGGACAGACTGTGTGTCTAAATCAAAGTTGCTTTCTTCCATCAATTATAGCTTCTTAGAAATGAGAGAGCCTCAAGGAAGACAAAGAGAGAGAAAATTGATTCATCAAGTCATAGTGAGAGTGAACATGAAAGAGTACATGGTTGGAATGAAGATTGGTGGTTTGAAAGAAGGTGCTGGATGTGGAGCTTTGTCAGAAAAGCACACAGTGGGAAGATGGATTAACAATGAAGTGGGCGCAGTTAAACTGATCGACATTAAACATTCCAGCTTGATAGCCGTCAAATGTATGTCAAGGATACAGATGGAAAAAAACTTGAAAATCTTGGTGTTGGGCTCTGGGATGGATATGTACCGAATGGCATGTTCTCCACTCAGCAAGAAAGCTCCAATAAAGGGTGTTATTGATGGAGTCGCTTGGAGGGGGGATACAAGGAGATTTAAAGAGTATAAAGGGGTGACAGACAGATAGAATGAAGAGGTGTAACAAAGTAGTTAATGAAAAATATGAAACTACATCTGTTAAGCTTCACTTTGATTTGAAGCTCCTGCCTGATAGAGTTCTTGGATCACGTGTGGTACCCAGTAAGCCAGTTTGTTTCCCATCCTTTGCAGTGCAATAATTCTTGGAAGTTTGGTAATAGTTTGTTTATATGTAGAAGAGAGTTTTCCACGTGTAATTATTGTCAGTAGTCTGATTGTGAAAGAGACTGTGAGAAGGATCCAGAGTATCTTGTTTGTAAAGGTTATTATGCAGCGTGGGAGGATAACTGTCAAAACAAGAGAAGCAGAGATAAATATGGTTAGATCTAAGAAGCTAAGGAGGGCACATTATTCAGAAAACATGATGAATTTTGTTTTTCTAAGGATCACCTGGCGTGAAGTGTTTGGCCTTTTTGGCAATGGCAATTAACTGCTGGAGTATAAAGAAAATCTGAGAAAACTGACATAATTGTAGATGCAGCGAGGAGATTTCTGGGTGTTATGGGAGTTTCTGGAGAAGGTGGGCAGCAGCTGTTGCGAGAAGCTTTTAGTTTCGCTCAAACACCTGAAAAATGGAGAAGTTATAGCAGAATGGGAAATGGCTGGGGAGGGGTTATTATTATTTAATTATATTATTTAACAGCATTTTAATGAGTAAACCCATGTCCTCCACTAACATACATGGATTGTTGATAGAATTTAGTTTGTGGATTATTTTAGACTGAATGGAGTATGTACATTATTATGTTATGAGTTGTTTTTGGTTTCATTTATAGTTATTTGATGAGTTCCCTGAACAAACATAACTCATTTCTTATTTCACTTGTTTGTTTTCTTGGTAAATATATGTTTTTACCATTATTGTGAGATATTTTATTATTCATATATTTTTTGTCATTTGGAGTAGAGTTTGTATGTTATGCACTTTGAAGTGGGCGAATTTAATCTGATTGACATTTAATGCTCCAGCTTGATAGTCGTCGAATGTATGTCAAAGATGTTATGCTTCACTTTAATTTGAAGCACCTGCCTGATAGAGTTTTTGGACTACACATGCAAGAATTTTTGGAAGTTTGGTCATAATTTGTGTATGTGTAGAAGTCACTTGCAACATGTGGTTAATTTCAGGAGTCTGATTGTGAAAGAGATCGTGTGAAGGATCCAGAGCAGAGCACCTTCTTTGTACACCATGCATGTAAATCAGGCTTAAATCCAAGTAGGAGTTTACACATGAGGACGTAGATAAGAAATATTATTCTGTTATGCTTCACTTTGATTTGAAATACTTGCCTGATTCCCGGATCACACTGTGGGAAAGATGAGTGTCTCATTCAGAAAGGGAGTCATGCAGCGTGGGAGGCTTACTATCAAAACAAGTATGGGAGGCCAAAATAATTAGAGTTAGATATTTGAAGAGACTTAAGCATGAGGAAGAAGTGAGAAATATTGTGATGTGAGAGAAGACGTTCAGGAGGACAAATCATAGATTTGGCATAATGATACTGTCGGAGTAGAAAGAAAATCTGAGAAAAAAATTATGTAATTGTAGATGCAGGAAGGAGATTTATGGGTACTGTGGGCGTTTCTGAAAATGATGTGCAGCTGTTGTAGAGAGAAGCTTTTATTATTACGTTACAGCAGAGTGGGAAATGAGTGGGAAGGGTTTATTATAATTTTATTTAGTCAGTGGAGAGTTTAGTGTAATTCCAGTAGATGGCGGTAATGCGACATTTTGGACGCCGACCGCCACTAACAACCAACGAAAGAAAAGTAGAAAGACGGTCCCAGCGCTCAGTGCAAATCATAGACTGTATAAAAGTATGTAAATGCAAATACATCCATGGCTCAGTAATGCAAATACATCAATGACTCAGTGACGTGCTCTTATTATACATCCATGGTATGTGAACCCGAACGAGAATCCTGACGAAGGCGGAAGTACGAGGGAGTGAAACCTCTTGCAGCGCCCTCAAACACATGACAACAAGTATGGCTACCTCCTGCTCGTTAGTGTGTTGTGGAGAGGAGCGAGAGTCCGATAAAGCAGTTATAGGTGACTGTCTCACATTTGTTGCCTGTGGAAACTTGTTAGAAGGAAATTTTAATCGCAGTCATGGCAGTAAATGCCAGGTCGTGCGTACCTTCTCTATGAAAACACTAATTTTCGTCTCACACGTGGTTGATGGCTACACTGCTACTTGTTAAGTTTTGTGCTATAGTTAAGAGTCCACAAACGTCGCGAAATGATAATAATACTATTAATGACGTATTTGCTTCATGTTTATGTAATGTACATATGTGTACCATCAAAAATGTGTATATTGTGGCTTGAAGCGCGAGTATTGACCAATTGTTCATTATATTTCTGCGTCTCACAGTCCGCTTTTCAAATGGCAGCGTCAAAAATGCAGAGACACTGGATTTTACGATGTACAAGAATGCAGATGAGAGTAACCCAAGGAAAAAAAGCAGACGGATATTGGTAAGAACATTTCATGATTTTTTAAATAAAATGACTATTAGTCAGTGTGGCTCGGCTTCCAGTACGTTCATGTCAGTGTTTGGTGATTTTTTTCCTTCTATCTAGGTCGCTGAATCAGACAGGCTGTCCTATGTCGGAAATAATTTTGGAGCAGGATCCTTAAAATGCAACAGTCTTTGCAAGTAGGTGGATTTTGGACTCACAAGAATAAATCTGTGCAGGAAATTGTGACTGTACCCAGAACAGCTGTGAAGTGAGTTATTGAGTGATGCTTGATAAATGTTATCTGTTAGGTATTATGTGGGAGTGTTGGACAAACAGACCATGCAGATGGAGGTACACAGCGCTCAACTCTTCAACATGCAACCTCTTATACCGGGTATAACAAATAAGAACTGAGATAACATTACTTGACAGATCATTCAGCTATTAAGTTGCATACATTAACTCAACAGAGTTGTTTTTTGTTTTTTTTTGACTTTGCATTATTTTGTCACCAGGAGAGGCAACAGAGGCAAAACCCCAAGACACTACACAGACCTACAGAGACAAGGTACCACTGTTTCCCCTTTAAGAGGTGACTTAGCTAGAATAAGAATAAATTTGGTATTAATATCTCTATCTTATGTGTCTGTTTTCTCTTTAGGTTGACTCTCTGATTGAGGCATTTGGCACCAACAAACAGAAGAGAGCTCTGAGCTCTCGCAGACTGAATCAGGTGGGCAGTGATACTCTCCATCAAGCAGTGGCTAAGGCTGCCAACAGTGTGATTGACCAGAAGGGTCTGGAAGGTAAGCTTTATAGTCATATTGTCTAAGTCATAGGTATAGACACCAATTGTCTCAAAATGAACATGTAGTTATGTGTGAATTCACTTCACACGAAAAGAGAGATTGGTTAATAAAGGAAGAAGAAGGATATTCTAACCTTAGATTTCTTGGTGCTTTAGTCATCATCTTGCTCTCCGTGTGGCTTTGTGTGTGTTTCCTCTAGTTTGTAAATTGGTTTTTCTTCTGTCTCTTCTCAGCTCTGCAACAGGAAGTGGCTGAGACAGAGTCCCAGGCAGACATAGCTCTCCACCTGCCACCCTGCAATACAGATGCAGATAAACCTGAGAATGTTTACCTATTCGACGATCGTATCCTATTCAATTTTGTGTGTGTGTGTATTTGCCAGTGAGAGAATGCAAGAATTGGAATTGTAGATTGTGGATTGGATCAAATTAGATCAGACTTGATATACTTTTACTATTGATTCCTTAAACTAAAATAGTCACCACATGCCAACACATACGACAGGAAAAATCATAAAAACAAAGACGGACAAAGCCAGAATAAAACAGTCTGAAAGACAGCACTTGACACATAGATGAGTAATGTTATAGAAATGCAAGTCAACAAAAACTCCTTACAGTGCTGACAAAGCAAATAAAGATACAAAAGACCTAAGTTTGGAACACTTTAATGACTTGATCAAGGAGAAATACAGAAGCCGTGTTTCGGTTCAGTCTGAACCAGCTGTCTGCACCACGCCATCTCAAGGTCATTCTGACCTTGGTTTGCCTGTGAGGCTCCTGCTTATCAAAGCAATGTATACAGCTTTCTTCTGCTTGAGAAGACAGAAAGTACAGCTTGACCTCACTAACTTTGTCACGCTTGAGAAATGGAAATTTTCATAGAAATAGCTAACAGTAATAAATAATCATAAAACATGAGCAGCTGTGAACTTTCCAATCTGCTAAAAACAATATTGAGTGGGTGTTCTTCATCATTTGGAATTATATTTTAATTTTGCTATGTCTTCTAAAATAACCTCTGAGGGATATTGCATTATTGAGTTATTGAAAAGGTGTGCTTTTTCTCATCTTGTTTCCCTAGGATGAGACTGACCCTTTTTAAAAGAACTGAAAATCTCCACCTCTTGACCATCAATAAAAACAGGATTAAAATCCTCCCTTTTTTTTTACTTAAAGTTGTTAATCAGCTCATTTGTTTTACAGTTTTGCACCATTTAATAAAAGAGTTGACCTCATCTCTGTAAGCAAGCTAAACAAGGCAGAATCATAAAGTAGATATTATAGGTGTGTGTAAAGCTACAACTGTGTTTGTTTTTGTTTGAGTTCCTTATTGATATCCACAGTCCTGAGTCCAGTGGAGTTTGGGGCTTTAGAGCAGGCTGGTTCCAAGATGGCAGCGCTCACCCCTGAAGAGCTGCAGAAAATGAAAGATGATGGAGGGTAGGACGACAGAGGGCTCACATTTGCTAAGATATTTTTTTTCAGCTGCATGTTGCTTGCTTGCATTCATAATTTTTGATTGTACCTTCTTTTTTCTTTTAAGGTGCCTGTCTGTGGTGAAGCACCTGGAAAATATGCCAAGTGTAGGAGAAGCCAGAGAGAAAACAATCCGCTGTGCCTTTTACCTTTCAGTACTCCTCCAACTGGCGCGACAGAAGAGTATCACCCGCAAGTGTGAGTCATCTCTACTTTCTTTTCATCATGTGTGTGCCCAATATGTGTCTCTAATAGTGATTTATGTTTACATGTATAGTTGGCCAGGAGGAAGGCTGCCCTCGCATCATTCAGAGCAAACTATTCAAAACATTCACAGTGGAGACTTTCAACAACGGAAGGTATGACGGCTATAGAGCTTTTGCACATATTGATCATTTATTGATATAAAATATTTGTGGTGGTCATACTGTGACATTTCATTTTATTGCCACTATTTGATTTTGTCATTTAAACAATTCTTTAAATTTTTCATATTTTCTGATCACCTGCAGCAAGTCTATTTTATTTCTGTCACCCATAATCACACATTTGTCTCAAAGGGCTTTACAATCCATACAGCATACCTCTGTTTTTACACTCTCAATTCAGATCAGAAAATGGGTATAATTGATATATTTGTTGTTCTACAGATTATTGATTTGGCTACTCAGTGTTGCATACAAACACACATGCGTTTTATTACACCTTTTAGGGTCCAGAACATGTTGTCGGCTTCAATGCGTGCCAAATTAGCAGCGTACTGCCTGGCTCTGCTGTTGCATATGGGTCACATGTCTGCTGACCTCACATTACTGCACCGTGACCTGGGGATCACTGAGGCCAGGTAAGGAGAAGGAGGAAAAAAAAAAAAAGAAGAAGCTTATTGTTGTGTTGCTGTATTATACACATATGGACTCATGATCATCCCACCACATACAACAGTCAATATGAGTTGAAATAGAAGATCTGCCTGTATACAGTAACTGATGAATATGTCCTTCTACAGGATGATTGAAGTTGCAAAGTCGATGGGACTGACCCTAAGTAAGTCGGGCCGGGGGAAGGCTGGCGACGCCGAACTGCAAGACGAACACAGACACGCCTCACTTGTTTTACCTCTGGTCAAATATGATCAGTTCATGGAGAGAAGGAAACGCAAGAAAATGCACTGAAGACTGCCAGAGGAGAAGAATTGGATAAAGTGAGAACTGTAAAAAAAAAAAAAAAAATTGGAAATGCCACAAAAACTTCTGTAACTGTTTATTAATGTATTTGGTAAACAAATAAATGATGACCTTTGAATTATACATGATGTTGTTACTTAATGCTCTCTGTGCAAGATACAAAGAAGCTGAGTAATGCGCTGTAAACAAGTTCTAGATGACAAAACATCTAGCTTAGACAGTTAAAACGTATAGGCACATCTGTAGACATCACATATTGCACACTGAACATTTTTTTTCATTCTATGACTATTACCTGGTGAGTGTGTGTGTGGTTATGTGTCATCATCCCTCATTGAATTTCATGCAAGAAGCCAAGGAAAGCTGAAATACGTTACTTTTTATAACAGTATGTCATGATTCAAAAACACAGACTCACCAGGTAACATGACAGCTCTGTGCAAGAGGCAGAAGCTAGAGTTTAGCTTTTTTTTTTTTTTTGCATATACACCTCACATTATGACAATTCCTCTAGCTACAATTATCGATTGATTTAAAAAATAAATAAATAAAAAGTCAAACAAGGCACAGCTTGACTTTACAACATGGTTGAAGCTGCTTTGACTCCTGTTAGGATTTATAAATGTGCACTTCCTAACCAGCAAGTCTGAGGCGCACTGACGAAACAGAAGTCTACAGTTAATTATATACATAAATATGAAGTCAGTATGTAAAAGAGAACATTGAATTAAAGCTTTAGTATGGAAATGATTCAGATGTAGGATGATGACAATGCTTGAGTGCATTGGCATTTCATGGTAAAATTAAAAAAAAAAAAAAAGAAGTCTGATTTCAAATATACAAAGCGTGCCATCATAATGTAAAGGAAGGTGGATAGCCACTTTAGTGGTTATAATCGGCACAGCTTCTTTCTTCTTGGACTCCACTCAAATGGGAGGGCATCATGGAAGATCGTCTTTGAGGTCGGAGTACAGAAGAGTCCAGTACGCACTGGACCAAATGTGACCAGATGCTGACCTCTTGGCAAGGTCATTCATATTGTTTCTTTGTTTTTAAGTGCTTGCTGTTTTTCACAGAATGGAGCAAAACATGCTTCCACTGTGGCAACCACTCTCCACAGTGGCACTGATCCTTGTCGTCATGGAAATTCCAAGTCGGGAAGGATATTGGGACGAGGAGAGTCCAGAAGGGGAGCTGGCCAGTGGACGAGGGGGAGGGTTTTCTAAAACCCAGGGGGGAGCAGATGTACAGCTATTAAATGCAAAGAGACAAAAGAAACAGATGATGAAGTTATTTTTCATAAAAAAATGTAATACAAAAATCAGGAGCAGTGCGAATGATAAGCATATGAATAGCTGAAGAAAAGGCAGAAAGAGCAGACAGCAAAGCTACTGATAGTCTTTAAATCACTGGCACTTTCTGTTGGTTGCCTAGTTACCTGTTATTATGTCTTAGAATACTATTGTTGCGCAACACACAGCTCTCATTGCCAGGATCCATATGTAGCAGTGTTTTTTTATTTCCAGGGTGGCCCTGGAATAACAGATTGTCATGGATGGCACCTTTTACTGGCCCCAGCACAGCGATGCCACAACCCTGTGCTGGTTGGACACGGTTGCGCAGTACCTTAAGATAAAAAATGATTTGTTAACAGTTCAGTGAATAGATAGAGTTGAAAGTATTTTTAGAGACTAGAGTTACTGTATTCATGCCTTGCTCCATCTCACCTTGATATCAGCACTGCCAGAGACCTGGATCCCATATCCACGGTTTCCAACCACATCATTCTCCACAATCTGCCCGTTTCCATTGAAACTCACACCGTGGCCACAGTTTTCATATATGCCATTACCACGAAGCTCCACCCTGCAGTCTTTCTCCACCGTAATGCCACCTCGACCATTTTCAAGAACACAGTTTGTAACCAGACGGGTCAACTGACTGCTCTGCAGCACGCCAATGCCGATTCCCCTGTTACTGTTCACAAGGTTAGCGAAAACATTGAGCGGCTCGCTGCTCTTCACATACAGGCCAACCGCTACAGAAAGATGGAGAGAACATTTAGAGATGAAGAGTGAGTGACTCTTTGTATTTGACCCAGCTTGTGCATATATTACCTCCATTGTAGCTCATGCAATTGCTCTCCACCAGTGCCACGCTGATGGAGCGACGGGCAGAGTGGCGCTCATCCTCGCTGTCCAGGTCGCTCTCCCATGCAAACATTTCCCCCTCCTCATTCAAATTCTCCTGCCCTTCCCTGTCTTCTCCTTCTACTCCCCTCCTTTCCCCACGGCCTGCTTCTCCACCAATCCCTTCCTGCCCTGGCCAGTTTCCCTCCCTTGCCTCGATGTTCTCTGGATCCTTCCTGCAGAACACTGCCAGTCCATACATACAGTTATGGGTGATGTAATTTCCTAAGAGCTGCGGGAGACTGGACGACATAACCCACACACCACAGCCTTTGTTACCTAGAGGAAGAGAAGAGATCAAACATCTGTGCGGACTTTCTAGAGCTTTTTGGATAAGCCAAACATCTGTTATGTCAAGATAAATACAAGATTCCTTCATCTGGCAACATACAGTAGACATGATTTCCCTCAATAAGTCCACGGCCTCTCTCTCCCACCACCACACCATCTGAGTAGCCATGACAAATGTAGTTGTTCTTCAGAATAGGGTCACCTCCTCTGCGGATGTCCACACCCCCCCACTGGTTCTCTTTGATCACATTCTCTGAAATAATATATTTATAGAGAAAACAAAGTTTGTGACACATATATGAAGAACCCACACACTTTGGGAAACACTGACTTAACACACCTGTTATCATTCCTCTGCCATTCTCATTTATAGCAATCCCTGCTGCCTGGCCTTGAAAGATGTGATTTCCACTATGAGAGAGAAAGTTAGGAGAGAAAATGAGCAGGAAGAGAGCAAATATTGAATAAACACAGATTTTATGTAGTTTCACAAAAACCAGTGATGATGACACAGAGCTAATGAATAAGCAGTTGTTCAACCTGGGTTCTAGTTGAGTAGCTGTTTTTTTATCTTTCCTACAGACAATGCAGAAACATTAGCCTCACTTGTTTATCTTACAACATTACATAACACAGTTTATACCACAACTTTTACTAAATAGAAGGTGATTGCCAAATTGCTGGAGTTAATTAGCCATACAATACAAATGTTTCATTTGGAGAAAGAGGATTTTAGGGGTTGAATGGAAATTTGAATAAATTGTGCTAATATCCTTTCAGACAGTTCAACTCCCTCAGATTCTCAGCACCTAATAAGAAACAGACCTGATTCATGAGAAACTATTTCTTAATTTTGCTGAACTGTAACATTTCACAAGTTTGTAAGAGTGGTAGACTTGCATCCAAATCTTTCCTTGACTAATAGACATAAGTGTTTTGTCTTGATTTGATAGGAGAACTAAAAGCTAAGTACTTGAAGCTCTTGAAAAATGACAATGCATGAACTGTTGATAACACCATGTGATGGGTGAAGCTCTGAAAACACACTCCTGGTATATTAAGTTCTGAAGACCCACCCACCTGACCACTGGATTTCCACTGAATAGAATATACACCCCAGCTTCCTTGTTGTTGTAAATCTGGTTACTCCGAATTGAACCTTTTCCGTTACCAAGAACAACAACACCAGAACGCAACCCACTGTGTATTTTGTTACACTGTAGAACAAAAGACAGAATCAGGGGGTAAAAACTGAGTACAACAGTCAAGCAAACTAAGAACACTTACATTTGGAAATACATACTGTAAGTTATACCTTCTGTTGTGACTAACATTTATATCATTTGTGAGGTTTTTGCATTTTTTGTATTTTTAAAAACAGCAATTACCACAATGATGGGGTTTGCCCCTTTTCGGATGTCCAGCCCTGCTTCCCCATTGGAGTGGATGTTGTTTTCTGCAATGAGGCCCTGAGCTGAGAGACGCAGGAACACGCCTGACGCACGGCACTCACACACCTCATTTCTCAGCATCACTATCTGAAGATGGTGAGATAGAGAGAGAGCTCAAGTAACAGACTGAATAAGAAACTGCTGCTTAATTACTTATGATCTGGGCTACTTCCTTAACTCAATACAGAAGTTAAAAAGGTAAGCCAATTAGTCACTCAAGTGACATTCCACAAGTCTGAAACAAACTTATTTTAATTTTATTTACTGTGGAGTTCTGGATGCAGCGGACAGCATAGTTGAGCCCACGGAAAACATTGCTCTCCAGTCGTGCTTGTCCAAAATTGGACAAGTGCACACCACCCTTCCCTGCCCTGAAGAGGCAGCGCCTGATGATACAGCCAAGAGCGGATGTGGCCAACATCTGTGCATCTGGGTCCCTGTCTAGTTCCTGCTGAAGGGTAAGGGGTTCAGGGATCACAGATGGGGGATCTGGGGAAGAGGCCGATGGCAGAGAGCCATCTGGACGAGGCTTGAGCAAGTGAGATAAACCATGATGGTCACACGGGATTTTGTAATCCACTGCAAATGCATTTTTGGTGTTTGTCCGTTCTCCCTCTCTGCTCTCCTCCTCTACCACGCTGCACTCACCGTCACTCCAGCCATCTTCGATCACCGTGCCCTGACACACAGCTTCAACGCCGTTCCTTCTCCGCCAGTCGTCTATACTCATTTGCTCCTTTTTAACACCATGTGGCCCGCCAGTTGAGTGGGCTTGGAGGCCTCTAGGAGGGTTATTATTATTTCCAAATAAACCATATGATGGGAACGTCCTGGCCAGGCCAGCCAAATGTTTACAAGCCCAGTTCCTCTCTGACACAGGAGGGCCTTCCACTGTCACAGATGCTGTATCACTTCCTGAGAAGTCACAGCTGTCCAATAGACTGAGGACAACACCCAGAAGATGAGCAGAGCTGCCCTGTGAGAAGGAGCAGAAGCGAGCCTGACAAGTTCCAGGGCCACGGATTTGCAGTTGAGCCCCCTCAAAGTTGCAGTTATCTAGTTGGACATGACCCCATGACGTCTAGAGCAAAGCAATGAGAGAATGGAAATATGAATCACAAATTGAGAAGATAAATATTTAGTCAGCATTTCTTTACAAACAAGAGTAAACAAATTAGGTAATATAATAAGGTATAAATAAGTAGGATTTGAGACATGGCTGTTAAAGGAAACCATCTGGACAAGGTGTTACTTCACCTTGTAGACCACTGTGGAGAACCAGGGTGGCATGAACACCAGATTACACAGCCTGGCAGTAGGGCACTGCTGCTCCATACACACCAGGAGGGCCACCTCACCCAGTCTTCCTAGTCCAACCAGCTCCACAGGCACCTTTAGCGCTACTTCAGCTTGCTCCTCATACACCCCTGGATGGAGAACCACACGGTCATACGGCCCCACCACCCCGAGAGCTCCACGCAGGGTCTCAAACTCACACCCAGGTCCCACATGCCAAACCCTGCGGTCTTTCCGACGACGGAAAAGGAGGAGGCATGCTGAGGACTGGAGCTCTGGCCCGTTTTGAGTCCAGGTGCGGGTGGCCATGGCATGCTGCTTCAGGGCCTCCCTCCAGGATGGTGGCTCCAGATGAGGTTGACTGGGCCAGTTGGGGTGTCTGCACTCGGGGCAGCCCAGGCAGAGTTGTCTCCAGCGGGTATTATCCAGGGAGAGGATGAGCTCCCGCCAGGCACGGCACACCTGGCAGCAGCGGCCCAGGTCAGGGAGAGGAAGGTAGGCCAAGATAACCCTCCACAACTCCACGGGGAGGCTGCCCACCTCCATGACAGCAGAGACACCGGCTGGGGAGCACCGTGATGGGAGAGGCACCTAGAGACAGTCAGTCACACGCACGTTACATAACAACAAAAACAATAATACATAACAGAGCTTAAAAAATACACAATAATAGAAATGAATAATAACAATAAATACATATATTAATCAATGCTATCAGGCCAGCTATAACTGTAACCAGCTGCACTGTTGTAACAGGAAAACACAAATAGACACGTTGGAAATGACTTATTGTTATTATAATTTCCATGTGTGCAACGTTAACTTATATGTTTAGGTTGTGATAGTTTGCTACGATGAATCACTAGCTAGCTGGGTAAACCTTACGTAACTAACGTTAGCTTCCGACAACAAGCGCAAAAAACATCACACCCGTCAGCAATGAAAGCCTTAACCTACCTTTCACCGGTTTGCCTGAAGTTGACCTAGATCAGAACATGATCGGTTCAATATTCAGGGCAGTTAGCTATCTTAACTACATGTCTGCGACTGCGACTTTTTTTGCACTGCTTGCAGAGTTAAAAACAACCCACGATAACTGCAGATGTGCCATCGAGATGGAGTTCAGACGTTTGCTTCCAATTTACGGCAAGAGAGCACGAAACATGAGAGGCTGGTCCATCTTCCGCTTCCTAAAAGTGGGTGTTTCCTAAGCAGGGTGCTTATGTGCAATGTAAACATGTACGTATGCTGCATCTGACGCTATGCTCCATCCCTGTTTTGTCTCATTTCTGCCGACATATTCCTGGTAGTGTCACTGCCGTGTCCTTTTCTTTTAACATACTGGTCTAAATCTCCCCGTTCAACTTATTGTAGCCAAGCTCACATACTTGGGGTTTAAGCCAACAGATGTCATAAAAACAGACACAGAAGTCTTGGATTTGACAACTGGATGCAGTTTCTTCCCATGCATGCTATTTCCTCTCCCATTGTCATTGCAAGATGGGGAGCACACATCTGTACTAACACAATGTCAAAAAAACAGGAGATTTTACTGGCAGGCTTTTGCTTTTCCATTGAGGCATTGGTGACCAGCTGTCTACACAGACTGCAACTCAAACACTGCAGTGAGTGTCATCACAGAATAAGTATATAGTTTCATCAGAACACTTGGCATATTCACAGTCAGTTAAATCCAATAAACATGAGTCACAAAATTCTAGTGAAAACACTTAATTAAATGACAACGCCTTTGTCTTTTCATCATAACCAGCACATTCTCAGAGGACTGTTAACTGCAGGCAAATTGAATGATAATGAACTGAATGATAATCATTCACATTGCTTTATGTCATCATGCTAAAATTTTGTGTAATAAATGGCAAAAGTATGTTAGTAATAATCATGTCAGTTCTCCAAGAACTTTTTATTTGATCAAAAAAGAATGATACTGTTGTAACAAACCAGTAATATAATAGGACACAGGCTTCTTTTTTCTGCTATTTCTGCTCCCTTGCAGGAGGACTTTGGCAAGGCTCTGAAGGATAATGGAAACAAACTGGCAGTGGCTATTACAGCCTAATTGTTATGGAATTTTCCATCCTTAAAGGTTACCAATTTGGTAACATTGGGTCAAACTTGGCTTTGAGGTAACACTGTTATTGTGGGGTGGGTGGGGGGGGGGGGGGTTCCTCCACTTGGCCAAGTGCTTTCAATAAGCATTTTCAGCATCAAAGTCTCGTGTCTCCATCGCTGACCATCGCTCGCTCAAAATATTCACAACACTAGTAGTCTCTACTTAGAAAAACGACTGAACCCAACTTAAAAAGAAATATTTTACATACAGCTGAATCTCAAATGTCTTGGCTGCATTGTTACATGTATCTGTCTGGGAGAGTTATCAGGATCATTAAGACTTTTTCACAGCAGAAACTGGTGTAAATAATAAAATGAATTAATTATGGCCGATTTCCATTTAGCAGCTCCAGTTTCAGAGTTCTGCTGCAATGCAATCTGGTTAACTATCACACTGTCATGACTCATGGGATGTGAATAGAACAAAGCCATTGTTAATGTTTAGTGCTTTCCTTCTATGACAAGTGAAATGTCTGCTTTGAATGTCTGCCTAGAAGTTAAATTAATTTGAAAAGCAACTGCCCCATTACACAAAGTGACCATAATATATTTCATAGGTAATCAACACCAGGTGCTTAATATAGCAGTTTCTGTATTTGACTCTGGGATTTAAAACTAAATTTTATACTCTGCTAACTCTATGTTTTGTGCTGTGGACTTATCTCCAATGATTGCTTGGATTTGTTTTGTTTTTAAAAACCTTTGCCAAAGACAATTTCCTAAATGTGTGATGTGATGTGGTTGATGCAATGAGTTGGGTGATGCAATCTCAAAAAAGGAACACACTGGTGGTCTTGCATAGTTATAGCAAGTAGTTAAAGCAAGTATTTACTTGTTTTTTATGCAGAAAGCAAGTATTAGCTTTGATGCAGTCAACGCAGCACTTTCTTACTTTGAGCATATCTTTGGTATGACTTTATGAATCATTCTCTTTTTCATATGTTTATCAAATGGCTTTGGCTTAATTCCTAAATTCCTTACATGAGAGTCTCTGCCAGTAAAAAAGCCCTGATAAAATTAGATACAGATGAATAACAGCAAAAGTGCATCTGGGAAATTATGGTAGACAGACCATTTAAATTCAAGTAATGACGCACTAAAATAATAAAATATCAGTAATGTTGTTTGTGTAGGAGTGCTTATGACCCATGAAAAAGCACCTGATGTCATGTACCTCTGACCAAGAGATGGCGATATCTAACCACCATGGGTTAAATCTAACTGCACCATTCTACATGACTTCATTATGAAGCATTGAATATTTAAAATGTTCACAAGGAGCAGAACAATCTTGTACTCTGCCAGACAGAACATTTTAAAACATTGTGTATGGTGATTGTTTCCCCAGAGTCAAAACTAAACAGGAAGACGCAGCATTCAGTAATGCTCTACATATCTGGAACAAACTCTCAGAAAACTGCAAGTCTGCTGCAACTCTCGGTTCAAGGCTGAAGACTTATCAGTTTGTTGCTGCCTTTTATTAAATCAAATTTGAGGCTTTTTATCAATATTTTATAACTTTTATCTGTCTCTCTCTATTTTAGCTTAGATTTTATTTTCTATTTCACTCTTTTTAATTTATTTAAATGTCTTTTTTTATAATGCCTTATGTTGCTTTTACATGTTGCCTTGATGCCCTTTATGTTTTATGTAAAGCACTTTAAATTGCCTTGTTATTGAGATGTGCTATACAAATAAGCTTTCCTTCCCTGAGCATTACTGCCCATTAAGAAATTACAATGAAAAAATAATATAAATAAAAGAGAATCTTAGAGGAGAAAGAAAGACAGATGTTTTGGTTGTGTAAACATTTTATTTGTATAGTCATTGTCTGATAGTCCTGTGTTGAATTTCATGCTGTTGTGCAACCTGCACTGCTACTCACGTTTGGTTGGTGCTCTTATTTTTCCACTATGTTCAGCATTACAGAGTAAGACACAAAAAGTATTGATAGAATATTAACATTTTGAAATACAAGCTGTATTAAAGTATGTAATCATGTGATGTTTAAGATATTGGTCAGAAAGATATTTTGCATCTGTTCTCGCTGACACTCAGGACATTAAAAAGTTGGTTCAAACTAAACAACTCATCCCAGCCACTCCAAGGTCTTTGAACTCCAGTGGTGATAAAATTGTGTCTGCTTCTCGCCATCTGAGAGGGTTTGCTCTTCACGGTTTCCTCCTACAGAAGAGAAAACAACTATTTTAGAGGTTATTCACTTCGCTTACACACACACACATACTGAATATGAAATTTGCAGCAGCATGTTTACTGACTAATCACAATTAAATGAATTCCAAATATAGCGTTGCTGAAATAATAACAATATTTATGCCACAATTATAAATTCAGGAGCATGGTTTGAAATGGAATGTGAGAAATATGATAACAATGAGATTCATTTTAGCTATAATTTCTTGGTCCCTATAGAATCAGTTTTTATTAATTAGAACGAGATTTGTTCTGTTAGTGCCAAATGTATTGTTGAAAGTATCTGTCTCCTTAAGGTTTTTCAACAGCCTTTCCCCAATCATTAAACCTGTAAATAAATAACTAGCTTCCTTGAAAGTTAAATGTTAAGGAGAAGTGACTTTCCTTTGACAAACATACACAACCATTTCCCTTGTAGTTTCCCTTGTAGATTCCTGATCATGATGATGAAACATGCAAACAAACCATATAACATCTAATACTATGTCCGCAAAATAGGCAGAGTTGCCTTTTAGTTGACACTATCCCAACAATAAAATAATGCGGCATATCAGTCTAGTTTATTTCAACAAGAAATAAACAACAATAATAATTAAAATTTCTCCTGTTCAAATAAGGTCTATTTAGACATTCATAAAAACACAGTGGAGCTGGACTTACTCAGCTAGTTTCCTCACTTTTATGACCCAAGGAACATTAGGGTCCAGACAAACCTTTTGCCCATCCTTTTTAATTGTAGCGCTGGAGAATCAAAGACAGATCAGACATCAGATACGGTATTATTGTATTACTGTCAATAAGATAACCTAGTATTACATCAGACCAATTAACAGACCAACAATTTAACTTTGTGCCTAGGGCTTACATAATCTCCTCATTTTTGCAGTGGGAATTAGGAGGGTTCACTTCCACTCTTCCTATGTGACGTCCAATGGGCTTTTTCTCCAGGTGGATGCAGTGACATCGCAGAATCACTCCTTGATCCCCCAGACTGATACCTGAGGTTGCAAGAGGCCAGAAATGGATATCAATATCTGGTCAGAAACAATGTACACACACACACACACACACACAGACACACACACACACACAGAGAGAGAGAGAGAGAGAGAGAGAGAGATAGAGACATATACAGATATATGCATATATAACATATATGTGTATGTCCGTGTGTGTGTGTATGTATATACACATACAGACATGCATGCACACACACACACACACACACACACACACGCACACACACACACACACACACACACACTGCTGGTTACAAAATACAGATCACAAACAGGCACTTGATGTAAATCAAGGAGTGCATGGATGCTGCAACAAAGATAGTAAATCATTAAATTCTTATATTTTAACTGTAATTGATAGATCAAACTCACCTTCAGGGATAGCCAGGAAAACCAGAAGAACCACAATATTGATGACAGACATATCTGCTCTAAAACTGAAGTTAGAGATGCAATCTACTTTTTAGAAAAAAATTAAGTCAGTAGATTTCAAACCTATAAAGCTCAGCTCTTCACTTGTTATGCTGTTGTAAAGAGAAAACTGCTCTGTAAACCCTTCTCTACTCTCTTTATTTCTCCCTCCTTATTCCAGGGAACTGAGTTTTTTTCATCATGGTTGTTGAGTCACAATAAAAGGAGGGTTTATTTTTTAGAAGAGTACCACTCTTGTTACACCATGGGAAACAAGCACGCCTCAATTGTCATTGGTTATTTAAATTTAAGGGAGCTCTATTGGTAGTAGTAAACCACACAATTTTAAAGAACTTTTAAGGATTTGTTTTTCATTATGCTTTTATACTGGTGAGCAAACCTAAGATTTTGAGAATGAAGATCATTTTCCTAAGAGAATTGGTAATTTCTCACAGAGGGAAACTCTGAAAAATTTGGATATCTGTGCCAAACCAAGCATACTTATCTTTCTGTCTCTGTGCTTTTGTGTTGCAGTATTTTGAAATAGCTTGTTTTGAACCACTTCCGATTCTGTTTTTCTTTAAACAAATCACATCAAGTGTGCAGAACAAAAACCCTTTTTTTCTGGGTACAAAAACATACATATATTGTGCATAATCCCATAAAAGCTTCTTATTAACGTCAGTGTTAATATGTGCTGTGCAAAACTAAAGCTGAATGATTACTATGTACTGTATATGCAAATATAAGTTTGAAAGCTTACATATCATTTAGAGTAGTTTTATAGGGGTAAGTTATGACAAGCCAACAAGCTTGTCTGGGCATGATGCTTACAGTCAGAGAAACGCAGCTACACATGTGGAATGTGAACTCCTGCAATACCACCCACCCGCACATACGTAAGCCTACTCTAACCTTTGTGTGAAGGAGGGAAAAAGCAGTTAATCTTTTACCCATCCTTCAAGTATTTGCAAATCCAAAAACTCCCTGATGTTTCCCAAAATCTGGCTGCATGCCTCTGAGTTTACTTTCTGCATTCTCACTTCCTCATGTCAGTTCCTCAGGAAATTGAACACTCCAACCCTAGGTCAGCTGAAACTAATGGATTGCTTTTGTAACATTTTACAATGATAATATGGTACAATGATACTCAACGGGCACACTAAAGCTCTAGTATGCCTATCGACTGACTTCTCAAACATAAAGAAAAAAAAGGTAGAATGGGTGTCGACAAGTTTGTGATTCATTCCTGATTTTCCCAGCAACTGTTTTTATCTTTTGTATTTGGTATCAGTGTGTACCTCACGCACTGACATCTGTCATTGTGGTGTGCTGTGTGCATGTGCATAAATCTTTTGTTGGCACCCCATATTTTATGATAAGATAGATAGTGAATATTATCAGGCAGAATACAATCAAGTTATTCAAGACATATCAAGTACACTGTGTGTACAGCGTCATACTGTATAATTGGTTTGTATATTTACAGTGGAGAAAATTTCCATTGCAGCTATTCACATGCAATTAAGACCAGACATTGGTATTAACTCAATAAGACAACACAGCTGAAGAAATCATAATATTCCAATCAGTAAAAAAAACTTATGTGCATTAAATTAGAATGATGCAGGAAAGAAAATATTGAACACGCTAACTGAAATGTAGTTAATACTTTTGACTATTGATTGAAATGTTATTATTTCTTAAGCTGTGTTGCCTTATTGAGTTAAGGTTAATACCAATGTCCTGTTATTTCATATAAATAGCTGCAATGGAAATATGTTTAATGAAAAAAAACGATGGCATGTTGAATACTTATTTTCTCCACTGTAAATATACAAACCAGTTATACAGTATGACACCTTAAATCTGTCACACTTTATTCCTGGATAAAGTATATGCAATGCAGTGAAATGCTATGCAATACCTTGCTGCACAATGCATTGTTACACAACCCTGTACTGATCCTGAAAAAAGCAATATGTGCTAAAAGACTGATTCATAGAATGACTTGTATACTGACACTTGCTAAGACATTAATCAGCACTAAAGTTCCATTAGTTTTCGACTTCATGGAGCTAGATGAAAAGTCAGGGGATCATCATAGTTATTACAATATATCCTGTAGGGAACATGAACAGATGAGCCACAGTTCATGGCACTACATTAAAAGTAGTAAGTTATTAATATTTTTAGGAGATTGCTCCTCTCGGAACCATTAAAATCCCTAAATTTTGTGGCAATCTATCTGGTAGATGCTGAGATATTTCACTGAATAAGTAAAACTTAGTTGAAAAGTCAGGGAATCACTGAGGTCAATAAGATTCATTCTCTGGAGACCTTGAATGTACGTTGTAAATTTTATGGCAAGCCATTCAACAGTTTTTTTAGACATTTCACTTCAAACCTCATCCTGCCACAAGAGGAAAAAAAATCAGGAGATCACCAAATAATTAGGATTCATCCTCCGGGGACCATATTTAATGACAATCCATCTACTCTATTTGTTGAGTGATTTCATTCTGGACTGAAAGTAGTGGACCGACAAACCAACTGACATTGCCATCTTTTTACTATAATCCCTCTAATCCCCCCTATAATATTTAACGTCATATTAAATGATAAGTCATGATTATGACACAGGACCACCTGTATTTAGTCTGGGATTCACATGTTCATCATAGTTCAGTGATTTTCTACTATGCAATGATTAAAGTTTCAATTGGGGTCAAGGGGAAGTTTTGGAATATCCAAACATCTTTGCACCACACTCAACGGAGATTTCATCACATTTGCTTCATGATCCCATGAAACTACTAAGCCTGTTTCCTCTATTGTTCACGAGTGTGTATGTGCCAAGTATCACTCAAATTGTGGGGATATGAGTCCGTTTACACAGTCACTTGTGGGGACTTGCCTCCCTTTAGGGGACAAAAGACAAGTCCCCATAATGTAAATAATTAATTTTAGGTTGAAGACTTGGCTTAAGGTTAATAATATGGTAACAATTAGGGATAGTGTAAGTCTCCAGGAAATTAATGTCAATGTGATGTAATGTCCTCTAAGGTGATGGAAACATGACTGTCTCAGTGTTTGTGAAATTGAGCATGCTCTATAAAATTAAATCTTGCATGTCAGTGACAGCAATGAAAGTGTTCATGATTTGTACCTGTCGTTGCAATTGTTACACAAATAAATTGATAAAAAATTGACTTACATAAAACTAAGAAATGCCATAAACTCACAGATCTACAATTCTCTCCTCTTCATAATTTCTATTCTAAAAATCATCTGACATGTTTAGTCTGTCCCTAGCACCACAGAAATTTAGGGGAAGACCAATAAATGACTGTAAACTTTTGTCAACTTATGTTTCCTGATTTATGCTGGTCAAGTGCTGCCTGTCATGTTACTTTTACTCATCTCACCACATACATTTAGATAGATTTAACCACAACATTGACATTGTTAAATCAGAAACTTTCCAGTGAAGTTAATCACATCCTCTGTATTTAATCATGTGTGTTATGTACTTCTGGTTTCAATTTCTATACAGTCTAAACGGAGATGGACATATAAGGTTCTAGATAAGATTTGTCATATTTTGTTCCTGTATTCAATATAGCAATTATAAGATAAGTACTTGCTTTACGTTTAGCAGACATGCTGTTGCCTTATATCCAAAACTTTCAGCATCCAAATCAGCACGTATTGTTTAAGTTAGGCAAGAACTGAAGTCATGAACAAACGTCAAAACCGCATAATTAACCCCACTTTACAAAGTTGCTCCATACTTCCTGCTGTTTTGTGAGTGTGCCTAGAGTGACGTGATGACTGTGAGTAGATGGAGTAGATGTATGTTTCAGCTTGTTGAGGTGGCATCAGTTCATGACCAGTTTTGGCACACTGCCTGACATTTCTTTAGGAATGCAAAAAGCATGAGCCATCAATATATAGTCCAGACAGCATTTGGACAGTTACAGTTTTTTACACAGGCTCTGTGCTTAAGCACATTCAATCTGAAATAACATGAATGCACAAAAGTGGCTCAGAGTTGTTTGACAGTTGCTATTTGGATTGAGGTGGAGATGCTTGTCAATATTAGGATTAAAGAGGTGACTGTGCAAGTGAGGAAGATAATAATGAGGCTGGAAAAAACAAAAACCTATCAGGGAGACACAGGAAAATGGCAAACAAGCTGGTAGATTGGGGAACATGAGTCTTGTGGATGACCAGAAAGTCATTTGCATGGCAAAGCCTTTTATGACTGCACAGCAAGTCAACAATGCTGTCCAGGATGAAGGCATACATGTTTTCTTGTCAACGATCAAGAGAAGACTTCATGATAATCTCAGAGGATTCATCACAAAATACAAAGCCTCAGAAACAGAAAGGCCAGGTTACAGTATGCAAAACACAAAAAGAAAACGATAGATGGGCTGATGAAACAAAACCTCAATCTCAACCTCTATCAAAATGATGGAAAGAAGAAAGTGAAAGTGAAAAATTACATTTGAATCCTGAAACTTTGGGGGCTCTGTTTTAACAGGGCTGTATCTCCCACACAGTTATTTCTATATTTACGTAAACCAATTCAAAAACCAATTCCTGTTCAAGTATTCCTGTTCACTTCAGCAGTTGGGTAACACTTTTCACTAGATAAAAAGTGAACTTCTAACAACATCAAACATGGCAGTACATGCAGGGCAGCAGGTGGAAATTCTTGTTTTAATAACTGTCCAACGGTTGTTACAGCTTGTGAGAGACATGCCAACAGAAAGTTAATTATGTGAATTAACTCTTGGTACAACAAATTCCCTTTTCTGAAGGTTTACGTGACAAAACCTGAAGGCTGCACTTGTTCATTAATTCATTCCATGTAATTGTTCATTTTATTATATGCCAACTATGAATCAGTTGTCAGTTGATCAGTGTCTATTAGTATAAGAAATTATGAGCAATTGTGCAATCAGTTCAAAGCAATAAGGAAATATGTAATTAATTTGCTGAGAAAATCTCTCAAGCATCCTTGTCAAAACATTCACTTCAATTCAAACTTTTAGTCACTGTGATTTTCCAGATGATAACTGCACTGTGACAAATAGTGACCCATGAGCAATCTTGATAAATCTTATTGTAGTCAAATACCTTTCAAGCATTTCACTGTGTAAATTCCCACTGTTCAGACAATCCAAGCTTGCGCAAGTCTTTTTGAGAAGTGACTCATACTCAGGAGACGGCTATAAAAGGCACCACTCTCCTCTTCACCACTACATTCAAAGAGCAAAGCAAAAAAGTAGCGAGAGAAGGAAAGAAGAGGAGAGAAGGAATTAGCAAAAGTAAAAGTTGCCTGCCTCTTTATAACATAGTGCTGCAGTCTTCATCTGAGAGCTTTCTGATAGACGTTCTTATCTTTTAGTGTTTTAGTTGTTACAGAATTTGTAAAAGGCAAAATGATGTGCAGCAAAGTTACCGTCACTGTTGTCTTGGTGCTCCTGTGCCTTCTGGCCACCAGTGAAGGTAAGGTTATTTTTATTATTTAATTGTATTATATTGTGCACAGTCTGCTGTTCTCTTCCTCTCACTGCATGGAGAGGTATAGAGTATCAATATCAACATTATTGTACTTGACTATATTTCATTCCTGTCTGTTATCAGTGATGAGTCTGACAAACTTGGGAGTGGAGATGCACTGCCGCTGCATCATGACAGAGAGCAAACCCATAGGCCGCCACATTCAGAAAGTGGAGCTGATTCCTGCCAACTCCCACTGTGAGGAAATTGAGATCATGTAAGAACTCATTTCAGAGTCTTCATCCCATATCAGCGACAGACACTGATCTTAACTGTGATGATGATGATAGGACTTTGAGATTTGTCTTCATCAAAGATAACTTGTTCTGACTGCATCTCTGTCTCTTGCTTGGTGTTGCAGTGCTACACTGAAAAAGACAGGCCAAGAGGTCTGCCTAGACCCTGAGGCTCCCTGGGTGAAGAAAGTGATTCAGAGGATCCTTTCCAAGTAAGTACAACTTCATCACATAAGGACAGTCAGGCACAATTGTGTATTACTAAATAATGGAAGAACATGAAAACATTTCTCTACTTTTATTGAACAGAAAATGCCTTTTAATTTGATACACATAGTAATTGTTCTTTTCTGTTTGTTTTCTCTGCAGCAGAAGACGCTGAACAGGTGGTGAAAGGAACCCATATTTAATGAGTCGTAGCTGTTTAAGAAAACAGAAAAGCACCGGAAAGTATTTGTGTGATCAGATGATAGTCACACACTGCATTATTAATCAACTGTTGAAACTGAAAACAGAAGTGCAACTGAGTGTATTCGTATTTATGTTTGTATCAAACATGTTATTTATTGACAAGTCTCTGCTTTCTTGTATGTCACTTATATGTTTTAGCCAAATCTTTGATTTCTTTTACTGTTCACTTGTCATTAACTGCTGTGTTGAACATATTTATTGATGTATTTATGAAATGTTAATCTATCTGGATTCCATTGTGTAAGTCTGATGACAACTTATTAATTAATAAAACAAGCTTTATATGAAATTGAAAATGGAATTGCTTTGCTTTTTGTCTTAAATATTATTCATTAGCCGTTCATGCTATGTATCCATTGCAAAGATCATGGGATCTCCAATGTCATTCAATAATTCCAACTACCAATAACGGATATATCTGCATGTATATTGTCTTAATGTTAGGCATTACTTTAAGAACATTCTTTAAATTTACACATAGTCAATTATAAATAATCAATAACAGCAATTAAAAAAACAAAGTAAGGGCGTTAAAGAAATAATCTTCCCTAAGACGTTACCTGATCATTTTTAAAATATGAAATATTTTAACATATGAGAACATTAATTTAACTTACATATACTGGATTAAATACTGCAAAATTCTTTTTTTCTACTATTTTTTTTTTTACACATGAAGAACTAATTCCACTTCCTTATATATCACTACCAAGCAGTATGATGCTGGTGGTGTAATGACCTGAAAGTTTTGCCACAAGGTCTAAACCTATGACACACAAAATAAATAAATAAATAAGCTAATATGAGATTGTGCAGAGATTGTAATGTAATTGTCTAATGCAAGCACTGGTGTATGGTCTGTCAGTAAACTTGCATTTTATCATAAATCACATGAACCTGTTTGCATTTGCTTAATCTTCTACGCCCTGCACATCTTAATATTACTAGGACGATGCTTGCTAGTGGGGGATAGGTAAAAGTCCTGTATAAAACTAATTCTGTAGGGTTGGATCTGATTCCAAAACTTCACTCCAGATGTATCTGTTAAAACATGGATGCAGAAGGCTTAAGACTTTCAGTGATGTTGTAGTTGGGCTAACATGAGCTTGTTTACAATACTAAGGCTATTGGTTAGCATTGTTTTGTTTGAAAGTTGCTGAAAATATCTTTGTGAATTTCCCAGGCAATTGTATTTGTTTGGTGTTTGTCCTGCTATTTATGCATACCTGTGTTGTCACAGCTTAATGATTTCATCTGTGTTTTTACTGTTTATTAAATACTTTGCAGGACAGTAGCTGTTATGCAAACAAACTCATTTACCACTCATTCTTTTACCAAATACATCTTGTGCTGCTTTTTTATTGGATTGTGCAATATTGGCATTTCACAGCGGTAATGTCTAGCCTCAGCAGCTGCGGCCACTTTCACAATGTCAAAATAATCCAGTAAAAATCACTGCCACTTTTTGGAATTTATGCTGGCTGTATAGCTTCTTCAAATGCAGTCTGTAAATCTGCTGTTTATGTGCTGAACAGTGGGTTTACAGAGTGCGGCCCCAAAAATCCAGTATCAGTTGGGCCCTAGATATAAAAAATTTTCAGATTATAGTTTGACCTCCATTATTTGATTTTCTGCAGAGATGATGACTTTGCTGGGGAGGGTCTTGGTTTCAGTGAAGATGAGGAAAACTGCTATTCAGCTTTTGGAAACATGGTAAGTTAGTTATCACTGGTATGATATTCAATTCAGGCGGATAATGACACCTTGTATGTATGTATTTTTGCAAGATATCTGAAAACTATGATAACTTTTTTTGTGAGTAATTCAACTATTCACTCATACATATTAGGTGTACAACTTTTCTGGCTGTTGAGGTATTTGTGTTGACAGATATGTGGTAATTACAGAATGTATGTGTTCAACTTTGTATTGGTCACTCCTGAATGTAAAATTTGTTAGTTTTTATACTTTTATATATTTAAATTAAATACACATCTTTCTACAATGAAAATGTATGGATAAAGTGCAACAACTACAAATATTATATATTTAATAGGTATACAAGTAAAGTCAACTGTTCCAAGCCAGCCAATGTTCCTGTTCATGTTCTGCTTAGGACAGGATGTCACAGGAGAGCTTGAGTAGTCCCTTAATGCCTGTCAACATGGTTCCTTAAAGGAGGACAGAGAAGAAAAGGGGTGGATATAGAAGGCCATCATTTTCAGTGAATGCCAGCTGAAGGAGAACCACAAGTACTTGCACTTCAGGTATGATTATGCGGTTTAATTTTCCTGTTGTATCACTTTTAAAAGATTATTCAGTGGTTTTATTTAATGTTACACATGCACTTGGGGTACTGTTCAAAAAGAAAGTAGGAGTCCTTCCACAATCACATCCTGATATATGCCAGCAAAGGCTTCCGCTTATAGCTATCCAGTCTATAAAGCCTGAATCTTACTGGCTGGCTTGGACTACAACCACCATGTCCACAGAGCACCCAAGAGAAGCCCTGATGTCTCAATAGAGTATATTATAATCATAGCAAATATTATCAAGACTGTCTGGTGGTAGTGGTGTGGAAATCTCTCACTTCAAAAATGCATTGCAATGTGGACTTCCGCATTGTAATTACCATGCAGTAACAAAATCATAATCAGGAGTTTGCAGCCTACACAAAATTATAGCCTAGAGGAGACCGTGGGTATTTGTAACATTTTTGACATTTCTGTCTGTAGCTTGGAGCTCTTTTGAACCAGTGCATTCAAGATGTGATGCAAACTAGTGACGTGTCTGCTATTAAATGGTGTAACTGTCATCTCTGCAAAACAAATAGAAAATGCATGGCTTAGTCTTGAACACAAGGAGTGAGATGCAACAATTAACCCTATAGTCTGGGTTAGTTGTAACATACCCTGGGGTGAAATGTAACATTATGAAATAAGGATTATGACAAAAACTTAAAATATTGAAAACTTTTTATTCAACCCTGTGTGTGTGTGTGTGTGTGTGTGTGTGTGTGTGTGTGTGTGTGTGTGTGTGCGTGTGCGTGTGTGTGTGTGTGTATGTGTGCCAAGTATGTGAGTCACCATCAGTCACAGTCACTTCCCTCTCTTATTCATCAGTGACCTATGTAACCTACATGTGGAAGTTCCTTTCATCCCTTTCTTCTAACTTCTTCCTCTCTTTACAGAACTTGTACAGTGTGACATGACATATGACAATTTTGCCACAGATCTGATGGACTTTCCCTGGTCTTTTGCATCATTTGATGCTCTCTTCAAAATGATGACAGGCACTCCCCTGTCTGTCTTTTCTTTTCCAAGGCCTAGGCATACTGAAAGTCAAAGTAAACATATAAATGCAATGGAATTTTTACTAGGTGATAACAGTAGGTGATAACATTTTTTCACATGTTGTTACTACTAACCCAGACTCTTGTAGCCATGAACTAGCTTACCTTACAGCTAACAACTAAAATATTAGCACTAGCAACTTGCATGAAAGATATCTACACAGACACATAATTAACATGATTTACATTTGATGAGTTTATCTATAAAGCAGGCAATGTGATCAAAAATGTAAATGAAGTAAAAAAAAAACAACTTTCTTACACCATATTTTTTATAAATTTCTAAAATTAGCTGTGTCAGCACCAGGGTGCTAATTCCTCACATGTGGAACGAAGACTAAATGGAGCATGTGCAGAGTGAATCAGGTGATTTGAAAATTTTACAACCAACCCATGTTACAACCGTACCCGACCTCCTACTAATATTGATTGTTGATTTTCTCACCTCAGCTGGACAATAAAGTTGTAAATTTACATTGTTACATTGCAATGTCACTCGCTTGCATTGAATTGTGGGCAAACGTCAGACTAACATTCCTTTTATATGCTGGGGGATATGGTGAGGGAGGAAGAGTCCGATTGACTGATATATTATTATATATGACATCATTAGATTACTAATACTGGAGCATCCTGTAAGCAGCATGTTACTGTTGTAGCTGCTGGAGGTGGAGCTATTGAACTACTTTATATACAGTTAGTTAGTTGAGTCCAGTGATTCCAGAGTAAAAATACCAGAAAGTAGATAAATCTGAGGGGTCGTGGTTAATGGGAGGGGAATGAAGAAAAAACAAAGTTCTGAAACACAAATCTGTTTCAGTTTTTGCAATTTTTCTCCAACCTTTGATTTTTGCTGAAATATTGGATCATTTGAACATTTATTGAAATGAAACCATGTGAGAAGTTTGCACGTCTTACAGAAAGTAGTCTGTAGTCGGGGTCACATTTCAGATGCCTATGAGTTGTTAACAGCTCCACCAAATAGTGATTTTTCCATCTAAACTTCTCACATGGTTTCATTTCAATAAATGTTCAAATGATCCAATATTTCAGCAAAAATCAAAGGTTAGAGAAAAATTCCAAAAACTGAAACAGATTTGTGTATCAGAACTTTGTTTTTCTTCATTCCCCCCCCATTAACCATGACCCCTCAGATTTATCTACTTTCTGGTATTTTTACTCTGGACTCACTGGACTAAACTAGCTAACTGTATAGTTCAATAGTTCCACCTCCAGCAGCTACAACACATGTTGCTTGATGTCATATGATGTCATATACAATAATATATCAGTCAGAGGGACCAAACCACTACTTCTGCAATTTTGCTACTAATAATATAATATTATCAATAAACAAAGGATCTGAGTACTTCCACCACTGCATGTACGCTATACAACTGTAAAAATGATGGGGTGTATCTTTAAAGGAATAGGAGGTAATAATATAGATTATAATAATATTTACTACCACTACTTGTACTACTAGTACTAAAAGGCTATTAGTAGAGCAAGATTAAATTAAAAGTGATTTTTTTAACTTGTTTTTTTTTTCACTTTTAGGCCCGAGCAGAGTCTTAATGTGGCTCTGTACATTCCATCTCAAAGTATATTCAAATACAGATATCATTGTGGTACAATAATAATAATAATAATAATAATAATAATAATAATAATAATTGTTGTTGTTATTATTATTATTATGCTTTGTTTGTTATTGGCCTGTGTGAGGATGCAGGCAAAGGGGCGGAGCGCACAGCCGGGGGTAGGTGCGGTAGTGCGGCGCTGGTACGCGCAATGAGATATCACTTGCAGCGCAGAACAGACACGCACGAGAGACACTGAAATGCACACAAAATGCTGCGTCTACGAGATGTGACAAGCCGCTGCATGTGAAGAAAATAAAGAAACAGCCAACGCCGGAACGCTGGAAGCGCCCTCATCCTGATTGAAGCTCTTGCGCAAGCTGCGTTTTTACCGCAGAAATCATCCCACCAGACCCCTTGCCGATGTGCTCCAGTTGTGCATGAATCCCTCCGTTTCCCTTACAGGTCCAGGACAAAACCGGGTGGCGTTGACGACTGTGTGTGTGGTGGATACCGTTTGTGAGTAGTGCACCTTATCCGCGTCTCCACCCCTTGGCACCTCCTTCAGGATGGCTTTAACGATCTGCACGAGATTTACCGACGAATATCAGCTGTTCGAGGAGCTGGGGAAGTAAGGAAGCATGTTTTAATCATCTGGCATCATCCCTGTTTGAAATATCAGCCTGTTATGTAATAGGCCGCCTTGGTTTAAGGACACAGATTTCGGGCTCTGTGTATCTGTGCGTGCGCGTTTTTGTATGTGTGAGTGTGCGCGCGGCTGGCAGATCCATGGCGGTTGACGTTATCATATATCATGGAGGCCTGTGCAATGGCATCCTGTTTGTTTTAATCCCACATCAGAAGCCTTGCCTACGGTTAGTGCTTGCGAAAAAGGTCTTGAATCGAGAGTGTCGTCATTTTGCCTCCATCTGCAGCTACCGATGTTGCATTTCGACCTTTGGGGTGCCACACGAGGGTGAGGAGCTCCCATATTGTAAACTGAACCGGGGTGAAGTGCATCGGGGTATGGTGAGAATTGGTACCCCCCCCCTCCTCCTCAAATCCTCCTCCTCCCGCGTGACAGAAATACACACTCGTAATGCGACAGCAGACCATGTAGTTGGCGATGACACATTCCCCAGCCAAGCACCGAGCTGCGGTCAATTATCAGACACAGGCAGGGAATTCCTCACCCTTGAGAGAGACAGAGATGCGTGTACCTGCATGTCTCTCTGTGTGTGGGTGTGCGAGCATGGATGTGTATTTATGTGTCTTGATTTATAGATCTAAGTTTATATGCATTTCTTTGTGTGTGTGTATATCTGTGTGGTCATGCGCTGGCTGACCTGCTCTCTGCCCAGCACCCCATGGTCAGTGCACACAGTCCCAAATATCTGCAGAACTAGAGATAGAAATGCACTCCCAGTATCCTAGTGTCTCCTACTTAGTATCCTCGCGGGAAGGAATTGTTGTCCTGTAACACCTCCTCTGACTGAAGCCTGTGGTTCTAGTGAAGAAGGAGAAATCTCCTGCGTTTGGGATCCTTTGCTGTGTTCATCATCTTCAACACAGACATATTGCTTTTATAGTACCTTTTAACTCACTTGATCCCTTACAGTGTACAGCACCTCCACCCCCACCCCGACTCTCTCTCTCACACACACACACAAACCACAGTGTTTTTGACCAAGTACCTAGATCTCGATAATGTTTCAGTAATCCTTTAACTATGATTTCAGGAGATATTTTCACACCGCAATATGTTGGAATAGTTTGTATAAAATCAGAGTCATTCATACCAGCATATTTGCAAGATTTTCATACTTTACATTTTGGGTTAGTTTTGTAAGTGCATGCTATATTTTTTTTTTTGGTTTTTGGATGGGTTTTTTTTCTTCCATTCCAGAAACCCATTGGGCCACTAATTTCTGTTCTATATAAAATCAATTAGCAAACTCTTGCTGGAGTTGTGTAATCCATTATACTGAAGCTCACGTCAGCATAGAGTTGTGTCAATGCTACATTATTGTTGAGTGGTTATGCAGTTTAAGTGCAGATTAATTTGAAATATTGCATTGGATTACCCAAAACACATCCGCTTCTATATTAAAATATTGCATGGAAATGAATGGAAACCAATGGAAAAAAAACATCCCTAAATACAGCTGCATCTTTTGCATTTTGGTGAGCTGTAATGTAAAATATTAGTGATTTGAAGTAAATCGGCTGAAACAAACATTTGAGCTATATTAAAATTCCTGAAGTAAGTCTTCAAAAGACATGAAATTGATGGAATTTAGCCTTATATCACTTGATGAGCTTATGTTACTTTTGGTTACTCAGAAATCTTTTTGAAGCATTTTTTTTGACATAATTACATAAATCCAGTCATGTATAGTGTAATCTATCTCATTTTGGAACCATATTTATGGCAGAACATGTACAAACATAGATGTGTCCTCTTTACAGATAATTTAGCTGTGAACCTTACACCTTGCTTGTCTTTACTTTACTATTAAATACAAAAACACAAGAATTTATGCTTTGTTGCCAGCTACTGCACATATGCTGCACAGACTCAGTTAGCAGAGATGTTTAACAGTTTACAGTGACATGCTTCATAACTATCCAGGATAGTCAAGTAAAATTCTTATGTAACATGTTACGCTATGATAATTTCTTTACCAAATCCCCTATAAATTAGAGGTAAGCTTTAGTGGCAAGCTGCTCACTCCAGAGGATGTTAGATAACATGTCCATGGTACACATTGCTTCAGCTTCAGTAATTTCTCATATTGTAACACTGATTTAAATGCACACCAAATAATGTAACACTGGAACATCACAGTTTCCAGCACGCTGTAAGAGTGGTTCATTTGAGGTAATGTGTATTCCCAGCTTAGTATTTCTAGTGTCTGCATCAAAATGCCTCTAACGGTTCCTGATATTTCTGATGTTGTCAGGAGCTAAACAGGGTCTGGCTGTGGAGGTGTACAGATTCTGTTTGAAAAAAAAAATGCGTGCACAGTCAGAGATGGAGGTTGAATAGCAAAGCGGCCTGCATGGCTGAGTTGAGATGAGGCAGTCAGCCTACTCCGTAGAGATGAGAGATGCAGCACTCTGCTCTTCTACTCCCTCAAATATAGCTGACCTAGTTTTTTGATCTTCATACATGTGCCTGAAACACCAGAACAACACATGGCTAAAACAATACTTACCTGTTCTGTCGGTTTAAATGGTCTTGTGTAGTGATTAGGACAATGTGGTCTGTGTGACAATGTGTGCGTGGTGAGTGATTGTGTTTGTGAGGGTCGCTGCAAAGTTACTGTGCACACTTGTGTGCATTTTGATGTTGAAATTTGAGTGTAAATCATAAATTGAAACGTTGAAATGTTTGTAACTACTCCCTCATGGCATCTAAAGGCTGTTTCATGAAGCACAGTTACCAATTAAGCTAAACTAAACTCAGTAAACCAGGCTTATTGTCAGGAAATTCTGTTTCACAAAGCCATTTTGAATAAATTCAACCTAAGTTACCATGGAAACTATCCAGGTCTCGCTATTTTTTAGGCTTATTCAACAAAGGGTTAGCCAGTGTATTAATCTACCAGCCAGACAGAAACACTGTGTTTTTTCCAAAAGTTCATCATGAGTTGTCAGAGGTTAGAATAAAACTGCAGTACATGTCAAATGTAGTAAAATTTGGCATTTTCTGCAATTATTGGCTGATTAAAAAAAAAAAAACTTTTATTACTCTTAAGTCTCTGGTTCTGTTTGTTAACTAACTCAAGTCTTTTTCTTAATATGTCAATAAGCATTTCTATGTGTGTATTCATTTTAGGGGAGCATTCTCCGTGGTCAGGAGGTGTGTGAAGATCTCCTCTGGACAGGAGTATGCTGCCAAAATCATCAACACCAAGAAGCTTTCTGCCAGAGGTAGGAAACACAAATACATGTAAAGAAACACACATGAGGAGAAAAACATGCCCCAAGTGTCATTGAGTTATGTGTACATGAGCTGTGAATGCTAGCCCTGGATCAGGCTTTAGGGCTCTTAGAAAGTTTGAGACACAGGGGCAGAGACTCATCTGGATTTTGGTCAAATAAGTTTTCTAGGTGAGTTTGTGCACAGAAGAAAATGGGTTACGTCAATATAAATGCTGCAGCTGTGTTTGCCTGCTTGCACTTTTTGTGCTGCGTGGTATATGTTCTCCTTCCTTTTTGTGTTTTTTATACGTGTCCTATAGTTTCCAGGTAAATCCTTGTCACATACAACCCTGTGTGTGTGTGTGTGTGTGTGTGAGCGCACGCGTGCTTGTGTGTGCGTGCGCATGTATTCCGTATTGATTCAGAGCTCTGGCTGGTCTTGCTGTCCCAGGGGCAGATCTCTTGCGATGCCGACCCAGTTCTTTCACATCCGTCACTGTAATTGTAGCCGCTGGCCTGGTTGCCTCAGGCTCGGGACACACGTTATCACACACGAGCTCATACACACACTCGTATGTGCACACGCAAGCACACGCATGACCTAGGAACTGCCAACAGCATATTCGTGATAACTAACCAATGGTGTTTTGTGCTCTTGCTGTTCCTCCTTCTCTCCAGCCAATGGTGTGTTCTGTCACTGCTTGCTCGCCTGTGATAACCAATGACTGCTTTCTTACCACACAAGGTGTTGGGCTGGTATAGATGTGAGCTGAGCCCTGTAACTAAAATTGAATTTGTAGTTATTTACAGGAAAATATGGCTGTTGTTGTGCATGTGCTGCCTATGGTTTCATTATGATGATGCAAACATATAGTTATATAATATAATATAATATAATATAATATAATATAATATAATATAATATAATATAATATAATATAATATAATATAATATAATATAATATATGGTTTGTTATACTGTTGTAGCATGTGTGTTGAGTAGAAACCCCTCCCCCTCTTTGCAGTATTTTACCCTTCATTCTTTTCTAGCAGCTCCCTCCTTAGCATCCTCCCTGCTCTTTTGCATTTACTCTTCTTCCCTATTTTGCATTTTTCTTCCCCTCCTCTCCATATCTCTCTTTTTTATGTGATTTACAAGACACTGTCACATTTCCTACCAGGTACTTCTACCCGCCTCCCTCCTTCCTGCACATTTTCTCTTAAACTAATACCTCGCCATCTATCCCTGCCTTCATTCCTCCATAGCTCCATTGCTTATCTCTCCTTTTCATTGCTTCCTTCACACTGCGTCTCTTTGCTTTTGGATTTCTCCTCTCTTTCCTCACCAATCCTTTGCTCTCTCCCTCTTTTTGTCTCTCTTCTGCCCATGTTGACCCTCCTGCTTGTTGAGTGCAGTGTTGGTAATAGACACCTCGGCAGACAGATCAGTGTCTCACCACTTGCGTGTTGGGAAAGATTTTCCAAAAATACTGCATAGGGTTATCTCACCGCATATGCATGTGTATCTGCACACACATACACACTCTCTGTCTTTCTCTCTTTCCTGTGTGTGTGTGTGTGTGTAGAGGTTTACATACTGGGCATGCTGGCGTGTCAGATATGGTCTTACCCTCTTTCCGCGATAAGCCCTAGAATTGTAACTCTGATTCCCTTCTCTCTGGCAGGATCATGACCTCTCCCCAACCCCACTCCACAACTGTGTGTGTGTTTGCCTATACAAGTCCATGTGCGTGTGTGTGTATATATAATTGAAAGGGGTTTAGGATAGGATTGGTGGATGAAATGCAGGCAGATCAAGGCACTGTGTGTGTGTGTTTCTGGTTATGCATACACACACATGTAGAGGGCCTATAGAACCAGCTACAGTCTGGCAATCTGCAATCCTGATTATGTAGCATTTCATTAAGAGCAGCAGATGAGTCAATGAATGAGAGGAGCAGTGGAAAGAGGGAGGAAGCAAAGGATAGGAAGCAGAGGGAGAGAGAGAAGGCAGTGAGTCAACACTAAAGTGTGTGTGTATGTGTGTGTTTGCGCACATGCCATATTCCTCACAGCAGTTGAATATTTGTCCTCTGCCCTCATGCATGCATCAGTGTCCTGACACTATGACTCTGTCTGCTATCTTTTGTCACTTTGTGTTTGCTTGTGATTTGCGGTGTGTGTGTTTATGTGAGTGTGCGTCTGTATTCTCTCATTTGTTTATATGTGGGTTGTATTGTGGAATCCACGGCAATAAACAAAAATGGCCTGTTTGTCTTACTGTGTAAATATTGCATTGCATTGTGGGACTGACACAGTGATGAGGAAATAGGGTGTAGAAAGAAAAAGGAATGCAAAATATACTAAATTTGTTTTTTCATGGTAACAGAGATGATAGCTGTTATTGAGGTATAAGCCAATCTGCCTCTCTCGCTCTCTCCTCTCTCTCGCTCTCTCCTCTCTCTCTCTCTCTCTCGCATATATATATATATGTATATATTGAGATTTGTCCTCCCTCCTGCCTTCCCTTCCCTCTCTTATCATCTTCATCCCTGTGTTCCTCTGGTGTCACTGTGACTCTGTTTTGCCTCCTCTGAAGTGAAAGGAAGGAAGGAGTGGAGAGGAGTGAAAAGGGACAGGAGAGGAGAAGAGAGGAGAGAGAAAGGATATGATTGCAGGAGAGAGAACGATTGTGACAGAGAGACAGAGAGACGGGAGGAACGGAAAGGAAGGAGGGATCAGTGAGAAGAAGGGGGGATCACATGATTCACTGGGTGCTTGAAGGCTAAAAATAAATGTTGGTCATTCTCTCACTCTCCGTGTTGCTACCTCTCTCTCTCTCTCTCTCTCTCTCTCTCTCTCTCTCTCTCTCTCTCTCTCTCTCTCGTACACACACACACATAGTGTTGAAAATATTCCATCTTTTGAAAGGAGCCAGGTTTTTGGTTTCATTGGATATTCATCTGTCTTGCCAACCTGACTCTGGGTGGGAGGAAAACACACAAGGCTGAACCTGAAACTGTAGCAAGGGTTTTTGTGTGCATCTATCTTTGTGTATGGCTGAGTGCGTGTAATTAAGATATTCTAAGAACTGATGTGCAGGTTGAACAATTGGAAAGGGAAAATATCTGATTGCAACCATTTTGATTATTATTTAAATGGTGATTATTTTTGTAAATTAAACCAAAAGCATTTATAATTGTTATACATAATTACAAACTTATCATGTTTCTACACAAAAATAATCAGATAAATCATCCAGTTGTGTCATGATGCTGACCCCTGTCCTGTCTGTCTTTCCTTTTCAAACCAATCAGCCAGACAAAAGCAAACTTCTAAGTTTCTCCAAAGACAGATTTGAGCTGTTTAGCTTCCATACAGCAAGATTTTACAATATTAGAGCTTGACAAAAAAATATTTACTTAAGGTCCACTTACAAGATTTCTTCCACAGCTTTCAGCCACATCTTGTGGCTTTCATCAGTGGATAGAGTTTGCACAGTGTCAAGTACTTTAGTTGCCAGGTACTTCACTTCATAGGTTACATGACTGGGCTAAACTATCTCTGTGATAAGTTAACTGTCTCCATGACAATAGCTGATGAAGACGACATCATCAAATGTCTTATTTTGTCCAACCAACATTCCAAAACCCCCAAATATTAAATTTACAGTAATGTATGGCCTAGAAAAGCAACATATTCTCACATTTGAGAGCCTTAAACCAGTGAACATTGGGCATTGTTACAGTGGCAACTCAGAGTTTTCGGTTTCAGAACAGCTGATCAGAGTTCAATCAACTCTGAGTATGTTCACTTTGAGTTAAGCTTGTGCATGATGAATAAAACAAGCCATTATCAGTGGAGCTCCGCTACTACGAGTCACCATGGCAACAGGTAAATAAAGGGCAGAGCCTCCATTTTAATCCAGTGGACATAGAGATATGAATGCATCTGCGAGCACATGTTGCACATCTTTTATCTTTTAAAAAAAGCCTGAGTCAAAGCGGGACAAGTGTCGATAAGTTAACATAATAATGTTTTACTGAGTGTTGTCCATTAATCCATCATTTAGCATGTTTAACATTTCCTTAATGATGATAAAGTTGAATTTTACTGTGTATCAGGATGCAGCTACATTACATTTTAAATATATTTGTTCAGCTTTAATCTGACAAAACACAGGAAGCAGCAACTGAAGATGAAAAATATAGATATAAAAACGTATAGATCAAAAACACAGAGACGAGGCTGTAAGCTCTCAGTCTGATCCAGTAATAATAAAGTTTATAATACAGAATATTTTTTAATTTTTAGACATCTATTTGTATTTCGTCTCTACAGCATTCAGTGACGTTATCTCTGCTACTTCAACAAATGTAGTAAATTTAAACACACATTGTCTCTGAAATTCTGTTAAAACATGTTAAGATTATAATCTTAACATATTTTTGAATAGGGAGCATATATGCTTCTTATTTAAAAATCCCACTTTCAAACTACATTCTGCAGCTGCACCACAATCCTGCTCACTCAGAAATATCAACTTATAATCTACATTATTATAGGAATGATATTACATTAGTGCGACCAATCACATCATGACTGATAGAGATAATTATTCATTGATCCCCTGTGTCTAAAGCTTCTTCCCGATATTTCAAATTTAAACTGAGTTTACACATTATGTACTAATAGAGATTAGCACAGTGTAATAAAGATTTCAGTGCATGAGCTGCTTTTGCAAACTAACAGCTGCCAGTTTTATTCTGAGCTGTTTAATATCTGAATGTCAGAGAAAAAAAACGCTGTTCAGAGAAATGACTGATGCGCATAAAAGCGGTAACTTTAGAAAGTTCTGAGTAACTAAATTAATATCCAACCAGGATTTAGATAGTAAAACTCCTTTTTGATACTTACTTTGATACTTACTACTTTGATACTCCGCTTTGATACAGAATGAATGAATGAGGAAATGAAACAGTGATTGAATAACACAATATTGATGAACGCTTAATCTGTGATTTTTTTAATGACACAATATTCACAAAAGAACGGAGAATGACTGTAAATGAGGTCCATGTTTTCATTACTGTGTTTAGTAGACTATTACCGCTTGCATTACACACCCTGCCCACCCCTCGGGTATTTTCTCAGGCAAGCCTTATCAAGTGATTGATAAGAGAAGAACACTTTGCTTTAGTAACATCACATCCAGCTCGACGCGGTCTTGTAAAGATTATATTTTATTTTATTTATTTTTTGTAGGTGGCTGTGATATAATGCTCACTTATATATGCTCATATTCGCTGCAGTAGATATGTGTAGTTATATGTTTATGTATGTGTGACGAATCTACTGATAAAGATAGAAAACAGCCACTGCTGTTAGGCACGGAAACCAGTTACCTTGAAAACCAGTTGGAACATAACACCATGGATGTATTATAAGAGCTCTTATTATACATCCATTCATTACACATGCACTAAATGAAGGCATATAGCACATTTGCCGGTTAAAAAGACCAACAGTGTGCCTAACCAATAAGCTACAAGCTATAGGCCTAGGTACCTACCTTTTCCAGAAGTTAATGTTGTTCTGTTTTCCGATTCGTCATTGTGTTTTGTGATTTATTGTTGTATTTAGTTATTTGTCGTTGTGTTTTATGATTTGTTGTTGTGTTTTGTGATTTGTTGTGGTGTTTTGTTATTTGCTGTTGTGTTTTCTGATTTGTTGTCGTGTTTTCTTATTTGTTGTTGTGATATGCAGTTCAGGGCCACTGTACATTTTGCTTGAAAAATGATTATCCAATAAACATCTGCCCAATAGTTCATTTTCTGGTCATCAACTAACCAATTAATTGACTAATCATCACAGCTCTAATACAAAAGGTACCAGTAATTTATGCTTGATTAGCTAACTGCAGTACTTCTCTGTAAATGATGCTGTATAGATTGGTATTTTATTCAACCATTGTTGTATTTTATGATAAACAGATAGTAATAAAAAGAATAGACATACAGACAGCACACTAAACAGACATTTGTAGTTCATTAGCATTTTAAATGATTTCAGCTGGCAAAATCTGGATAAAACTTTCATGTCTTAAAT
Source organism: Euthynnus affinis (assembly GCA_029490765.1). Taxonomy (NCBI): domain Eukaryota; kingdom Metazoa; phylum Chordata; class Actinopteri; order Scombriformes; family Scombridae; genus Euthynnus; species Euthynnus affinis. Next base: position 20,408,379 of record CM055838.1, read on the forward strand.
CTTTAATAATGTAAGCTATAATCAAAACTGCAGCTCTTGCATTTCGAAAATGTCAGGATTTCAATATAAAAACGATTGATTGTTCAGCCCAGAAATAACCTACAGTATGACTAACAAGGATAATGGACTCTGCAGAAAGCTGGGGGCATTCTTAATTACAGAGTAGTGCATCTCCTTCTATCTTTACCTCCCCCTGTCTCTCTTTTCTCTCTGCCTATTGTATGTCCTTTTCAACCTCTGTTTTTTTCGATCTGTTTAATTTAGTCTTTCCCCCTAACAATCCTCTCCTACGCTGTCCTCTCTCTTCCTCCTCCTCCTTCCTCACTTCTCTGGCTCCCTGGCAGTATGTCGTCACTCTAGTCTGTGTGTACATAGTTACTTGTTCAATTGTCTATGTATGTCTGTTGTATTATTTTTCCAGCTACATAAAGCTTGGATGTTGTGTATGAACACTGACAGTGGTATTAAAGTGAAATAAGTGGTAAACCACTTAATACCAATGCATTTCTGTTGCGTCAGTGGATGGATGGAAATAGATATATTTCCAGCACTGAAGCAAAAAGCTCAATTTTAGAAAAATATTAAAACATTACAACAGAAATGGTGAAAGTCAGATTTGGTGGTCAGAACCTCAAAATGAAAGCGTTTCCTTACAGACTTCCCATTTTGCATTTACCTACACAAATATTTCTGACAGCAGTTAATGAGAGAAAGAATAAAATAAAATAAAAATAAATGGTAGAGTAGTGAGATAGATAAAAAAACAGGTATTATCCATTATGAAACGATAATATACATAGTATATAATATATAGCCTCAGCAGGCCACGAATGCAGTGCAGCTGTAACATTTTGCTCTTACTACATCAATGCTTTTTCTTTCCACAGAACAGAAAAAAAATGGATGAAAAGTTCAGGAACTTTTACTGGAATGCATTGTGGGTGGAAGAATGTAGCTCAAGTAGATGTAGAAAAAATGTGAAATTGCATACAGTGCTCTCAAATGGGTAGTCTTATTAAGCCATGTATTTGCCGTCCTTATTGGCAAGGCTGGTTGCTAATGCCAGCTCTTCTAGTAACCATGGAGATACATGGTTAGTGATCTATGATTTTTTTCTTATTCATTAAGTAAAGGATGTTTTTAGACAATACCCATGCTTTTATCTCTGTTGATGCCTATTTAAACAGTAGAAATGATACACAAGAAGACTTTTTTGTTCAGTGAATATGGGTACGGTATTTTGGTACCTTGGTGCTGCCAATGCTCTCCAGCTGCACCACACAGCTTTTACATCACTGATGTAATCATCATCATAATCATCATAAAGAATGTACAGTAGGTCTTTATTGCTGCTTTTAAGTCTTTATTTGTGAGTATGAAAGTGAATTTTCATTTGTGTCTGTTTCTTATTATTGGTGAATGTCTCCTTGCCAGGATGTCTGGACACCACCACTCTCAGATTAAACCACTTTAACATATTAGTCTAATGTGTGTGTGCCTGCATTACGCTGGATAAGATAAGGCAGACATTACCGTACGTTATAAGACTCCCAGCAATGCCCTGGGGGCAGTTTTATCTCTGACACCAGCCACCTTTTGTTTCCCCTCTGAAGTGAAAGCAAGGGAGTTATCAGTCTCATATTTCTTCCTCTATTGGGAAGCGGCGGAGGGTGACGGTGTCTCATCGTCTTGGATGGTTTCATTAGACCTGCAGGTTCTGGGCGGGGGGGGGTAGCATAGAACAGTATGGAGGAGGACTACTTAGCTGCTGGCCGCAGAGGATGTTATATTCACCCCACTACATCTTTTTAATTAAAACTCTTAATTAAATTGGACCCGAGCAACTTTAGCGCCCTGTTGTGGCGTGTGTTGTGAGTGAATTTGTGTGTGCATAAGGGTTAGGACTTCACCTAAGGTTTATGTTTATTATTGATTAGTTTATTGATCATTTAAATTGATTAATCTAATAATGCCCATCACAAATTGACAGAGGCCAAGGTCAACAGTTAGTTTGGCCAACTGTAACAACAGCCAGAGGTATTCATTTCAGTGACAGGAAACAGGTTGCATTTGAGGAACATTGGTTTTTTACTTGATAAATTATTTAAATGATCAAATTATCAATTATCAAAGAGACAGATTGACACATGACCACCACTGCATCAGACACTCTTAGCCTACTCACAGGGCACCTTAGCCAGAGAATGGTACAAAGCTAACCTCAGTTAACCTGGTTCCCCTTTGCTTAGGAGATGATAGAGTAATTTGTCTCTTATGGACATTTTCAATTCAAGTCACTCTCAGAAATGTTTTGGTATTGGCTACCTCAATGGCTGTCATTATATTCTTGGTAGAAAAGAGTAGGTTGGCCAGTGTTCAGCTGTGGCAACTGCTCCCGGCAAAAAACAAACATAGACTGTAAAAAATAATGGACATAGCCACTGTGATGTCACCCATTCACACACTGAAATATCAATGGCTATGGCTACACCTATACTCTGTGAATCTGGGGTTACACCCATAGACTGTATAAAGATAGGTTACACCATGATTACGTTACCTAACCAGCGTTGTTGCTGGTTCATGATTTGCCTATGACAGCACCTACCTGTAACTCAAAGTGGCCATGGCCTTAATTACTTTAAGCCTTAACAAAATTTTAAAACAATTGAGTTATATAAAAATTCACTCCCAGTACAGTTGTCATGAACAGGGAAATTAGCTATAGATACCAAAACCATTTTTTTGTACCAGGCTGTCAACATGTTAATTTCTGCTGTAAAGTTGGGAAAGTTGGGCATTTTAACATGGGGGTCTATGGCAAATGGGTAGCCCCTGGGCTGAAAAGTGAAGCCAATGCGGAAGTACCTTAAACCTGGATTCTTTCTAATGTCTAACATGGGGCGACTACACTGGTTGCAAAAAGCCCAACAGTATAGAAATGTATGAGAAAATGACTCTACTTCTCACTTGATTTATTACCCCATTAAACACTTTACTAATGAGTTTATAATCTCAATCACTAGTTTGATTATTAATCACTAATCACTAGTGCTATTTCACAGTGTGTTTTCAATTAATTGTAACATTTTGGTTGCCTAAAAAGTTTTGTTCAGTGTTTGCTTGTGATAAAAGACCCTCTAAGGAGTCAGCTGTTCAGTTTTTCCTTTAAGTTCATTTTGTTTTAATGGTTTTAGGCTAGCTAAAATCAGCATTAGCATCATCACAGTTGACATTAGATTGTAAATGCACTGTGCTAACCAAGCTAGCAGGTAGTGCTAGGGTCAGCTCCAACCTCTTGTCCAAATATGGTCACTTCTGGCTCCAAAAATCCAAGATAGCAACAAATTGCTAAACTCGAGGCTTCAAGATAGCAGTCCACCATTTGTGGAACTGCAGTTTTTGGCACTTAATTTTTCAGCCCCTGAGGTTGTTGTTTGGAAATTACATATACCTCAAGTCTGTTTTTTGCACACAGTATATGCATTTCTGGAAGAATCACCTGCATTAACATCATACACCAACAACAATCTGTGTAATTATTTTACAAATAATTTAATTCAGAATTCCTTTCAAAGTTTTTATTGACACTTTTCAACTAATACAGACACAATTTTTTGTAACAGCTGAGTAATATCACTTCACATCATTAGTACAATCATTTGCTACATTAATACCGAAAAATTAAATATTTGTAACCATCCCTTTAGTATTAATGCAGTAACAAATATCACCTTCTTCATATGTATGTATGTATGTAGCTAAGTGTTCCAGTCTGTGTAAAGTTGCTCTTTAGCATACAGGTTACACTGACATTACCAGTCAGCCAATAAATTAACCATTTAACAGCAAAGTCGATGATAAAGACATTTACTGCAGGTGTACATGTCTTGGCTTGAAAAAGTAATAGCAAGCCAAGGCACATAACCACTTAGGCTGTTTCTCCAGGAAGTGATGTGTTTGTAAAATCTCATCAAATAAATAGGAAAAAATGAAATTCCATAAACATTGATACCATTATCTGATGCAAAAAAACCCCCACATTACTTTATTTCTAGAGTGTGTTTTATCTTCCAGGGAAATGAGTGCTTGGCACGATGAAATACTGTATAATATGGGTCTGACTGAGGAAAGAGGCCAGAAATCAGATGACAACCATTACTTGGTCAATCAGAGTAAAGATGGAAAGCAAGGACAGGATATTTTTTTTTCTTTTTTTTGTTGGTGTATTTGACTATACTTTCCCCTGCCAGGTGTTTGTTCTGCCTCTATTTGCATCTTGGTCTCTTGCTTGTTTTCCTCTCTCTTTCTATGTCTGCATGTGTCTTCTCTGTCTCTAAATCTGGTTGTATTAGACTTACATGCAGTCAAACTACAGCTTTTTAATGGCAAAGAAAACACACAAACACACACATAGAGCACTACACTCTGCTGCAGTGCGGTTGCAGACGTGACACATCAGAAACTGACTGAAAGAGAAACAAGCAGCAGTGGAGGGAGACAGAGAGGGAAATAGAGGTGGGGGTTATATGGGGTCAGTTTTTTTAAAGGAACTTTTCAAAATCACCCATCGAACTGTAAGAAAACTCTATAAGCAAACAGGTACCTGGGTCTGCAATATTTTTCTTTGCAGAAAGAAGGAATGCTGCCTTCCTAATAAATAAAGATAGCTGTATATTTTTTCTTGAGTCAGTACCCTTGAAAATGAATCAGTAATGATCAATAATGAATCAGTAATGATCAACTGATATGACTGATAATCATGTTGCCATTTAATTTTATTTTTTACTTTAAGGAGAATCCAGAAGGGGCTATATTGAATCATTGCCAACATATTGCAACATATTAAAGGTCATTGTATGTTTTGGGAGGAGTGACTGTATCACAACCATAACTAACTAATCATGTGTAAAATATCAAGAATTGTGAAAACAAGGAGTCATCTTAGAATATCAAAAATGATCTCCACAGAAGGAGAAGTCGAATTGTGTTGGTTACTTTGAGAAATTACTTCCATGAATCATGAGAAGTAAAAAAAGGGAGTAATTCAGTTTGAGTAGCTCTTGTGGAAAGCCAATGTTTGTGCAATATTAGGTATTTCTTTAGCAATGTGATATGAATAAAATCATCTGAGTTGTTTTATTCAGTTATTGTAAGAATGCAGATCTTATCTCCAAGAGATGAAGACAATAACGATGTAGAAAGCTCTGCTTACATCAGGCTTGCTGTCTACTAACTAACATAGACGTAAGTGACAACTGGACTGTCCTGAATATGATACAAAGTGTTAAATCCTAATCTGGGCGACACAGAGGCCACATACTTGGAATGCTGATGCCCAAGAAATAGATAGTTTTAGACAAGATGGTTTATGACTTGACAAATGCAAGAGGTCAGTGTCCAGCAGACAGCAAAGCAGCTGACAGTGCTATCCCAGCACGAGTCTGTTCATTTCACTTTTAAGTACATTCATATGAGCAATTTGTGTTCATCTTTAATATAATGTAATATAATAAATATTCAAAAGTTGCCCTTTTGAATGTGCTGTATCTGGTATATCACAATAACTCACAAACACAGGAACTTCTGACATAGATTTGCCATAAACAAACAGCATCACTAAAAGACTAGAAGCCTCTTGTGGTTGCTGCACTGCATCTTGCACTGTATTTCATCAAGATCTGTTGGATTTTTTTATGACACAAAGAAATATGGTGTTATAATATTTTTGGCAAGAAAGAGAGAGAGTTTTTTTTTCAGTTTTTTCACAGTAGCAGATTAACAATTTAACAACTGACATGTTTAACTCAAGAAAACCCTTGACTGAAAGAAATAAAAGATTATATTTGCAGCATAAGGCAACTGGCTACATTGGAAATGTGGTCTTAATCACAAACTGTCATGGTCTTACTGAATATATGAATAGTAATTCATTGACTGCTAGACAGAGTAACATACATACAGACAGCTTAGATCAGACTTGAAAGCTTCAGACCATTCTGAATAATAACAGCTGACTGGGGAAGTTTCAAATTTGTCTGCACAATTACATTGGCTTCACATTATGTAGAAATGCTGCTGTCACTTTTAACCACACAAGCAAAAAGTCTCTCACTAGTGTCTGTGGCAGTAAGGCTCAAGCTTGCACACCCACACACACAGATAAAGTATTGTAAAACATTTTTGTCAGCCAGTCACAACTCATTGTGGTCAGTCTGAGACTTTTCGAGAGTCAGGCAGATTTCATAGTTGACTGCAGCAGAAGTTTGTTCAGTAGAAGGTGTGATTTTCTCGTCCATTAAAAAAGCTCTCTCAGGCTAACATTAGGCAATTAAACCTCTGCTCATGCCTAGCGACACTTTATTGACATGTATGTCTTTGAAGTTTTTCTTTTTTGCTATGAAGCAATAAAGCTAAAACCTGAGCTAATCTCAAGCAAACTACATTCAAAACATTCATAAAGCTAATGACATCTTGTGGACTGTATCACTCTCTTGTTAAAGCTAGTATCATAGTACTGTCAGATGCTGTGTGGTTTAATATAGTGCAAATTAAGTTTATTCACAAAAGGCCAGGCCCCTGAAAGTGTTTCACAGCATGGTTATATTTTCTCCTGCAAAAATCAATGGCTTAGATCCTGTAGTATCACATTTTCCAATTTTTCCACAAATTCCATTTTCCTGTCTTCTGCAACTACTGTAGGATCTTTGCTGAAGTTCAAACGTCATGTTAATTACATCCTGCGACTGCAGACGGTGATTACATTTACTAATGGCATGAATAAGAAACTGTTTAAACAAATGCATCTCATAGTTTTGGTATTCATTTTAGTTTATGCTCTGCTTTTCTTTTAGGCTTGTACAGTGCATACAGATCTTGGCACTCACAGTAACTGATGCAGTACAGGATCGTAGTTCTTTGATAGTTGTGTGTGAACTCTGTGTCGGCCATTTGCATGCAAGGCTGGTTCCACTGCAGAGAAGAGGAGAGGCCTGACGCTCTGATTGGTGCAGGAGTTGCTAGACAACAGATGTCCAGCCGGCTTGGAGGTGGACTACCTGTGGAGGAGGGAGAGAGAGAGAGAGAGAGAGAGAGAGAGAGAGAGAGAAAGAAAAGTGGGGGTGGAAAATGATGGAGGAGTGCAGGAGTGTTATGAACAATATTTACAGTGTGCAGAGATTTACAGTACAGTGACAAATACAACCAGCATGTACCTTTAAATCAGTGGTAATTTATATTATTTGATTATATTGCATTATGATTTTTCTCATGAAGTATTGTTACAGTATTTTGTCTCCTGGGGTCTAAAACAGCAAAAATAATTTCTTGTCAGTGTAATAACATTGTATTCAAATATTTTGTCTGCTTCAGTATTGACTAAACAACATGTACTGAATTCAGACAAGTGGGCCACACCAATTAAAAACTGAGGCTCAATGTTTTCTACAGGTTTGTTTTATTTCTGTTTTATTGTGATCAGCATCTATTTAGAGAAGCTGTGACATCCAAATATTTTTCCAGACTGCTATAGTATATACACCATTCATTCTAATCATTCCACACTTTCAATAACATTTATGAATGGACTATTAAAAGAAGCACAATCTAAAAGTTCAAACAGGCTGAGGCTTAAATATCAAAATGTGGAACAGTCTAATTTCAGAAGAGTACAGTATGCTTTCTAGTAATTTGTCTTCTGTAGAATGTTGATGAGTTACAAAGTTGAGTTTTAAAATGAATACAGCATTACTGATTATATAAATAAAATTGCAAAACATCCTTACTTTCTGTTATATCTGTTCAAATTAATTATTTTGTATATAAAATCATATATAAAATGTATATATAAAATCAGTTTTTCACATTTTAGTTGGTGAATCAAAGTTTATTTAAGAAACTGACACATAACAAAACCACTGTAGGACCACACAACATGATGCTGCTAGGCTAAAGTAAAGATACCAAAACCAAAAATCTGAAAATGCCATAAAATGAAAGCGTTAGATTAAAAAAACTATTCACACAGAGTAAATAAAATGCATTTTTAACGTATTAAAGGAAAGACAGAGTTTGTGAATTAGTCTGAAAGACATGCAAAGAGATTATGTGTTGTGCAATTCAGTTACTGTGCATGGCAAGACTGAGGCAGAGATGGAAAAATTAGTGACCTTTCTCAGAGAGTCCTGCTCATCATGAAATAATGGCTGAACTGCCCTTGTTTCTGGTTCTGCCTGTCTGCCTCTGCGCTCTTGTGCTTGTCTCCAAAGCTGGCAGAACACTTCAAACAAAATCAAAACTGGCGTGTTCTCACAGGCAATATTGCATTCTTGCAACCACACAAAAGCATCCCCCTTGTCAGATATTTTAGAAAAAATTCACACAGTCCTCTTCACCAGCCCTTCAGTTGGGTTATAGTGCCATGTGATTAGTTGTGCTCATTAAATGTGGCCCTGGGACGTGTGTTCAGTTTATTGACAGTTTTCTTTCCATCTCAGGTAGACGTTTCAAGTTCAGCATTTATACAAACCTGTAATTATATGTCTGGGCCTAAATCCGTATGTCACTTGAACAGGTTCTGGCTGTTTGCTCTTTTAATTTGATGGATTGCTTTTTATACTTGGATAGAAGCATGGGAGAATTGTTTTGGAAGATCATCAAACTGGCACAAATCAAACTCCTCTTCTCTCTTTATGAGTAAACATTCCTTGGTATAACTTACTGTACCAGAGGAAGCTTTAAATCACATTCTTCTTCTATATTTCTAGGTTTAACTATAGTGCAGCTGCAGCTTGTGTTTTCACTGTTCAGATGTTTTCTGGCTTCATTTCTTTCTCTTCAGTCTGTCAGTTACAGTGAGTGTACTGGCATTTTTACCTAGCCTTTGAGAACACCTTTGAGTTCCACTTCGCATAATTTAAACTGGAGCCCCAAGTTTGTGTGTGTGTGTGCCTGTAAATTCCTATAGATGCACTACACATGCACAAACAGATACCTATACCTATAATGGGAACAAGCTGCCTGGTGTTCTTTGTTGGTCTTACTTCTGAGCTGAACTGAGTCCATAGTTTCCATAGCATCCAGAGGAGCAGAGTAAGGAGACAAGGTTGAGAGTGAAAAATAGGCGTCCTATTTTATTTGGAAAAAAAGTAGAACCCATTGCTCTTCTTCCTCTCCCTCTCTTTCTGTCTTTCTCTTGCTCTTTGTGTCCCCAGGCAAAGCTGAAATGGGTCGCCTCAACACCATACTGCATCAGTCATTGTAACGACTGCGTCTTTGACTCATTTGTTCTGCATCAGAGTCACTGAACTTTGGTTTCTTCCTGACAGAAAGATTTAAGATAAGATTTTCAATTCAATTCAGTTCAATTCAGTTTTATTTATATAGCGCCAAAGTAATCTCAGGGCACTTTCACATGGAGCAGGTCTAGACCGTATTCTTTAGTTTACAGAGAGAGAGAGACCAAACAGTTCCCCCCATGAGGAAGCACTTGGCAACAGCTGTAATGAAAAACTCCCCTTTAACAGGAAGAAACCTAAAGCATGGGCAGCCATCTGTTTTGACCAGTTGGGTTGAGAGAGAATAGGGTGGGTAGGGGACACAGAGAAGCAGAACAGCAGCAGCAACAACAACAACAAGAAATAACAACAACAGATACATGACTAGCAGCAACAAACAGCAACAACAGCAAATGCGGGAACAGCTGGCGAAGGACAGAAGAAGGACGCCATCATGTCAGCATGGTTTATGGTCTACGGGGCTTCCTGCCCCAACACACAAAGAACTCCGGGGAAGAAGTCAAGTTAGTAACATGCATTAATAGTAGAAGAATACATACAGATGGAGAAGAAGAAAGAGTAGCTCAGTGCATCATTGGAAGTTCCCCGACAGTCTAGGCCTGTAGCAGCATAATAAAGGGCTGGTCCAAGGCAAGCTTGGTCGGCCCTAACTATAAGCTTTATCAAAAAGGAAAGTTTTAAGCCTACTCTTAAACATAGAGTTTGTCTGCCCCTTGGACCGAATCTGGAAGATGGTTCCACAAGAGAGGAGCCTGATAGCTGAAGGCTCTGCCTCCCATTCTACTTTTGGCGACTGTAGGAATGCAGTGCTCTGGGGGAGTAATACGGTACTATGAGCTCTTTCAGATATAATGGTGCCTGACCATTAAGAGCTTTGTATGTGAGGAGAAGGATTTTAAATTCTATTCCTGATCTTACTGGAAGCCAATGCAGTGAAGCTCTCTTTTTCTAGTTTTAGTCAGTACAGATGCAGCTGCATTCAAGACCAACTGGAGAGTCTTAATAGACTTGTTAGGGCAGCCTGATAATGAGTTGCAATAAACCAGCCTAGAAGTAACAAATGTGTGGACTATTTTTCTGCATCTTGCTGAGACAGGATGTGCCTGATTTTTGCAATATTATGTAAGTGAAAAAAGGCAGTCCTTGAAATTTGTTTTATGTGGGTGTTAAAGGACATATCTTGATCAAAGATAACTCCCAGATTCCTGATGGTGGTGCTGGAGGCCAGGGTAATGCCATCTAGGTTAGTTAAATCATTAGATAATGAGTTTGAAAGGTGTTTAGGGCCAAGCACAATAACTTCAGTTTTGTCTAAGTATTAGCAGAAGTAGCAGAAAATTGCAGGTCATCCAGGTCATGCTTGGAGTCTAATTAACTGATTGGTTCCATCTGGCTTCATTGATAACTCATTCATTGAAGTGTCTAACTTCTAACTTTCGCTTTTATGGAGGATTCATCATTAACATGTACAAACTGAAATCTATCTGATGAGTAGGACTTAAACCAGCTTAATGCATTTCCTTTAATGCCAATTAAATGTTCCAGTCTCTGTAATAAGATTTGATGATCAATTGTGTTAAATGTGGCATTAAGATCTAACAAGACAAATACAGAGACCAGTCCTTTGTCTGATGCAGCCAGGAGGTCATTTGTGACTTTTGCCAATGCTGTCTCTGTACTATGATGCACTCTAAATCCTTACTGAAAATCCTCAAATAAACTATTGTTATCTAGAAAGTCACATAACTGATTGGCAACTGTTTTCTCAAGGATCTTAGAGAGAAAGGGATGGTTAGATATGGGTCTATAGTTGGCTAAGATGCCTTAAATGAGAGTAATGATTCTCTAATGATTCATTGAGAAAAAAAAATCTTATGTTAAATCTTAATATTATGGTTCACTGACATTCATTGGTATCATGTAGTGACGATATAATTGTATTGTAATCGGACTAAAAAAAGGTACTGAAAGTTTTATTTTCCCCATGTAAGAGATTAGCCTAATGTAATAGTGTAATGCCATTCATTGTAGTAAATGTGAAATTATTTTTTAAGATGATACATTATTTTGCGTACATTTGAAATATCATAATTATAAAAAATATTGTTAAGACGGTGATCATGATTTCAACTGTATTATCCAGCTCGACTCTCATGGTGTACCATATATTATCGTGTCCCCCAATCCCTGACTGCTTTAATAAAGAAATGTTAAAAGTAAAAAAGCCTCATGATCTTTACTTTTAATATGGGTAAGCTTTCGAATAAGTGAAATTTGATTTGTATCCTTGTGAATTTATTTTGTCTTTAGGGCAGCAAAGGAAACCTCTAAACACAAAGCAGGAACTCATATTGAGCCTTGACATGGGAGGTTAATATGAATCGACAGTAGCTGCTCACTGTTGCCTGTCTGTCTGTGGCACATAACCAAGAGCATATCAGGTCACATTATTTTTGTCAAGCATTTCAGTTCTGATAAGGAAAAGAACTGGGCTGACACAAAGCCAACACACACACACAATACTTGCATAAACTCACACATACAGAAACACACACTAATGCCAACAATGAACATGCCAAAGCTGCCCTGTTTCCTCCACTGAGTCAAAACTAACTTGTAGCCAACTTCATGTTACATGATTCAGAAAGCCAATCATAGCAGGGAATAATGCAGAGCATTAAAATAAAATGCTTCTCTGTGTTTGTACCTCCTCTGTTTTTCTTTCAGATCATCAAAAGCTGGAGAGAGAGGCGAGGATTTGCCGTTTACTGAAGCACCCCAACATTGGTGAGCTGCGAGTCCTCAATCTAAGAAACATTCACACACAAGCACACATGCATACAAAATGTAAACACACAGATTTTGTTCAGGTCTCTGATTCCAGCTATGGCTATTCATCCCCTAGACACAGTTTTGACAGAGAGAGAGAGAGAGAGAGAGAGAGAGACAGAGAGAGAGAGAGAGAGAGAGAGAAACCAAGTGTGTGTATGTGTGTGTACACAGGTATCTAATGATGATATATCTGTGTACTTTCCCAGCTGAGTCATCAAGAAGACGATAAGCCCTACACCTACTTTCTAAACCACTGACCCTTTACATTCTTTCCTCCTCATTATACCTCTGAGAGAACCTGTCTCTCCTCCTTTGTTTTTTTCACACTCATCTGCACATGCCCTTTTTTTTCTTTGCTGTCATTATTTCACCTTTCTCAAACCCGTCCTGCAACACCACTGCCGTTCCAGTCAGTTTCCTAGATAACCCTGCAATCATGAAGTTTGGCAACAACTATGTCTTTCGACATTTCGACTGCCAGTCTTGGGAAGAAAAAAAGAGACAAAGAGAGTAGAAAAAAAGAGTAGGAAAAAAGACTGATTTTGTGATTTTGGATGTACTACATTGAAGTGATATAGGCCACAATTTATATTTTAATTAATTAAAACTTTTAAGAATAGAAGCTACAAATTATTTGTTATCTACAGTCTACAACCAGTGGTGTAGACAACCCTGTGTAAAAACACATATTTCATTTTTACACTTTTACACACTGGTTTTTGTGATAATTAAACAAACAAGATACAATGTGTTGATCAGTGACCCTCAGAGGTTTACCTTTGGACAGAGCCAGACTAGCTGTTTCCCCCTAACTTCATATTTAGTGTATGCAGAAGAGTGGCATCAGTCTCCTCCGCAAGCAAGCGCAAAAAGCATAGATACCTAAATTTTGAACTATTCCTTTAAACACCAAAGACCTATAATCTAGAAATCTCTCTATAATTATATAATAAACAATATGTCAAATGACAACATGTGATGTGAGAGGTGTTGCCCGTATTGTTGAACCTACAGAGAATTATAACCTGACTCTGCAGCTCCCCTGAGCTTCACTTCATTGTTTTGCCATCTGGTTTGCAACTTTACTGTTTTGGTTCACTCTCACTGCTCTCATAATGTCATTTTTGGCCGCAGCAGGCAGCCGTTTCAGAGAAAAAGCTCTAAAAACCTACTGCACACTACCTGCTCACCACCAAACAGCTATCATTTACTATTTCCCTGATCCCTGATTTGTTACTCAGGTTATCAACACATTTTTCTTGTTTAAATAACTTAAGGTATCAAACGCATTTCAGAAAGAAAACATGCATTGCTCATAATTGTGGCTTTTGTATAGTGAGCTAGCACTCTATAATTTGAATTTGATTATAGGGCTCATTTGAATCATAGTTGTTCTCACAGGTTTCCTCTATTCACAGTGATTGTGGGCATGGCAACTGTGCTATTTAACTTTTCTGAATGCAAGCACACTTAATAACAGCGTGAATCATCACATTAAGTGGAGGTAGAATATATTATACATTGAAAACTCATTTTACTACTTGATCATACTTCACACTCCTGTATACGTTGCATGTTACCACTGTATCTCTGACACCAGATTGCCAAAAACCAAACTCTGTGGATCAGCGACAGAAAGAAGGATGCAGATAACAAGTATTGACTTTGCTATTGGAGTATTGACTGCTTTCTCTTTTCCTTTTCTGTTCTGTGTTTGTTCTTGGCATGTTTGTTAAATCTCCTCTACAGTACGGCTCCATGACAGCATATCAGAAGAGGGTTTCCACTATTTGGTGTTTGATCTGTGAGTAACAGACTCACCCACACACATGCCTACACACAAGTGTGTGTTTGTAGAAAGTCCTATTGGTATATCTGTGCCCATAGAAACCTCATGAGAGTAGTCACACACACATTCACACGCACACACCCAAAATCCAAGAAAAGACACATGCAACATGTACGAAAACATGTAGAAAAGCAATATTTTCATCCACAGACGGTATGTTTTACACAACCACAGCACATTGTTTAAGCTAATAACATGAAAGCTGTCTGTATGTAGACTAACTGTTGATCTGCATTTGCCAAATTCTTGTAAACTTACCTGCTGGCTGAGACAAACCAGTCATTCCTCTTTCTGCCAGCAGTACCTGCAGGCAGTAAATCACATCAGCAGCAGAGGGAGGAGGACAGAGGACAGGATAAAAGAATGTCTGCGCAGGGTAGCTGCATGCATGCCCCTTGAATTGTGGGTTGTGGGTAGCCAGGTTGTGGAGACCAATGGATAAAAATTTTATAATGTGTGGATTGTATGGATTGTGTGTGTTGATTGTGTTTCAAAGACAATCTCGCAACTTGGGTAATGTCAGACAAACATATAAAACTTATGGATCTGTGTATGACGATTAATCATAATAAAGTTTGAGGGCCATGCAAATTGCCTGAGTTTCCTAGGAGAAACAGCAGAACAGAAGAGTGTGGTGAGATGACCTTGAAATAGGTGAGAAATACATGAGAAATATGGGAGAAACATGGAAGAAACCCAGAAAAAATGAGAGTGTTGGCAGGTCTGACTCACACCTTTTTGCACATGCTTGTACAAAGGTACACCCCCACAAACATACACATGAAAAATATAATATAATAATATATATATAATATAATACATAAATATATATGCAGAAACATTGCTTGTTTTAGTTTTCAAGATAGAGCAGCAAAAACATGTTTCCTGTAATGTTGTCTCTGTCTCTCCACAGGGTGACAGGAGGAGAGCTGTTCGAGGACATTGTGGCCAGGGAGTACTACAGTGAGGCTGATGCCAGGTAGCACACACACCCACCCACACACACAGATACACTGCTGAGCACAGCAGCCATTATGCATCTCTGTTTGTTACAGGAGAAAACAACTGTGTGCGCATGTGTATATATTTGTGTGTTTCACATATGGTTGTCTCAGAGGTGTGATACAGCTGCCTTGTCTCTGAGGCATCTCAAAGAGTTATTAATAAAGGTGATTAACAGCATATAGCCTGCGGTATTAATCATACACAGCCTACCTTACACTGCTTTATGTTGCTGCCTCCCCAGAGAGAGAGAGAGAGAGAGAGAGAGAGGAAGTGTGTTTTCTTTCATAGACATTGTATAGCTTTTGTTTGTCTGTACACTAAGTGAAAAAAGACTAACCGTCATGTGACTTCATGTCATCTTTCATGAAAACAGCATCACATGTAAGTGATTAATGAGAGAGGCATATGATACATTGTTATGGGATTGTTTCCTCTTCTCTTCCCTTCAATTAATTTCATTCCTTCTCTCTTTTTCTCTGCTTTTCTTCCTGTCCTTTTATTCCTTGCCTCTCTGTCTGTCCTTACATTTGTTTCATCACATTACTCTCTGACCCTCAGCCACTGCATACAGCAGATCCTGGAGAGTGTCCATCACTGCCATGTTAATGGGATCGTCCACAGGGATCTGAAGGTTTGTATGACCACAGCCCCGGCTGCAGACCTGATTAGTCTGACTCTGTACAACAGATGGCAATGTTAAGAAAGAGCCAATGAATCCCCTCACACTCCTTCCCTTTGCATCCACATATTTTGCTTCTTTTGTAATCTTCTCACTAAAGTAAAACTGAAATAACTATTTTTTTTCAGATTTTTTTTTTTGTAATTTTCACATGATCATTTTCTCAATGTAGAGGCCCCCAAAGCTTTGAATGGTTAAAAAAGCTGATCTGACCTTGACATCAGCTTTGAAATTTGCAATTCTGATTTTCAGAAATACTGATATCCTATATTGTTACATTACATCTTTGTTGAGCTAGTCAATATTCAATACCCGTCAATATCAAGAATAAAGATCCTCCTCTAATACTGTCCGATGCTGTAGAAAGTATGCCAGCATCTTTGTGTTTGTATGAAGGTGTGTGTGTGAGTATAACACAGTGGTGACAAGAATAGGAGCAATCATGCACCAGAAACTCAGGAATGATTTCCACTTCCATAATTATGTAAAAATTATGGTGGGATGTAAAAGATTTTCCAAGGTCATGAATATTCTAATGGTATTTCTCTCATTGTTGGTTCTCATCACCTTCCAAGAGCATTTTTATGTGGCAGAAAGAATGAGGAGAATGCAAGAAAGAAATTTGTTCAGATGGACTGTGAACATGCTACTGCATCAAATAAACATGATGATTTATTAAATTTCTGATCTGTCGACTTTATTAGGGGATATGTCCTTTTCTGAGGTGATTCTGAAGTTTTCATATGCTTCATAATCAGGAGGATTTATTCATCATTATGTAAATTATTATGTAGATGTGTCCAGTTGTCAGTTAGTGTCTGTGTCCTGTTGAGTCATATGTCTGCCAGAAACTGAGTGCTCACAGGCTCTCTGTGTTTCTAAATGTATCTAAATGTTAGAAAATGTATTATTCATTAGAGCACACTGTCTAACTGGCCTTAGGTTAGCAAAGACCTTTCTGCACCTGTGTCCATGTGTGTGGATGAGAGTGTGTGCACGTGTGCTTGCTGGGGGCCCGCATGTATTTTTGATTGTGCTAAACTGTGTTAGTGTGTGGTGTGTGTTTGTCGTTACCCATATGTGGCTGAGTCACTTGTTTTTACATCCATGTCTCCTGTTACACCACACCTCACCCCCTGTATCCTTCTCCCTGCAGTGTGCACTTTGTTCCCACTCATGGATTTTAACAGTGGATTGGTGTTACTGTGGACAAGCACATCATGTCCACTACCAATTTACTCCTTCAGAATCCATCAGACTGAGGGAACAAGTCCACAGCTTCAGCGGTGGAAGTGTTCGTGGTCATGTAGAGATTTGGTCCCTTGCACATGTCTGTAACTCTGTCATTTTGTGTGGCAGAAAGGGACTTGCCTCAGACACTGATTTAAGAGCAGTTTAGCATCGTTGACCCCTAATAGTTTGAATTAGGATTTGGTTTGGCTAATCTGATTTTAGATCTGTGTCTGTGGGCGGCTTGTTCCCAGAGCGTGTGACCTCTCACCTCTAACCTGTTTGACTCCGCCCCCCCCAGCCTGAGAACCTTCTATTGGCCAGTAAGCTGAAGGGGGCGGCGGTCAAGTTGGCTGACTTTGGGCTGGCTATCGAGGTGCAGGGGGACCAGCAGGCATGGTTTGGTGAGTATTCACCCATCCATTTTTAAACCTGAATCAGTTGGCCAATCAAGCAACCAACCAATCATTTAGTTAGTCCAGAAACAGTCTAGTCACTGAATTGCTCGCTCCCGCCTACCACCCCCCCCCCCCCCCCCCCCCCTCCATGTCACTCCTCCAGGTTTTGCCGGCACCCCGGGCTACTTGTCTCCGGAGGTTCTAAGGAAAGACCCGTATGGGAAACCAGTTGACATGTGGGCTTGTGGTAAATAACATTTGATTTCTCTCATTGTTGGTATGAATTTAAGGCTTGAGAAATCCTCAAACTATGGCCTTGTCTGATCTTGTCAGGTGTCAGCTTCATGTTGTTTCAAGTGTTTTGTGCTGTGTTGTTGAATGAGTGAATGTTATTTTGTTGGTGAATAATGGGTTATATCAGTACACAATGCTACACTACAGTACATTGGAATTTGCTATTGTTATACTGCTGAACTTCATGTCACACCCTTCCCTTCCAGGTGTGATTTTATACATCCTGCTGGTGGGCTACCCTCCCTTCTGGGATGAGGACCAGCACCGTCTCTATCAACAAATCAAGGCTGGGGCCTATGATGTAAGTGATGGCAAAATCGATCAGTTGGTTTACCACATTGGTCTAGACTGAACTAGCTTAACAACTTGGATGGATTGCCATGAAATTTAATTTATATATCCATGGTACCTAGAGGCTGAATTCGGATGATCCCCAGATTTTTCCTCTAGTGCCACCAGTAGGCCAGTTTTCACTCATCCTGTGAAACATTTCAACATCTACAGAATGGATCAGCACAAAAGTCATGATTCCCAGAGGATATATCCTCATGACCTTGGTGAACCATTAACCTTTCATCATGTCACAGTTTTAATAAAAATAATACTATAGTTTCTGACCAAATATGTGCAGAGCTAATAACATTCCCATTAGCCTCAGCTGTACTTAGTGTTAGTACAAATCAGTAAATGTTAACATGCTAATGGGCTAAACTGAAATAATAAGCATGGTAAATATTACTATATTTAGCATTGTATACATGTTAGCATGATGGTGTTAGCATTTAACTCAAAGCACTGTTGTGTCTAAGTACAGCCTCACAGAGCCACAAGGCAGTCATTTTCTGACCCTTCTCTTGTGTTCTCTTGTCTTTTTTGCTTTGCTATAAGAAGGATATCACCAATATGTGTTGCTATGTTTCAATTTTTTTTAATAAGCTTTAGTTGAGTAATTAGTGATTGACACTATGTTGTTTTTTGACAGTTCCCATCCCCAGAGTGGGACACTGTAACTCCTGAGGCCAAAGATCTGATCAACAAGATGCTAACCATCAACCCCAGTAAACGCATCACTGCTGCAGAGGCTCTCAAACACCCCTGGATCTGCGTAAGTGTCACACACACAAACAGAGAAGCAGTAACATACAGAAATACAGATGCAAAATAGAAATAAAGACCCACACACTGATGATAATAAATTGTTGTAGCAACAGAATGCCTCACTAGCAGTCCTGTTATATTATCCAACTTCTTTAAATACACATAACTCTCCACAGTCTTGTTGCCAACAGATCCACATCCATATATTCATCACACTCATTGTTTTCATTCCCTCCTAATCCTCAAATCAAATCAAATCAAATCATTTTCTTCTTGCAGCAACGGTCCACTGTAGCTTCCATGATGCACAGGCAGGAGACTGTGGAGTGCCTGAAGAAATTCAACGCCAGGAGGAAACTTAAGGTGAGACTTCTGGCAATCCCTCATGTTTCTATTTATGTAGAATAATCCATCCAGCCATCTCTCTCTTCCCCCTGTCTCTATCTTCCTCACTCAAGACTTCTTGGGGTAACTCAGTAAAATGATGACTTGTTCTCTGAAACCTTCAAGTTGCCCTTTTGCTGTGCTCCTCTCTCTAGCTGTAACCTTATAACCAATCTTCCTCTTTCTGTCTCTTCTTTCCTTACTTCCATCATCATTCCCTCCTTCTTTCCTTCTTTTCTATCACTGCAGGGAGCCATTTTGACCACTTTGCTGGTCACAAGAAACTTCTCAGGTATGTCTTTCACAGCCTGCTATACAAGACCTGGTCCACCAAGCACAACTTATGAACTAAAACTGCCCATTAAAAAAACAACAAAATAACAGGAGGATTACCCTTTAATGCTGAAGACAGTATGGTTAGGCATCCATTGAAATATTCATCTTCTAGTTATGAAGAAACGGATCAGAGGCACTACAAAATAGGTAAAAATATGAAAACTATCAAACTTTTGATGCTTTTTAACCTATTTTTGAATGCCTTCAATCTGTTTATCTATAGAATAACGATGATCTTGGTGCAAAGATGCCACTGGTAAACAGAGTCATCTCTCATTATCTTTCTCTCCTTTAGCTGATGCTCTTCCACTCTGTTTCTATCATACCTTTTTGCATGTATTTTCTTTGACCTATCTATTTTCTCAGGCTCTTACTGGGCTGCTTTCTCTCTTCATTCTACAATAAAATGCATCAGTGCATTCGTATCTCTTTTTATTCATCATTTTCTTCCTTTTTTCAATTTTCTTTCCTTCTTTTGTTTGGATTGTGGTATCCATTTGAGGTAAGATTTTTGGAATGACGGGATGAAGTGGGTGGGGTTGGGTTAGGGTTTGGGCCCAACTGATAAGTTGTGATCTTTAGGCTTTTTCACTCTTCTAGTAGCTGATCATATATGCATGAAGATGAGGTGTTTGGTAGTCGAAAGAGCAATATTGAACCTCAACGCTTGCTAAAGTGCTGATATGAGATCAGATATTTATACCAGGATACAGCATGTATTTTGAAATGGAGTTTAGTATTTGGATTTATATATGTCAGAAATAGAGAGAGAAGAATTGGTGGGATTATATGTATGGTTGCTAGAAGGTAAGTGCATGTTTATGTGTGCACATGTCAATTTAAGAATGCTGCGTGAGTTGGAAATAGGTTGGTTATCCCTTTCATCACCTGCTAAATACTCACTCAATAAACTACCCACCCCTCAGCCACTCACATATGAATTAGTATGTAGCGGGTGAACAACATTGCATAAATGACGATGCCATTTGGAGTGTCGGCTGCATTGCATTATGGATGTTGCAGTTGGATTTTGCACCTGGAATTTGAAGATAAGCACTGTTGACTGATATGCTTGCTGCATGATAGTTTGGCCTCAGGCTTTGGACTCAGTTTGTGACCTCTCATGCTGAAGTGTTGTCTCTTTCCCTCTACAGCAGCCAAGAGTTTGCTCAACAAGAAGGCAGACGGCGTTAAGGTAAGTTGCTTTGCACAGTGAAGAAAACACTTTGTTTCTTGCATTAGTCTGCTGGTATGTTCGTTCAGTGTTTGAGGAGCCTTATAGATAATTATTATGCATTGTGCACTTAACAACATCATCATTCAGGGACAGTCTCTCAAAGCAGTGGGCAGTGGTTGTTATTTTCTTAGCTTGATCTCACAGTTGTTCTTGGGCATGGCAGACCACAATGGTTTTGTGTTATATCTCTAGTTTAAACATAATTTACAAAAAAGAAAAAGAAAAAACTTGTTTTTTCCTCCTGTCTGTATTTTCTGAATGGACCATGTCTCATATTTTCCATAATAATTTAATCTTAACTACAGAAACCTGTTGTGCCCTATCCTATTTCTCTGTGTTTTTGGGGCTCGGTCTGAAAATAACACGTGTTCACATGTGTGTGTGTGCACATACACAATGTTGAGCGTTTCGTATGACTAACTAATTCAGTGTGACTGTTTTACATGTAAGTGAATATTGATTTGGGATTGGACCTCTGCATACATTGTATGAATCAGTGTTTGGGTCTTACTCAGGCCTACAGTATATCACACTGGCAGGCCCATTCCAGGGAGTTTATTCCTCATCCATGTGCCCCCCATCACATTACAGTAAAATAGAATAAAAAGCATCACAGACAGTAGAGTCAAAATTGAAGGGATATGTCTGCACTGAGAAATGTTAAATATGTAGTAGATTTTTGACATACTAAATGTATAAAAATATGTACAGAGAAACCTTCTCAACTGAAATGGTGGATCCAGATGAACCTGTATTTCCTTTATTACGTTTTTTCAACTACTCACACACAATTTCTTATGTGTAGGCAGCCAATGGTAGCACAGTGCATTCATTCAGTGAAAATGACAGTTTTGCCCACATTTGTTTTTAGATTATTTTGTTTTTATTTCTTGTCAGACAAGGTGAGTGGTCAAAAAAACATTCCAATTGGCATCTCCTGTTATCACTAACAGCGTCTTTTATCTTCTCCCAAGTTTCAATTTCAGTCAAAGTTTGTTATCTATTCAGAAATTTGGAGCTTTCCTCAATGCAACCCTCCTTGCTTCTTAAAATTCATAGATTCCATAAAGAGATCTTGATTGTTAACAATGTAACCGTCAGCAGATCTTTGGGACACATGAGTTGGGAGGATCACTTTGGAATGGACCTTAGTCAGTGTGTGTGTGTGTGTGTGTGTGTCATATCCCCTCTACACTGCCCCCTGCAGGTCAACAACAAAGCCAACACAGTGACCAGTCCTAAAGACACTGGCCCTGCCCCTGCACTGGTATACACACTCAGCGTCACCACACCTTCATCCACAAAACCCTCTACATCCCCCCACTTCACACCCCACTGTGGAGGAGGTACAGGTTTACCCTTTCACACAGGGTTACGTCATTTCCTGTTTGATCTCAGGCTTTCTTGATGAGAATTCAATTTTTAACCAGGTATATGAGAATATGGAATATATCATGGGTCCTAACATGGGTTGAAACAGATGTGTAGCTCAACTGTGGGCTATCCCTGAATGAAATAGTGTGTAAAAGCTTTTGTGACTGCGCAGCATGTCCAGCTCCAGCATATTTGATACTGCTAAACATGAAAGATATTTATAATTCAGATTGATGTGTTCATTCACTCATCTGAATTAACAGAGCATGCATGAGGCATATAGAGCTTGGCCAGTTTGAATTTGCTGGATCTGTATAGCATTAATGTCAAGATGAAACAATAAGCCTTTATACACATGTTTGGATCGGGCTTCGACTAGTGTGGTTCTAAATCTGTAGTTAGGGACAACCTTTACCTCAAACCCTCTGCTCATTGTCCCCTTTTTCTCTGCAAGAACCCCTCCCCTCTCCCTCCTTACACACCTACAACATGCATGTGCTCCTCCCATGTCATGAAGTGTACTTTACTGCTGTCAGTGTTGCATTTGATAGTAAACTTCTTGTAGTAGTCGTCCACGGATGTGTTTAGGGATTACTGTGAAAATTGTTTGTCTGTGCATGGATGGAGTATGAGGTGATATTGGCTCCAAGGTTCATTATGATGCTACATTCCCAAGTGGTTTGGCTACCACTGATTGGCTTGCGCATGGTGTCTGCTGACTGGCTATTGACGTCAGGCCACATGACTGCTGCTCTGCATGATGTCAAAGGGTTTCTGTCCTTCCATTTGCTGTCAAATTGATTACGCATGAACACAGGCACATGACATCTATTTGTCTTTCTCTCTCTATCCTCCTTTCTCCATCATCCTGTCTGTGCCCACATGCTCTCTCTCTCTAACACTGAAACACACACACACACACAAACACACAGGCCGCTGATGTTATAATCTAGTAATCTGGGTGAGTGATTAGAAGGACTGAGCTGGTCATCAGGATCGATTCTACAAAATCCCAGACATCTGATTACTGATGCAGGACACTGGTGAGAGCTGATAAGAGAAAAATAGACACATAAAAAATACATTGAATAATAATACCATACAGGAAAAAAGATAAAAAAAACAAATTGAATTATTATTTTAAAAAAACGAATGTCAGATATATAGCAATAGATAAATTTATAGATAGATAAATAGATCAAAATGAGGTCAAAATAAGTCATAACCACCTTCTCAACCCACAAATACTAAAATACTGTCAGTGCACACAGACACATTTTCTTTACCTTCTCAACAGTCTATCTGTGCTATCATACCTTTTCTGGACTCCTTTAGACATGTCTTCACAAGGTTCTCACTTGCTCTCTTTAGGAACCACAGACGACTGTGATCCACAATCCTGTGGATGGAAACAAGGTATTACAACAAATATTTTCATTTTAAAATGTATATATTAACATTAAAACAGTTTTGTTCCTTGTTTTGCGCCTTCTCTTTTAGGAATAAGAATTAATATTTCCAAGTCATCGTATATTGTTAAATCTGAATTTGGAAGAGAATTTTATTTGAACCCCCCCCACACCCCCAACACTCCAGTTGGCACACAAATCATGCATACATGTATGTTGTCATTCTTAAGGAGTCTGTTGAGAGTGCCAACACCACCATAGAGGATGAAGATGTTAAAGGTAGGGAAATTCAAGTTTTTTTTGCTGGCTCTCTTACTTACAATTCTCAAATCCACTGAATGATTTAATCAGTCAATCCTAACCTTTTCCAGCTAGACTGATTACTCCTTTGTATGTTTTTCTCCATTCTGTTTTACAACATGGTAAAAAAAAGTACAGCAAATGAACCACTGTGCAGTCCCTCTGCTTGTCAGCTTCTCTTGCAACATGCAGCCCGCCCTGTTCTTTTTCTGTCCTATGATCACTTGCAGCCTTATGTTTTTCCTATTTATGTCCAACGTTGATGCTGAAACTAGTTAACACAGCTTGCTCTTTCAGTTTTGCAGGGTTTTTTTTAAATGTTATCACTAAATGTTTCTTCTTTTCACATTTCCACTTTTTCCTTTCTTTCCTGTCTTCTGTTTTGTTGAAAATATCAATTTTTCCTCACAACTTCTCCTGCATTTGTTCATGCACACAATACGACTTAAATAATCTTGATCTCTGTTACATCCCCCACACAACACACATGCTTGACACCCATCCATGCAACCTTTGACAGCCCTTCGTCTGGGCAGCTTAGTAAGCGGTATCTTGAGCTCTAAGAGCCGTTCCTCACAGATGTCTGAGTCAAGGCAGACTCCCACCTCCTCAGTTCAGAGTAAGTCCTTCCACTGTGGGGGAGATGTTTTGTTTTGTTCCCCTTATCTTTCCTAGTCATCACTGGAGGGAACTACCATCTCCATTTAAAGTGCCTCAAAAGCCTGTGCTCCTAGTTTTCAATATATTTCCCTGGTTTAGATTTTTTCACCTTGTGCCGCATTGACTACCTCTTCCCCCTTTAAATAAAACCTTTGTATTTGACCCCTAAAGTTCTTCTCCTTTCGTCTGATTTATTCCTCTCTATTTTGATTGAAGAAGATTCTCCTCTGCTACTTATTCATGTCTCATAGATACAGACTCTCTTCTCACTCCTCCATTTGCTTTCTGTTCTGACTTACTCAAACATTGACTCACATAGTAAAGAGCTGACTTACATGCACACTTCCTGTAGACACACATTGTAGCTTATGGTTGTGGAGGCAATGGAGATGGAAGACTGATATTTTTTTACTATTTAACATGTCTTTTTGTTGCACAAATTAAGTAATGTTTTCAATATCCCCCAGCCTGCACCAATAACAATAAAGGTAACTCAACATTACTTAGTCAAAACTGCTTTTGTAGCAAATTCTTGCATCTTAGCATTGGTTTGTCTTTGTTCATTTTGAGCTTTGTTGGGTGAAAGGAATTGTGTCATCCTGCATTCCCCTGCCTGGTATCACTATTAGTCATGGGAGGCTTTCTGTTTTGTTACACAGACATGAAACAAAAGACATTTTGTGAAATACATTTTTTCGAGCGCCTTCCATTTCTAATAACTTTGAAGTCCTGCTAATTTGTAGACTAGAACCCATTTGAAGCTGATTCAATGTCAGATTTCCTTTTTTCTGCACTCAGACCTACATTTGCCTGAAATTCAGTGACAGCATTAACATTTTTCACATCAGTTTGTGCAGCTGATGATGTTCAGTGGTCTTGTGTTTTAGCTCGCAAACAGGAAATTATCAAAGTCACTGAGCAGTTGATTGAGTCTATCAACAATGGAGACTTTGAGGCCTATGCGTAAGTCTCTTTTATTCTGCATTTGCACTGTAACATCTGATTGGATATGGTGATGTGCTTACTTCCTTTGCTAATTCTGTCTTTTTATTTTGGTTCAACAGGAAGATTTGTGACCCTGGTCTGACTTCCTTTGAGCCCGAGGCCCTTGGCAACCTGGTAGAAGGACATGACTTCCACCGCTTTTACTTTGAGAATGGTGAGTTGATTCAGGCAAAAAGACATTTTAGAAGCATCATCAAGATACTCCCTCAGGTGCAAGTTGCCAAATACATTTTACAGTTGTTGTCCAGAACACTTGAAAGTCGTAGTAGCTGTTGGTCTGAGGTTGCGCCAAAAGGTGCAAGTAGCCAGCTGGCTCTGCACCCAAAACCAGACACTGAAAAGTGTAATTTTTCCATTCACATCAGTCTGCTGAAAAAATTTCAACTATGCTGGAGGTTTTAAACAATGAATTGTTTTTTTTTTTACTAGTTTTCTTTCCTAAATTACAAAAATGCATTAGTTTGTTCTGAGTCACAGTGGGAAGAACTTCTTATTTCATTCTTAGTGGAGAGAACCCATCTGTTGAATTTAATGTCCTGCCAAAATTGCTGCTTTACAACTATGGAACCAAAAAGTCACATTAATTATTCATCACACATGACTGTATTTTTGAGTATGCAGTATAGGCACTGGAAAAAACCCAATTGAAGTACACTTGAAAAAGAAAAATTTGAGTGACCTTAGTTCTAACTAAGGTCACTCAAATTTTCAATAATTTGAAGTGCATTACTGTCCCACAATGTAACATACAGGCAGAACATCTACAACATATATAGAAATCCACTTCCCTCTTGAAAGAGCCATATTCATACAGTGTCAGTCAAACATTTGGATATGCCTTCCCATTAACTTGAATGAGAAAATGAAGTTGTTTTGAAGTTGTTTGACCCTTTGATAAGTACTTCTGATAAAGCATAGCTGGTAGTACATAAATACAATGCTATAGCAGGCATTCATTTGTGCTGGTTTCAATATTTTGACAATAAAAAAGATCCCCATTGCAGGAACGAGTATGGAGTAAGTATAAGTATCAATACTGTAGTAGTATGGCCTTGTCTACATTGTTGATTTCATATCTATATTCATCGATATCACAATACGGTACACTAAAAGGGCATGGCTGTGATTATGGACTAGCCTTGGAGCAAAATATCTCAAATGAATAATGACTACTATAAATGGCAGAATGTCCTCAGTCTGGGTAAAAATAGTTCAGATAAACCAGATATGTCCCAGAAACCTCAATCTCTTGGCAAGTCTGTGCTTGTCCACTATCCAACATATACATATGGAGCCTTTTAGCGACTCTCAGTTAGTATTCTTTCTAAGGTAAGGTTATCAGTGTTTAATTTCTGAACAGCTATGCAGCTGTATTTTCCCCCTGGTAATATTCAACTATACTTACCCCATTTGAGAGGATGATATCCATTCATCTCACCTAATATGTGATACTACAATACATATGCTCTCTGTAACCAGTCATTGTGTCTAATTTCCAGCTCTGTCTAAAGGGAATAAGCCAGTGCACACCATCCTCTTGAACCCACATGTGCACCTAATTGGAGAAAATGCTGCGTGTATTGCCTATATTCGGCTGACCCAGTACATGGACAGTAGCGGTATGCCCCGCACCATGCAGTCTGAGGAGACTCGTGTGTGGCACCGCCGCGACGGCAAGTGGCAGAACATCCACTTCCACCGCTCTGGCTCACCCAGCATCCCCTCCCAGTAAGAGACAGTAAGCAATACACAATATAAACCTTGATAAATTAGGAACTTCACAGCAGCTAGAAATATTGTTTTTGCTGACCTTTTGCTGGTTTCATTTCTCACCTCGCTGCAGTGATGTAGAGGCTTACTCTAAGGTGTGTCAGTACACTGTTATTTTTTTTTTTAATTAAACACCACTCATTAGCCCAGTATTAGTCACTCTTTTAAATGAACTAACCAAGATATAATGGCAATGCTTGTTAAGAGTGATGGTATTCTTTAGCTTGAGAATTCATTCCATAATGCACCCTATCTAGCTCGCCGAAGAGGCCTTTTTCATGACAAATGCTTTTACTTGTCAGAGCTGGACAAGCACATATAATTTATCACTTAAGTAACTACTCTCTTCCAATTATATCCCTTCCATGCACACATACATACATGTGTTTCACTTATTCTAGCTAATTGGACTGCTTATGTCATGTCCATGCCATTTTGGGATTATTGATGGGACTTTTCTGACTTTTCCAACACCTCACATCAGCCAAGTCCATTTTTCATGGCGATAAAACCCAAATTTAATCATTTTTAACCATCTATTGATCAACTCTGTAATCATACAACCATGTTGAATAGCCTTATGATGTGAAAGTTCACCACTTGTAATCTTGGGCAACCTTCCCATTTTCCCCATCAATTTCATGATGAGAACATGGCATTATAATGTGTTCATGTTATATGGGATGGATGGTAGTGCGGGAAGACTTAAGAGCATTCACATCAATGAAAACTTGGTTGTGTGAGGCTTAAAAATCCTGTGATTTGACATCATTATAATACATCCACTAAATTTAAGTTTACTCACATTAAACAATAAATTTTAGAAGTCCATGTCTGCTTGGTTTTGAGGCACTTCCATTTCATTAAGCACTAAGATGTGTACATCAGAGCTTTCAGAAAAGTTTCTTAGTTGTAATTACAACCTGGATGTTGATGTGAGTGCTATTTATAGAAACATGTGATTAAGATAACTAAGATATGACCTGAAGTAAGTTAACGTGTGCGTATTGGGGTGGAGTATTGCTGAGAATTACCCAAGGTCACCAAACCTCATTAAGAAATACAAATCATAAAGGTGTATTGTAATTGTAATTGTCCAGCCTTAATAGGTGCAACAAAAGTGACAGGAGAGTCAGGGAGATGCCTGCCAAACCCATAAACACCCACACAGTCCTGATATGAGGTCTAATTAGGGAAAGACATTGAAAACACCTGTGTGGGTGGAAAATAGGCTGGTTGGGGCTGTAAGATTCACAGTAAGTAATGACAATGAGCCTGCATGCAAAATAGGCCTTTTTCACAGCTGACATTTTCACACGAGAGTAGGAAAAGCACAGGTGTGAATAATAAAATTAATAATGGATTAATTACATTTAGCTGCTTCAGTTTCAGGGTCTTGTTATTTTCATCATTAATATTATTAATCACACCTTTGCTATTCATACTATGACAAGTCAAGATGTCTGTTGTGAAACTGTTGGTTTTATTATTTCTTTACGCAATGAGTGATTTATATTTTCATTGCTCTATTGATTCACATTTATGTTCTTTCTCTCTCTTTTTCGGCAGTTAATGGAATATCATCATGTGGTCAAAATAACAACAACAAAAAAAATCCCATCAGCAAATCTGTGAGAAGGGCAGTCAACTAGCCAACCCGCAACTGCTCTTTGACCGCTGACCCGTCTATAAGGACATGACATCGCACAGGACACAAGTATTAATACATTTTATTGTTATGGCATTTTATTAATGGACATCATTCGAGAAACCACCACCGGGTGGCTGCACACCGTATTTGGACATTATGAAACGAACATATTGACAACATTTTTTTTGTTTGTTTTTTAAGATGTTTTGGTATGCATTTTAAATATAAAATAGAGATGTTTAAAAATCTACTGCTGTAACCTCTCCCAAAAATTAGTTCTGTATTTTTATGTGTATTTATGTGTGTGCAATACAAAAACATTTGGAAGATCAGAATGTTAAAATTGAGCTTGCTTTAGTTCTGGTGATGTATATACATTGTGATTGTTGATAAAAAGAAAAACAAACATTGAAATTGCTATTCTTGCTATCAGAGGAATTAAGAGTTTACGTAAAATCCAGTTTATGAGCTACATTTATGTTTGCTATGAGCTAAGTCATACTATTTGAATTGTCCGACTTAAACCTATAATACTAATTTAAATGTAAAGAAAAACAGAGCAGCTTACACTTTGCATTGAGATATGTTTGCCTTTATATCAGTGAAATAAGAAATAAGAGAATGTAGCATATATGTAATATATGAAAATTCAAGACTATTGTGTAGTGCATGGGGAGGGGGGATATTGTGAGTAAGATCATATGAAACTATAATATCTTCTGTTTGATTTGTGAATCACTGACTTGTTTGTTTGCATTTGTTAATGTTGTGCATCAGTCCTGTCCCAAATGTTTCTAATGTCCTCCAGTATCATGCAACTGTTGTAAAAACGAAAACACAGTTATGGTTAACATCCAGTGAAAATATCAAAACCACATATCCAAGAGGAGGAAGCATACATCTCCTGGTTGCTGAAGCACCCCTTACATTTTGTATAAAAATGAGAAGAAAACAAGCTCATTTTTCATAATGTTTGTACTTGTACTGTATGACTGTATGTAGGTTTTCTGTTGTCATTTTATTCTTGTCATTTCCAGTGTGTTATGTTGCCAATTGCGCAGAGAAGGTGGAGATGATGAAGATGGAGCAAAAGCACTATAGTCTCTACCTTCAGTCAGGTTAATTGTCACCTTGATGGTTGGGCTAATAAGTCTGGAAGTTGCACAAAAGCTGTGGAATGAAGAACGTTGCAGTCAGACAAGAGGATGGTAAGAGGATGGTGAAGGAGAGTGTGAAAAATTCAAATGAGATATGGAGTTTAATAAACATTGGGATGTCTTCCTTGACGATCAGTGCTTCTACCAGCCAGTGGTCTCCTTACCACTGCGGGACAATGCCAGTGTCTTCGTCATCCTTCCTGTTCGCTCTTTTCAATTGGTTTTGTCTCTTCTTTTTAAGGGGAAAATACGATAAACATTTCTTTTGATGAAACGTATGATGTCAATGCAATGCACCACTCCTTATATGGTGTGTACCTGTTGCCAGCACGGCAATGGATGGCTTAACATGTTTAAGAAATAAATAAATCAGCTAAAAGGTGTGAAATACATGAATGCGTATTCACTTGTTTTGTGTTGTTAATTGGTCATTATTACACCAGTGAGGAGGAGATGAAGGAGAGCAGCTGTTAGACTTCAAGTTCATTAGCTGAATCATGTGTTTGTCATCTTTGCTCTATCTTAATATACTACATGAATGATATGAAAGGAATATACAGGTACAGGCAGTGCAACAAGACAATGATTAGAGTGCATAGAAGCATGTTTTTTTTTTCTTTTCTCCGATGGTCCATTAAGTGCATAGGTAGCTCCTGCAGTCCATTAAGTGCATAGGTGTTCGCGGAAGAGCTGGGTCTTTAGTCTTTTCTTAAAGACTGAGATTGACAGCTATTCTCAGTTAAAATACAAGTGAATAAAGTACAGTGGATACATTTAGATTTTCTTCCGCGTATGTAGGTCCAGAATCTTAAATGAGCAGGCCAGGATTAAATAACCCTGTTAACCTGTTAGCCAATAGACCATCGACTATCTGGTTTCCATACATGGTAAAAAAAAAGGGGGGTTTAAGAGTGTAAACATTTTAGTAATTTAGTAATTACTATGTATTTAAAGGCAGATCAGTTGTAGGGTGCATAACTAAAAGATGACATTAATCCTATGATTACAATTCCTTATAATATGGTGGATTTCACCCTGGTCTGTGCAAAGACAGACATGTGAAGACAGGTATGACAGATATGTCCAAGGTCAGAGAAGTAGGCTTGTGACCAGAAGGTTGCCAGGTCCATCCTTGGACTGGCAGAATAAATGTGCATAGGGAAAGTGAAAGCATTTGCCTGTCCCTTGTTACCATGCATTGTAGTCATCGGATGAGACTAGGGTTGGACTGTGTAGCTTCCATGTACAAATTTGTGCAATATGTGTGTCAACAGGGCTTTTCTGAAAAAGAGAACCTGGCTCTCAACAAAGAAAAAAATGACCTACATCAACAATTTTATCCACACTGGTGAGAATATTAATTTTTCAAGATGTTAAGCTTGATTTGGATTGCTATTATTCTGTCTGAAGGCATGGCAAGGCAAGTATGTTCTCTCATGCTTTATTCCCTTTGACTCTCACAACACCATGTTAGACAGCAGTTAAATTTACAACACAAGACACAAGATAGAACACTATATACATTTGTAGATTTTTATTCCCTATCAGCCATAGACACACTGCAGCCATTTTGTTTTTGTCTTTTTGAATTTTGATACAGTAATACATGCCTTTATAGATATTTATATATGCATTGTATATGTAAATAACTGTCATCATCACAGAAAAGGGATGCTGATTCATTAAATTAAATGCATACCTGTCACAGTGAACTTCCACTAGTTTGCATTTTACATGTTTCTAAATCACAAAGTAAACAGTGAGAGTGAAATAAATACATTACATGTTGTAGATACATATAGTAGCAATGCTCAGAGCTGTGAATAATGGTATATTGAGCCCTCAACCAGCGTTGATGCTTGTGTCTAGTGTATCACCATCTTGTATTTATCATTTGTCCTGCTGAAATGAGAATGTCCCTGTGGCTAAGATATATTGTATACCTCACGTCCTGTGCGCAAAATGTATGGAGGTGTTCCCTCCTGACATTCAGGAGTGCAAATATGGTTTGTGTAAAATAAAATGTTCTTTTCTTCGCTGACATAAACTGGCACACACTCTTTTACTACACTCATTCACTCACAGTCACACACCCAACATCTGGTCCAACACTTTGGGTCAAAAGATAAACTAATGTAGGCTAACGTTAAATAAAGCAGAAAAATCTGATCACCTTACCACAAATGTTACATCAGACAAGTGTCTCCACAACAACTGTCATGATCTTACTCACCAGTGGCAAATTCTGAAGGACTTCCTAATAAACAGGAGCTTCTCATTGGCATACAAAGATTAAATAGGTTATCTATATTATCCAGAAAAGTAAACTCAAAATCAAAAAATAAACTCTAAAGTAAGACAGACAACAGAGTTAAAATCTAAAAACATTTCAGACAACACCTTCAAAGCAGCTGTCAGTGCAGTATTCAACTTCATGCATGGACAAACATACAATACCTACAGTTCAACCTCACTTACAGTCACCAATCACACAATAAGAGTCATGATCAACAATTTAAGAAAACAAACAAACAAACAAAAAAAGACTGTATGAGATAGAACACAGAAAGAAAGAAACACACAGAAGAGAGAGAGAGGCAGAGGGGCAATCCATATAACTACAAAGCAGTCAAAGCTAGGATCCTAATGACAGATGTTGATTAGTCATGCCTGCTCTACTTCACATGAGTGATTATTAATTCCTAGGCTACAGATGTCAGTAATGTTGAGATTATAGATAATATATAGTTCCCAAAGACAGATTACACAGCCTACACAAAACACAGCAGCAGCAGCAGAAGTTAAATTCAGTGTCGATACAGTCTGGTTTTCTCTGTGTGACATCTTGACTACCTGAATCAAAAGAGCGGAGAGGCGAGTACAGTGAGTGAGACAGTTTTTCAGTAAAGGAATATCTGAGAAACTCTAGTTGTGAGAGGCAGTGCAGTGTGAAATATTGTCTTTCAGTCCAAGCACCCACTCAGAGAGCAGTATCAGTATTTCACAGGTAAAGTGATCTTTACCTTTAGGAGGTTTGTGAGTTGGTTGATGTGAATAGCATTTCTCGGTATTCTTGTTTTTTTTTTGCTCTACCACAGCATCAAGACAAAAATATCAAAGACAATTCTGACATGAGAAGTAAAATTAATCAGGAAAACAACAGAAGGCTTTCTTTGGTCACAAAAAGGCAAAACGACATCAGAACATGAAAAGGGAATCATGAATACGTAATACCAGCCAGGGAAGAAAACTCCAAATTGTGAACAAAAGGTCATCTTCCAGGACTTTAATGGGAAGACTGTGGTAGCTTTGAGGTGCCTTGGTGCACACTGGGATTGCATGTGGCTAATGCATAGGATTAAGGGGAACTTTAGCATGGGCAGAGCCAGGGAGTGGGAGAGAGTGTTACACATTCTTCTACTCTTTCTCCTCCTCATCATCATCATCATAATCATTATCATTATCATTGTCCTCTTTTTCTTCTTTGCAGTAGTGGTGAAAGAGCTGGTAGAGATGTTGCTGGAGATCACGTGGTTTTGAGCCTTTACTGGGGCTGTCCACTCGCTCTAGAATGACCTGTTTTTGCTGCCCAGCTCCCTTCACCACTGTTCGTCTAAGGGTGTGACCTTTACGCATGTGGGCCCTACAGATGGAAGGGGGAGCAGGGACAAACAGAGGAAGACACTATGGTCAGCACCTTAAAAAAACACATGTGGCTATGCAGAAATGTAATCAAAGGAACGCATTTTGCAATCCTTAAACTGCATGTCATAGAAGTAAAACAAAACACCCACAAAGGGTATCATGCTTTGTAAATCCTGCATTCACAATTGTGTTCACACGCACAACAACTTCATAATAACTTTCAACCAGCAGAAAACTTGACATTATATTATAGAACACTTAAAACTCACAAATAACACATTCATTGAAGTTTCATGTAATCTCACATTAAATAGATATCAATGGGCAACAATTTAAAGGAAAAACCAACAAAAAAATGTCTTTATAAGTTGTTGGGACATCATGAGCTTTTTAGAACAGCTTCAGTGCTTCTTGGCATAGAAACCTATGGGAGTGACTGAACACCATTCTTCCAAAAGATATACCCTCAGTTGGTGTTTTGGTGATGATGGTGGAGAGCACTATCTAACATGTTGATCCAATAAAGTGGTCAATTGGGTGGAGACCTTAATAGTGCAAAGACCACATGATGTTCAGAATTTTCATTGACCCCTGCACTCTATGGAAGAATCTGCATTCCCTTTTCTAAGCAGTGTTTTTCTTGATTTGTCATCTGTTTGTATATTTGTCATTGTCATCTTTTACAATACCAATACTTGAAAAAGTACCACTGCTCAGAATATGTTGAATACTAATGCCTATCAGGCGCCAACAGTGTGCCTGCTCTTGTTTGTCCTCCCTGGGAGGCTTAAGGTGTCATAATACATAGTTGTTCATAAAACACCCCCAAAATAACAAAAATAACAGAATATACTTAATAAAATAAAGCTAGGTTTTACTAAATCATACATGAACTGAATTACACTCTGATGTTAGAAATGGAAAAACTGTGAGATGCAAGCTGCACTGAGAAGTGCAATATTAATCATTCCAACTGCATGCACGGTTTTATTCCTCATACCCTCCCTAGAAATAGTACAACAGACATTAGATTTGGAAGATGTTTTCTCCCAAATGACAAAATCACACGCAATTATCTCAGATTCATTTAATGTTATCTCTCTTTGATTAAGAATACAAAATGTTGCATTATGCTACTTGGTTAATGTTAGCAACTGAAACATATGTCAGTTAGTAAAACTTGTAAACTTATAGCATGGCTGTCATTCTAAAAATTCACACTACAAGTCTACAAGCAGTCACACAAACACAATCAAGCAAGTGCACTCTGGCACTTACACACACCTCCTGACCACAGTTCCATCTTCTTTGACAGTCTCTCTCTCTACCACATGAGGGAGCTCTGATCTGTTAAAACCACTTAAATAATCTAGTGCCTGGTGGCATGAAAAAGAGAAAACAATATTTGCTTAATTTGGAATGATTTAACTATGAAAACCAGAAGCTTGGTATGTGCACATTGTGTGCACATGAATTTATTTTCTACACTGGCAAGTACTGTAGTTGAGGTATGTTACCAGTGTTATGTTGCTACCCTCAATTTGTATATCACATACAGTGTATCTAGAATAACAATTTAATGGTGACGAGGCTATTGACAAACCTGTTTGAAGTCCTCTTGGGCTGAGGGGAGGTCATAGGCCAAAGAAGGATCACCCTGGTGTGTCATTGTCCTTTCACCATCCACCACCGTTGTCCTTTCTACCTGACTGACCTTACAACCCTCACCTGTCTCTTGCCTTGATGCTGAGAAACCCTCACATTCAGTAAATGTTACCTAGGTTGAAAGAAAAAGTTATTAGTTTCTATTTTCTTTGTCCTTTATAAACTATTACCAATATAAATGTTGATATGTCTGGTATTTTCTGTTAAAAATGTATTTGGGGGCTATGATAATAAACACACATATAATATACAGTACACACACCTCTGTATGGTCTCCCTCACTCTTCACCACAGTCCGCTTCACCACCTTGGAGTATCCATCTCCCTCTGCCATACTGATGGACCCCTGGGAAGCCCCATCTAATAAGACTTCTTCACGCTCCGCTCCATCCGCGGAAACACACTTGCGAATAATTTTACGGGTAACCTGAGGAAGGTGTCAAAGTGTGGTCAAAATGTGGTCAAAGACCATCAGGTGAGAGGCATTCATTGTTAGAGAAAGGTAACCGTTGGCTTATTTTGGTCTCTGTCTATGAATGAAATGGAGCAACAATGCAGCAAAGAGCCTTTTGTATTAATGCACAATCACAAAGTTGCTTTACTGGCAATTGTCACTTTCAGTTTAAATATTGTTTTCTCAAAAAAGAGCAATCATACATTACCTTTTTGACCACGATGTGACCATTTTCATCTCTGTACTTTTCTTCTGTCACTGACTGAGTGGGGAGGTTGGGAATTTCATCAGCCTATAAGGGAAAAGGACAAACATAATGAGGAATGTGAACTTCAGATCAGTGTAATGTTTAATTCTTCACTTCATAAATAAAATGCCAATGCATGTTAGAGACTTGCATTTTAGGTAGTATTTCAGTGAGAGAACAGGGACTTTGGGATACAGAAAACAAACTTGCATTCTCAGGGAAAAAAAAGATTATGTTGGCAAATAAACCAACAAAGAGGTGCTAACAGCAGCATAAAACATCGCCATAAGATACAGCCATCTATGCAAATCAAGTGGCATGTTTCTTGTAAACTTTACATCAATCTTCAAACACACAGATTTCACCAATTTTGATTAGACTAATGGTTGTTAGACAGTAAACCTTTCAAATTCACAATGAACACCTCACCAGGTTTAGTCGCATTCTGGAAGTCACACCCTCCATGCTCATTTAAAACACCACCAATCATGCTAAATCAGATACCTGAATGACAACTCTCCTTCGCACTATTCTGGTGGTCAGAAATTCATCATCTGAACTTTCTGACATTGATCCAAGCTCTGCGGTGATCTCCTGACCAAGTAACACAAATCCATCAAGATTTAATGAATGACCATATATGAATACAGCTACTGTATGTTTGCAGAAAAGCAAGCAATAAGCAGAGTGATATGGTGCACCTTCCACTGACTCAAGTATTTACAATGGCTTATCATATCCTTACTCATATTGGAAAGTACAACATGGCAGTCTGTAACTTGGAAAATGTTTGCAAAACATACCATGCTTTTAGTGAATTAAAGAACTGATTCACTCTTTGCTGATGAAGAAAAAACATGTTATTCATGTCATGTTATTAACATGATTGATACTGCTGGTTACAGGCAAGTGACATGCTGAATTAGAACTGGTTAAATCAAAAATGAAAATGAAAATGTGGGTTATAAGGAGTTTCAGATTCCATCCATGTGGCCAGAGGGTTATCAGTCAATCCTTTTTGAAGCAAATATACTATTTGGTTAAACTCAGCTCTGTGAACAGCTTGCAAATTGGGATGGTTTACCAAATCTTGTCTTACCCGTGTCAGAGATTTATTAGTATCATCATATGCTCCCATTTCATGGACAGGAGGCGCACACAAGGTAAATTCTTCATCAGATGATTCTGAATCGTGAAATAATTCTTCACTCTTTTCATGTATATTATGAAGAGGCTCGTGGACGAAAAAAGCATCCTCATAATCTTCACTTCCAGAGGACACCAGCGCTCTTTTATTCACATTTTCTTGCTCTCCATCATGGCTGAGATGATCCTGAGGCTGACGTCCATTTGACCTAGATCTTGTCTCTGGTTCATCAGGCTCAGTCTCTGAGAAATCTGATACACCCTGTTTGCAGTCAAAGTAAGGCTCTGGGTCAGAGTATTCAAAGATTGGGCAGTCTGCACCAGTATATACAACTTCTGCATATTCTGGGGGCATGTGGGTATAGTTGATAGTGGTAGAAGAGGTCTCTGCATACCCAGGTGGGATGCTGTACTCCTCATCGGAAGTTAATGAAGTCACCTCTGCATTTGGTTTAACTGAAGTAACCTGATTGGCAAAACCTTCATAGTTTACTGGAGTCAGAGGTTCTTCTGACTGTTGTGCATGGGTCCTCGACCAATCCTCATCTGAAGATGTCTCTAAGTTTCCTGAGGATGGGTATGGCATCAGTTCATCAAAACTATAATGTCTTGCAGATGTAACTGTCTCAGGAGTCAAATTAGAAGGGGACTGAGAAGAAAAATCATCAGTCTGAATGGCTTCAACAGATGTTTCCTCCCTGAAATGTGTACTTTGATATTGGTTACTCTGTATTGATTCTTCTTCTGTCATATCCCTTGAGTCATTAAGTGATGTAGATGATTTATGTTCTTGATTTTGAAGAAAGTCACTTGTATGATCTTCCTCTCCAAGAGTAAGAGTTTTTCCAGATACTTTGGGGAAAGACTGGGAAGAAAATGTCTCTGTAGCATTTTCACAATATTTGCTGGACTGGAATATGTCTGGAGGAAAATGTGAGCTCAGTGATGGTTCCATTACTTCACAATCTCTTTGGGGAGATTCTGGAATTGAAAAGGAAACAGTTGGGGATACAGGACTATCTTTACTACTGCCAAGACTTGATGGTACACATTGTAAGCTTGAGTATTTTGTTAGATCAGGAGTAACTGAGACTACTTCAGGTTCAACTTGAATGGTTGTCTGGAAATGTGCAGGTGCTGTGATTGTTACCTCTGTCTGATTAATCTCTTCTGCAACCTGTATAATAGATGACATACTGACTCCGAGGGTATCACTATCCTTTGAAGCACATTGATCATCAAGTGGAAGATCTTCAAACTCATACAATTCGTCAACTTCAGGGTTTTCATCCCTGGATTCTGATAGAGGTGGAGCAGGTGTCACTGGTGCAAAGTTAAGTTTCATCTCTTCCAGATCTGACAGCAGCTGGTCAAGCTGCAGGGACCCAGACCCCGATGGTGTTGGAGTGGACTTTGAGGACATAACAATTTGATCATCTGGACTTTCTTGAGCTGCTTGACAGATTGAGTCTGGGGCAACTGGGCTTAGTATAACTAAGCTTGGATCCTCACTTTGTTTGTGGAATACCAGCTTTTCATCTTCTTCCTGTGGTGAGCTAATGTGACTGGTCATTGTAATTTCAGATTGTGTTTTACTTGGGTCAAAGGTACTTAGAATGGGTAATTCTATTTGTTCAGTGGAAAGGGTATTTGAATCACTTGGCAAGGATGGTATCTCACTTGGAAAGACCAGTCTCTGCTCTAAATCAACATTTGTTTGTTTTGTAGCTTCTGAAAGATTTGTTTTGGAAGATGCTGCTGATACCTGCAAAAAATGATACAATGGAGTGGGAAAAATATAAATAAATATGATTTATGATTTCCTTTCTTTCCTGTGAAGAAAGGAAGAGTCAAATGAAGCATGCATTTGTCAAGGACAGTGTCTCAAATGCAGAAATTCACTTGTAGCCCACTTGCATTTAGGTCATTCCTTTAGTATCTAATGTTTATC
This sequence comes from Euthynnus affinis, assembly GCA_029490765.1. NCBI lineage: Eukaryota > Metazoa > Chordata > Actinopteri > Scombriformes > Scombridae > Euthynnus > Euthynnus affinis. The sequence goes on from CM055838.1 coordinate 20,447,451, forward strand.
CAAAAAACCACATACAATTTAAAACATTACTACTACTTATAATGACTGATTAATGTGCTGCAATTAAAATTAAATTAAGACATTTTTTTCTTGATAATAGCATGTCTGGAGATATTCAGTTGAGTATGTCACTGTTAACACAATATAATCTTATAATAATAAAGGCAGGGCACAAATGAACTCAGGATTTGGTGTAAGGTGGACATGCGTCATTTTACACAGGCAAATGGTTTATGCCCTGTCACAACTTAAGAGCAGGAAGCATTTCCCATGAAATGCTAAATCCACCAGTTTACAGTATTTGTCACAGCTACTATGCTACTACTGTCTGTTCTACCTCAGGTCTGCTCCATATCCTCAACAGAGACATACTGCTTCACAAGCATATTTCAACATTTTGAAAATCATATTTTTGTAAAAATGATTCACAAATACACTAGGTGAAAATATTACAATAAACCCAACCAGAAAGTGGGAGGAGGGCAGTAGTATGAGGCTATGTTGAGCTATAGACATCACATTTAATTAATGAATTAATGAATCTTAATTCTAAATTTGAGTTTTTTGGATATGATTGCAACACGTCTTATACCATGTAAGGAAACATTATGGGCACCAATGGAGCAGTATGTATCTGTGTTTTTATCTTCGTCATTAAAGCAATAGCAGTCCGTGCCTTACAGAAATGAAACCGGTAGCAGTACAGACATTACATGCCTCTAACTGTGGCAAATACATCAGATGGTTTAGACTTTTATGGCTGTTAGGATCTACAATCTAAATAGTTCTATTCAACTATTTGCAACTAGATAGTAAAAAAACAAACAAAGAAAATGTATGTCATCTAGGCAAGATATAATTAAGGCACTTGAATCCCTAGGTTTGAAGCAGTCACGTCAGGCAGTTTTAAAGTATCACAAAGTCCATTGATTAGCTTTTTATCTAGCTTATGAGAGTAATCCATATCAGGACAAAAAGCTCATGGCACTAAGGTAGGGTCTTAGTGTTTTCCATTAGTTGTGGTTCACTGAAAAACCATTCCTTCTGGTCTAATGCAAACATTCCACAGCACGGCAGTGAGGCCAATGTAATTAGTGAAAGCTTGAGGCAAGAGTTCTACATTCATACTTCATGTATTGCCATATTTAACACTTTTGAAAGCAAAACTGCATTCTCAGCTGAGCAAGAGCTTGTGCTGTCTTACCGACACTGAGGAACTTTTGCTCTTGTCCTCTCATGGATTTTCTTTCCAATGTCTTTTCTTTCCAAACAAATCCTGGGTGTGTGTCATCTTTAATTATGATTCAGGGTCTGTCAAATGGTCTTCATTTTACTGATCACTCTTTGCTTGAATTTGTTCATGGACAGCTTCCTCCAGCCAGACAGCATGATGAAATTCCAATTTTTTGTACTACAGATGGCATGTGACTCAACTCAGTGCAAAATTGGCTAATCTTGTGTTCTAGTTGGTGGCCTCAACATTTCAGGATGTTGATGATTTGTTATTGTAAGATTAATTACTGCAGTGGGATAGATTCTTAGAGAGAAATTAACCTTGTCATATACATGTATTCCTTCACAGGAAGGATCACAAATGTGTGCCTGCAGACTGGCTTGTATACAAGTCTGTTGTCTGTGGTAACAGTCTCATCTGGGAGACTTTTCTAAGATGGTAGCTGGTTAAACCTTCATCTAAATCTCCTATTGATTCAAGAATTTGAGTGGTAAATCAGACAGCGAGTAGTCTATACATGACTGCATGCAGCACTTTAGCAGAGTCTGGTGAGATAGATCTATTTTCTGTCAAATGCATGTAATAGCAAGTTTTGAGTCAGGAAATAGGGCAGTGAACACATCAAATGATGCAAATGATTCTGAAGAAGATGCCCCCTAGTTATTGAACAAGCAGGTTGAAGAAATAGGGTTTCACTCATCTGTACATGATATTTCAGATAGCCCATACTCTCATTTGCACATTTGTTATGATAAGTGCTATTAAAACTGTAAGATAACTATGTAAATTGTTGTGCTGCAAAGCTGGTGGTTATTATGTCATACTGTTTTTAGTGGTTTACCATAAACCAGTGGTTCCCAACTTGTGGATCAGTGGATCAACAGTGGATGGTGGGTTCACTCTGAATGAGTGGTGAGCATTTGGGTCAACTTCATCAAAAAAAAGAAAGGTTTACTTTGAAATGTAGAACATTTTGGGAACAGTGCTTTTATTTTGAAGTACCATTTGCCTCATCCTAGTTACTAGTTAGTGCTACAAATCCATGGCTGTAATATGCAACTTTACAGTAAGCAGTGTTTTTTTTAATGGTGTCATGACCCACCCCACTCTGCCTCTGAATAGGGTCGGGCAGGTCATGACTTCGCCATCCTGGGAAAATAAATTTGGCTTACAGTACAAGGAACCAATCAAAGGTGGCTTGTTGGGTCATGTGACTCTTGCTTGCACATCTGTTGACTGTAGTGGTCTGTCCAGAGATGGAGATGAAGCCTGCTTCACAACAGGCTGAATAAAATTGACAGAACATATTCAGCTTGGTTTCATTTACAATGACCACCACCAAGACAAAAAAAGGCTTTATGCTTTATCGTTTTCTTTGTATTAAGCCTATTTACATATTCTGCTATAAAAATAGTTATAATTATCATGGTTAAAATAGTTTTGAATAAGAATGAATTACTTAACTCTGCTGTTGCAATGTTTCTAATGGTTTTTTACATACTTATATTTACAAATATTATTTCTTTAATGTTGTTATTATTAATAATATTATTATTTCTTTATTTTCATACACGCAACATTGCTTTCTCCAATTTCTATATCTCATGATGCAGGAGATTATAATCCTGACAGAAAAGACAAAGCAAAACAAAACAGAAAAAGAAAGAAAAGAGAAGAAAACATGTAAATTAACACATCAAATAAGTTGAAGTTGAACCTTGTTCTTTATGCATAATATAAATATCATTTTAGATCACCCAAAGTCTATCTTTTTTCAAATGCATTCTCCATATTTCATATTATGTTGGGTTCTCCATAGGTTGTACTTCTTAAATAGTACTTTTACATTCTAGGGGTGTGGTTTTTTTACAGCCTTTTGTGATCTGCTTTAATGTTGCGATTCCATGATTCTAAATAAATAAGTCTTATCTACCTTAAATTCTTCTATTTTCATTTTGAATCAGTGGATATTCTAATTGTACTGTCTTGCTGCAATAATTCTTATTTTGCTGAGATGTAGGCCTCAGTTGTACTTAAGTTATTTTAGTATTTTAGTTATTTTATTATTGAAAGTGGCATTAGTGGTTAGCAGTGTTTCCTCACAACAAGAAGGTCTGAATCCACTGACAGGCAGAATGAGGGGCATGGAAATATACTGAATGGCTGTAAAATTGATCAGTGTGTGGACTGTGATTTGACATCAGGAAATATTTTACAACAAGAGCACTTTCCCTTATAAACTGGATCATACATATGTGACATTAAGTGATTCGGAAAAGGCTTATATCTTATTGTATATTCCTTGGTGTACATTGTGGAGTGCAAGTTTTGATCGGAGAGTGGTTTCAAATCAGGGAACAAGAAATTTACGGAGGATGTGTGTTCGTCAAATGAAGCATGTGTTTGTTTGTGAAATGCAGAGAATGGCACAACTTCTGCATATGTAAGAAATCTTGGGTCAGGATGTGGTTCAGGTAAAGATATAGTACTGCTATCCATTTCAGCTCGGTCCTGTGAAGCAACAGAATCTGGCGAATCCGGTCTGTTGTCCTCAAACAACTCTTCTAGACAAAGTCCAAAATACTCAACATCTGACAATGTTGAGAGAGGTGATCGTGGTCTACTGTCAGAGTACTTTAGGTAATAGTCACAACGTTGACCCTTCATCTGGCCAAATTTCATGTGAGGAGAAAAAGAATGCCGCTCAACTGATACCACAGATTCTGGGGAGGATGGTCTAAAGTCTACTAACCAGTCCTGGAGGAGTGAAAAGTCAAAATCGGAAGACACAGATTCCGGGGACAACGCCCTGCTACTAAAGAACTTATCAAGTTCAAAGTCTGATAAAACTGACTGTGGGGACTCTGGCCTGGTCTGATCAAAGAGGGTTTCCAGACACAAATCGGTACCCTCCCATTCCGACATTTCTGATTCTGGTGTAAACGACCTGTACCTTGAAAATTCCCCATCATAGCCAATATGGGGCAATCTGAACTGTGGAATGGGTGAGTCTGGAGACAATGCCCTGCCACTAAAGAACTTATCAAGTTCAAAGTCTGATAAATCTGACTGTGGGGACTCTGGCCTGGTCTGATCAAACAGGGTTTCCAGACACAAATCAGCACTTTCCCAGTCCGAAATTGTTGATTCTGGTGTAAAAGACCTGTACCTTAAAAATTCCACATCATGAGCAACATGGGGTGCTCTGAACTGAGGAATAGGTGAATCTGGTGACAATGCCCTGCTACTAAAGAACTTATCAAGTTCAAAGTCTGATGAATCTGACTGCGGGGACTCTGGTCTGGTCTGATCAAAGAGGGTTTCCAGACACAAATCAATACCTTCCCAGTCCGAAACTGTTGATTCTGGTGTAAACGACCTGTGTCCTGACAATTCTACATCGTAAGAAATATGGGGCGATTTGAATTGAAGAATAGGAGATTCAGGAGAGAGGGACCTATCATCAGATTTAGATGCCACTGACTCATGTTTACTGCTTCGCACAACATCTGCATATGTAAGAAATCTTGTACCAGTATGTGGTCGGGATGCAAACTTAGTAACACTGTGTTTTTCAGCTCTGTCCTGTGAAGCAACAGAATCTGGTGAATCCGGTCTGTTGTCCTCAAACAACTCTTCCAGACAAAGTCCTAAATACTCAACATCTGACAATGTTGACAGAGGTGATTGTGGTCTACTGTCAGAGTACTTTAAGTAATAGTCACAACGTTGACCCTTCATCTGGCCCAATGTCATGCGAGGAGAAAAAGAATGCTGCTCAACTGATGCCACAGATTCTGGGGAGGATGGTCTAAAGTCTACCAACCAGTCCTGAAGGAGCGAAAAGTCAAAATCGGAAGACACAGATTCCGGGGACAACGCCCTGCTACTAAAGAACTTATCAAGTTCAAAGTCTGATAAAACTGACGGTGGGGACTCTGGCCTGGTCTGATCAAACAGGGTTTCCAAACACAAATCGGCACCTTCCCAGTCTGAAATAGTTGATTCTGGTGTAAACGACCTGTGCCTTGACAATTCCCCATCATAGCCAATATGGGGCAATCTGAACTGTGGAATGGGTGAGTCTGGAGACAATGCCCTGCCACTAAAGAACTTATCAAGTTCAAAGTCTGATAAATCTGACTGCGGGGACTCTGGCCTGGTCTGATCAAACAGGGTTTCCAGACACAAATCAGCACTTTCCCAGTCCGAAATTGTTGATTCTGGTGTAAAAGACCTGTACCTTAAAAATTCCACATCATGAGCAACATGGGGTGCTCTGAACTGAGGAATAGGTGAATCTGGTGACAATGCCCTGCTACTAAAGAACTTATCAAGTTCAAAGTCTGATGAATCTGACTGCGGGGACTCTGGTCTGGTCTGATCAAAGAGGGTTTCCAGACACAAATCAATACCTTCCCAGTCCGAAACTGTTGATTCTGGTGTAAACGACCTGTGTCCTGACAATTCTACATCGTAAGAAATATGGGGCGATTTGAATTGAAGAATAGGAGAGTCAGGAGAGAGGGACCTATCATCAATTTGAGATGTCACCGACTCGCGTTTACTGCCCCGCACAACATCTGCATATGTAAGAAACCTTGTACCAGTATGTGGTCGGAAAGCAAAAACAGTAACACCTTGTGCCACAGCTTTGTCCTGTGAAGCAACAGAATCTGGCGAATCCGGTCTGTTGTCCTCAAACAACTCTTCTAGACAAAGTCCAAAATACTCAACATCTGACAATGTTGAGAGAGGTGATTGTGGTCTACTTTCAGAGTGGTGTAAATAATAGTCACAATATTGACTCTTTATCTGGCCCAATGTCATGTGAGGAGAAAAAGAATGCCACTCAACTGATGCCACAGATTCTGGGGAGGATGGTCTAAAGTCTACTAACCAGTCCTGGAGGAGTGAAAAGTCAAAATCGGAAGACACAGATTCCGGGGACAACGCCCTGCTACTAAAGAACTTATCAAGTTCAAAGTCTGATAAAACTGACTGTGGGGACTCTGGCCTGGTCTGATCAAAGAGGGTTTCCAGACACAAATCGGTACCCTCCCAGTCCGACATTTCTGATTCTGGTGTAAACGACCTGTACCTTGAAAATTCCCCATCATAGCCAATATGGGGCAATCTGAACTGTGGAATGGGTGAGTCTGGAGACAATGCCCTGCCACTAAAGAACTTATCAAGTTCAAAGTCTGATAAATCTGACTGCGGGGACTCTGGCCTGGTCTGATCAAACAGGGTTTCCAGACACAAATCAGCACTTTCCCAGTCCGAAATTGTTGATTCTGGTGTAAAAGACCTGTACCTTAAAAATTCCACATCGTGAGCAACATGGGACGCTACGAACTGAGGAATAGGTGAATCGGGAGACAATGCCCTGCTACTAAAGAACTTATCAAGTTCAAAGTCTGATGAATCTGACTGCGGGGACTCTGGTCTGGTCTGATCAAAGAGGGTTTCCAGACACAAATCAGTGCATTCCCAGTCCGAAACTGTTGATTCTGGTGTAAACGACCTGTGTCCTGACAATTCTACATCGTAAGAAATATGGGGCGATTTGAATTGAAGAATAGGAGAGTCAGGAGAGAGGGACCTATCATCAGATTTAGATGCCACTGACTCATGTTTACTGCTTCGCACAACATCTGCATATGTAAGAAATCTTGTACCAGTATGTGGTCGGGATGCAAACTTAGTAACACTGTGTTTTTCAGCTCTGTCCTGTGAAGCAACAGAATCTGGCGAATCCGGTCTGTTGTCCTCAAACAACTCTTCTAGACAAAGTCCAAAATACTCAACATCTGACAATGTTGAGAGAGGTGATTGTGGTCTACTTTCAGAGTGGTGTAAATAATAGTCACAATATTGACTCTTTATCTGGCCCAATGTCATGTGAGGAGAAAAAGAATGCCACTCAACTGATGCCACAGATTCTGGGGAGGATGGTCTAAAGTCTACTAACCAGTCCTGGAGGAGTGAAAAGTCAAAATCGGAAGACACAGATTCCGGGGACAACGCCCTGCTACTAAAGAACTTATCAAGTTCAAAGTCTGATAAAACTGACTGTGGGGACTCTGGCCTGGTCTGATCAAAGAGGGTTTCCAGACACAAATCGGTACCCTCCCAGTCCGACATTTCTGATTCTGGTGTAAACGACCTGTACCTTGAAAATTCCCCATCATAGCCAATATGGGGCAATCTGAACTGTGGAATGGGTGAGTCTGGAGACAATGCCCTGCCACTAAAGAACTTATCAAGTTCAAAGTCTGATAAATCTGACTGCGGGGACTCTGGCCTGGTCTGATCAAACAGGGTTTCCAGACACAAATCAGCACTTTCCCAGTCCGAAATTGTTGATTCTGGTGTAAAAGACCTGTACCTTAAAAATTCCACATTGTGAGCAACATGGGACGCTACGAACTGAGGAATAGGTGAATCGGGAGACAATGCCCTGCTACTAAAGAACTTATCAAGTTCAAAGTCTGATGAATCTGACTGCGGGGACTCTGGTCTGGTCTGATCAAAGAGGGTTTCCAGACACAAATCAATACCTTCCCAGTCCGAAACTGTTGATTCTGGTGTAAACGACCTGTGTCCTGACAATTCTACATCGTAAGAAATATGGGGCGATTTGAATTGAAGAATAGGAGAGTCAGGAGAGAGGGACCTATCATCAATTTGAGATGTCACCGACTCGCGTTTACTGCCCCGCACAACATCTGCATATGTAAGAAACCTTGTACCAGTATGTGGTCGGAAAGCAAAAACAGTAACACCTTGTGTCATAGCTTTGTCCTGTGAAGAAACAGAATCTGGTGAATCCGGTCTGTTGTCCTCAAACAACTCTTCCAGACAAAGTCCTAAATACTCAACATCTGACAATGTTGACAGAGGTGATTGTGGTCTACTGTCAGAGTACTTTAAGTAATAGTCACAACATTGACCCTTCATCTGGCCCAATGTCATGCGAGGAGAAAAAGAATGCTGCTCAACTGATGCCACAGATTCTGGGGAGGATGGTCTAAAGTCTACCAACCAGTCCTGAAGGAGCGAAAAGTCAAAATCGGAAGACACAGATTCCGGGGACAACGCCCTGCTACTAAAGAACTTATCAAGTTCAAAGTCTGATAAAACTGACTGTGGGGACTCTGGCCTGGTCTGATCAAACAGGGTTTCCAAACACAAATCGGCACCTTCCCAGTCTGAAATAGTTGATTCTGGTGTAAACGACCTGTACCTTGACAATTCCCCATCATAGCCAATATGGGGCAATCTGAACTGTGGAATGGGTGAGTCTGGAGACAATGCCCTGCCACTAAAGAACTTATCAAGTTCAAAGTCTGATAAATCTGACTGCGGGGACTCTGGCCTGGTCTGATCAAACAGGGTTTCCAGACACAAATCAGCACTTTCCCAGTCCGAAATTGTTGATTCTGGTGTAAAAGACCTGTACCTTAAAAATTCCACATCGTGAGCAACATGGGACGCTACGAACTGAGGAATAGGTGAATCGGGAGACAATGCCCTGCTACTAAAGAACTTATCAAGTTCAAAGTCTGATGAATCTGACTGCGGGGACTCTGGTCTGGTCTGATCAAAGAGGGTTTCCAGACACAAATCAGTGCATTCCCAGTCCGAAACTGTTGATTCTGGTGTAAACGACCTGTGTCCTGACAATTCTACATCGTAAGAAATATGGGGCGATTTGAATTGAAGAATAGGAGAGTCAGGAGAGAGGGACCTATCATCAGATTTAGATGCCACTGACTCATGTTTACTGCTTCGCACAACATCTGCATATGTAAGAAATCTTGTACCAGTATGTGGTCGGGATGCAAACTTAGTAACACTGTGTTTTTCAGCTCTGTCCTGTGAAGCAACAGAATCTGGCGAATCCGGTCTGTTGTCCTCAAACAACTCTTCTAGACAAAGTCCAAAATACTCAACATCTGACAATGTTGAGAGAGGTGATTGTGGTCTACTTTCAGAGTGGTGTAAATAATAGTCACAATATTGACTCTTTATCTGGCCCAATGTCATGTGAGGAGAAAAAGAATGCCACTCAACTGATGCCACAGATTCTGGGGAGGATGGTCTAAAGTCTACTAACCAGTCCTGGAGGAGTGAAAAGTCAAAATCGGAAGACACAGATTCCGGGGACAACGCACTGCTACTAAAGAACTTATCAAGTTCAAAGTCTGATAAAACTGACTGTGGGGACTCTGGCCTGGTCTGATCAAAGAGGGTTTCCAGACACAAATCGGTACCCTCCCAGTCCGACATTTCTGATTCTGGTGTAAACGACCTGTACCTTGAAAATTCCCCATCATAGCCAATATGGGGCAATCTGAACTGTGGAATGGGTGAGTCTGGAGACAATGCCCTGCCACTAAAGAACTTATCAAGTTCAAAGTCTGATAAATCTGACTGCGGGGACTCTGGCCTGGTCTGATCAAACAGGGTTTCCAGACACAAATCAGCACTTTCCCAGTCCGAAATTGTTGATTCTGGTGTAAAAGACCTGTACCTTAAAAATTCCACATCGTGAGCAACATGGGACGCTACGAACTGAGGAATAGGTGAATCGGGAGACAATGCCCTGCTACTAAAGAACTTATCAAGTTCAAAGTCTGATGAATCTGACTGCGGGGACTCTGGTCTGGTCTGATCAAAGAGGGTTTCCAGACACAAATCAGTGCATTCCCAGTCCGAAACTGTTGATTCTGGTGTAAACGACCTGTGTCCTGACAATTCTACATCGTAAGAAATATGGGGCGATTTGAATTGAAGAATAGGAGAGTCAGGAGAGAGGGACCTATCATCAGATTTAGATGCCACTGACTCATGTTTACTGCTTCGCACAACATCTGCATATGTAAGAAATCTTGTACCAGTATGTGGTCGGGATGCAAACTTAGTAACACTGTGTTTTTCAGCTCTGTCCTGTGAAGCAACAGAATCTGGCGAATCCGGTCTGTTGTCCTCAAACAACTCTTCTAGACAAAGTCCAAAATACTCAACATCTGACAATGTTGAGAGAGGTGATTGTGGTCTACTTTCAGAGTGGTGTAAATAATAGTCACAATATTGACTCTTTATCTGGCCCAATGTCATGTGAGGAGAAAAAGAATGCCACTCAACTGATGCCACAGATTCTGGGGAGGATGGTCTAAAGTCTACTAACCAGTCCTGGAGGAGTGAAAAGTCAAAATCGGAAGACACAGATTCCGGGGACAACGCACTGCTACTAAAGAACTTATCAAGTTCAAAGTCTGATAAAACTGACTGTGGGGACTCTGGCCTGGTCTGATCAAAGAGGGTTTCCAGACACAAATCGGTACCCTCCCAGTCCGACATTTCTGATTCTGGTGTAAACGACCTGTACCTTGAAAATTCCCCATCATAGCCAATATGGGGCAATCTGAACTGTGGAATGGGTGAGTCTGGAGACAATGCCCTGCCACTAAAGAACTTATCAAGTTCAAAGTCTGATAAATCTGACTGCGGGGACTCTGGCCTGGTCTGATCAAACAGGGTTTCCAGACACAAATCAGCACTTTCCCAGTCCGAAATTGTTGATTCTGGTGTAAAAGACCTGTACCTTAAAAATTCCACATCGTGAGCAACATGGGACGCTACGAACTGAGGAATAGGTGAATCGGGAGACAATGCCCTGCTACTAAAGAACTTATCAAGTTCAAAGTCTGATGAATCTGACTGCGGGGACTCTGGTCTGGTCTGATCAAAGAGGGTTTCCAGACACAAATCAGTGCATTCCCAGTCCGAAACTGTTGATTCTGGTGTAAACGACCTGTGTCCTGACAATTCTACATCGTAAGAAATATGGGGCGATTTGAATTGAAGAATAGGAGAGTCAGGAGAGAGGGACCTATCATCAGATTTAGATGCCACTGACTCATGTTTACTGCTTCGCACAACATCTGCATATGTAAGAAATCTTGTACCAGTATGTGGTCGGGATGCAAACTTAGTAACACTGTGTTTTTCAGCTCTGTCCTGTGAAGCAACAGAATCTGGCGAATCCGGTCTGTTGTCCTCAAACAACTCTTCTAGACAAAGTCCAAAATACTCAACATCTGACAATGTTGAGAGAGGTGATTGTGGTCTACTTTCAGAGTGGTGTAAATAATAGTCACAATATTGACTCTTTATCTGGCCCAATGTCATGTGAGGAGAAAAAGAATGCCACTCAACTGATGCCACAGATTCTGGGGAGGATGGTCTAAAGTCTACTAACCAGTCCTGGAGGAGTGAAAAGTCAAAATCGGAAGACACAGATTCCGGGGACAACGCCCTGCTACTAAAGAACTTATCAAGTTCAAAGTCTGATAAAACTGACTGTGGGGACTCTGGCCTGGTCTGATCAAAGAGGGTTTCCAGACACAAATCGGTACCCTCCCAGTCCGACATTTCTGATTCTGGTGTAAACGACCTGTACCTTGAAAATTCCCCATCATAGCCAATATGGGGCAATCTGAACTGTGGAATGGGTGAGTCTGGAGACAATGCCCTGCCACTAAAGAACTTATCAAGTTCAAAGTCTGATAAATCTGACTGCGGGGACTCTGGCCTGGTCTGATCAAACAGGGTTTCCAGACACAAATCAGCACTTTCCCAGTCCGAAATTGTTGATTCTGGTGTAAAAGACCTGTACCTTAAAAATTCCACATTGTGAGCAACATGGGACGCTACGAACTGAGGAATAGGTGAATCGGGAGACAATGCCCTGCTACTAAAGAACTTATCAAGTTCAAAGTCTGATGAATCTGACTGCGGGGACTCTGGTCTGGTCTGATCAAAGAGGGTTTCCAGACACAAATCAATACCTTCCCAGTCCGAAACTGTTGATTCTGGTGTAAACGACCTGTGTCCTGACAATTCTACATCGTAAGAAATATGGGGCGATTTGAATTGAAGAATAGGAGAGTCAGGAGAGAGGGACCTATCATCAATTTGAGATGTCACCGACTCGCGTTTACTGCCCCGCACAACATCTGCATATGTAAGAAACCTTGTACCAGTATGTGGTCGGAAAGCAAAAACAGTAACACCTTGTGTCATAGCTTTGTCCTGTGAAGAAACAGAATCTGGTGAATCCGGTCTGTTGTCCTCAAACAACTCTTCCAGACAAAGTCCTAAATACTCAACATCTGACAATGTTGACAGAGGTGATTGTGGTCTACTGTCAGAGTACTTTAAGTAATAGTCACAACATTGACCCTTCATCTGGCCCAATGTCATGCGAGGAGAAAAAGAATGCTGCTCAACTGATGCCACAGATTCTGGGGAGGATGGTCTAAAGTCTACCAACCAGTCCTGAAGGAGCGAAAAGTCAAAATCGGAAGACACAGATTCCGGGGACAACGCCCTGCTACTAAAGAACTTATCAAGTTCAAAGTCTGATAAAACTGACTGTGGGGACTCTGGCCTGGTCTGATCAAACAGGGTTTCCAAACACAAATCGGCACCTTCCCAGTCTGAAATAGTTGATTCTGGTGTAAACGACCTGTACCTTGACAATTCCCCATCATAGCCAATATGGGGCAATCTGAACTGTGGAATGGGTGAGTCTGGAGACAATGCCCTGCCACTAAAGAACTTATCAAGTTCAAAGTCTGATAAATCTGACTGCGGGGACTCTGGCCTGGTCTGATCAAACAGGGTTTCCAGACACAAATCAGCACTTTCCCAGTCCGAAATTGTTGATTCTGGTGTAAAAGACCTGTACCTTAAAAATTCCACATCGTGAGCAACATGGGACGCTACGAACTGAGGAATAGGTGAATCGGGAGACAATGCCCTGCTACTAAAGAACTTATCAAGTTCAAAGTCTGATGAATCTGACTGCGGGGACTCTGGTCTGGTCTGATCAAAGAGGGTTTCCAGACACAAATCAGTGCATTCCCAGTCCGAAACTGTTGATTCTGGTGTAAACGACCTGTGTTCTGACAATTCTACATCGTAAGAAATATGGGGCGATTTGAATTGAAGAATAGGAGAGTCAGGAGAGAGGGACCTATCATCAGATTTAGATGCCACTGACTCATGTTTACTGCTTCGCACAACATCTGCATATGTAAGAAATCTTGTACCAGTATGTGGTCGGGATGCAAACTTAGTAACACTGTGTTTTTCAGCTCTGTCCTGTGAAGCAACAGAATCTGGCGAATCCGGTCTGTTGTCCTCAAACAACTCTTCTAGACAAAGTCCAAAATACTCAACATCTGACAATGTTGAGAGAGGTGATTGTGGTCTACTTTCAGAGTGGTGTAAATAATAGTCACAATATTGACTCTTTATCTGGCCCAATGTCATGTGAGGAGAAAAAGAATGCCACTCAACTGATGCCACAGATTCTGGGGAGGATGGTCTAAAGTCTACTAACCAGTCCTGGAGGAGTGAAAAGTCAAAATCGGAAGACACAGATTCCGGGGACAACGCACTGCTACTAAAGAACTTATCAAGTTCAAAGTCTGATAAAACTGACTGTGGGGACTCTGGCCTGGTCTGATCAAAGAGGGTTTCCAGACACAAATCGGTACCCTCCCAGTCCGACATTTCTGATTCTGGTGTAAACGACCTGTACCTTGACAATTCCCCATCATAGCCAATATGGGGCAATCTGAACTGTGGAATGGGTGAGTCTGGAGACAATGCCCTGCCACTAAAGAACTTATCAAGTTCAAAGTCTGATAAATCTGACTGCGGGGACTCTGGCCTGGTCTGATCAAACAGGGTTTCCAGACACAAATCAGCACTTTCCCAGTCCGAAATTGTTGATTCTGGTGTAAACGACCTGTACCTTAAAAATTCCACATCATGAGCAACATGGGACGCTACGAACTGAGGAATAGGTGAATCTGGTGACAATGCCCTGCTACTAAAGAACTTATCAAGTTCAAAGTCTGATGAATCTGACTGCGGGGACTCTGGTCTGGTCTGATCAAAGAGGGTTTCCAGACACAAATCAATACCTTCCCAGTCTGAAACTGTTGATTCTGGTGTAAACGACCTGTGTCCTGACAATTCTACATCGTAAGAAATATTGGGCGATTTGAATTGAAGAATAGGAGAGTCAGGAGAGAGGGACCTATCATCAATTTGAGATGTCACCGACTCGCGTTTACTGCCCCGCACAACATCTGCATATGTAAGAAACCTTGTACCAGTATGTGGTCGGAAAGCAAAAACAGTAACACCTTGTGTCACAGCTTTGTCCTGTGAAGAAACAGAATCTGGTGAATCCGGTCTGTTGTCCTCAAACAACTCTTCCAGACAAAGTCCTAAATACTCAACATCTGACAATGTTGACAGAGGTGATTGTGGTCTACTGTCAGAGTACTTTAAGTAATAGTCACAACGTTGACCCTTCATCTGGCCCAATGTCATGCGAGGAGAAAAAGAATGCTGCTCAACTGATGCCACAGATTCTGGGGAGGATGGTCTAAAGTCTACTAACCAGTCCTGGAGGAGCGAAAAGTCAAAATCGGAAGACACAGATTCCGGGGACAACGCCCTGCTACTAAAGAACTTATCAAGTTCAAAGTCTGATAAAACTGACTGTGGGGACTCTGGCCTGGTCTGATCAAACAGGGTTTCCAAACACAAATCAGCACTTTCCCAGTCCGAAATTGTTGATTCTGGTGTAAAAGACCTGTACCTTAAAAATTCCACATCGTGGGCAACATGGGAAGCTATGAACTGAGGAATAGGTGAATCGGGAGACAATGCCCTGCTACTAAAGAACTTATCAAGTTCAAAGTCTGATGACTCTGACTGCGGGGACTCTGGTCTGGTCTGATCAAAGAGGGTTTCCAGACACAAATCAGTGCATTCCCAGTCCGAAACTGTTGATTCTGGTGTAAACGACCTGTACCTTAAAAATTCCACATCATGAGCAACATGGGGTGCTCTGAACTGAGGAATAGGTGAATCTGGTGACAATGCCCTGCTACTAAAGAACTTATCAAGTTCAAAGTCTGATGAATCTGACTGCGGGGACTCTGGTCTGGTCTGATCAAAGAGGGTTTCCAGACACAAATCAATACCTTCCCAGTCTGAAACTGTTGATTCTGGTGTAAACGACCTGTGTCCTGACAATTCTACATCGTAAGAAATATGGGGCGATTTGAATTGAAGAATAGGAGAGTCAGGAGAGAGGGACCTATCATCAATTTGAGATGTCACCGACTCGCGTTTACTGCCCCGCACAACATCTGCATATGTAAGAAACCTTGTACCAGTATGTGGTCGGAAAGCAAAAACAGTAACACCTTGTGTCACAGCTTTGTCCTGTGAAGAAACAGAATCTGGTGAATCCGGTCTGTTGTCCTCAAACAACTCTTCCAGACAAAGTCCTAAATACTCAACATCTGACAATGTTGACAGAGGTGATTGTGGTCTACTGTCAGAGTACTTTAAGTAATAGTCACAACGTTGACCCTTCATCTGGCCCAATGTCATGCGAGGAGAAAAAGAATGCTGCTCAACTGATGCCACAGATTCTGGGGAGGATGGTCTAAAGTCTACCAACCAGTCCTGAAGGAGCGAAAAGTCAAAATCGGAAGACACAGATTCCGGGGACAACGCCCTGCTACTAAAGAACTTATCAAGTTCAAAGTCTGATAAAACTGACTGTGGGGACTCTGGCCTGGTCTGATCAAAGAGGGTTTCCAAACACAAATCGACACCTTCCCAGTCTGAAATAGTTGATTCTGGTGTAAACGACCTGTACCTTGACAATTCCCCATCATAGCCAATATGGGGCAATCTGAACTGTGGAATGGGTGAGTCTGGAGACAATGCCCTGCCACTAAAGAACTTATCAAGTTCAAAGTCTGATAAATCTGACTGCGGGGACTCTGGCCTGGTCTGATCAAACAGGGTTTCCAGACACAAATCAGCACTTTCCCAGTCCGAAATTGTTGATTCTGGTGTAAAAGACCTGTACCTTAAAAATTCCACATCGTGAGCAACATGGGACGCTACGAACTGAGGAATAGGTGAATCGGGAGACAATGCCCTGCTACTAAAGAACTTATCAAGTTCAAAGTCTGATGAATCTGACTGCGGGGACTCTGGTCTGGTCTGATCAAAGAGGGTTTCCAGACACAAATCAGTGCATTCCCAGTCCGAAACTGTTGATTCTGGTGTAAACGACCTGTACCTTAAAAATTCCACATCATGAGCAACATGGGGTGCTCTGAACTGAGGAATAGGTGAATCTGGTGACAATGCCCTGCTACTAAAGAACTTATCAAGTTCAAAGTCTGATGAATCTGACTGCGGGGACTCTGGTCTGGTCTGATCAAAGAGGGTTTCCAGACACAAATCAATACCTTCCCAGTCCGAAACTGTTGATTCTGGTGTAAACGACCTGTGTCCTGACAATTCTACATCGTAAGAAATATGGGGCGATTTGAATTGAAGAATAGGAGAGTCAGGAGAGAGGGACCTATCATCAGATTTAGATGCCACTGACTCATGTTTACTGCTTTGCACAACATCTGCATATGTAAGAAATCTTGTACCAGTATGTGGTCGGGATGCAAACTTAGTAACACTGTGTTTTTCAGCTCTGTCCTGTGAAGCAACAGAATCTGGTGAATCCGGTCTGTTGTCCTCAAACAACTCTTCTAGACAAAGTCCAAAATACTCAACATCTGACAATGTTGAGAGAGGTGATTGTGGTCTACTTTCAGAGTGGTGTAAATAATAGTCACAATATTGACTCTTTATCTGGCCCAATGTCATGTGAGGAGAAAAAGAATGCCACTCAACTGATGCCACAGATTCTGGGGAGGATGGTCTAAAGTCTACTAACCAGTCCTGGAGGAGTGAAAAGTCAAAATCGGAAGACACAGATTCCGGGGACAACGCCCTGCTACTAAAGAACTTATCAAGTTCAAAGTCTGATAAAACTGACTGTGGGGACTCTGGCCTGGTCTGATCAAAGAGGGTTTCCAGACACAAATCGGTACCCTCCCAGTCCGACATTTCTGATTCTGGTGTAAACGACCTGTACCTTGAAAATTCCCCATCATAGCCAATATGGGGCAATCTGAACTGTGGAATGGGTGAGTCTGGAGACAATGCCCTGCCACTAAAGAACTTATCAAGTTCAAAGTCTGATAAATCTGACTGCGGGGACTCTGGCCTGGTCTGATCAAACAGGGTTTCCAGACACAAATCAGCACTTTCCCAGTCCGAAATGGTTGATTCTGGTGTAAAAGACCTGTACCTTAAAAATTCCACATTGTGAGCAACATGGGACGCTACGAACTGAGGAATAGGTGAATCGGGAGACAATGCCCTGCTACTAAAGAACTTATCAAGTTCAAAGTCTGATGAATCTGACTGCGGGGACTCTGGTCTGGTCTGATCAAAGAGGGTTTCCAGACACAAATCAATACCTTCCCAGTCCGAAACTGTTGATTCTGGTGTAAACGACCTGTGTCCTGACAATTCTACATCGTAAGAAATATGGGGCGATTTGAATTGAAGAATAGGAGAGTCAGGAGAGAGGGACCTATCATCAATTTGAGATGTCACCGACTCGCGTTTACTGCCCCGCACAACATCTGCATATGTAAGAAACCTTGTACCAGTATGTGGTCGGAAAGCAAAAACAGTAACACCTTGTGTCACAGCTTTGTCCTGTGAAGAAACAGAATCTGGTGAATCCGGTCTGTTGTCCTCAAACAACTCTTCCAGACAAAGTCCTAAATACTCAACATCTGACAATGTTGACAGAGGTGATTGTGGTCTACTGTCAGAGTACTTTAAGTAATAGTCACAACGTTGACCCTTCATCTGGCCCAATGTCATGCGAGGAGAAAAAGAATGCTGCTCAACTGATGCCACAGATTCTGGGGAGGATGGTCTAAAGTCTACCAACCAGTCCTGAAGGAGCGAAAAGTCAAAATCGGAAGACACAGATTCCGGGGACAACGCCCTGCTACTAAAGAACTTATCAAGTTCAAAGTCTGATAAAACTGACTGTGGGGACTCTGGCCTGGTCTGATCAAAGAGGGTTTCCAGACACAAATCGGTACCCTCCCAGTCCGACATTTCTGATTCTGGTGTAAACGACCTGTACCTTGACAATTCCCCATCATAGCCAATATGGGGCAATCTGAACTGTGGAATGGGTGAGTCTGGAGACAATGCCCTGCCACTAAAGAACTTATCAAGTTCAAAGTCTGATAAATCTGACTGTGGGGACTCTGGCCTGGTCTGATCAAACAGGGTTTCCAAACACAAATCAGCACTTTCCCAGTCCGAAATTGTTGATTCTGGTGTAAAAGACCTGTACCTTAAAAATTCCACATCGTGGGCAACATGGGAAGCTATGAACTGAGGAATAGGTGAATCGGGAGACAATGCCCTGCTACTAAAGAACTTATCAAGTTCAAAGTCTGATGACTCTGACTGCGGGGACTCTGGTCTGGTCTGATCAAAGAGGGTTTCCAGACACAAATCAGTGCATTCCCAGTCCGAAACTGTTGATTCTGGTGTAAACGACCTGTACCTTAAAAATTCCACATCATGAGCAACATGGGGTGCTCTGAACTGAGGAATAGGTGAATCTGGTGACAATGCCCTGCTACTAAAGAACTTATCAAGTTCAAAGTCTGATGAATCTGACTGCGGGGACTCTGGTCTGGTCTGATCAAAGAGGGTTTCCAGACACAAATCAATACCTTCCCAGTCCGAAACTGTTGATTCTGGTGTAAACGACCTGTGTCCTGACAATTCTACATCGTAAGAAATATGGGGCGATTTGAATTGAAGAATAGGAGAGTCAGGAGAGAGGGACCTATCATCAATTTGAGATGTCACCGACTCGCGTTTACTGCCCCGCACAACATCTGCATATGTAAGAAACCTTGTACCAGTATGTGGTCGGAAAGCAAAAACAGTAACACCTTGTGTCACAGCTTTGTCCTGTGAAGAAACAGAATCTGGTGAATCCGGTCTGTTGTCCTCAAACAACTCTTCCAGACAAAGTCCTAAATACTCAACATCTGACAATGTTGACAGAGGTGATTGTGGTCTACTGTCAGAGTACTTTAAGTAATAGTCACAACGTTGACCCTTCATCTGGCCCAATGTCATGCGAGGAGAAAAAGAATGCTGCTCAACTGATGCCACAGATTCTGGGGAGGATGGTCTAAAGTCTACCAACCAGTCCTGAAGGAGCGAAAAGTCAAAATCGGAAGACACAGATTCCGGGGACAACGCCCTGCTACTAAAGAACTTATCAAGTTCAAAGTCTGATAAAACTGACTGTGGGGACTCTGGCCTGGTCTGATCAAAGAGGGTTTCCAAACACAAATCGACACCTTCCCAGTCTGAAATAGTTGATTCTGGTGTAAACGACCTGTACCTTGACAATTCCCCATCATAGCCAATATGGGGCAATCTGAACTGTGGAATGGGTGAATCGGGAGACAATGCCCTGCTACTAAAGAACTTATCAAGTTCAAAGTCTGATGAATCTGACTGCGGGGACTCTGGTCTGGTCTGATCAAAGAGGGTTTCCAGACACAAATCAGTGCATTCCCAGTCCGAAACTGTTGATTCTGGTGTAAACGACCTGTACCTTAAAAATTCCACATCATGAGCAACATGGGGTGCTCTGAACTGAGGAATAGGTGAATCTGGTGACAATGCCCTGCTACTAAAGAACTTATCAAGTTCAAAGTCTGATGAATCTGACTGCGGGGACTCTGGTCTGGTCTGATCAAAGAGGGTTTCCAGACACAAATCAATACCTTCCCAGTCCGAAACTGTTGATTCTGGTGTAAACGACCTGTGTCCTGACAATTCTACATCGTAAGAAATATGGGGCGATTTGAATTGAAGAATAGGAGAGTCAGGAGAGAGGGACCTATCATCAGATTTAGATGCCACTGACTCATGTTTACTGCTTTGCACAACATCTGCATATGTAAGAAATCTTGTACCAGTATGTGGTCGGGATGCAAACTTAGTAACACTGTGTTTTTCAGCTCTGTCCTGTGAAGCAACAGAATCTGGTGAATCCGGTCTGTTGTCCTCAAACAACTCTTCTAGACAAAGTCCAAAATACTCAACATCTGACAATGTTGAGAGAGGTGATTGTGGTCTACTTTCAGAGTGGTGTAAATAATAGTCACAATATTGACTCTTTATCTGGCCCAATGTCATGTGAGGAGAAAAAGAATGCCACTCAACTGATGCCACAGATTCTGGGGAGGATGGTCTAAAGTCTACTAACCAGTCCTGGAGGAGTGAAAAGTCAAAATCGGAAGACACAGATTCCGGGGACAACGCCCTGCTACTAAAGAACTTATCAAGTTCAAAGTCTGATAAAACTGACTGTGGGGACTCTGGCCTGGTCTGATCAAAGAGGGTTTCCAGACACAAATCGGTACCCTCCCAGTCCGACATTTCTGATTCTGGTGTAAACGACCTGTACCTTGAAAATTCCCCATCATAGCCAATATGGGGCAATCTGAACTGTGGAATGGGTGAGTCTGGAGACAATGCCCTGCCACTAAAGAACTTATCAAGTTCAAAGTCTGATAAATCTGACTGCGGGGACTCTGGCCTGGTCTGATCAAACAGGGTTTCCAGACACAAATCAGCACTTTCCCAGTCCGAAATGGTTGATTCTGGTGTAAAAGACCTGTACCTTAAAAATTCCACATTGTGAGCAACATGGGACGCTACGAACTGAGGAATAGGTGAATCGGGAGACAATGCCCTGCTACTAAAGAACTTATCAAGTTCAAAGTCTGATGAATCTGACTGCGGGGACTCTGGTCTGGTCTGATCAAAGAGGGTTTCCAGACACAAATCAATACCTTCCCAGTCCGAAACTGTTGATTCTGGTGTAAACGACCTGTGTCCTGACAATTCTACATCGTAAGAAATATGGGGCGATTTGAATTGAAGAATAGGAGAGTCAGGAGAGAGGGACCTATCATCAATTTGAGATGTCACCGACTCGCGTTTACTGCCCCGCACAACATCTGCATATGTAAGAAACCTTGTACCAGTATGTGGTCGGAAAGCAAAAACAGTAACACCTTGTGTCACAGCTTTGTCCTGTGAAGAAACAGAATCTGGTGAATCCGGTCTGTTGTCCTCAAACAACTCTTCCAGACAAAGTCCTAAATACTCAACATCTGACAATGTTGACAGAGGTGATTGTGGTCTACTGTCAGAGTACTTTAAGTAATAGTCACAACGTTGACCCTTCATCTGGCCCAATGTCATGCGAGGAGAAAAAGAATGCTGCTCAACTGATGCCACAGATTCTGGGGAGGATGGTCTAAAGTCTACCAACCAGTCCTGAAGGAGCGAAAAGTCAAAATCGGAAGACACAGATTCCGGGGACAACGCCCTGCTACTAAAGAACTTATCAAGTTCAAAGTCTGATAAAACTGACTGTGGGGACTCTGGCCTGGTCTGATCAAACAGGGTTTCCAAACACAAATCGGCACCTTCCCAGTCTGAAATAGTTGATTCTGGTGTAAACGACCTGTACCTTGACAATTCCCCATCATAGCCAATATGGGGCAATCTGAACTGTGGAATGGGTGAGTCTGGAGACAATGCCCTGCCACTAAAGAACTTATCAAGTTCAAAGTCTGATAAATCTGACTGCGGGGACTCTGGCCTGGTCTGATCAAACAGGGTTTCCAGACACAAATCAGCACTTTCCCAGTACGAAATTGTTGATTCTGGTGTAAAAGACCTGTACCTTAAAAATTCCACATCGTGAGCAACATGGGACGCTACGAACTGAGGAATAGGTGAATCGGGAGACAATGCCCTGCTACTAAAGAACTTATCAAGTTCAAAGTCTGATGAATCTGACTGCGGGGACTCTGGTCTGGTCTGATCAAAGAGGGTTTCCAGACACAAATCAGTGCATTCCCAGTCCGAAACTGTTGATTCTGGTGTAAACGACCTGTGTCCTGACAATTCTACATCGTAAGAAATATGGGGCGATTTGAATTGAAGAATAGGAGAGTCAGGAGAGAGGGACCTATCATCAGATTTAGATGCCACTGACTCATGTTTACTGCTTCGCACAACATCTGCATATGTAAGAAATCTTGTACCAGTATGTGGTCGGGATGCAAACTTAGTAACACTGTGTTTTTCAGCTCTGTCCTGTGAAGCAACAGAATCTGGTGAATCCGGTCTGTTGTCCTCAAACAACTCTTCTAGACAAAGTCCAAAATACTCAACATCTGACAATGTTGAGAGAGGTGATTGTGGTCTACTTTCAGAGTGGTGTAAATAATAGTCACAATATTGACTCTTTATCTGGCCCAATGTCATGTGAGGAGAAAAAGAATGCCACTCAACTGATGCCACAGATTCTGGGGAGGATGGTCTAAAGTCTACTAACCAGTCCTGGAGGAGTGAAAAGTCAAAATCGGAAGACACAGATTCCGGGGACAACGCCCTGCTACTAAAGAACTTATCAAGTTCAAAGTCTGATAAAACTGACTGTGGGGACTCTGGCCTGGTCTGATCAAAGAGGGTTTCCAGACACAAATCGGTACCCTCCCAGTCCGACATTTCTGATTCTGGTGTAAACGACCTGTACCTTGAAAATTCCCCATCATAGCCAATATGGGGCAATCTGAACTGTGGAATGGGTGAGTCTGGAGACAATGCCCTGCCACTAAAGAACTTATCAAGTTCAAAGTCTGATAAATCTGACTGCGGGGACTCTGGCCTGGTCTGATCAAACAGGGTTTCCAGACACAAATCAGCACTTTCCCAGTCCGAAATGGTTGATTCTGGTGTAAAAGACCTGTACCTTAAAAATTCCACATTGTGAGCAACATGGGACGCTACGAACTGAGGAATAGGTGAATCGGGAGACAATGCCCTGCTACTAAAGAACTTATCAAGTTCAAAGTCTGATGAATCTGACTGCGGGGACTCTGGTCTGGTCTGATCAAAGAGGGTTTCCAGACACAAATCAATACCTTCCCAGTCCGAAACTGTTGATTCTGGTGTAAACGACCTGTGTCCTGACAATTCTACATCGTAAGAAATATGGGGCGATTTGAATTGAAGAATAGGAGAGTCAGGAGAGAGGGACCTATCATCAATTTGAGATGTCACCGACTCGCGTTTACTGCCCCGCACAACATCTGCATATGTAAGAAACCTTGTACCAGTATGTGGTCGGAAAGCAAAAACAGTAACACCTTGTGTCACAGCTTTGTCCTGTGAAGAAACAGAATCTGGTGAATCCGGTCTGTTGTCCTCAAACAACTCTTCCAGACAAAGTCCTAAATACTCAACATCTGACAATGTTGACAGAGGTGATTGTGGTCTACTGTCAGAGTACTTTAAGTAATAGTCACAACGTTGACCCTTCATCTGGCCCAATGTCATGCGAGGAGAAAAAGAATGCTGCTCAACTGATGCCACAGATTCTGGGGAGGATGGTCTAAAGTCTACCAACCAGTCCTGAAGGAGCGAAAAGTCAAAATCGGAAGACACAGATTCCGGGGACAACGCCCTGCTACTAAAGAACTTATCAAGTTCAAAGTCTGATAAAACTGACTGTGGGGACTCTGGCCTGGTCTGATCAAACAGGGTTTCCAAACACAAATCGGCACCTTCCCAGTCTGAAATAGTTGATTCTGGTGTAAACGACCTGTACCTTGACAATTCCCCATCATAGCCAATATGGGGCAATCTGAACTGTGGAATGGGTGAGTCTGGAGACAATGCCCTGCCACTAAAGAACTTATCAAGTTCAAAGTCTGATAAATCTGACTGCGGGGACTCTGGCCTGGTCTGATCAAACAGGGTTTCCAGACACAAATCAGCACTTTCCCAGTCCGAAATTGTTGATTCTGGTGTAAAAGACCTGTACCTTAAAAATTCCACATCGTGAGCAACATGGGACGCTACGAACTGAGGAATAGGTGAATCGGGAGACAATGCCCTGCTACTAAAGAACTTATCAAGTTCAAAGTCTGATGAATCTGACTGCGGGGACTCTGGTCTGGTCTGATCAAAGAGGGTTTCCAGACACAAATCAGTGCATTCCCAGTCCGAAACTGTTGATTCTGGTGTAAACGACCTGTGTCCTGACAATTCTACATCGTAAGAAATATGGGGCGATTTGAATTGAAGAATAGGAGAGTCAGGAGAGAGGGACCTATCATCAGATTTAGATGCCACTGACTCATGTTTACTGCTTCGCACAACATCTGCATATGTAAGAAATCTTGTACCAGTATGTGGTCGGGATGCAAACTTAGTAACACTGTGTTTTTCAGCTCTGTCCTGTGAAGCAACAGAATCTGGTGAATCCGGTCTGTTGTCCTCAAACAACTCTTCTAGACAAAGTCCAAAATACTCAACATCTGACAATGTTGAGAGAGGTGATTGTGGTCTACTTTCAGAGTGGTGTAAATAATAGTCACAATATTGACTCTTTATCTGGCCCAATGTCATGTGAGGAGAAAAAGAATGCCACTCAACTGATGCCACAGATTCTGGGGAGGATGGTCTAAAGTCTACTAACCAGTCCTGGAGGAGTGAAAAGTCAAAATCGGAAGACACAGATTCCGGGGACAACGCCCTGCTACTAAAGAACTTATCAAGTTCAAAGTCTGATAAAACTGACTGTGGGGACTCTGGCCTGGTCTGATCAAAGAGGGTTTCCAGACACAAATCGGTACTCTCCCAGTCCGACATTTCTGATTCTGGTGTAAACGACCTGTACCTTGAAAATTCCCCATCATAGCCAATATGGGGCAATCTGAACTGTGGAATGGGTGAGTCTGGAGACAATGCCCTGCCACTAAAGAACTTATCAAGTTCAAAGTCTGATAAATCTGACTGCGGGGACTCTGGCCTGGTCTGATCAAACAGGGTTTCCAGACACAAATCAGCACTTTCCCAGTCCGAAATGGTTGATTCTGGTGTAAAAGACCTGTACCTTAAAAATTCCACATTGTGAGCAACATGGGACGCTACGAACTGAGGAATAGGTGAATCGGGAGACAATGCCCTGCTACTAAAGAACTTATCAAGTTCAAAGTCTGATGAATCTGACTGCGGGGACTCTGGTCTGGTCTGATCAAAGAGGGTTTCCAGACACAAATCAATACCTTCCCAGTCCGAAACTGTTGATTCTGGTGTAAACGACCTGTGTCCTGACAATTCTACATCGTAAGAAATATGGGGCGATTTGAATTGAAGAATAGGAGAGTCAGGAGAGAGGGACCTATCATCAATTTGAGATGTCACCGACTCGCGTTTACTGCCCCGCACAACATCTGCATATGTAAGAAACCTTGTACCAGTATGTGGTCGGAAAGCAAAAACAGTAACACCTTGTGTCACAGCTTTGTCCTGTGAAGAAACAGAATCTGGTGAATCCGGTCTGTTGTCCTCAAACAACTCTTCCAGACAAAGTCCTAAATACTCAACATCTGACAATGTTGACAGAGGTGATTGTGGTCTACTGTCAGAGTACTTTAAGTAATAGTCACAACGTTGACCCTTCATCTGGCCCAATGTCATGCGAGGAGAAAAAGAATGCTGCTCAACTGATGCCACAGATTCTGGGGAGGATGGTCTAAAGTCTACCAACCAGTCCTGAAGGAGCGAAAAGTCAAAATCGGAAGACACAGATTCCGGGGACAACGCCCTGCTACTAAAGAACTTATCAAGTTCAAAGTCTGATAAAACTGACTGTGGGGACTCTGGCCTGGTCTGATCAAACAGGGTTTCCAAACACAAATCGGCACCTTCCCAGTCTGAAATAGTTGATTCTGGTGTAAACGACCTGTACCTTGACAATTCCCCATCATAGCCAATATGGGGCAATCTGAACTGTGGAATGGGTGAGTCTGGAGACAATGCCCTGCCACTAAAGAACTTATCAAGTTCAAAGTCTGATAAATCTGACTGCGGGGACTCTGGCCTGGTCTGATCAAACAGGGTTTCCAGACACAAATCAGCACTTTCCCAGTCCGAAATTGTTGATTCTGGTGTAAAAGACCTGTACCTTAAAAATTCCACATCGTGAGCAACATGGGACGCTACGAACTGAGGAATAGGTGAATCGGGAGACAATGCCCTGCTACTAAAGAACTTATCAAGTTCAAAGTCTGATGAATCTGACTGCGGGGACTCTGGTCTGGTCTGATCAAAGAGGGTTTCCAGACACAAATCAGTGCATTCCCAGTCCGAAACTGTTGATTCTGGTGTAAACGACCTGTGTCCTGACAATTCTACATCGTAAGAAATATGGGGCGATTTGAATTGAAGAATAGGAGAGTCAGGAGAGAGGGACCTATCATCAGATTTAGATGCCACTGACTCATGTTTACTGCTTCGCACAACATCTGCATATGTAAGAAATCTTGTACCAGTATGTGGTCGGGATGCAAACTTAGTAACACTGTGTTTTTCAGCTCTGTCCTGTGAAGCAACAGAATCTGGTGAATCCGGTCTGTTGTCCTCAAACAACTCTTCTAGACAAAGTCCAAAATACTCAACATCTGACAATGTTGAGAGAGGTGATTGTGGTCTACTTTCAGAGTGGTGTAAATAATAGTCACAATATTGACTCTTTATCTGGCCCAATGTCATGTGAGGAGAAAAAGAATGCCACTCAACTGATGCCACAGATTCTGGGGAGGATGGTCTAAAGTCTACTAACCAGTCCTGGAGGAGTGAAAAGTCAAAATCGGAAGACACAGATTCCGGGGACAACGCCCTGCTACTAAAGAACTTATCAAGTTCAAAGTCTGATAAAACTGACTGTGGGGACTCTGGCCTGGTCTGATCAAAGAGGGTTTCCAGACACAAATCGGTACCCTCCCAGTCCGACATTTCTGATTCTGGTGTAAACGACCTGTACCTTGAAAATTCCCCATCATAGCCAATATGGGGCAATCTGAACTGTGGAATGGGTGAGTCTGGAGACAATGCCCTGCCACTAAAGAACTTATCAAGTTCAAAGTCTGATAAATCTGACTGCGGGGACTCTGGCCTGGTCTGATCAAACAGGGTTTCCAGACACAAATCAGCACTTTCCCAGTCCGAAATGGTTGATTCTGGTGTAAAAGACCTGTACCTTAAAAATTCCACATTGTGAGCAACATGGGACGCTACGAACTGAGGAATAGGTGAATCGGGAGACAATGCCCTGCTACTAAAGAACTTATCAAGTTCAAAGTCTGATGAATCTGACTGCGGGGACTCTGGTCTGGTCTGATCAAAGAGGGTTTCCAGACACAAATCAATACCTTCCCAGTCCGAAACTGTTGATTCTGGTGTAAACGACCTGTGTCCTGACAATTCTACATCGTAAGAAATATGGGGCGATTTGAATTGAAGAATAGGAGAGTCAGGAGAGAGGGACCTATCATCAATTTGAGATGTCACCGACTCGCGTTTACT
This sequence comes from Euthynnus affinis, assembly GCA_029490765.1. NCBI lineage: Eukaryota > Metazoa > Chordata > Actinopteri > Scombriformes > Scombridae > Euthynnus > Euthynnus affinis. The sequence continues at coordinate 20,475,166 of CM055838.1, forward strand.
GCCCCGCACAACATCTGCATATGTAAGAAACCTTGTACCAGTATGTGGTCGGAAAGCAAAAACAGTAACACCTTGTGTCACAGCTTTGTCCTGTGAAGAAACAGAATCTGGTGAATCCGGTCTGTTGTCCTCAAACAACTCTTCCAGACAAAGTCCTAAATACTCAACATCTGACAATGTTGACAGAGGTGATTGTGGTCTACTGTCAGAGTACTTTAAGTAATAGTCACAACGTTGACCCTTCATCTGGCCCAATGTCATGCGAGGAGAAAAAGAATGCTGCTCAACTGATGCCACAGATTCTGGGGAGGATGGTCTAAAGTCTACCAACCAGTCCTGAAGGAGCGAAAAGTCAAAATCGGAAGACACAGATTCCGGGGACAACGCCCTGCTACTAAAGAACTTATCAAGTTCAAAGTCTGATAAAACTGACTGTGGGGACTCTGGCCTGGTCTGATCAAACAGGGTTTCCAAACACAAATCGGCACCTTCCCAGTCTGAAATAGTTGATTCTGGTGTAAACGACCTGTACCTTGACAATTCCCCATCATAGCCAATATGGGGCAATCTGAACTGTGGAATGGGTGAGTCTGGAGACAATGCCCTGCCACTAAAGAACTTATCAAGTTCAAAGTCTGATAAATCTGACTGCGGGGACTCTGGCCTGGTCTGATCAAACAGGGTTTCCAGACACAAATCAGCACTTTCCCAGTCCGAAATTGTTGATTCTGGTGTAAAAGACCTGTACCTTAAAAATTCCACATCGTGAGCAACATGGGACGCTACGAACTGAGGAATAGGTGAATCGGGAGACAATGCCCTGCTACTAAAGAACTTATCAAGTTCAAAGTCTGATGAATCTGACTGCGGGGACTCTGGTCTGGTCTGATCAAAGAGGGTTTCCAGACACAAATCAGTGCATTCCCAGTCCGAAACTGTTGATTCTGGTGTAAACGACCTGTGTCCTGACAATTCTACATCGTAAGAAATATGGGGCGATTTGAATTGAAGAATAGGAGAGTCAGGAGAGAGGGACCTATCATCAGATTTAGATGCCACTGACTCATGTTTACTGCTTCGCACAACATCTGCATATGTAAGAAATCTTGTACCAGTATGTGGTCGGGATGCAAACTTAGTAACACTGTGTTTTTCAGCTCTGTCCTGTGAAGCAACAGAATCTGGTGAATCCGGTCTGTTGTCCTCAAACAACTCTTCTAGACAAAGTCCAAAATACTCAACATCTGACAATGTTGAGAGAGGTGATTGTGGTCTACTTTCAGAGTGGTGTAAATAATAGTCACAATATTGACTCTTTATCTGGCCCAATGTCATGTGAGGAGAAAAAGAATGCCACTCAACTGATGCCACAGATTCTGGGGAGGATGGTCTAAAGTCTACTAACCAGTCCTGGAGGAGTGAAAAGTCAAAATCGGAAGACACAGATTCCGGGGACAACGCCCTGCTACTAAAGAACTTATCAAGTTCAAAGTCTGATAAAACTGACTGTGGGGACTCTGGCCTGGTCTGATCAAAGAGGGTTTCCAGACACAAATCGGTACCCTCCCAGTCCGACATTTCTGATTCTGGTGTAAACGACCTGTACCTTGAAAATTCCCCATCATAGCCAATATGGGGCAATCTGAACTGTGGAATGGGTGAGTCTGGAGACAATGCCCTGCCACTAAAGAACTTATCAAGTTCAAAGTCTGATAAATCTGACTGCGGGGACTCTGGCCTGGTCTGATCAAACAGGGTTTCCAGACACAAATCAGCACTTTCCCAGTCCGAAATGGTTGATTCTGGTGTAAAAGACCTGTACCTTAAAAATTCCACATTGTGAGCAACATGGGACGCTACGAACTGAGGAATAGGTGAATCGGGAGACAATGCCCTGCTACTAAAGAACTTATCAAGTTCAAAGTCTGATGAATCTGACTGCGGGGACTCTGGTCTGGTCTGATCAAAGAGGGTTTCCAGACACAAATCAATACCTTCCCAGTCCGAAACTGTTGATTCTGGTGTAAACGACCTGTGTCCTGACAATTCTACATCGTAAGAAATATGGGGCGATTTGAATTGAAGAATAGGAGAGTCAGGAGAGAGGGACCTATCATCAATTTGAGATGTCACCGACTCGCGTTTACTGCCCCGCACAACATCTGCATATGTAAGAAACCTTGTACCAGTATGTGGTCGGAAAGCAAAAACAGTAACACCTTGTGTCACAGCTTTGTCCTGTGAAGAAACAGAATCTGGTGAATCCGGTCTGTTGTCCTCAAACAACTCTTCCAGACAAAGTCCTAAATACTCAACATCTGACAATGTTGACAGAGGTGATTGTGGTCTACTGTCAGAGTACTTTAAGTAATAGTCACAACGTTGACCCTTCATCTGGCCCAATGTCATGCGAGGAGAAAAAGAATGCTGCTCAACTGATGCCACAGATTCTGGGGAGGATGGTCTAAAGTCTACCAACCAGTCCTGAAGGAGCGAAAAGTCAAAATCGGAAGACACAGATTCCGGGGACAACGCCCTGCTACTAAAGAACTTATCAAGTTCAAAGTCTGATAAAACTGACTGTGGGGACTCTGGCCTGGTCTGATCAAACAGGGTTTCCAAACACAAATTGGCACCTTCCCAGTCTGAAATAGTTGATTCTGGTGTAAACGACCTGTACCTTGACAATTCCCCATCATAGCCAATATGGGGCAATCTGAACTGTGGAATGGGTGAGTCTGGAGACAATGCCCTGCCACTAAAGAACTTATCAAGTTCAAAGTCTGATAAATCTGACTGCGGGGACTCTGGCCTGGTCTGATCAAACAGGGTTTCCAGACACAAATCAGCACTTTCCCAGTCCGAAATTGTTGATTCTGGTGTAAAAGACCTGTACCTTAAAAATTCCACATCGTGAGCAACATGGGACGCTACGAACTGAGGAATAGGTGAATCGGGAGACAATGCCCTGCTACTAAAGAACTTATCAAGTTCAAAGTCTGATGAATCTGACTGCGGGGACTCTGGTCTGGTCTGATCAAAGAGGGTTTCCAGACACAAATCAGTGCATTCCCAGTCCGAAACTGTTGATTCTGGTGTAAACGACCTGTGTCCTGACAATTCTACATCGTAAGAAATATGGGGCGATTTGAATTGAAGAATAGGAGAGTCAGGAGAGAGGGACCTATCATCAGATTTAGATGCCACTGACTCATGTTTACTGCTTCGCACAACATCTGCATATGTAAGAAATCTTGTACCAGTATGTGGTCGGGATGCAAACTTAGTAACACTGTGTTTTTCAGCTCTGTCCTGTGAAGCAACAGAATCTGGTGAATCCGGTCTGTTGTCCTCAAACAACTCTTCTAGACAAAGTCCAAAATACTCAACATCTGACAATGTTGAGAGAGGTGATTGTGGTCTACTTTCAGAGTGGTGTAAATAATAGTCACAATATTGACTCTTTATCTGGCCCAATGTCATGTGAGGAGAAAAAGAATGCCACTCAACTGATGCCACAGATTCTGGGGAGGATGGTCTAAAGTCTACTAACCAGTCCTGGAGGAGTGAAAAGTCAAAATCGGAAGACACAGATTCCGGGGACAACGCCCTGCTACTAAAGAACTTATCAAGTTCAAAGTCTGATAAAACTGACTGTGGGGACTCTGGCCTGGTCTGATCAAAGAGGGTTTCCAGACACAAATCGGTACCCTCCCAGTCCGACATTTCTGATTCTGGTGTAAACGACCTGTACCTTGAAAATTCCCCATCATAGCCAATATGGGGCAATCTGAACTGTGGAATGGGTGAGTCTGGAGACAATGCCCTGCCACTAAAGAACTTATCAAGTTCAAAGTCTGATAAATCTGACTGCGGGGACTCTGGCCTGGTCTGATCAAACAGGGTTTCCAGACACAAATCAGCACTTTCCCAGTCCGAAATGGTTGATTCTGGTGTAAAAGACCTGTACCTTAAAAATTCCACATTGTGAGCAACATGGGACGCTACGAACTGAGGAATAGGTGAATCGGGAGACAATGCCCTGCTACTAAAGAACTTATCAAGTTCAAAGTCTGATGAATCTGACTGCGGGGACTCTGGTCTGGTCTGATCAAAGAGGGTTTCCAGACACAAATCAATACCTTCCCAGTCCGAAACTGTTGATTCTGGTGTAAACGACCTGTGTCCTGACAATTCTACATCGTAAGAAATATGGGGCGATTTGAATTGAAGAATAGGAGAGTCAGGAGAGAGGGACCTATCATCAATTTGAGATGTCACCGACTCGCGTTTACTGCCCCGCACAACATCTGCATATGTAAGAAACCTTGTACCAGTATGTGGTCGGAAAGCAAAAACAGTAACACCTTGTGTCACAGCTTTGTCCTGTGAAGAAACAGAATCTGGTGAATCCGGTCTGTTGTCCTCAAACAACTCTTCCAGACAAAGTCCTAAATACTCAACATCTGACAATGTTGACAGAGGTGATTGTGGTCTACTGTCAGAGTACTTTAAGTAATAGTCACAACGTTGACCCTTCATCTGGCCCAATGTCATGCGAGGAGAAAAAGAATGCTGCTCAACTGATGCCACAGATTCTGGGGAGGATGGTCTAAAGTCTACCAACCAGTCCTGAAGGAGCGAAAAGTCAAAATCGGAAGACACAGATTCCGGGGACAACGCCCTGCTACTAAAGAACTTATCAAGTTCAAAGTCTGATAAAACTGACTGTGGGGACTCTGGCCTGGTCTGATCAAACAGGGTTTCCAAACACAAATCGGCACCTTCCCAGTCTGAAATAGTTGATTCTGGTGTAAACGACCTGTACCTTAAAAATTCCACATCGTGAGCAACATGGGACGCTACGAACTGAGGAATAGGTGAATCGGGAGACAATGCCCTGCTACTAAAGAACTTATCAAGTTCAAAGTCTGATGAATCTGACTGCGGGGACTCTGGTCTGGTCTGATCAAAGAGGGTTTCCAGACACAAATCAGTGCATTCCCAGTCCGAAACTGTTGATTCTGGTGTAAACGACCTGTGTCCTGACAATTCTACATCGTAAGAAATATGGGGCGATTTGAATTGAAGAATAGGAGAGTCAGGAGAGAGGGACCTATCATCAGATTTAGATGCCACTGACTCATGTTTACTGCTTCGCACAACATCTGCATATGTAAGAAATCTTGTACCAGTATGTGGTCGGGATGCAAACTTAGTAACACTGTGTTTTTCAGCTCTGTCCTGTGAAGCAACAGAATCTGGCGAATCCGGTCTGTTGTCCTCAAACAACTCTTCTAGACAAAGTCCAAAATACTCAACATCTGACAATGTTGAGAGAGGTGATTGTGGTCTACTTTCAGAGTGGTGTAAATAATAGTCACAATATTGACTCTTTATCTGGCCCAATGTCATGTGAGGAGAAAAAGAATGCCACTCAACTGATGCCACAGATTCTGGGGAGGATGGTCTAAAGTCTACTAACCAGTCCTGGAGGAGTGAAAAGTCAAAATCGGAAGACACAGATTCCGGGGACAACGCCCTGCTACTAAAGAACTTATCAAGTTCAAAGTCTGATAAAACTGACTGTGGGGACTCTGGCCTGGTCTGATCAAAGAGGGTTTCCAGACACAAATCGGTACCCTCCCAGTCCGACATTTCTGATTCTGGTGTAAACGACCTGTACCTTGAAAATTCCCCATCATAGCCAATATGGGGCAATCTGAACTGTGGAATGGGTGAGTCTGGAGACAATGCCCTGCCACTAAAGAACTTATCAAGTTCAAAGTCTGATAAATCTGACTGTGGGGACTCTGGCCTGGTCTGATCAAACAGGGTTTCCAGACACAAATCAGCACTTTCCCAGTCCGAAATTGTTGATTCTGGTGTAAAAGACCTGTACCTTAAAAATTCCACATTGTGAGCAACATGGGACGCTACGAACTGAGGAATAGGTGAATCGGGAGACAATGCCCTGCTACTAAAGAACTTATCAAGTTCAAAGTCTGATGAATCTGACTGCGGGGACTCTGGTCTGGTCTGATCAAAGAGGGTTTCCAGACACAAATCAATACCTTCCCAGTCCGAAACTGTTGATTCTGGTGTAAACGACCTGTGTCCTGACAATTCTACATCGTAAGAAATATGGGGCGATTTGAATTGAAGAATAGGAGAGTCAGGAGAGAGGGACCTATCATCAATTTGAGATGTCACCGACTCGCGTTTACTGCCCCGCACAACATCTGCATATGTAAGAAACCTTGTACCAGTATGTGGTCGGAAAGCAAAAACAGTAACACCTTGTGTCATAGCTTTGTCCTGTGAAGAAACAGAATCTGGTGAATCCGGTCTGTTGTCCTCAAACAACTCTTCCAGACAAAGTCCTAAATACTCAACATCTGACAATGTTGACAGAGGTGATTGTGGTCTACTGTCAGAGTACTTTAAGTAATAGTCACAACGTTGACCCTTCATCTGGCCCAATGTCATGCGAGGAGAAAAAGAATGCTGCTCAACTGATGCCACAGATTCTGGGGAGGATGGTCTAAAGTCTACCAACCAGTCCTGAAGGAGCGAAAAGTCAAAATCGGAAGACACAGATTCCGGGGACAACGCCCTGCTACTAAAGAACTTATCAAGTTCAAAGTCTGATAAAACTGACTGTGGGGACTCTGGCCTGGTCTGATCAAACAGGGTTTCCAAACACAAATCGGCACCTTCCCAGTCTGAAATAGTTGATTCTGGTGTAAACGACCTGTACCTTAAAAATTCCACATCGTGAGCAACATGGGACGCTACGAACTGAGGAATAGGTGAATCGGGAGACAATGCCCTGCTACTAAAGAACTTATCAAGTTCAAAGTCTGATGAATCTGACTGCGGGGACTCTGGTCTGGTCTGATCAAAGAGGGTTTCCAGACACAAATCAGTGCATTCCCAGTCCGAAACTGTTGATTCTGGTGTAAACGACCTGTGTCCTGACAATTCTACATCGTAAGAAATATGGGGCGATTTGAATTGAAGAATAGGAGAGTCAGGAGAGAGGGACCTATCATCAGATTTAGATGCCACTGACTCATGTTTACTGCTTCGCACAACATCTGCATATGTAAGAAATCTTGTACCAGTATGTGGTCGGGATGCAAACTTAGTAACACTGTGTTTTTCAGCTCTGTCCTGTGAAGCAACAGAATCTGGCGAATCCGGTCTGTTGTCCTCAAACAACTCTTCTAGACAAAGTCCAAAATACTCAACATCTGACAATGTTGAGAGAGGTGATTGTGGTCTACTTTCAGAGTGGTGTAAATAATAGTCACAATATTGACTCTTTATCTGGCCCAATGTCATGTGAGGAGAAAAAGAATGCCACTCAACTGATGCCACAGATTCTGGGGAGGATGGTCTAAAGTCTACTAACCAGTCCTGGAGGAGTGAAAAGTCAAAATCGGAAGACACAGATTCCGGGGACAACGCCCTGCTACTAAAGAACTTATCAAGTTCAAAGTCTGATAAAACTGACTGTGGGGACTCTGGCCTGGTCTGATCAAAGAGGGTTTCCAGACACAAATCGGTACCCTCCCAGTCCGACATTTCTGATTCTGGTGTAAACGACCTGTACCTTGAAAATTCCCCATCATAGCCAATATGGGGCAATCTGAACTGTGGAATGGGTGAGTCTGGAGACAATGCCCTGCCACTAAAGAACTTATCAAGTTCAAAGTCTGATAAATCTGACTGTGGGGACTCTGGCCTGGTCTGATCAAACAGGGTTTCCAGACACAAATCAGCACTTTCCCAGTCCGAAATTGTTGATTCTGGTGTAAAAGACCTGTACCTTAAAAATTCCACATTGTGAGCAACATGGGACGCTACGAACTGAGGAATAGGTGAATCGGGAGACAATGCCCTGCTACTAAAGAACTTATCAAGTTCAAAGTCTGATGAATCTGACTGCGGGGACTCTGGTCTGGTCTGATCAAAGAGGGTTTCCAGACACAAATCAATACCTTCCCAGTCCGAAACTGTTGATTCTGGTGTAAACGACCTGTGTCCTGACAATTCTACATCGTAAGAAATATGGGGCGATTTGAATTGAAGAATAGGAGAGTCAGGAGAGAGGGACCTATCATCAATTTGAGATGTCACCGACTCGCGTTTACTGCCCCGCACAACATCTGCATATGTAAGAAACCTTGTACCAGTATGTGGTCGGAAAGCAAAAACAGTAACACCTTGTGTCATAGCTTTGTCCTGTGAAGAAACAGAATCTGGTGAATCCGGTCTGTTGTCCTCAAACAACTCTTCCAGACAAAGTCCTAAATACTCAACATCTGACAATGTTGACAGAGGTGATTGTGGTCTACTGTCAGAGTACTTTAAGTAATAGTCACAACGTTGACCCTTCATCTGGCCCAATGTCATGCGAGGAGAAAAAGAATGCTGCTCAACTGATGCCACAGATTCTGGGGAGGATGGTCTAAAGTCTACCAACCAGTCCTGAAGGAGCGAAAAGTCAAAATCGGAAGACACAGATTCCGGGGACAACGCCCTGCTACTAAAGAACTTATCAAGTTCAAAGTCTGATAAAACTGACTGTGGGGACTCTGGCCTGGTCTGATCAAACAGGGTTTCCAAACACAAATCGGCACCTTCCCAGTCTGAAATAGTTGATTCTGGTGTAAACGACCTGTACCTTGACAATTCCCCATCATAGCCAATATGGGGCAATCTGAACTGTGGAATGGGTGAGTCTGGAGACAATGCCCTGCCACTAAAGAACTTATCAAGTTCAAAGTCTGATAAATCTGACTGCGGGGACTCTGGCCTGGTCTGATCAAACAGGGTTTCCAGACACAAATCAGCACTTTCCCAGTCCGAAATGGTTGATTCTGGTGTAAAAGACCTGTACCTTAAAAATTCCACATCGTGAGCAACATGGGACGCTACGAACTGAGGAATAGGTGAATCGGGAGACAATGCCCTGCTACTAAAGAACTTATCAAGTTCAAAGTCTGATGAATCTGACTGCGGGGACTCTGGTCTGGTCTGATCAAAGAGGGTTTCCAGACACAAATCAGTGCATTCCCAGTCCGAAACTGTTGATTCTGGTGTAAACGACCTGTGTCCTGACAATTCTACATCGTAAGAAATATGGGGCGATTTGAATTGAAGAATAGGAGAGTCAGGAGAGAGGGACCTATCATCAGATTTAGATGCCACTGACTCATGTTTACTGCTTCGCACAACATCTGCATATGTAAGAAATCTTGTACCAGTATGTGGTCGGGATGCAAACTTAGTAACACTGTGTTTTTCAGCTCTGTCCTGTGAAGCAACAGAATCTGGCGAATCCGGTCTGTTGTCCTCAAACAACTCTTCTAGACAAAGTCCAAAATACTCAACATCTGACAATGTTGAGAGAGGTGATTGTGGTCTACTTTCAGAGTGGTGTAAATAATAGTCACAATATTGACTCTTTATCTGGCCCAATGTCATGTGAGGAGAAAAAGAATGCCACTGAACTGATGCCACAGATTCTGGGGAGGATGGTCTAAAGTCTACTAACCAGTCCTGAAGGAGTGAAAAGTCAAAATCGGAAGACACAGATTCCGGGGACAACGCCCTGCTACTAAAGAACTTATCAAGTTCAAAGTCTGATAAAACTGACTGTGGGGACTCTGGCCTGGTCTGATCAAAGAGGGTTTCCAGACACAAATCGGTACCCTCCCAGTCCGACATTTCTGATTCTGGTGTAAACGACCTGTACCTTGAAAATTCCCCATCATAGCCAATATGGGGCAATCTGAACTGTGGAATGGGTGAGTCTGGAGACAATGCCCTGCCACTAAAGAACTTATCAAGTTCAAAGTCTGATAAATCTGACTGCGGGGACTCTGGCCTGGTCTGATCAAACAGGGTTTCCAGACACAAATCAGCACTTTCCCAGTCCGAAATTGTTGATTCTGGTGTAAAAGACCTGTACCTTAAAAATTCCACATCGTGAGCAACATGGGACGCTACGAACTGAGGAATAGGTGAATCGGGAGACAATGCCCTGCTACTAAAGAACTTATCAAGTTCAAAGTCTGATGAATCTGACTGCGGGGACTCTGGTCTGGTCTGATCAAAGAGGGTTTCCAGACACAAATCAGTGCATTCCCAGTCCGAAACTGTTGATTCTGGTGTAAACGACCTGTGTCCTGACAATTCTACATCGTAAGAAATATGGGGCGATTTGAATTGAAGAATAGGAGAGTCAGGAGAGAGGGACCTATCATCAGATTTAGATGCCACTGACTCATGTTTACTGCTTCGCACAACATCTGCATATGTAAGAAATCTTGTACCAGTATGTGGTCGGGATGCAAACTTAGTAACACTGTGTTTTTCAGCTCTGTCCTGTGAAGCAACAGAATCTGGCGAATCCGGTCTGTTGTCCTCAAACAACTCTTCTAGACAAAGTCCAAAATACTCAACATCTGACAATGTTGAGAGAGGTGATTGTGGTCTACTTTCAGAGTGGTGTAAATAATAGTCACAATATTGACTCTTTATCTGGCCCAATGTCATGTGAGGAGAAAAAGAATGCCACTGAACTGATGCCACAGATTCTGGGGAGGATGGTCTAAAGTCTACTAACCAGTCCTGAAGGAGTGAAAAGTCAAAATCGGAAGACACAGATTCCGGGGACAACGCCCTGCTACTAAAGAACTTATCAAGTTCAAAGTCTGATAAAACTGACTGTGGGGACTCTGGCCTGGTCTGATCAAAGAGGGTTTCCAGACACAAATCGGTACCCTCCCAGTCCGACATTTCTGATTCTGGTGTAAACGACCTGTACCTTGAAAATTCCCCATCATAGCCAATATGGGGCAATCTGAACTGTGGAATGGGTGAGTCTGGAGACAATGCCCTGCCACTAAAGAACTTATCAAGTTCAAAGTCTGATAAATCTGACTGCGGGGACTCTGGCCTGGTCTGATCAAACAGGGTTTCCAGACACAAATCAGCACTTTCCCAGTCCGAAATTGTTGATTCTGGTGTAAAAGACCTGTACCTTAAAAATTCCACATCGTGAGCAACATGGGACGCTACGAACTGAGGAATAGGTGAATCGGGAGACAATGCCCTGCTACTAAAGAACTTATCAAGTTCAAAGTCTGATGAATCTGACTGCGGGGACTCTGGTCTGGTCTGATCAAAGAGGGTTTCCAGACACAAATCAGTGCATTCCCAGTCCGAAACTGTTGATTCTGGTGTAAACGACCTGTGTCCTGACAATTCTACATCGTAAGAAATATGGGGCGATTTGAATTGAAGAATAGGAGAGTCAGGAGAGAGGGACCTATCATCAGATTTAGATGCCACTGACTCATGTTTACTGCTTCGCACAACATCTGCATATGTAAGAAATCTTGTACCAGTATGTGGTCGGGATGCAAACTTAGTAACACTGTGTTTTTCAGCTCTGTCCTGTGAAGCAACAGAATCTGGCGAATCCGGTCTGTTGTCCTCAAACAACTCTTCTAGACAAAGTCCAAAATACTCAACATCTGACAATGTTGAGAGAGGTGATTGTGGTCTACTTTCAGAGTGGTGTAAATAATAGTCACAATATTGACTCTTTATCTGGCCCAATGTCATGTGAGGAGAAAAAGAATGCCACTGAACTGATGCCACAGATTCTGGGGAGGATGGTCTAAAGTCTACTAACCAGTCCTGAAGGAGTGAAAAGTCAAAATCGGAAGACACAGATTCCGGGGACAACGCCCTGCTACTAAAGAACTTATCAAGTTCAAAGTCTGATAAAACTGACTGTGGGGACTCTGGCCTGGTCTGATCAAAGAGGGTTTCCAGACACAAATCGGTACCCTCCCAGTCCGACATTTCTGATTCTGGTGTAAACGACCTGTACCTTGAAAATTCCCCATCATAGCCAATATGGGGCAATCTGAACTGTGGAATGGGTGAGTCTGGAGACAATGCCCTGCCACTAAAGAACTTATCAAGTTCAAAGTCTGATAAATCTGACTGTGGGGACTCTGGCCTGGTCTGATCAAACAGGGTTTCCAGACACAAATCAGCACTTTCCCAGTCCGAAATTGTTGATTCTGGTGTAAAAGACCTGTACCTTAAAAATTCCACATTGTGAGCAACATGGGACGCTACGAACTGAGGAATAGGTGAATCGGGAGACAATGCCCTGCTACTAAAGAACTTATCAAGTTCAAAGTCTGATGAATCTGACTGCGGGGACTCTGGTCTGGTCTGATCAAAGAGGGTTTCCAGACACAAATCAATACCTTCCCAGTCCGAAACTGTTGATTCTGGTGTAAACGACCTGTGTCCTGACAATTCTACATCGTAAGAAATATGGGGCGATTTGAATTGAAGAATAGGAGAGTCAGGAGAGAGGGACCTATCATCAATTTGAGATGTCACCGACTCGCGTTTACTGCCCCGCACAACATCTGCATATGTAAGAAACCTTGTACCAGTATGTGGTCGGAAAGCAAAAACAGTAACACCTTGTGTCATAGCTTTGTCCTGTGAAGAAACAGAATCTGGTGAATCCGGTCTGTTGTCCTCAAACAACTCTTCCAGACAAAGTCCTAAATACTCAACATCTGACAATGTTGACAGAGGTGATTGTGGTCTACTGTCAGAGTACTTTAAGTAATAGTCACAACGTTGACCCTTCATCTGGCCCAATGTCATGCGAGGAGAAAAAGAATGCTGCTCAACTGATGCCACAGATTCTGGGGAGGATGGTCTAAAGTCTACCAACCAGTCCTGAAGGAGCGAAAAGTCAAAATCGGAAGACACAGATTCCGGGGACAACGCCCTGCTACTAAAGAACTTATCAAGTTCAAAGTCTGATAAAACTGACTGTGGGGACTCTGGCCTGGTCTGATCAAACAGGGTTTCCAAACACAAATCGGCACCTTCCCAGTCTGAAATAGTTGATTCTGGTGTAAACGACCTGTACCTTGACAATTCCCCATCATAGCCAATATGGGGCAATCTGAACTGTGGAATGGGTGAGTCTGGAGACAATGCCCTGCCACTAAAGAACTTATCAAGTTCAAAGTCTGATAAATCTGACTGCGGGGACTCTGGCCTGGTCTGATCAAACAGGGTTTCCAGACACAAATCAGCACTTTCCCAGTCCGAAATTGTTGATTCTGGTGTAAAAGACCTGTACCTTAAAAATTCCACATCGTGAGCAACATGGGACGCTACGAACTGAGGAATAGGTGAATCGGGAGACAATGCCCTGCTACTAAAGAACTTATCAAGTTCAAAGTCTGATGAATCTGACTGCGGGGACTCTGGTCTGGTCTGATCAAAGAGGGTTTCCAGACACAAATCAGTGCATTCCCAGTCCGAAACTGTTGATTCTGGTATAAACGACCTGTGTCCTGACAATTCTACATCGTAAGAAATATGGGGCGTTTTGAATTGAAGAATAGGAGAGTCAGGAGAGAGGGACCTATAATCAGATTTAGATGCCACTGACTCATGTTTACTGCTTCGCACAACATCTGCATATGTAAGAAATCTTGTACCAGTATGTGGTCGGGATGCAAACTTAGTAACACTGTGTTTTTCAGCTCTGTCCTGTGAAGCAACAGAATCTGGCGAATCCGGTCTGTTGTCCTCAAACAACTCTTCTAGACAAAGTCCAAAATACTCAACATCTGACAATGTTGAGAGAGGTGATTGTGGTCTACTTTCAGAGTGGTGTAAATAATAGTCACAATATTGACTCTTTATCTGGCCCAATGTCATGTGAGGAGAAAAAGAATGCCACTCAACTGATGCCACAGATTCTGGGGAGGATGGTCTAAAGTCTACTAACCAGTCCTGGAGGAGTGAAAAGTCAAAATCGGAAGACACAGATTCCGGGGACAACGCCCTGCTACTAAAGAACTTATCAAGTTCAAAGTCTGATAAAACTGACTGTGGGGACTCTGGCCTGGTCTGATCAAAGAGGGTTTCCAGACACAAATCGGTACCCTCCCAGTCCGACATTTCTGATTCTGGTGTAAACGACCTGTACCTTGAAAATTCCCCATCATAGCCAATATGGGGCAATCTGAACTGTGGAATGGGTGAGTCTGGAGACAATGCCCTGCCACTAAAGAACTTATCAAGTTCAAAGTCTGATAAATCTGACTGTGGGGACTCTGGCCTGGTCTGATCAAACAGGGTTTCCAGACACAAATCAGCACTTTCCCAGTCCGAAATTGTTGATTCTGGTGTAAAAGACCTGTACCTTAAAAATTCCACATTGTGAGCAACATGGGACGCTACGAACTGAGGAATAGGTGAATCGGGAGACAATGCCCTGCTACTAAAGAACTTATCAAGTTCAAAGTCTGATGAATCTGACTGCGGGGACTCTGGTCTGGTCTGATCAAAGAGGGTTTCCAGACACAAATCAATACCTTCCCAGTCCGAAACTGTTGATTCTGGTGTAAACGACCTGTGTCCTGACAATTCTACATCGTAAGAAATATGGGGCGATTTGAATTGAAGAATAGGAGAGTCAGGAGAGAGGGACCTATCATCAATTTGAGATGTCACCGACTCGCGTTTACTGCCCCGCACAACATCTGCATATGTAAGAAACCTTGTACCAGTATGTGGTCGGAAAGCAAAAACAGTAACACCTTGTGTCACAGCTTTGTCCTGTGAAGAAACAGAATCTGGTGAATCCGGTCTGTTGTCCTCAAACAACTCTTCCAGACAAAGTCCTAAATACTCAACATCTGACAATGTTGACAGAGGTGATTGTGGTCTACTGTCAGAGTACTTTAAGTAATAGTCACAACGTTGACCCTTCATCTGGCCCAATGTCATGCGAGGAGAAAAAGAATGCTGCTCAACTGATGCCACAGATTCTGGGGAGGATGGTCTAAAGTCTACCAACCAGTCCTGAAGGAGCGAAAAGTCAAAATCGGAAGACACAGATTCCGGGGACAACGCCCTGCTACTAAAGAACTTATCAAGTTCAAAGTCTGATAAAACTGACTGTGGGGACTCTGGCCTGGTCTGATCAAACAGGGTTTCCAAACACAAATTGGCACCTTCCCAGTCTGAAATAGTTGATTCTGGTGTAAACGACCTGTACCTTGACAATTCCCCATCATAGCCAATATGGGGCAATCTGAACTGTGGAATGGGTGAGTCTGGAGACAATGCCCTGCCACTAAAGAACTTATCAAGTTCAAAGTCTGATAAATCTGACTGCGGGGACTCTGGCCTGGTCTGATCAAACAGGGTTTCCAGACACAAATCAGCACTTTCCCAGTCCGAAATTGTTGATTCTGGTGTAAAAGACCTGTACCTTAAAAATTCCACATTGTGAGCAACATGGGACGCTACGAACTGAGGAATAGGTGAATCGGGAGACAATGCCCTGCTACTAAAGAACTTATCAAGTTCAAAGTCTGATGAATCTGACTGCGGGGACTCTGGTCTGGTCTGATCAAAGAGGGTTTCCAGACACAAATCAGTGCATTCCCAGTCCGAAACTGTTGATTCTGGTGTAAACGACCTGTGTCCTGACAATTCTACATCGTAAGAAATATGGGGCGATTTGAATTGAAGAATAGGAGAGTCAGGAGAGAGGGACCTATCATCAATTTGAGATGTCACCGACTCGCGTTTACTGCCCCGCACAACATCTGCATATGTAAGAAATCTTGTACCAGTATGTGGTTGGGATGCAAACTTAGTAACACTGTGTTTTTCAGCTCTGTCCTGTGAAGCAACAGAATCTGGCGAATCCGGTCTGTTGTCCTCAAACAACTCTTCTAGACAAAGTCCAAAATACTCAACATCTGACAATGTTGACAGAGGTGATTGTGGTCTACTGTCAGAGTACTTTAAGTAATAGTCACAAGTTTGACCTGTGAGTTGGCCAAATATCACATGAGGATACAAAGAATGCTGATCAAGTGATGACACAGATTCTGGGGAGGGTGGTCTGAAATCATCCAAACAGTCCCGAAATTGGAAAAAGTCAAATCCTGATTTATTCATTAACTCCCTCGTGTTTGATGTTCGAGCTATTTTATTGTGAAAGTCTAAAATGTATTTTGGTCTCTCTACCAAGTTAAAGACCATTGGTTTGAATTTATGAAAAGTTTCTCCTGATGGTTTCTGATGCGTGTCACTTGAACAAGTGTTTGTTTTGGATACATCTTTCACCCGATAGAAACTTTGAGCTATGTTTGTCAAAACACTGTCTGATTGACACGATGATGGTATGTAGCTAGAAGATTTTGATTCCAGCTTTGAAAACCAGTAATCAATGAAAGATTGACTGCTTTCTATTTCAGATTTTGTGGCTTCAGATGATAATGACTGAAACTGAGAAGATTCTTTTGTTTTTATTGAACTGTCTAAATCTCCAATATTAATACTTTTAACATCTGTATGTAAAAGACATTTTGCAGATGAAACTGGATTTGTAAACAAAGGTCCCCTTTCATTGGTTTTTGCATTCAATGACACTGAATCAGTTGTATCTGGGCTGTTTCCATCAAACCATTCATCAGGAAATGATAAAGGAGCATTCATATAATCTTGCAAATCACATCTTATAGGCGTGTACTTTGAAACTGACAAATCTACAGGGAGACAATCATTAGATGTGATAGATTCCTGAGGGAGTGGAGGATTGTGATCTGAAGCTACTAATTCTGTTGCCAAAGAGGTATCCTCACCCACTTCCTCACTGCAGACTGTTGTGTAAGGAGCTGACATCAGGAGGTGTGATAGTGGATTTGACCCTGAATACAGTAAAAAATAATTACAATATTGACTCATAAGTTGGGCGCGGGTTTGTTCAGAGAGCAAGAGTTCAAGGAATGAGAAACTACATTGAGAAGACTGAGATTCTGGTGAGGATGGTCTGCAATCCATATCTGGCATTCCATGTCCAGGTGAAAATGTCCTATTGACAGAGAAATCTTCAAGCAAAAACTCATCACACTGAATATCTGATGTCACAGGTGATAACACTCTGAGCTCTCCCTGTATCAGTACATCTTCAGGTGTAGGTTGACAATATTTATACACTTGAGAGTCAGGGGACAGGGGCCTGCACTTTTTCCTAGACTCAAAGGACTCAGAACCAAGGTTGTGTGAAACTACAAAACGTTTTGAACCAAGTAGCGGTTCACATTCATATATATGTGATTGATAGGGGTGTACTTCATTTTCACTGATGTTCATTTCTGGTGAACTACATGCATCAGACCTTGGAGAGAGTGCCCGCCTGTCATCCAATATACTGACAAAGTCTGCAGGTAAGCCCTTTTTCTTGCCCTGTGGAGAGTCAGGCGACATTGCCCTATAATCACTAACTGACATGACAGATTCAGGGGATGAAAGTCTAGGTATGCGGTCATTTAATATCCACGTGTCTGCAGGTAAGAGACCCCTTTCATAAACAGGTGAAAATGAGCCACACTGCTTCTCAGATGCCAAAGGGGTCAAAGGTTTGTACTCTATAAAAGTGGAAGGTAGTGTTTCATCTTGCTCAGGTGACTGTGGTACACATATAGACAGATAAAGGCTGGATGAGGCAACCTTAGGCTCAGAAATGTGGGGTGCCATTGCCCTTTCTATGTCAGTTGAGTCACAGGCCATGTGAGCAGGGCCACTAGTTCTCAGACTATGAGGCAAAATGTTCTTTTGAACCTTCATCTGAATGTTTTTACTATGTTCCATCATGCTGTACTTAGCTGTAGCAATAATGGGTTCAATTGACTGGACATCATCCTCATCATCATCAATGAAAGATATGTTTTTTGGACACCCATTACTGTAGGATTGGGATATTGTGTTTTCTTCTTTGCTTGACTTGAAGGGTTTGAGGCCCAAGTCCACATCTGGAACCTGTGGGATCTTGTCATGACCTTGCTGTACTTTGAAGAATTGGGCTGTGACCTTATCAATACACTTCTGTGCAACCCTGCTTTTTTGATCTACATCTGTGTCATCCTCAGTCATGGCCAGAGTTGCTTGGTGGTCCTCTGGTGGCAATACTAACAGGTTAGGGTCAGAGATTCTTCTGACAATGGTTTTAACTGTGTTTTTATTGTTAAGCTGTGGTGTATAGCTGAACTTGTCACAAATCTCACTGAAGTCAGTCTCAGCGTGGTCTGACTCTGATAGACTCAGACTAAAGTCTCTAATAGATATAGATGTTGGTAACTTCTGAATTTCAGGTGATCGGCCTTGCTCATCTTCATAACCACACTGCTTCTGTGGCTGATTATGGCTGCATTCGTCTTTGACTTGGCACTGAGTGCCACCTTGGAAAGCCCTCAAGAAATTAACTTCATTGCTGCTGCAACCTTGTTGGTCTTTCACTTTGTCTTGGGCGTCATAAACCTGAGTTGCTTGGCGTTCAATTGCTCCTTCTTTTGAAGGGGGAAGCTTACTTACTTGGTCATCCAAGTTGTCATAACTTGTAGGTTCTTGCGTTATTACATCGTCTGAGGTCCACAGATTAGGGTTCAATTCACTGTAACACAAGAAGCAGACTAGGTCAGAAAATATGACTTCATGAATGTGAAATGATGGATTCAGGGTAAACACCTGCATCCACACTGCCAATGTATGTTGCAGATTCAGGAATCACTTGAAATTAATAATTTACTGTGGGATCTCAAGCTCCTCCAACAGGTCGCCATGCATGCTCTCTGAATGGGTGTGTCCAACAGGCTCTGCCCAGGAAGGAATATCCAGTAGGGAAGCAACTGAGAGGTCCTCTTCAGAAACAGCTGGGGGCGGTCTACGATCTGACTCCACCCTTCTAACAACTCTGGGACTGTCTGTATCCTCTTGCACTGAAGATAGGGCTACTGACACTGAAAAATACACAAATGTGACAAATTAGAGTGCAAGCGAACACACAAATAGGTTAAAGTTAGGTGTTAGCGCATTCAAACGAGTTGCTGAATTGAGTGTTTAGAGGAGTGACTACCTTCACTGTGATCCAGTGTCTTCTCTATCTCTGCATAAGTTCTAGATGTTTGCTCTTGAACTGACTTGTTCATCTGGGTTTCAATAAGATGGACTATGTCCATGCGGTTGATCTTGGTCAGTCTCTTAATCAGACAGTCCTCTGTGGAGGAATTGATCAATAATTGATGAACTTTGTAAAAGCATTCAATGAACATGACAAATAAAAAAATGCAATTATAAGGTTACACTGAATCTATGAATATAGGTCTACTAAATACACAAATCATTTAATAATCAAAAAACTAATAGTGCATCCAGTATCTTCAAACAATTTAGCAGTGTTTACAGGATCAAAAGTATTGTAGTCACTAATGCTAGTAAAATGACAATTAAACATTTTTCAGACCAAAACACCTTGTACCTGTGGCATGTTTGCTTTCCCTCTCAACCCAACGCTGCAGCAAGGCATGGCTCTGCTCTTGGAGTGAATTAGGATTCTCTGTTCTCACTAATTGGATGTCATCCTCACTGAATTCCAGTTCCCTTGCCAGCTCTGGGGTGACAGATAACACAACAAGGAATGAAAAAATAAGAAATTGTTAAACATATTTTGTATTTTGCTGCTAGAACATGATTACTCCTATATAAACTTTACAGATATTACTCCAGTTCAAGTTTCAATTCAGACAAGGCACACTACAGATCACCTCTTCCTTAATTGCAGAGTGAAATATTTTGAAATTTAGATTGAAAAAAGAGAGAATTATAACATTATTTTGACACTTACCAGTCCAGCTAAAGCCAAGAAGGTCTGCAATGATAGCTAATGTCTCCTCTTTCCTGTCAGCATCATCCTGCCAATCCACTAAAAAATTTCGCCAGAGCCAAACATTCAAATTTAACATTATGGTCAACAGTTCAAGGTGTAAAATTCCATTAACTTAGTATTTTTTCCACATTGCAGGTACCAGTCATATAAAATATATTTTGGAAGTGTAGATTTGTTGAGGGCTCTATGTTCTGGGCTGTAATACTCTGAAATTAAATATGGATCTGTGATGTTGACATGGATGATAACATAAATGTTGGATTTGTCACTGATTTGAAGCTGACTTGTTTACAGATGAATATTTAGTCACATAATAATATTAGTAAAGCTATATTAGTATTACATATACCGATACCAATACAAGAGTGGGAGTCTGCAACAAAATTGTTTAAGTTACTTCTACTTTAACCAACATGGCCATTCAATCTTGAGATTGCACAATCACAAACAGATGGAAGCGTAACTCAACATGCAAAACACAACACACACACACACACACACACACACACACACACACACACACACACACACAACAGACAAGAAAACAATGCAAGATTTGACAAGACAGAACACATGAAAACAAAAAATGAGTAATGGTGGCATTATGTTCTTAGGAAGAGGAAAAAGGGTCTTGCTGTTGAGGAGAATAGATAGGAAAGCAAAAGCCCATGTAGGTCTGGCCATACCTGGCGTACATTCTGGAGTTCGGTCATCGGTGATTCTCTGCATCTGAGTTTCCACTGTGTCATCCCAGGCAGGCCTGGATTCAAATACATTCTCTGTACCAGAAGACGGTTGCACACTCGTCAAAGGATTGCCATGAGAATCAGAACTGTGTGAGGCTGGGATGTTGTATGTGAAGATAACAGAATCTGGACTCCTGTGACTAGCACTGCTTATATCATCAGTATCCAAAGAAGACCTAACAGATGTTTCTGTAGTCTTAGATAATTTAATTTCATTCATTTGGGTGATGGAGGAGGAGATAGTATGAGCTAGAAGTTTTTGTTTCACCAAGACAGGAAGTTTGGAAGGGGAAAGGTTGGATTTATTACTGGGTTGAGTACTGTCAGAATAACTCCTGCTGACTTTATTAGAGGTTTTACTTGTGCCACCGTCAGCCTCAGATCTAGTCCTGCGATCCAAGGTTGTGTCTGCTTTTCTTTGAAACAGATCAAGCTCAGATATTTGCAAGTCTTTTATGGTTATTTCTGATTTAAAATGGCTAGCCTCTTTAGTTGCGCTGTCTGGTTTGATTTCCAAAGATGGAGGTGAATCCTGATAGTGGTGCATTGGGATGTCAGCCTGTGCAGCTGAAAAGGACATCTCTATTACTGAGCACTGGTCTTCATCTCCCTCTTCTTCCTCATCATCATCATCATCATCATCATCAGGAGAGGAGTCTGAGGAATCATTGCTCTGCTTTGAGTGCACCGAATGGGTAACTGTGATTGTGTCTGATTGAAGGTCAGCTACGGTAGAATCTAGATCTAGACCAAGGCTTTCAAGGCCTCCAACTTCACCTTGAATATTGATTAGTCTTTCCAAAGCAGTGGGAGAACCAAGATGGACCTCTATGGAGCTGCCAAGATCATCTAGAGAGAGTTTCTTCTCATTCTCTGACTTGTCACTTGAGGGTTTGGTGAGAGTTCTAGGTTTGGGAGTAGGACTTTTGTCACTGGCACTCTGGGTAAAAGATGATAATAGGATCTCTTGGATGGTTGTATCTGCAATTGAATCACTATTCTCTAAAGTTGAAGACTTTGTTTGATCTTCCCCAGTCTCTTCTGGCATAACTTCATCAACTGGATGTTCTCCTACATGAAAAAATGCATATCCTTCACGTTCTTCATCAAAGCTTCTTGTCATATCAATGGCACCTCCTCTGGTCATTTCAAATAGTTTCCCCTCTTGAAAATGAAAAGGATCAGGGGTTTTCTCATCACCTGGTGTTCGAACAGGTGTTTTATCAGATGTTTTTTTGTCTTCTGCAAGACAAAGATTAATCTGTTCCTCAGGCTTAACATTGAAAACTACACCATTCTCATCCTCCCATCCTGGGATAACATACTCTAGTTCTTTAGTAGATGCCATAGCCTGAGGTTCACTGGTAGAAATTGAACTCTTTCTCAGTGGTGGTTTAACTTCTATGTCATCCTCTGGATGTTGCTCCTCTGTAACACAGCTGGAAAAATGTGTGTCATTGACTGAGGGGCAAAAAAAGTCACCCTCTACAGTGTCTTTATCTTTCTGTATTTCAACTTCTCTTTCCTCTGTGAGTTGCAGAGACTCCTCACTTTCTGGATAAGGTTCCTCTCTGTGACTTGCAGTTGAACATAATGAACTGTCAACTGTTTGAATTGATGTTAATTGTGACTGAATGCCTACCTCCTTAATGCTCAAAGTAATATCTGTTGCCCAACTAAGTGTGTGAGTGCTTTCTTTCACATGTTTTTCAGAACGTTTCTCTAGTGTATCTTGTGAGGAAAACTGTACAGCTGGGGCAAATGTTAGATCTACCTCATCGTCTTGGTGATCACTCATTTTTGATAGTGCAGTGGCATCTGAGGATGTGTCTCTCTTAATTTTAGCCTCCTGTTCCATCTCCTCAAATGTTTTGATCTTTGCAGCAATTTTAAACATCTCCTCTTCTGGGGTGAATTGTTTATTGTTGGTATCATCCTCACTATCATCTTTGTCGAGAGAGTCTAGAGAGTCTTGCCTTATGGGCTTGTGAAAAATTTCACTGTCACATATTTTGGGCTCAGAGCACATGTTGCCATCAGGTTCTGTCTTTGCTGAGTAAGAATATATATCTTTCGTACTTTCACTTTCCATTTGGATGATCTCATTGCTTTCATGCCCATCATGCTTGTTTTCATCCTTGTTAATATTTTTGTCATAAGCAAAACATGCTTGGAGCTGGGAGGCATAGTCCTCATACACAGCTGCCTTGGCTGGCATCTTATATTCTGTGTCCTTTGATTGAGTGGGACTTCCCTCAAGAGAGTCTGGACAAGGGGATTCTCTGGTAGGACTTGGCTCAATTGAATCCGGGGATTTCTTTGAAGATCTATCCTCCATGAGCGGACTTGCCTCTAGTGAATCATGGTGGAAAGTCTGTTCAGCTGGGTCATCAAAAACCACACTGTTTAGGTTCTCCAAATCAGCTGGTCGTTGTGGTTTGTTTGAACTATACGGTAGTTGCAAAAATTCATGTGTTTTTAGAACTTCATTAACAGCAACAACACTGACATCTTTATGGTCATGCTGATAATCATCCATTGTTGCATATGATTTTGTAATGTCAACAGTCCCTTTGGTAAAGTCATTAAAATTAGATGCTACACTTAGTGAAGTTTGAGTCACACCCTCCTCAGATGAGAAGCTCTTGGGACCTTCAACTTCATGGGAACATGTCTGCCAACCACTTTCACTGATGTCTACAGTGTTTAAAATTGTATCCTCTGGTAACGTCACCTTACATTCAGGGAAGAATGCAAGAGTTTCTTGCTTAGTGTCTTTTGTCAGGATAAGTTGTTTGTAGCTCTCATGGACTACCTCCTCTTCAGGATGGCATTGTATCACCGCTGGTTTTTCCTTTAAATATTCATCTAAGTCACTACTGAGCAGTGACAACATGCCTGACATATCTCGCTCAGTTGTAAACTGTTGTTGCTGTGTCTTTCTCTCAATGCAGACTTCTTGGAATGGCATCTCCAAAACAGAGCTTGATGACAATGCTGTGACTCCAATTACATTAGTCTGCACATGTTCATTTACCTCTCCACTTATCTCACCCTCCAAATGATTACTTGTCAGTATAACTTGATGGTAGCTCTCATGGACTAGATCCTCTTCTGGTTGGCATTGTATTACCTCTGGCTTTTCCTTGAGATATTGATCCAAGTCACTACTGAGAAGTGATAACATGCCTGACATATTCTTCTCAGTGGTAGACTTGTGGTTTGCCTTTCTATCAATGTAAACTTCTTGGAATGGTGTCTCCAATACAGAACTTGGTGTCAGTTCTTTGACTTCAAGCTCATCAGTTTGCATCTCTTCAAATGTTCCTTCACCTATCTTGTCCTCCACATCAGTACAAACTACTATTTCTGTTTTTTCACATATTGTAATCATCTGCTCCTCACTAGAGGATTTTTGGATTTTAGTGAGAATAACTTGTTCAAATTTCTCCTGGATAATGTCCTCTTCTGGAGTCTGATTCATCACTGGCCTGTCCATGACGTACTGGTCCAAGTCACTATTCAGTAGTGATAGCATGCCTGACACATCCCTTACTTTTGTTGAAGGCTGATATGAAGTTGTTTTCTCTACCCACTTTTCCTTCATTGGGAGTTCTTCAGTCAAATTTGCTTGGGTTTCCCTTAATTCACTTGACACCTCTTCACCACCCCTCATGACCTTATGCTTCAGTCTAGAACAATCTATTTCTTGTGCTGTGTCATCCAATTTTGGTCCTTTATTTTCATGAATGAGATTTTTTTCATTTTTGTCCCTTGTTACAATATTTTGTTCAAATTTCTCCTGCACATTATCCTCTTCCACTGGTCGACTAGCCAAAGACCTAGCCCCTAGAAACTGGTCCAAGCCCTGATTAATGACTAGTGTCCTTGATGTATCTTTTATATCTTTGGATGCTTTGACTTCTTTATATTCAATCTCTGCTTCTTCAGCTCCCAATGTAAATGAATTCTCTTCGGTCCTTGTATGATCTATTTCTTGTGTTGTGCCACCCACTGTTGCTCCTTCATTTTCATCAGTGACAAAATCGAGTATTTCTTTATCTTTTTCCTTTGTTAAAATTATTTGTTCAAATTTCTCCTGAACAATACCCTCTTGAGGTGGCTGACTTTGCAAAGGCCTAGCTTTTAAATACTGATCCAAGTCAGTGTTCATTAAGGACAGCATCCCGGACATATCTTTTACAGCTGTGGATGTCTGGCAAGATGTTTCCCTCTCAATGTAGACTTCTTGAATTTGTGGCTCCTCAGTTTTGGCCTCTATTTCTTCATTGTCAGTTTGTGTTAAGAATAGCTTGTGATTTTCTTTTCTTGGATCAAGAAATGTCTCTTCCTGTGAAGGAATGAAGTACATTTCTTGTGTGGTGCCACCCACGACCTCTCCTTTATTTTCATCAGTGGCAAACGTGAGAACTTCTTTATCTTTTTCCTTTGTTAAAATTATTTCTTCAAAATTTTCCTGAACAATACCCTCTTGAGGTGGCTGACTTTCCAAAGGCCTAGCTTTTAAATACTGATCCAAGTCAGAGTTCATTAAGGACAGCATCCCTGACATATCTTTTATGGCTGTGGATGTCTGACTAGATGTTTCCCTCTCAATGAAGACTTCTTGAATTTGTGGCTCCTCAGTTTTGGCCTCTATTTCTTCAATGTCAGTTTGTGTTAAGAATAGCTTGTGATTTTCTTTTCTTGGATCAAGAAATGTCGCTTCCTGTGAAGGAATGATGCACATTTCTTGTGCATCATTCTCTCCTTTATTTTCATCAATGGCAAATGTGAGAATTTCTTTATCTTCTTCCTTTCTTAAAATAATTTCTTCAAATTTCTCCTGAACAAGACCCTCTTCTGGTGCCCCACTTGCCACAGGCCTAGCTTTTAGATACTGATCTAAGTCAGTGTTCATTAAGGACAACATCCCTGACATATCTTTTACTGCTGCAGATGTCTGGCCAGATGTTTTCCTCTCAATGTAGACTTCTTGAAGTTGTGGCTCTTCTGTATCAACCTCTGTTACTTCATTGTCAGTTTGTGTTAAGAACAGTTTGTTCCCGTGATCATTTGTTGTAATTTCTTTTCTTGCATCATGAAATGTCTCCACCTTCAAAGGAATGATGTACATTTCTTCTTTTTGATGCAAGGAAGAGAGCATTTTATTGTTCATTTGATGGGTCGCCATAAGTCCCTCATAATTCTCACTCTCTCCTGAGCTGGAATGAGGAGTCCTACCATTGATATTCGTGTCTGAGGATTCAGCCATACTTTCATGCTTGGGACCCTCAGGACTTTTATCATCATCTTTGATTTGGTTCTCTACAACAGAATTATCTTCTCTAAAATAACTTATCATGCAGGGACTGGGCATGGATGCTGGATTTGTATCAGAATCATCAGCCAAGGTTGCCTCCGCATGTGCCTTGGGTTGATAGTTCACATCTGCTGTTGTTGATGTCTGCTTGAACAGCTGGTACTCTGGACTTTCTTCCAGCTCAGCCTTTATGTCAGCACTGAAGTCCTCAGAAGGTCTACGGTCAGGGCTGATCTGTAGATCTTCAGATAAACTCCTACCAGTGTTTATGACTGGATCTTCTAACTGCATCCTGCCTAGGCTCTTGCCAGACAAATCCTCTCCCTGAAGGCTAACCCTTCCATCGTCACATGGAATTGTATTAGCAGTTTTTACTGTCTCTCCAAAATAAGCAATATCTGAAATTAACTGTGATTCCTCAGAGTTATCTTTCTGTAAGCTTACTGTTTGAACTTCTAAATCAAAATTCCCACAAGTGTTGACATCACTCTGTGGGTGGCAAAGTGGGAGATTCTGTATTTGGGTTTGCAATTTTGTTTCCTGTGTGGGCTTCTGGTCAGTCCTCTGTATCTCTTCATGACCTACCGATTCGGATATCAGTGTTGAAATACAAGAAGAAATTGATTTGTGTTCAAAAAGTCCAGCTTTACTTTTCGAAGGGTCCTGCCCAGTCTGGAAGGCTTTCATCAGCTCCTTAACAGACATTGTCTCCTTATCTGACAACTCTAGCACTTCTCTGTCTGGGCAAATGCTTCCATCATCACATTGAATTGTAGCAGCAAATTTTACTGTCTTTCCAACATCAGCACTATCTGAAATTAACTGCGATTTCTCAGAGTTACCTCCAGTGAAGCTTATTGGTTGATCCCCTAAATCTGTTTTGTTACAATTCTTGACATCACTCTGTGGATGGGAAATAGTGAGGCTCTGAGTTTGTGGTTTTGGCTCTTGCGTAGGACTTTGTTTGATTCTCTGTATCTTTTCAGAATCTACTGATTCAGATATTGATGTTGAAATACAAGAAGCCATGGATTTGTGTTCAAAAGATCCTGCTTCACTTTTTGAGAGAACCTGTCCAGGCTGAAATGCTTTCATCAGCTCCTTAACAGATAATGTCTCCTTATCTGACAATTCTAGTGCTTCTATGTCTGGCCTAATGCGTCCATCATCATGTTGAATTGTAGCAGCAAATTCTACTGCCTTTCCAACATAGCCATTGTCTGAAATTAACTGTGATTCCTCAGAGTTACGTTCAATGAAGCTTACTGGTTGATCCCCTAAATCTGTTTTGTCACATTTCTTGATATCACTCTGTGGATGGGAAATTGTGAGGCTCTGAGTCTCAGTTTGTGATTTTGGCTCTTGTGTAGGACTTTGTTCAATTCTTTGTATCTTTTCGGAATCTACTGATTCAGATATCGATGTTGAAATACAGGAAGCCATGGCCTTGTGTTCAGAAGATCCTGCTTCACTTTTTGAGGGATCCTGTCCAGGCTGAAATGCTTTCATCAGCTCCTTAACAGACATTGTCTCCTTATCTGACAACTTTAGGGCCTCTCTGTCTAGGCTAATGCTTCTATCATCATGTTGAATTGTAGAAGCAAATTCCTCTGTCTTTCCAACATAAGCACTATCTGTAATCACTTGTTGATCCCCTAAATCTGTTTTGTCACATTTCTTGACATCACTCTGTGGATGGGAAATTGTGAGGCTCTGAGTCTCAGTTTGTGGTTTTGGCTCTTGTGTAGGGGTTTGTTCAATCCTCAGTATCTCTTTGGAATCTGCTGATTCAGATATCGATGTTGAAATACAAGAAGCCATGGCTTCATGTTCAAAAGACCCTGCTTCACTTTTTGAAGGATCCTGTCCAGGCTGAAAAGTGTTCATCAGCTCCTTAACAGACATTGTCTCCTTATCTGACAACTTTAGGGCCTCTCTGTCTAGGCTAATGCTTCTATCATCATGTTGAATTGTAGCAGCAAATTCTACTGTCTTTCCGATATAAGCACTATCTGTAATTAACTGTGATTCCTCAGAGTTACCTCCAATGAAGCTTACTTGTTGATCCCCTGAATCTGTTTTGTCATATTTCTTGACATCACTCTGTGGATGGGAAATTGTGAGGCTCCGAATCTGAGTTTGTGGTTTTGGCTCTTGCATAGGACTTCTCTCAATCCTCTGTATCTCTTCAGAATCTGCTGATTCAGATATCAAAGTTGAAATATAAGAAGAAGCCACTGCTTTGTGCTCAAAAAGCCCAGATCTATTTTTTGAAGGGTCCTGACCAGTCTGGAATGCTTTCATAAGCTCCTTAACAGACATTGTCTCCTCTAATCTTTCTGTCTGAGATCTGGAGGAATTAGGGGACTTGGGAACTCTGGGAAATTCTGGCATGTCTGCCTCCATCTTCTTTGTGGTGACAGTTGATTCTGCCTGAGAAATTAGTACCTGAGTATTTTTTTGCACCTCCTCCTCTTTGACTTTATTCTGCAAAGCTTTAACTCTGTCCTTTATAGATCCTATAGGTGTCTCAACCACGAGAGGAGAAGCTGGAGGATCCATAACCGAGGTGGGCACAAGGCCACTCTCCTTAAGAACAACATCACCATCTAAAGACTCCTCAGAGCTCATCCTCTCCAGCTCTCCCTCAGAGCTGCTGCATCCAGAACGCTCTCTGTCTCTAAGTTTCTTCCTAATAGGTTTCTTGATATCTGGGGGATGCCTTTTGCCACCACGCTTTACAATAACCTGTTCAAATTTATCTTGTACAAGGTCTTCGGAAGAACCACTCATCACAAAAGGTCTCTGTTTCATGTACTGGTCCATGTCTGTACTCAGGTGTGAGATCATGCCTGTCATGTCTTTGACTTCTGGGGCAGGTCTACTTAAACTCTCCCTCTCAATGCAAATCTCCTGTAAGACTTGTTCTTCAATAAGGAGATCCTTCATTTCAACAGCTTGTGCCTCACAGTGTGAACCCCATGTTTCTTTTTTAGCACCATGTTTTTGTATTTCCTGTCTAGTATTGTTTATCCCATCTGTCTGAATCTCTCCAACCTTTTCCAGTCTATCTTTAACTCTCCTTTGCCTCTGTTCCACAGTGGAAAAAGTCTCTTTTTCCTCAAACCCTTTAGCTCCAGCTATCTCTTCATTAATTATGTAATCCATTTGCTCTGCAGTCAAAATAACAGACATTTTGATGTCCGACATGTCTGAAAGAAGGTCTGGGCTTGCAAGGATTGCAGGGTCAAGTGGTTGGTTAGTTCTCAGGGAGAATGTTTCCGTTGATTCAGATTCATCATCTTCAATTAAAAAGTTTCACAACCAAAAAGGGTAAGGAACATAAGGGACAAATGAAGTGGGGAAGAGAGACATCAGAAAACCGTGATCAAGACAATGCCATTAAAAATCCATCTTCAGTTCAGGTAGTAAG
Organism: Euthynnus affinis; assembly: GCA_029490765.1. Lineage (NCBI taxonomy): Eukaryota > Metazoa > Chordata > Actinopteri > Scombriformes > Scombridae > Euthynnus > Euthynnus affinis. The sequence goes on from CM055838.1 coordinate 20,504,484, forward strand.
GAGAAGACTGACAGGGCAGAGGATAAGGGAGTCTTGAAAGGAAGACCAAAAGGAAGATAGCAAAGTGATCCAGAAGAGTTTGGAGGGGAGCAGAACAGCAGTAGCATAAGCAAAGCCAGGAGGAGAAACAAAACAGGTAGAGTATGGACAAGTATAATATTAATATAATTTGTTTGACAGTAATATTCAGAAATAAAACTAAAAATATACTTAAAGAATCAAAAGGGAGCAGAAAGAAACTACACAGAGAACAGAGAAAACTACTTATGGAACAAAAGGACAGGAAGGAAGGAAAACAGACAAACAAAACTTCTCAAGATTGTTGCTGACATGGAAAGTCATGTCTACCTACAAAATAAAGCTTCAAAGCATAGAAAACCTAATAAAATTTGAATACACATTAAATTAATGGAAGGTTTTAGTAAGAGGAGATGTGAGATAAGTAATTAATGGAAACATAAACAGGTCACAGTTACTGAATTTGTGTCTGTTTTAAAATTTTATAATTAATATTTGTAAGCAATGCCAAGTGCTTAAGTGGAAAATACATATTATAAAATACAAAATTTTCTAAATCATTAAAAATGACGAGCAAATTTTTTAAATTTTAGATGTGTGTAGTTTTATGTAGTATTTATGCAATTATTATACAATATACTTACAAAGTTCAAACTAGTAAATGTTATCATATGTAACATTTAGTCTGTTTTGTGATCTTATAGAGCTCACATATAGAAAATGAGAAGTGACTCAAAACAACAATTATGTTAAAATCTGAATATGATTGAATGAAAGCAACTGAGGAACGGTGGTAATGAAAAAATATGTAAATTGAAGTAAATACTTCAAAAAAGATAGCAATAGCCAAAATGATACAAAACGAATGATGAGAATACAAATAATTACTCTACACATTTTAACAAAGAACAAACAACAAGGTGTTGTTTGTCAATTATTTCTGTACAGAACAAGTTAAGTTTTCAGCATGCTACTGGCAAAACTGTTGACTGGTCAAAAGAAATACTTTTTATGTATTATTACAACAAAATATCATTATTCTCAAGGTAAGATGAATTCTAACATCAATATCAAATTGGATTGGATTTGAATAAAAAGTATTATTTTGACCTTTATTTATGACTCATAATAAAACAAAATAAAGGGTCATAGCCATTACAGATACAGTAAATTAAAATGTTGAGGGAAGGAGAAAGCCAGTGGGGTTTGGAGAGAAAAGGAATGCAGAGTACATCAGCCATAGCATAGCTGCCAGTAAAAAGCATGTAACCATACACAGTATTAGTAGAGCTAAGTAGGAGAGGAGGGTTAATCCAAATGGAAAGTAACATATATCAGACAATGCATCTCTTGGCACATACAGACATGATTAGTAATTTTATGTTGATCAAGTGTTGTATCTCCAATTTATAGTAAGTTGTACTGTGAAAATAATTATATAGTGTATAATTATATAAAAATGATATATTGGTGCCCTCAGTACCAACACTGACCATCAAAAATATTGTAAAATATCTCACATACATGAATCTACATCAGGCACTCAAGCCATTAAAAAAAATCTATTTCTTAGTTTGTTACATACAAACATTACACAACTTACATTTCTTGTCACTCTTCTCACTCTGCAAAAGAGAGAGTCAGAAAGGTACAGTTAGGTACAACTTTGCAACAATTATTTTTTGTCTGTTGTAGTACTGTATCAAGCAAACTTTACTTACCTCATCATCTGCATCTTGGTCTGAGTCAGACTCCTATGAAGAGGAATAAAGAGAGAGAAATTACACAGTAATTGCAGCTAAAAATAAATTACAATTAAAATGCAAATTGAATTACATTCAAACTAACCTTTGAATATGCTGGGAGGGTTATGTTAAGGTTGCATATAGCATTGTGGTTAAGACTTCGGTACGTGCGTGGTTCCTTGGTGAAGGACAGGCGACCACATGGCTCCTGTGCTGTGTCTCTAATCTGTTCATCAATAAAACAACAATTCAGTCCATTAATAACATGTAATCAGATGTCTGAATTTCTCAGTGAATAGAAATTTTGGAACTTTTAATCCAATGTGTAGGCATACTTTGATGAAGAGGGCTAGTCTGTTCTCTTTGAAGGCAAAGAAGCTGAACACATGATGCTGTCCACTCTTGGTAAGAGGCACCAGGTTTCCAAAACAATCAGCATATATAGGTTTTCCCTCCAGCACCTGTGTGAGGACATGACAGCTGCTTTCATAATGCAAACAAAATCATTAACTTCATCAATTTTTCCCCTTAGCATCCATTCACTTTTCATTACATTTTCTCCATTGTCTGCTTCTATCCTTACATCTGGATTTTGGTTACAGGCTGATTGAGCATTGTGTCTCCCATTTTCCCCTCGACCCATTTAGCTAAACACTCTCCTATACATCCCCCCCACCACCATGTATTCCCCCATCACAGTGCATACACTGCACCTCAACATCTCGGCTACGGGCAACTTCAGTGAAGTTCTCTTGCTGCTCCAGGGTCTTATCCATTTTGTCATCAGTCATGCAGAAACAGCGTAGCCGGGCCTCAATGGGGTCCAAGGTCTTGGCAAAAATGACAAACTTGGCCATGTACGGGACACAGATGATCTCTCTGTATAGCTGAGATGCAAAACTGACAGACTCTTGGATTTGTCTGCAGTCGATCAGCCAGAACCTAAGAATATATATGTGACATTCAGTCTGTAACTGATTGATGTTAACAAGTAGTTACACAGGGCACTACTCATAGCATAATGTCAAATAACTTAAAATGAAGGAGAGGAGGATGTCTAATCGAAATGTTAAACTTTTAAGTGAAATACAATACATTTGAATCAACATTTAAAAACCTTAGAAGGATTTACCTTGCGGACACATTTGTGGTGAAGGAAACACATTGGTTAACAAAGGTAAGAGGTGTGGAGCCGGTGATGTCCTCCCATTGGGCAGGTGTGGTCCCACCTGAAACATAGACCAATGATTTGTTACCCACTCTGTCAAACTGGTTCACTGTATTTTTTTGTATGTATGTAACAGAAAAATCATGACATAATTTTTCTTGACATGTTACATTATATTAGACCACATCACTTACAAAGGTAACATTTTAGGTATTTATTTTGACTATTTGATCTGACATATCACCACAGGGGCTGTGATATGTTAATGTGTTTTTTATTGTTTGTTGATGTTGATGATGATTTTTACCATATTTACCAGTAATACTGCAAAGCAAACGTAAGGTGGGGGTCTCCCCACTAAATGCTGTGCTCTGGCCGTCATTGTTGGAGGTCTTGGGAATAGGGATTGTCATGGTAATCGGCTTGTGGAACTTCCTCCTTCTTGGTTCCAATGTGACAATTGGGCTGAATGTGGCTTTGTTACCAAGAATCCTTTTCACCACCTCGACATCGATGGGCTGAGCCTAAGAGGTACAAAACAACATATAAATGTGATAACCTTATTAATTACCTTAACATTGAAGATTCCACATGATAGAAATCTGACCGATTAATGTATTTATGTACCTGTAGCCCAACTCTGATCTTCTTGGTGAGGGCTCCCTCAGGGAAGACAGCCTGGACTTGGGGCACAAGGGTGCTACTGAGGACCCCGCCCTCAGGACCGATCAAATGACTGTCCTGCTTTATCCTTGACACCACAGCAAAATATTGTGGGAAGTCTCGGGTGATGATGCGGCATATTCTTTTCTTCTCAAGCTCCTCAGGGGAATCAAGTTCTGTGAAGTTCAGAGATATTCAGTATACATAACCTATATTAGCAGTTAATTGTGTGGAGTGTGGAGAATTGAGTTTTACTCATTACTTCCACTACTCCCTTCTTCCATGATTATCCTTGCAGTTTGTTAGTTTTGATGCAAAGGGCAATCCATGTTTATGTCCATCACATGCTTCTATTTTTATCAAATGTTACAATCCATACTGACTTTGAGACACACGTGTGAACGTCTGAATTTTTTTTATGGTTCAAGTCTACTTTTTTGGTCTTGTGTGCTTATTGAAGAATAATCTTCTCAAGACAGCCATTCAAAACACATACATTTCCCTCTGTTAATTGTTGTGAACTTATTATCGGTATCTATAACGATTGATCAAGGCCCCTGGTGTTGCTCTGAGCATTCATCACAATTGGCACAAAGTCAATCATTCAATAAGTAAAAGCTTTCAATAAGTAAAATCTTTCTGTATACTCCTCATGGAGCCAACTTGGCTCAGCATGATCATATTGTGGGCTAAGTTTCTGTGTATTAAGTCCTTCATGTCTTTTGTTGCATCAAAAATGCTGTTTTGTGAGATATTAACCCCTATCAACAAGATAACCACTTTTTGTTTATCACAGTCCAGTTTCACTTACTTTCATCCATGCCATTAAGTATCTGATTCAATTCCTCTTCTGTGAAGTCACAGTGGTGCTCCCTCCAGCTTTCTCCTGTTTCACTCCTCAAGATCACTAACTCTCTCTCTGTGCCCCTCAGAGCAGCAAAATGAGGGATCTCCACAATCACAGGCCTAAGAGGGATGACAATGTACCATCAAATACAGATACTAAAATGTATGGATTGATTTATGCAGCACATTATATATATATATATATATATATATATATATATATATATATATATATATATATATATATATATATATATACTACAAACACAAAAGACAAGAACACGAGTTGAAATAATATAATACTAGGTGTATGGCATGCTTAGTAAAATAAAACATATTCACAAAAAAAACATCAACTCCACATCACACACAAATTCTATTCCACATCAAGAAGGAGCAGGATCAAACCAGAAACTAGTTTGGGGATTGGTACTATAGCTTGAGAAAAGCATGGGGATAACTCAACAATATAAGAAAACAAGTCAAACAAAATATAACAGAAACAAAATAGGTAAACAAAGAAACAAAATAAAGAAAAACAAAATAAAAAAATATTTATAAGTAGCATTTCATGGAAAACTTCAAAAATATATATAATCTCAGGTGGACATGAAGGGAAAATATGGATAAGCATGTGACCAGGCTTCCAGGGTGGCAGGGTGTCTCCCACTCATGGTCCTACCCGAGGAACTTGGTTCCTGGAGGACCCAGCTGTAGGATGCGACTGACCAGGCTCTCACCCTCATTCAGAGGGGGTGGAGCTGTGGGAAGGTGAAGCTTACTGATCCGTACGCAGCACAGAGGGGGAGTTAAGAAGAAAGTATGAACACACCACACAAAAGTGTAAACACACACACACAAGCAGACACACACACGCATGCACGCACACACGCACACATACGCACACACACACACACACACACATACAAACACACACAAACACACTCTTACCCCAGGAACTGGGCTCCAGTGGGTCCCACTTCTATGATGCGACCAGCCAACCCCTCACCCTCTACCATAGGGGGCATAGAGGCCAGACGATGTCTCTTCACAAGCCTGCAAGTCACCCTTGTAGGTGCAGAACACTTCCTCGGTGGTACAATGATTCTCAGACCGTTGTGACGGCAACCACGCATGGCCCCACCCCTGGCATCTACCATGAAGCTGACCAGAAAGCTGAGGAAAAGGCCCAAGCAGTAGATATAATAAACTGGTCGTTAATAAATGCAGTATTTCTGGCAAAAATGTTTAGTCGGTTGACTATGAGCCTTCATGCAGACGAAGCAACTGACAATACAGTAGGAGGGACCGATTTCTGTGAAACCATTCAGTACTGATATAGCAACAAGCATATGTCAACAGATTATTTTTAATTCAAGACTGTTCTTTTTCAGTGTTTTCAATCCTTTTCAGTTTCATTCCACTGAAAAGTTTATTTGCAAGCCAAGCAGGCAAACACAATAACACAATTCTCTCTGGAGGATCTCATGTGTCAAAGAGCAAATAAGTATGAATAATGACTAAAATATTGGATAATCTTCAGGCAAGCAAGTATTTACAGTAACACTCAACTTTTCTGTATTTGAAATGTCAGCACATGTTAACTTTAAGATGTCCATAATGAAACTAAAATATTGGATAACCATAGAGTGCAGCAAGCTGTTTCACTCAAAATATACTCATAGATTGGCCACTTTTCTAATGACCTTTTGCAGATGCACCACGCGTATTTAGTGCTGTTATTGTGGAAACAAATAGATTTTACACATTTTTTTCCATGCTGTCATATCTTCTCCACAGAAATATGCAGGTAGTAAATTAAAGGAAAGCTGTTTTTCAGGCTCTTTGTGATGAAGATCTACTCAGAAAGTGGATCAGTTCTACTCACTTAAATGTCTGTGAAGTGTGAACTGTATAGTTTCAATATGTAGGAATTAATAGTATAAATGTTTTATAGGTTTATGTATCAGCAGATCTGCACTCTTAATGGACTCAAATCTGCATCTAAAATAAAAACAAATTGACTGGGACATCTGGAGTTAACATACATACGAAAAAAATGAATCCTGGAAATGGAAAATCATGCATTCGGACATCATGCAGATAGTTAGGTGGGATAATTGACTGTATGAGAATGTCATTTCATAGCAGATGAGAGAAAAAGTAAGGGTAAGGAGGAGAGAAAAAAGAGAGAGGAGCCGAAAACAAAGAGTATCACCTGCTGTTGTCATGGTCTAGGCACGGAGAGGAACGGCTAAAAGCAGAGTACAATGACACACACAATCACAATCACAAAACACAAAAGACAAGCGTGTGCACAAAGAGGCAACAAGAAAATAAACATAAAGAGAAGAGAGAAGAATAGAGAATGAGTGAAATATGAGAAAAACTAGACCAGGGACATAAAAAAAGGGAGTTGAAAAGACAAAAGTGAAGGAGTGAAAAAAAATTTGTGGGGAAAAGTAAAATTGGTTTAGAGGTGACTCATATACTACTGATAATGGACAAAAGAATGTGAAAGATGGAGTTTCCATTTCAGAATTAGTCCATATCCTTAGCGTCACCTTTACACCAGGAAACAGTGTGAATGTGTGTGTGAGTTTGTGTGTGAGTGTGTATTTGTACCCAGAGTGTAGCAGACTGGACGATAGCACCACATTATCAAGGTGCTCAGCACCCCAGCTCAGACGGAATGAGTCCTTTTCATGCTCTCTAGAGAGTGCTGACACCTAAAGATGCAATGATGATGACAATGATGCAAACAATCATCAACTGTCTGGATGGTGATATAACAACCCTTCAGAAAATACTCTCTAATAATCTAAATTATTTTAGGTTATTTTAGATTAGCTAATCCAAAACAGTCACAGCCAATCAATTTGAGTAGAGCTCAATACACTGTTTATATAATTTGTCCCCACCTGATGGCTTGCAATCATGTCTTCGATGAGAACTCCTTCTCTCTGATGGAAACTTTGGTGAATGGGAGTGTGCTGGGGCCTGTTGAAAGAGCAAGTTGAATTTTCTGAGTTTCTCTGTCTCTTTGTATGTTTCCATGCGCATCATGTGAGGTTGGCAAACAGCAATACAGTAGGTATGAAGAAGGTATGAATGATGTGCAATCCTCTTCGTCACACATGTGCTGTCATTTATGAAGCTATGTGTAAAAGGAGATTTTTTTGTTAAGTGTGTGTGTATGTGTTTGCTCTTTGTGACCTGTCCAGGTTGTGGCTCATGTAGCTGAAGCTGTCCAGGTAGTGTCCTGGCAGAGAGTCATCTCCAAGCTCTCTGAGATCCTCCGCTCTCAGGTACTCTCCTCCATCACCTGTCATAGTGTCCTCACCTAATAAAAAGACATGATGTTTGAGATATCATACAAAAATGATATATTTTCTCATGAGAAACTTAAGTTGCTGTATATCTGGCCCTGTATCTGTATGGCCCGGAAAATTTTTCATATTGTATTTTATGTATTGTATGTGATTTCCCTATTTGTAGAAATCGTGGAAAATTAGTGCAATTTCTATTTGAAATGACACTATAATCACTATAATCGCATAATCCACAGTCCCACAACTCCCAAAACCTTCATGCCGTTAGTCTTCACCAATGAACTGACACACATTTCACTCAGGTCTGATTATACCTGATAAACAACAAGAGAGTAAAAGGCTGAAGATAAAATTCTCAAACTTGATTTATTTAGCAAAAATATTCATTGCATTGCACACGGATTAGTAACAAGAGCAACTAATATTGTGCACACCAAGCTAGCAGTGCAGTACCTTCCAGCTCCACAGACATCTCAGACAATGGCTCGTCTTCAAGCCTCAGAGCTATGAAACATAAAGCTTTAAGAACTACACCCACATAGCTACATCACCCGCAATAGCAAACAAGAGCTAAAAGTTTTCACCACAAGTCAACTGTGGGTTATCTGAGTGGAGGAGCCTTAATATCTCTTTGCCTGTAAAACAATGAGCTTGAAATGAACCAGTAAAACAGTAAGCTTTTCTCTCTTGCTTTCTCTGTTTAAAGCAACTCACCTTCTTCATCAGACACGTCAAGCATCTCAGTCATGGTCTCTGGGACATTGAGCTTGTGTTTCTCTGTGACCATCTGATGTGAAACCCATTCACAGTCATGAAAAAACACAAAGAGAATAGTGAAATTTTTGTTGGGTTTTCCTGGAAATAAAGGGCAAAACTATATTAAACTCTTAAGTCTAATGGTATAAAACATGGAGCTTACCGTTGTGGTAGTGATAACCTCCTCACTGACAACTTTCAGTGTGTCCACCACAGAGATGTAACCCAGACGTTTGGCAATCGACAGAGCAGTGTTTCCATTCTAACAGAATGAAGGATATAGTGTTTTAGATTTGATGACATGTTCTCATTTATGTTTTCACAAAACATTTCAGATTTAAGAGAATAGAGTAAATGTTTTTTTCTCTTACCACTGTAGTAGCATTGGGCTTGGCTCCATGTTGCAGTAAAACATTTATGATGTGTGTGTTCCCCTGTTGTGCGGCCTGGTGAAGTGGTGTGTATCCATTCTATACAGCAAAACAAGGAGATGAGATTTTGTATAGTCATTGTAAGAACTAAAATAAAAGTGACTTTTAACTGTATTATGTCAGCTTGTAGTTTAAATTGATTCAAGTTTGTACACTTGACATTTGAATTCTACCTTGGTTTTGGCATTGATGCTGGCACCTTGCTGTAACAGGAAGTTCACCATCTTGGCATTTCCGTAGTGACAGGCCACTATCAGAGGTGAATATCCAAGCTGATGTGTTAAGAGAGGATAAGGAAATTAGTTATTTAAGTTAAGTTATTTAAGTTATTTTCTAATACTGTTTGATTTGTTTTACTTGTTGGCTGTAATAATTTAACAGGAGGTGAACACGTATAAAATAAATTATCTTTCAAAAAATGATGACTGATCCAAGTAAACTTTACTTTGACTTGTGACAACTGAGTTCATTAGCAAATAACTGTCATAGATACAATGCCTCCTGAATGTAGATGTACAATGTAAACATTGCAATGCTTCCCAAATGCCAGTAGGTGGCAGATTTGATCAATATGTATATGTGTTAATTTGTGTGAGTAACAGATTGGAACTGTTAGATTCTTCAGATTTAAAAAGGCTGGTAAACTGTACTATTGTGTGCACTATCCCATGATACCATTTGGTGTGGTCCATGAAAACTTGTGACTAGTGACTAATTTGTGTGTGTGTGTATTTGTACCTTAGTTTGCTGGTCCAAGTTGGCATCATGTTTGGCCAGTACTTCTGCTGCATTGACCCTGTCCTCTTGTGCTGTTAGGTGCAAAGGAGTCAGTCCACTCTGTAACACACAAAGCAAATAGTCATTAGTGTTGTATGTTTGTGTGTGCAATTTCTGAGGTTAAATACTTGAGTTGTTTGATTTATCAAATCATATACCATATGTATTTCATGACAGTAGGTAATATATACATTGTGTGTGTGCATGTCCCCCTCAGGTGTTTATTAATATGTAACTAAATAGTTACATATTCTGAATAATTGCAATTTTCATCGCAGTATATAATGATACAGGATTCTAAACTTCTTCCCATATGAGAATGTGAGAAGTTAAGGTGCTACCTGCACCCTTAGTTACAATGTAGTGTCTAAACTGCAGTATATCAAAACTGTGTCTGACAGAGTTTGTATCAATCAGTATATAGCTGCAATTGGATTAATATGTGAACAAAAATCTAAGTATCAAAATACATCTGTGTTTGTGTTTGACCTTGGTTGCTGTATTGACGTGAGCTCCTTTGCCCAGCAGCAGGCTGGCCATCTCAGCGTGTCCTTCCTGGGCTGCCAGGTGTAGAGGGCTGACTCCCTGCTTGGTCAGAACATTTGTCTCTGCTCCATACTGCAGCAGCGATAACGCAATGTTCGTCTGGTTCTTTTTGGCTGCAATGTGGAGAGGAGTGTAGCCATTCTGGACAGGATGAAAGGTGAAGACTTAAATACTGTGATAACATCACTCTTTGGGGGTAAAATGCACATGTTAAATTTTAAACAATTTTCAGTATTATCTCTTAAAATCAAAGCATCACTCTCAAGCTCTTAGTATGCCTTCACTAATGTAGTGTAAAACTCTCAACAAGATCACAATAAGGTTGAAGAAATTTGTAGTAAGCTGAGTAAAAGGGTTCAACTAAAAAGTAGTGCTGCAGTGCTTGATAACAAAATAAGTATTATAGCTGAATGCATCTCAGCTATGCATCATTACAATGTAAGAGTGTCTGAGAACTATTTTTCTTCTTCAAAATCCTTTGTCTAACCTTTGCTGTAGCATGAGGTGATGCCCCTTTATCCAGCAGCAGAAGAGCCACATCTTGGTTGTCATAATGAGCTGCCACATGTAGTGGAGTTAGGCCATTCTGTAAGAGGAAACAGTTAATAACAGGGTAGCTATTTCTATTTTGGAAGGCTGTTCCTTTATTATTGGATCATGTTCTGTACTGAATTTATTTTCCTAAACAGTTCAATTGTGTTGTATAAAATTTCAGAGAAATAAATTATTTCTGGTCAGGTTCTCAAATGTTCAGTGAACTGTGTATCTCACCGAAATTAATAACCAAGCCCTGAAATAACCTCAATCCTCGTCTCCGAAAACTGGTTCTATCATGTTACGCTGAAATAACTTTCATCAAAATTTCCAATCCTCGGCTTACCTTGCCAGAATCATCAGGGAGAGCTTTGCGCTGAAGGAGGAGTGTTGCTACATCAAGGCTTCCATACTTAGCTGCTACATGTAATGGAGTGAATCCTTTCTGTGGAGGGAAAAGTTTATTTCAAACCACAAACAAATCCGAACTGTTTTTTTTTATAAAAGAATCTGTCCCATCCTCTGCTAACCTTGGTGGCCAGTGAATGCGAGGCTCCGGCCTCCAGCAGCACTGCAGCCGTCTCTACCTGGCCTTCCCTGGCTGAAATGTGAAGGGGAGTGTAGCCGTTGGTGGTGGCAGCATCCGGGTGCGCCATGTGCTGCAGCAGCAGCTGGACAATGTCTGTTTTCCCTAAACGAGATGCAATGTGGAGGGGAGTCTGGTCCTCCTGTGGTTGAGGGATGGAAATGTTATACATGTTTGAGCAGGCAGGGAAAACAGGAGAGCAAAGAAGTAGCAGGGAGAGAGAGAGAAAATTAGACATATGCAGGCAGGCAATATGACCCCATTAAGTGTGTGTTTGCAATCTAGTGGATGAAATATGCTTATTTATGACAAACAGAAGGATAGCGTCATGAACTCTGATGATGCAGTGATGCTGACTCACCCTGGCCATGGCATCCACCAACGCTCCATTCCTCAGCAAACAGCGAACCACTTCCATCTGACCTGCTCGCGCTGCCATGTGGAGAGCTGACTCACCACGCTGACAAGCAAAGACAGAAAATGTATAAGCATTATCAGAAAACTGATATGTACACTGAAATGATCACATTACTTGTCAAAGTACTACTCACAATGTTACGGACATCAGGGGATGCTCCATTTTGCAGCAGAAGTAGAACAATGTTGAGGTGGCCCATGAAGGCAGCTACATGGATGGGAGTCAGACCAGACTAGAGAGAGAGAGAGAGAGAGAGAGAGAGAGATACAATACAAGAACAAAGATGACCATTATAAGATGCAAAGTTGCTGCAAGGACAATATATTTAAAAGAACCGCAGAAAAGTTCACTGTATTTACAGATGCTATCCCGAGTTTTTTCCACAGGTGTCTCACCTCAGTAATGGCCTGGATGGATGCTCCATATTTTACCAACAGTTCCATCACCTTCACCCTGTTCTTCTTACAAGCAATGTGTAGAGGAGTAAAACCATTCTGGTAGAGGGAGCGAGAGAGAAATATACTCTATGTATGATTTACAGCTATGAAATTACTTATGTTATTATTGACACTTTATCTTAAAGGTAACTTGACTCTTCTCAGAGGCATTTTATGTAAGAATGGAGAAATACATTGTATATTGGTACCTAGTCACTAGATTTACAAGATCATTACTGGTGTCACATTCTCTGGGGTCTTACAGAAGACAATGTTGCTGTTTTGTATGCTGTCAACTCATCCTTTATTCTTCCATTTGGTCATTTTGATAGCTATTATGGGATTTTTAAAAAATAATAATATTAAATTATTATTTTCTTAATAAAAAAATGAAAAAAATAAAAGAACATTCATTCACAAACCCTATTAACTTCTGCCCATGCTAACTGCATGTGTGTATTTTTTATGTCTCTCCTCTTATCTGAAAAAATGTATATGTTTGATTTTACTTCGATACATGTATGTGTGGGTTAATGCTTAATGCTTATACAGTTGTTATTTTCTGTACATACCAGTGCTCTAGCATTGGGATTAGCCTTCTTGTCCAGCAGTAATTTGGTGACTCTGTAGTGGCCACAGTGAGCTGCGACATGCAATGCTGTGAGGTAGTCCAGTGTGACATCATCAACAGGCGCCATTTTCTGTAGCAGGAATTTCACACACTCAACGTGGTCTCCCTGGGCTGACATGTGGAGTGGCGACAGTCCGTTCTGTTGGGGGACAAAAGTGATGATACATGGATGGATGAAAATGTGACAAAAAAGCAGATTAGTATTGGTTGTTTTTGCTGGCCTGAATTATGAACCTATATTGTCATTTTTCTTGTGAGTATGGGTTGGAAGAAAAGAGGTGGCAGAGAAGAAAAGCAAAAGAAGGAAGAAACAGATGCAGAATATTATGTGTATCATATAAAATAGTGAAAGCCATTATCCTGGATCTGATTAAAAACTCTGCAATTTTACTTAATCTGGTGTATGTAAGGCCAGTACAAGCAGAAGTGTACAATACCTTGGTTCTGGCTAAGATGGGGGCTCCTCTCTCTAGCAGTAGCTCTACTGCTGGGTCATGTCCACTCCTGGCTGCACAGTGCAGGGGAGTCAGTCCATCCTGGGGGACAATGCACAGACACAAATATTCGCAAGACCTATGTCCAGTTTATCTGTTTTAACAAAGTAACTGAAAACTAGTTTCTATACCCTGTTGTTGTTGTGCAGACTCACCCTGGTTTTAGCATCTATCTGAGCTCCTCGATCCAACAGCAGGGCCACCATGTTGGTGTTGCCTCTCTTGGAGGCCACATGGAGAGGCGTTATCCCATTCTGACAGGGCAGATGAGGGGACAGAGTTAACTCTGTACAATTCATGTGACAAAATAACAATTTGGATGAGCTTATCCTTTCTGAGACTGGCTTGTTGGCCTTAAAGTTTTGTGGCTTGTGAGAACACCATATTAAATTAATTAATCTCATAAGCATAACATATACAGAAGCAGTCCAGGGAACCCACACCAAATGGATAGCCCTATAATTAGTTTTATAAATACTTAAAGAAACCAGCCTCAGAAAGGCATTGTAGGTGAAAGCATGTAAGAAATATAACATTCGACAGACTATAGATAAATGCAGTTTTTAGAGGCTTAGATGACGTCTAGATCATTTGAAATACATTTCTTTGCAAGCCTCTGAAATGAAATGAAAACACACATCAGACTGTGGTACAGTGTCTTGATGTGCTAAGAGAAGTGGAAATGGGGCGCTACCCTGGCTGTGAAGTCCACAGCAGCTCCTCTGTTCAGCAACAGGGTGGAGACATTCACGTTACCATAGTGAGCCGCAATGTGTAGAGGGGTGAACCCACTCTGTTTGAGACAGACAAGGAGAGAGTAGGGAAGGAGAGAGTGAGAGGGAAAGAAAAAAAGATCAAATCAAAAAAAGAGGAAGGAGCAGAACAATGGTAGAAACAGCAGGTAAGAAAAAGGGAGAACAGTTAGAAAGAAAGAAAGAAAGAAAAAAAGAAAGAAAGAAAGAAAGAAAGAAAGAAAGAAAGAAAGAAAGAAAGAAAGAAAGAAAGAAAGAAAGAAAGATTAGATTTTTCAGTAGCAGATACAGGAAAGAAACCTGATTCTACTGAAGCAGCATTACAGTGAAGGCAGCATGCTGAACAAAAGAAACCAGACACATCGATGTGAGAAGAAGCAGAAGAAATGAGCATAACCCAAAATAGCACATGCAATACATAATGAATACAATAACTCTGTAATTCTACCATGCTAACTGAAAAAAAATCAAATTGTGAAAAAAATTCAAAGCAGTTACCAAAAAAAAAAATCAACATAAACAACATTAAAAACCAAAACTGAAATACACAAAGCAACAACTCACTATTTGTATCTGCTGGCGGACAAATGGACATTTATATATAAGCTATACAGTATATATAAATATCTACAGTATACAGTTGTAGATGGGTTCACTCCTTACCTTCCCATTCTGATAGACATGGTGCAATTTAATTAAAAAACAGAGTTAACTTAAAGATTTACAACGTGTTTCAGAGAGAAAAAACAATATCAAAGTGCTTATAAGTACACATGCTGTAGGTCATGTAGAGAAAAAGAGCAATAAATAATAAGAGGTGGAAATTGAAGGCTGCTGTAAAGGAGTGCTGCCAGTGTCTCAGTTAAGTAAAAATAACTTTAAAATTTGAAGAATCATTCATTAATTTAAAAATGTAAAATAAAGAAATAAATGTATAACATATAATTGATACTGTAGTTAAAATGCAGTAAACTAACATTCTCTGGGATACATTACATTAATATAACACAATGTGTTACTGTCAGTCATGCAGGAGTATATAGTACAGCATTGTCAATTCCATGCATTTATATTAAAGGTACATTATTCTGACATGCAGGATTCCTCGAAGTCCCCACTAAATAAGGGAAAGATCAGGACAAAAAAAGCTGAAAGAGATGGTCAGAAGTGACAAAAAGAAATTGAATGAAGTGGTGATGAGTCATATACCTCTGTGGTTCTATTGACCATCATCTGGTTAGGATGCATAGAGACAGAAAGGGGAAATAGGGTGTTGGGTTGTTAGGGAAAGGGCTTTTCACAACACATAATACAAAGGGTAAGTTTACAAGGTCACACACACACACACACACACACACACACACACACACACACACACACACACACAGAAAACAAAAAGCAAAGACAAGGAAGCAAACAACAAACACTCAAAGAAAGGCCATGTCATCAATATTAAAGGCATTATATTTCTAAATGGACATCCCAAAATCAATAAAATCAATAAAACTGTCAACATGAAAAATGATTCATTCAAACACTTTTATTTTCATCTTCCTGCCGCCTCTTGTTGAAAAGTGTCATCTTCCCACATGCTTCCTTCAATTCCTCCTTCCCTCTCTCATTTTATAGTTACAGCTTCCCCTCCACTCCCATCTGGCACTCCACCCTTCCCATCCCTGCCTCAATTTCTCCCTCACCTTAGACTGGACATCAGCGTTGTGGTCGTTCTGGAGCAGCAGTGCGGCAGACTTTGTATCATCCTTGCGGGCTGCAATGTGCAGGGCTGGGAGGCGCACTTTGCCCTTGGTGTCGTGCTCCAACAGTAGGGAGACCACTGAGTTGTGGCCCTGCTGGAGAGAGATTGCCAGGGGAGTGAAGCCATCCTGGAGGAGTTGAGGAGAGGAAAACAAGAGAACCAAGAGTGAAAGAGTGAAACCAATTCAGAACAAAAGAGAGGAAGATGTGGATGTAACTTAAATCAGAATCTAGGTTTATAATTTGTACAATTCAAAACATGCACAGGTACTTTTACACACAAACTTACCTCTGTTGCAATACTTTGATTCCCATCATTTTCCAACAGGTATCGCACCACCTCCAAGTGATTCTCTTGGGCTGCCATATATAGTGGAGTGAAGCCATTCTATAGACAACACGTGCATAAAGAGTTACTAAATGTCTTCTATACTTCTATTTTAATACATATTCTAATAGCTAGTGATCACTGAAAGATTTTCACCTGTGATTGAGCATTGACATTTGCTCCTCTCTTCACTAGTAGTCGGACAACTTCTCTTTGTCCAGCCAATGAGGCAATATGGAGGGCAGTATTTCCTTTCTGCAGAATTTTTAAAAAAGGGTTAATGTGTGTATCCTGTGTGGGTATAAACATATTAAAAATCTGAGTTGGTTAAAAGAGATGCAAGTATGAAAGGTGTGACAGACACAGAAAACTCTGGTAAGAACATTTTCTAAAAGAAAACCAAATTATACAAATTCAGAACACACAATTTTTAGATTTTGTATCTGTTTTTTATCTCTAGGATGTTAAGATTACTGACTGGTTAATGTCAAAGGCCAAATTCATGTCAATCCAAGGACATGAGCAGCAGGGTGACAGATTCCTTGCTGACTGTTTAGTAATACTAGCTGTTAAGGCTGCATGACATGAGACATTCATAGAGTCACATAGCGAGCAGCTTGCCAAGCAGCTTTCCTGACACTCACTCTAATTCCTGTCATGATGCAATCCAATGTGACCTGTTTTAAAACCAAAGTCTTCGAGCAACTCATGTAAAGGGTTGTCATGATTTCTATGTAAATTTTTAAAGAAAGAACCCAAAAACACATTTGCGATATTCCTGTTGGAAACGTCAGGAATATCACTTAAATATTATAATATCTTTGCCCACCAAATGTTTTTATAGAAGTTGGTAATTGTGAAAGTATAAAGTTGCAGAATTAAACTCTTTCCAAATAACTTTCTCCCTCTTAAATCATCATCGTCTATCATGGCCCTTGTGAATCAAGTTGCATAGTTTAAGCGAGAGTGAGATTCCACACAGTGATTTACACAATTCTGTACAACTGATACCACTATATATTCACGTTCATCCATGCTCCCTCCAGATGTCTCATCTGCCTCATTCTCTTTTTGTTTTTCAGTAATCTAGCTGTTACTCTTCTCCCTCCCTTCTTTATTTCCATGTATCTTCTACAGCCTAATGTGCTGAGATCAAAACCGGGATACTCCTCTTAAGTCAGTTTTATTTTGATAGCACAAAATCACAAATGAGATTTATCATCTATTCTTATACTCACAGTGTGGATATAGTAAAAAGGATAAGATAATTGATCTTATGTAGCTATAATAGCTATGCAGAGTGCAGTAAAATTCTGATACACAACATTCATATCTGGAAATTGATGAGAGCATTATGAATATATACCTTGGTGGAAGAATCAACAGGTGCTCCTCTTTCCAACAGTTCCTCCACTAAATCCTTGTGTCCCTCCTTAGCTGCCAGATGTAGTGCATTCAGACCATTCTGGAAAGGAAAACAAAATATCAATGATTTTGAGAAAATAATGTAGCAAAGAGTTGACTAAGTGGCACTCATGGAATTATGTTACAGATATCAAGCGCCAGAATTTAAGGCTCAGGCATTACATACACCTGCATTACATCATAAGTGGTAGAATATACAGGGAGTGGATACAGAACATCAAGAACAACTTAATCAATTGCACTACAATGCAATATCCTTGCAATAACCCACGTGAAGCTTACAATGTAAGGCTAAATTGTTGTTGAAAGTGTGCCAGAGAAGTATTGATTCAAATTGTACAAAGCACATGATGAGGCAGTAAACTGAGGTGTCGCATTACACTGTACTGTGTTTTTTAGTGTCAGCATAATGAACATACATAGTGGTCAATATTGCAACATCAAAACAATGTCACATGCAGCAGGAATATTTTTTCAAATAATATTAGGATAAGAAAAAAAACATTTGAAAATGTTCTTAAGGGTAAAATATGGACTTTAAAATAAGCACATATCACATGTTAATCAAAGATATTCTTTCAATTAGATGATATACAGCTCGAAAAGCATGTGTATTTCTACAAATGTTCAGCATTCAGGAACTCAAACATAACACAAAGATGGCTGGTTTTCCCCTCAGGCAGGCTTGGTGCGACCATTACCTCAAAGGCCTCTGATCCATCAACCAGAGCTACAGGTGAGCAGCAGCACAGGAGGAGGAGAGGCGAGTAAATGTTTCACTATATGGCAGGGGATCGCAACTCAACTGATGTATTTATACAACACGCTCATGCACGCACAAAATTCCTCTGAAACAAATATATATAAAACACACAGAAAAAATATTCACCTCATCTTCCTCCTCCTCCATTGTACAGCGTCACCCTCTGAAATCCGCAATCTAGAAGAGCACTTCAAATCGTTACCTCGTTCCTATCTCTCAGATTCTCCGCTCCTTTTGTCAAACCAAACGTCAATCTCTCTCGGTCTTCTCTTCTTTCAGTACTTTCTACTCCTTCATAAATCTTTCTTTGCTTGTTTCTATCTTTTGCCTTCTTAAATTGCGCTCCAAGCTGGATTTGGTAGTGATGACGCTCCAGTCATCAAAATGGTCCTTTGCTTCCCTCCTGGTTTAGATCCAAAGGTCTGGGTCTTTCTTCTTCTTCTGTGCAGGCTCTATCAGATGAGTTACAGAGATGGACTGTGCCTCCTGGCTCTGGAGACTCCCCTGGCACTGATGTAAAGAGGAGCCGTTGTGTTGCTAACACTTGTATCATTACCCCCTTCCTTCCCTCGCGCACGTACAGTATGCATGCACACATACACACATACACACATACACACATGCTGAGTTGCCAAATGCCAAACAGCCAAAGGGGTGTCATGTTTCTGCACAGTCATAGAGGGTATGTAGGACACACACAAACATGGATACTCATATTTAGAAGCTACTGAAAATGTCAACCTTTCAAAAAAAAAGAGGACGTTGCTCAGAGGCCAAAGTATGTAAGTGAGTGTCTAGTCAAATGAGCGACTGTCAAAGATATGTGATATGACTTTAAAAGGGTACAAATGCGAACCACCCTCCTGTTCTGTCCATATCCTAATATGATATACTTATAAGGTATGTCTTTATGTAAATTCCTAATGAGCTTGCAGTGGAGAATTCTGTACATGTATTTTCCTTTTATTTGAAAGCCATAATAAGCTTCCTACTAGAAAGCTTAACTTAGCAAAGATGACTGTTTGATAGGGTCCTGCTGCAGACAGCAAATCATCCAAAGAACTATTTCTTTTTATCTTTTCTTGCACCTGCGTTACAGCTGATGTTTGAAAGCACAGGAAAAGTCAATTGGCTATTTAAACTTCTCAGCTTGAACACAGTAACCATTTAAAAAATGTAATGAAGTAATTGTTTAGCCTATAAAATGTCTTAAAATTGCTTGTTCAAAATGTAAAGATATTCAACTCACAATTATATAAAACTGCAACTATTGTTTTCATTGCTGATTAATTTGTATATTCTTTTTACAATGAATTGCTTATATTTGTGTATTGTCTATAAACTGTCATTAAATAGTAAGAAATGTCCATCACATTTTCCTGGAGCCAAAACCAAAACTCAAAGATATTCCACTTACATCAAAATAAAAAAGATGAAATGCCCCAGATTCTTGCATCTAAGAATCTGGAACCAGCAATTTGTTGACATTTTTGCTTGATAAATTACTTAAAACAATGAATCAATTATCAAAATGTTGCAAATTATATTTCTGTACATCAACTGACAAATTGAGTGACTAATTGTTTCATCATCTAATCGTTTCACCACAGTCATCACAGGGTATGGGTGTGGTTATAATGAGCTAGAGATGCTCGTGTGGTTATACTGAGCTGGAGATGCTTGTTATACTCATTTATGGAGAAATTTTCATCATATTTGTCTGGTTGCACTGCTAATGTTTCTAATGCCATCACTTAAAAATTACAAAATCATATTATCCAGTAGGTCAGCAAGTGAGATTGTCACTACAGTGTCATCAGGTGCTCTTTGCTGCAGTTTGGACATCAGAAAGTCACAGGTTTCAGCTTTACACGTTCGTTCCAAAATGGCGGCCTCACTGACACAGCAAAAATTATGCCATCTTATTAGAACATTTCAATCACATTTCAACCATTATGTTTTCCAAGAGACAAACAAAACCCTCAACAGAAACACACTTTCACTCACTCACTCACTCACTCACTCACTCACTCACTCACTCACTCACTCACTCACTCACTCACTCACTCTGATCTAAATCTCCTTTTCCTCTGAGCTGTAAGTGAACTTATTTAGCTAATGGACATGCAGGCCAACACAGTGATCCCTGGCAGTTTGTACTGTTGGAACAACATAACATGACTGAGCTCCATCCAGCAGAGATTAATATTCATGCCATTGACCTTTGTTATAATCACACGTGGAAATAAATGGTCAATTTTATTTGATGTTGTTTTATAGTCTTGAGTGTCAAATGGGATGAATGTCGGAGGCAAAAAGAGGAAATAATGTAAAATGCATGCAGATTAAAGAGTAATATCACTCACCAAGGATTAACATTTGGGTAGATTAGAGGGAAAGTCAGGCCTTTAATTGTGAGGACAGAAACTAAACAGCTCACATACACACACGCACACAGACAAACGACAAACTCATATGTAACAAACTCTTTCACACACACAATATCTAATTCAGCTGGTTCAAAGTGACTACAGTCATTTCTCCTTCTCTTATTCCCACAAAAATGAGCTTACATTATATCTTTACTTTTATATTCTATGTGCCTATGTTCACAGAGACACACTGCTAACAGTTACTAAAAACTGAGAGATAAATTAATCCAAGAAGGTGTTTTGTTTGTCTCATTCATAAAATTTATTAAGAAGGATAGTTGGACTCTGGGTTTGGCAGGCAGGGAGAGTATCTCTGTCTCCCTCTCTAACTAACTTGGACAGTGTTTTGCCCTTGGTGCCAAACTCTGGCCCTCACCACCTTGTTGCTGCTTTCTAGGATTGGCTATTCAGTTATTAATGAACACACCGCCAAGGCAATGCTCAAAACTCCTGTGCAATGTGTCAGCGTCTCCCGTTGACTTTCGGATACAGCAGTATCACTTGAGTTGAGAAACCACAGATATCATATTAATTTTAGGATTCATTTCCTGAATCCTACTAATATTGTAAACATTATACTGTAACCCAGTTTGTAAAATAGTATGGATGTTAATGCGGCATAATAGTGTTTATCCAAGTGATAAAACTGTACTGATACTTACCGATTAACACAAATCCAATATGTACTTGCAGATTAGGTTGTGATATATGCCCTTCCATAATTTTAAAGTCTCTGCAGATCAATCGACTGTTACTTCCAATTAACCAGATTGCACGTTTTAGTTATATAATTTTATGTCTGTTGATGCTCTTATCAGCAGGGCTCTGCCTCTAATGACTGCAACGCTAACAGCAATATTAGAGATAATGGCTCTGTAATTGTGTGGAGTGCTTTTCCACAGACATGATTCTGATCCACTCATTGCCTTGAGAGCAATTTTGCTGCTAATCATGTGTAACACAATACTTTTGAATGATTATCCAGGCATCATATTTCAGAAGCTGTTAATTATCACTGTCAGAATAGTCATGCTGTGAGTAGTGTTTGTTTGACAAGGTCATCTTAGAAGAAGTCACTCCCCAGATGCCATCAACAAAAACAAATGCAGGTTAACATGCAGCAGTAGTCTAGTAGTAGTCAGTAATAGTCCCTATTTATTTGATGCTAGAAGTACACACGTTCAATGCCAATATTTACAATCTCACTCCTTTACCAGAAAGTGACAGTGGTGCTGTGTTATCTATTGTCAATCGACTAATCAATTAATCAACTAATCTTTGCAGCTCTAAAGGTAACAGATTACTGTTAACCATATGTCACAGTCTGAGGACAGCTAACTGTCAAACCACATACCTAGAGATGGAGTGAATGTAATACATTCATTTGGGACTGTGCGTATGTATGTGTATAAGCACATGTGTAAGCATGCACAGTCAGAAATACAGACATCACACATAACTCTGATGTAGACAGAAACAACACTTGGACTACATAGGAAAAATGTTCAGAAATATAGGTGTCTATAAATTCTGAATTATACTTCAATTAGCTACATCAATGTGCATGTGTGCCAGTTCTCTAATACAAAGTAAAATGACCTACAGATAACTACTATATGTCAATGTCATATGAACAACTGAGTGATATTTATTTCTTATGACTTCCTTAAAGAATCCCATCTACTGTTTTTAAGTATACTGGCTTCTCACCTTTTCCCTCGACACAGTCACACACACACAAAGTGAGAGCATCACTGGGATATAAATGAAAATGTCACTCACATTTTTGGTCACCTGACAAGGGCTCAAATGTAATCATCTGACCCCTGACAGATACTATGAAGGGCAGGGCTCTCCTGTTGCAGGGAGAGGTGTGTGTGTGTGTGTGTGTTTGTGTGTGTGTGTGTGTGTGTGTGTGTGTGTGTGTGTGTGTGTAATATGTGTAATATCACAGCCCTGAATAGTCAGACTTCCCTCTGGATAAACAAAATAAAACCCATGGTGCCCATGACAACAAATAGTAGAGCTATGGGTGGCTGCCATTCCCTCTCTGCCAACCAATTACAGCCCAGCATATAAATAGTTGTTATTAAAATGCTTCCACATTACAAAAGGCCAACAACAATGTGTCAGTAGGAAACATGTGGAACACACAAACACAGAAACACACACCCACACACACAAACACAGTCACGTAGCCACTCTCCGTCTCCTCCTTTAAGCTACCTTGTGACTACTGTAAATCATATTGATATCACAGGATAGGGGGGTGTAATGAGTCCTAGGGGTAAGTTATTTTGCACCCTCTCCACTCCCTGCTGCTCAGTGGAATTTGGGTGAGGGTGGGTGTGAGGGGTAAGAACAGCTGTCAGAGGGATGTAGAGCCTTCAAATACAATTGAGATTGGAAGGAAGAATGGGTGTGGTGGTGGGAAGTAGAAGAGGAGTAATTGTAGATCAGAGGGTGATTATGATTTTGGAAGTGGGGTTGGCAGGTTAGAGTATGTGCTGACCTAACTCATTTGTATGATGCCACCATGACACAGCAGAGTGAAGGTTAGATTCAGCAGATCTGATAGGCAGACTTTGGCCTACTGCTGTGACAGAAGCATTTATGGCATGTGATGTATATTGGTTGGAATGTGGACAATAATTAGCCTATTTAACAGCAGATTTAAGAAAAAATATCACTGGTTTGCCATGTCTTGGCCGGATGTGGTCGTCATTAACATACAGAACACAATCAAAAATGTGGGACATTTGCAAACAAAGAACTGCTGTAGAATGGACATGATAGATATTTTTGTTTCAAATAGGACTTAAATTAGATTTTGTTGTTTTCTTGACTAAAACGTTGCAGACAAAAACTAGACTAAAGCTTATAACAACAACACAGAAACACACTGAAGAAAAATAAATGTTATGTCACAAGACAAAATCTAAATATAATCTGGCTGTCAATATTGACAGTGATACAAACTGAAAGCAGAAAATAAAAACAGACTTTGTGACCACCACACTGTTCTTTGAAATGTTTTGAACTGAAATCAGTTCATATAGTTCAATACTATAAATATAGTATTCTGGCACATATTATGATTCAGATATTCATATATTCAGTTTCCAAAGGTAGTACAAGAATAACAATGCACATCACACACAAGAGCACAAACAGAAATGTCATTAGGCACCAGATGCTACAGTAGAAGTAATGTTTGTGGAGGCTGGGAAGAAGTTTCCTTACTTGGTTACAGGTGCTTATGTCAACTCCATTTTTCAGGAACTCAAGGACTTTATCAATGTTCCCCGCTCTGGCAGCCCGCAGGAAACTGGTGTTGCTGTCCGACTAGAAAGATAAACACAGATGGAAGACAATATTAGACACATGCTTTTTGTTTGTTTAGTTTTTTATGGTAAAGGTGGTGTATTTTTTTTTTTAGATGTATAAATGTAACAGTTTGGGTTGATTCAGAACTTTTTAAGGCTAGAATGTATTCATATCAATAGCTTTTTTTTTAATCAAACATACACAAAAACTAACATTATTAAGTTTGGTTTTAATAACCTACCTTTTTACAGTCTAGTCTTTAATTTTATTTGAGTGTTTTTGTTGTGGTTCTATTTACCTATGCATCCAAATAAAAAAATCAAAGTATCAAAAAAAACTGGATGTAGCATGTTGTTGCTGTGCATGATGGGAGTTTATTTGTTTATTTGGGACAGCTGTGGCTCAGACATAGAGAGGGTCATCCACTAATCAGAAGATCGGTGGTTTGATCCCCAGCTCCTCCAGTCTGCATGTCTGAGTGTCCTTGGGTAAAATACTAAACCCCAAATTGCTCTATGAATGTGTGTGTGAATGGATGAATGTTGACACGCAGCTTAAGCACTTTGAGTGGTCATAAGACTACAAAGGTGCTATATAAGTGGAGTCCATTACCATTTACCATGATATACTTAGTAGACTGGCTAATATAGAGGGTTCAGGGCATTTTATGGGAACTAGACTTTCTTCTTGTATCAATAACTTGTCTGAGTAGGCCAGTCTAAATTTAGACACCAGACATTCAGGCTGCACAAACAGCTGCCAAACACACACAGACACACACATACACACTTTTAAGATGGCAAAGAAATGTAGCTCTGTGTTTTGCTGAATTTATGTGCATGTCAATATTGATTTTTTATAAATTCACACTAAAGTCCTCCAAAAATGTAGTAGTAGTAGTAATGTAGTTCTTTCTGAGAATGTAAGAGTCTACAGGACCTCTTCCTCTGACCTGGATTCAATATCAACTGTAAACACTCTTCAAGACAACCTGAGTTCTCCTCATCATTTTACTGTAACATAACTCACAACTGTAAATATAAATAGCTCTCTAGCTCTCTAAGAGGGTATAAGAGCTTAAAGGTGAAATGATACTTGATGGTATTTTTGAGGTCAATACCTATAATGATATTTGAGGGTCTGACAACAATTTAGTGACTGAATATTCCTTCATTACTCAAACGTTTATTTTCAAAGCTGACACTGACAGTAAAGTAAGATTGGTTTATTTTGAAGAGCACTGAAATTTAAATTACTCTAAATAATGATAAATAAAAACACAAATGCAACAGTAAAGAATTTATCTGCCAACATACATTGATACCAATTCTGTGATTAGTCAATATCACAGAATAATACCGTTAAAGTCCGCTGATACATTTAGTAGTGAAACAAATGATAATTGGCAATTATTTTTTGGATTATGAGATTATTAATTGAAGATATGTAATATCAAATAACACAAAGCAAGGCAACAAATCAATCCAATACCAATTAATTGACTAATCCTTTCAGATTCAGAAATATTACTGGTAGTAAGTGTTCTCCTTGCAGACACCTAATATTTGACCAGAAATTTGATGAACGTTTACACAGATAGTGCTTCACAGATTTTACGGAGTGTTAATTGTCCTAAAAGAATGCCACACTACTTTTACAAAAGACTATTGGATATCTAGATTTCACAATTGAGTGTTGACAAGGTTTTAACCTCTTTTTAGTGAGGTCAAGACAGAAACGTGCCAGTCAGATACCACTGGGTGTTAACTTGTAAAGTCAGCAGAATTAAGCTCCCCATCGCATGTCTGGGATCTGGCCACACCCCTGTGTAGGATCAAGGGTCAAACCCCTGACATGAGACATCACAACACACACAAACATACACACAAAAATACATCAGGAACAACATGTTGAATACAACATACTTTTTTGAAGCTAATATGAAAGTCATTATAACAACAGAATACTGTTTCTGTCACTTCCTCTTACCAATGAATCAACCAGGTCAGATCCAGAGTCAGCAACCCTGTAGTAGTCAGTGTGTTGGTTTAAATCGTTGTCACTTCCAGTGGTCTTTAAAGTTTTATCTGATCCACAGGCCTTACATGATGCTGCGTTGCCCATGGTTACAATCCAAATCAGTTAAGAGTTTCCCCTATATACCTGAAAACTGTGGCCTTAAATGTCTTCACTCACTTTGGCACTGTATTATATGGCGTGCCAAAGTCCAGTCCTTGTAGTTTCTCACTTTGCTTCCTTCGGTAAAAGTCTCTCAAGTCTACTTTCCTGGCGTCCGTCTGCATCAATAAATCCAACATTCCATTAAATCTGTCCACGTCTTCTGTTCGAACTTGATGAACAAGCCAAATCTCATGCACTTACTTCACTATTGCCATCACTCTATCCCCTCTCTGTGCCTTTCATACCCTGCCCAACCCAAACTCCTCAGCCACGGATACCTCTGGCTCTGTCTTAGTGTGAGTTGCGCCTTGCCAAGGCCCACTCCTACCTACTCTTCCTCTTCCTCTCCTCTCTCTCTGTAGGATAACAACTGCAGTCATAAACTCTTTAACCCTTACTGTCTCTCCCGCCTTGGCTATTTTTACCTTTCCAGACCCTCTTCCTCAACCAACCCCTTGCTGTGCATGCCCAGAGTGGGGTGCATGACAGCTGGGTTTAAGTCCTACTCAAGACCGCATGGCCTTCATTGCTCTAAAGGAACGCTGAGGGTCATAACGCAGAGCGTGGAAGTCGAGCCTGATCAAGGTACGGTACTCAGGTCAAATTTCAGTAACTTACAATCTTACACAGAACCTGTTTTTTATCATTAGGTTGCTGTAGAAAATGTCTGTCATGTAGACACAGTTTAGAAAACTTTAATGTTTTATCCTTGTGCCTGGGATTTCTTCTGAGCACATGCTTTTACAACCATGACTGCAAAACATTCCATTTACTGGATCATACATTTGGATAATGTGTTTATATACTCTACAGATTCTGATCACAAATGTACAAAACGGGCTTGCAAACAGACAACAACGCACCGATATTATATAGAATATAGTCATTATTCCGTCAACATTTTTTCACAACTATCATATCAATGTTATTTAAAACATGACTTTATAGTGGAAATTGTTAAAGACCTTACAAATTAAATAGACTCAGGGCAGCAACTAATGATCATTTTCACTATTGATTAACCATATAGTTGTTTAGTCTATGGAATGTTAAAAAATAGTGAAAAAAATGCCTTCACAGTTTCTTAAGAGGCCATGGATGTTAACCAAAACACATAATTTTGAACCAAAATGCATAATTTGATGAGATTTAAGAACATAATTACCTCCACTGTTAAACAAATATACAAAGAGAACTCTTTGTTTTACATGATCCATATGTGTGCTTGACTGACACTGAATTTTACATGCAAGTGTGGTATCACATGCTTAGAAAGACATTATCAATGTGCATGTATGTGTGTATAAGTGTCTGTCTATGTCCATCGCTTTTGACTGTCTGTCTGCTACTCTGCGTATCTCATTCATCTCTCTGCTAAGAAAGCTGCACAAAGATTGGATTGATTGAGAACCAGCTATAATCTATGTATCTGTACAGGATTTGTGTAGATTGTGCAGTCAGTCAACATGTAATACAGCATTCTGGATTATACACGGTACTCTGTTCAAGTCTATGCTAACACTGCAGGAAAATCAGAACTCCAATCAGTATCATAAAAATACCATTAGCAGTTTCGCTTGTGTGTACATTAGGCCACTTATGGTGATTTTTCACTTCTGTGCTGGCCTGTATAAAAAGAACAAGTATACACACATACACACTACTGCCTTGATGAGGACAAATGTCAAACACAGTTTTGATCCTAATTAAGTAAACTGTGTGGCAGTATCTCTCCAAGACTTACTACTATCTATCTACTCACATAAGTTTAGAATATATGATTAACATTCCTTTGTTGTATTTGTGTTTACATTATGGCCATCGAAGATGCTTATTTTGATTGGTTGGCAGATGATACATCGGGACAACTCAACAGTTCAATCACCATTCTAAATCAGTGCTGAAAACAAGTCAGCTTTAACAATACTTTACTATTTAAACTTCCTTTTTTCCTTAGAAGAGTGATAATGCACTGTGTTCCAATATAAGTAAATAATGTACTTGACAAAAGAAATTTCTGTCTTTCATTCTTTCTCCATGAAGTTGTTGTACATTATTCAGCAACTAACTTTTATTTCTTTTATTACCAGAAGGTTGCTCCATACAATGCCAGATACCATTGGGATGTGACCTCTTTCTGAGCATGACCCTTTCACACATCTGTCATCTATTTCACCACCATCCATCTCCCTCACACTACATGATAAACCATCTGAGTGGACAGCAGGACAGCAGCCACAGCACATTGCACAGTCAATCACATCTACATCTGTGCTACCCCATAACCCTCACTCACACACAATGTCCTAATACCCACACATACAGTATATTGAGAGGTAAATCAGCTTTTGTACAATATGTTGATGAAATGAGCAAGATACCTGAAAAAGTTGTAGAAATTCAGTGAGTTCATGTGGACAGAGCAGTATGTGTTTTACCTGCCGCTTTCGTTCAGCTCTCTCACGCTGACGTCTCCTCCTCTCTCTGGCTTTCTGGAGCGCCCTGTACTCTGGATGTTGTTCAAGCTCACGAGCTTTCTTCAGGTGGGCAGCAGCATGAGCCATGACTTCACTTTCCTACCTCAACCCGTCTCCAAAAATTGTTTTACTAGGTGCAAAGGTTTCAATCACATCCCTGCCTGACATACACTAAGTGCGTACAATAGACACTTAACCTTTACAGATGCCAAAAAATGTTTTTTAAGTAATTAACCCTCATGTACTAGATACAAAAAGTCACTTGAAGGTAATTTTCCAGGAAAGTTTCTGGTACTTTTTTGAATGATAAAAATAAATCCACCGAGACTTAAAAACACAACAAAATAAGAAAAGAACAAATCCTATAGTGTGGTGGCTCCAAAAATCTCCAAACTGATACAAACAAATGTTGACTATTTTTATCCTTCTATTCTTCTCTTCTTTTTTCTTCTCTTCAGTCCTCTTTCACTTCTTAAAAGATGTATCAGGAGGTTAAACAGTCTTTGCCTCACCAAATCAAGCCAGAAGAAAGCTACTGGATTTTCTCATTTTCACACAAAACACACACACACAGGTCCACACATCCATATATGCAAATTGAAAATGAAAACAAAAACATGAGAGAGGGATATAACAACTGAAAAGGGTTGGTGAATGACAAGACCCATCCATTCACTCATTACTTATCTCCCCCACACACACCACACTCAAACACACACACGGGAAATGACCCTGTCCAGATGTACATGAAAAAAACTCCATGTGAACAGATGTGACTACAGAATGTGTGTGTCTGTGCATGTGCGTGTATGTGAGCTACAGTCACAGGAAAGTGTTTAGTGTGTAAGGGGTTTAGCGAGGCTGCATGCCAAAAGCCAACCTACTGCTACAGCTGCAGCTACTCTCTCTACCACTGTGTCGAAAAATACACTCCATCATCAGGGAGAGAGGGACACATGAGGAGAAGGAAAGGTTAATGGGTGAAGAGGGGAGATGGGGTGATGGGGTGGATCAGAAGGGGGAAGCAGGGAAAAACATGGAAAATAAGGTGAGGAATTCTGTGTACAATCTTCAAATACTGGCGTTCTCCCAGTGATAGCATCAGTTGTCATATCCCAGGGACACTGATATAAATGGGCTAATACTGTACACTTCACCAACTTTCATGACAGTGAAAGAAGTGCAGAACTGAAATTGAACTTTCATATACTGTATAGTTAATGTGAACAGAATCAACTATAATAGATTAACTACTTAGTTGACAATGTCAAGCAATTGTTTGGTTTGTCTAGAATCAAACATATTTCTTTTTTTTTACATTGCTTTCTATCTTCCTCTGCTCATCGCTCAAATCAAGTAGTTTATCTTGTAAAAATCCCACATAGCGTCTTGAAGATATTAGAGGATTTGTGCAATTACATGACCACACAAGCAGTGACTACAAAGACACAGATGGTCTTCTTGCATCTCATAGTTAACCCCTGATTGAAAGCTCCCCATCTGGTGATGAAAAGAACAGATCATAGGTCACAATGAGTGTGCTGATATTTGACAGTAATCTTAAAAGGACGAAAAAAGTGAGGTATTATAGAGGTTAAGCAGGATATACTGTACATAAAAGACAGATGACGGAATAAATTAAAATAGTACATGATTAACATGAAGAACAGCCAAATAGAATGGAACAGGAAGAAGAGAGGAGAGAGGAAGAAAAGCAGGGTGAACTTGGGTATAGACTGTCTTTTTGTGAGCCAGCAGAGAAGATGGGACACACCATTAAGTCCAGAGGGGGACCAGTGAGCAGTGGGCAAACAACAGTGGCTAACAATCACGAACCTTCACCTGCACGTTGAAGGTTCCGCCTGAACAGGGGGGTAGTGGGTCAGTCTGAATCTCAACCACACTTCACCCTCAGTGCTGGTGTCTGATGGAATATGATTTGACAGCTTGTGCGTTTGTGTGCACGCCTGAGTGTGTAGGTGTGTATGTGTGTCTACACCACCAGTAGACAGGTGACAAGTCTCTCTCTGTCAATGCAGTTTGCGATGACCCCAGAGCCTGTTGTCTTGGTCCTGTGTATCGTGAGTACTGTGTAAGTTTTGTGTGTGTTACAGGTCCTTGGTTGGGTGGAGCCGAAGCGCCATTGAGTTAACTGAGAGAACTGAGTTTCGTGGCTAGATTTTTTGTTAGGCGGTCCTCTAGTAAGGGAGCTCTGTTTTGAGGCTGCTTATTCCTCTGGTGGGTTTAAACACATTGCATTCCTTTGTTCTCCTGTGTGGTTGTGAATATTGGTACACTGTGGAGGAGATTATGAGAGTGCTTGTAGAGGCACCATCTGAGAGGTTTTTGTATCAGTGCACAAAGGATCAGCTGGTTAAGATAGCTGACCATACAATGTTGATGTTGGTAATGAAAGAGCTAAAGAGACAGTGCAGGCCAATCTGAACGCGAATTTTGTGAAGATGAAAGTTAGGCACAGAAGAGGCTGCTCCATTCTCGGCGTGCACTGAGGACATGCCTCTGCCTTTAATAGCAGATCCCAGTGCTGGCTTGACTTTTGAACAGCAGAGGGTGTTACTTGTGTTGTGCATACGGTTATAGAAACAGAAAGAAGTTGCAGTGCAGCAGGCTCTTGAGATGGAAAAGGTGTCATCATTGGAGAAGAGGCATGAGGCTCTGCATGATCGCAACATATAAGTAAGCATAAGGTTAAGACAGCAGCTGAAGACACTGCTTTGGCAGATGACTATGTTTTGATGCACAGTGGGGAGTGTTCTAGTGCTTGCAGATAAAGGGAAAATTTCTCGGCCATGGGTGCATGGTCTGGTTGTCCAGTACCATTTGGGCTGGAGCAGAGAAATTAATGTATTGCTTGTGAGTTTGACAAAATTTGTAATTGTTGTCATAAATGAGGGCACTGGAGAAGAGACTTTTAAATCAAGGACTAAGCAGGCTGGAGCTAGTGTTAACTGTTTCTGAGCAGGTGTCTGAGCTTTCAGGTTGTGAGTTGAACTGAAACCACACTGGTGCTTTTGATTCATTCATTTTACATTTTTTGTGACATACATGGGTTCTTTCCATGGATTCTTTTTTGCTTAGAATAGGGTTAAAAGTTCTGAAAGCACCTCTACAATATATGATCTGTTTCAGGGTGAGATGGCAGTTGGTGTGTGGCCAGCTCTGCCTACGGATAATGTTAAAATGATCTTTGGTAATGGTGTAGTGGGGAGACAGGTGTGGGCTGATGTTGCACCTCCTGTTATTGTGGCTCTAGGACCCCTGGTTAGCAGTAAACCTGACAAAAGTGAAACAGAGTTTCCTGATGTGTTTATGGCCTGTACTGTGAGATGTGCATTGAAACGTTCATAATCAGATGGAATAAATTCTATTGAAAATGATGACATTCCACAACAGCATGATGTACCATGTCTTGATGTTCCTTGGTGAAGAAGCAGTGTGCTGACATATCTCTGAAAGATCTGGTGGAGAGGATTCTTCCTGGTAGTGAGATGAAAAATTATGCTCAGTGTTATTTCCTCCAGAATGATGTGCTGATGAGAAAGTAGGTACCTAAGTGGGAGAATAAGGTTGGTGAACATGTTTACCAAGATGCTGTGCCTTCTAGGTTCTGCAGAATGGTGTTGCTGATTTCCCATGATGAGTCTGGCTACTCAGGTGTTGTAAGAAGACGTACGACTGCATCCTGAGGTCTTTCTTTTGGCCCTGATTGAAAAGAGATGTTTCTGCTAACAGTCATGCCATACATGCCGACTAACCAGCAAACCTAACCTGAGCCAAAAACCTGCTCCGCTGTGCCCAATTCTAGCTATAAGTCAGCCTTTTGAGCATCGCATTATTGACTGTGTGGGCCCATTGCTTCCCTCTAAATCGGATTCTAGTTACCTGTTGACAGTGATGTGCCAGAGCACGAGGTATACAGCTGTTTGTCCTTTACATGCCATCACCACCAGGTCTGTGGTGTGTGCTTTGTCCCAGTTTCTCCCCCCATCTTTAGTGTTCCCAGAGCCCTTTAGTCTGATCAAGGATCAAATTTTTCATCCCATTTGTTTGCACAGATTTTAAAACAACTACGCATTAGGCACAATTATGCATCTGGTTACCACACACAGAGCCAGGGCACCTTATAGGTGTTTCCATAAAATGCTTCAGTTAATATTGCGTGCATATTGTATCCAAATGAACAGAGACTGGGCAGAGAGTTGTCCATGGCTGTTGATGGCTGCAAGGGAGATTGTCCAGGAGTGCACAGAGTTTAGCCCTAATGACCTTCTGTTTGGCCATACTGTGCGGGGTCCCTTGGCACTTTTTCAGGACAATTGGAAAGAAGCAAAACCATTACAAACCCTTGCTGAACATGTCAGTGGCTTTAGGTGTAGACTTCATAAAGCCCAGGAGGTGGCTAAGAACAAGTTGGCATCTGCAAAGGGCACAATGAAAAAACTTTATGATCACCAGGTTGAGAATCATGTTTTTCTCCCAGGAGATCAGGTGCTTGCTCTGTTGCCCATTGTGACCTCTCCATTTCAGGCAAAATTTTATGGTCCATATTCAGTTGTGAAGAAGATTTCAGATCAAAACTATGTGACTGCTACTCCCAATTGTAGATCATCTATTCAGCTGTGCCATGTTATTGAAGCCATACTACACTGTAGAGCAGTTATCGGGTTCTCGGGTGTCTACCCTTCTCGTTTGTCAGTGTTTGTGTCCCCTCATGCTGTGGCAGGGAAAGGGGGGAAGGATTCTCTACAGAATTTGGAACGCTTATTTAACCATTTGGGGATTTTCAAGTGCAACCAACTAGCTGATTTGACTAAGCGATATCCATGTTTGTTTGAGCACAAAACCTATTAAGCAGAAGTTATCTATCTTGTTCACCCAGAGAAAAGCAAAGGTCAAGTATATGCTCGATCACTGTATAGCCATCTTTTTCAAGCAGGGTGTCATGCCTGCTCGTGTCAAAGTCCAAAAACACTCTCAGATTTTTCACTTGGAAGACTATACTGACCAAGTGGGGTTAGCTTAATCTGTCAGCAAGTCTGACCCACTGAAAGGCTACCAGCAGGTTTCTGTGTTCGTTATGTCCATGGGATTGTATTCTTATAGTGTGACACCCTTTGGTTTGTGGGATTCACCAGCAACTTTTCAATGCCTGATGAACAGGGTTGTTGTGAGATCTGGAAGGTTGTTCGGTATATCTGGATGATGTGGTCATCTACTCTGATGACTGGAATATTCATCTTGACCACATTGAGAAGTTGTTTGACCTCTTGGCTCAAGCACATTTGACTGTGAATCTTGCTAAGTGCAAGTTTGTGAAGGCTACAGTTTTTATTTGGGCCGTGTGGTGGGGAAAGGTGTGTCCTGTGAATGCAAAGGTGCAGGCTACTAATGACTATGCTCCCCCCACAACTAAGAAGGAACTAATGTGTTTTGGGGGCTACTTGGTTATTGTGTTTTTGTAGTTGCACCCCTCACTAACTTGTTGAAAGCTAAGGCCAAATATGTGTGGTCCTCAGAGTGCCAGAACGCTTTTGAGAGTTTTAAAGCCCTTATTTGTAATTATCCTGTTTCTCCAGTGGGAGAAACTGTTCAAACCTGAGGTAGATGCAAGTTATGTGGGCGCAAGGGCAGTGCTCTTACAGCTTGATGATTTAGGCGTGGCTAAGCCATCTTTTTTTTCTTCAAGAAAATGTAATAAATATCAACTGAACTATTCAGTAATTGAAAAGGAAACGCTAGCCTTGATTTTCAGTGTGTTTGTTAGCTCTATGACTTTGGTGGTCTTCACAGATCACAACCCTTTAAACTATCTCAGTTCTCTCCAGTGTCCTAACCAAAGGCTCATTCGCTGGGCTCTGCTGTTCTAGTTCTATTACCTGGACATTCACCACATCAATGGATGGGATAATGTGGCAGTGGACACATTGTCTTGGGCTCCCTGTGAATAATGTCCTTTAGTGTGTATTTATTTTGCTCTCTGTTTTGTTCCATTTTCCTGTAGGCTCTTCCTCTTTCCTCTTAAATCAGCTTCCAGGACCCAGTTGCTGAGCATGGGGTGGGGGGATTAAAAGGTTACTATGGAAAATAAGCGGTGAGTTGTTGTTTTTTTTTTAAATTTGCATTATACATTTTGATATTTTGTATTGTAGTTCATACTTTGTTGCTTTATGTAAGTATATATTAGTTATATTGGAGAGAGAGGATGGATTGGTTGTTTGGGTTTACTTGAATAAATCTCAGTTTGCTACTGCTAAGGTTGGCATGCATCTCCCTCTTTTGTTGTGGCTTGCAAGCCGGTCATAACAAGCTAATGTTGGGAGTTTGAAATTTCAGCACCAGGGACAGGGACACTATCTGACACCTCTATTTCTGTTCACACATTTTGCCTGATATGTTTTCACAGGGCCAGTCAACAACAACAACAACAACAACATCAGCAACATCTCTTTCTAGTACTAATCATGAATGAGACAGATCTGCTGAGTCATTCCACACTGTAATGCTGTCTACAATGTTGCATTGAGTATGTCATCTGCTGTTGAGGGAAAACATGGATGTGATCTGCTCCTCCAGCACTCTCTACTGGTGAAACAGAGAACAAGGCATTTTTGTGAGAGCAACAGCAAAGAATATTTGGTTTGCACAAAAAATCTTCAGATCTACTTACTTACTCTATTTAGTGTTTATATAATCAATGTTTAAACATTTGAAAAATGTTTTGCCTTTTAAAATATAAGCATATTGTGCAACTCAGAATTCACCCAGCCATCACTTTGCTTTTTAAGGCTAACTCATTCATCAAAACAGTCTTAAAGGAGCTTTCCAGCAGCACTTTTAAAGGTGTGAAGTAGGACTGCGCTAAAAATGACTATAAATGAATACTGAAATGACTTGTGCCTCAATTTTTGCTATTCCATTGTCGATTAATCTGATGATTATTTTCTCAATTACTCACATGGTCTATAAAACATCAGAAATCAGTGAAACATGCCCATTACAGTTTCCTAAAGCCTGAGGTGATGTCCTCAAATTGCCTGTTTTGTTCAACCACAAGTCCAAAATCCAAAAATGTACTGTCAGATAAGGCTTATAGAAGTAGTAGTAGTTGTCATTTTTACTTTAAAATGACTTAAATGATGAAGCGATCATCAAAATAGTTGCAGCTCTAATTTTTATTACCAATTGATCTGCTCATTTTTCAATTGATCATTTTTCTCTAAAATGTCAGAAAATGATGAAAAACTTCCTTTAAAAATTTTCCAGAGATCAAGGTCATCTCTTTAAATGATAGAGTCACAATTTTTCAAGCATGACTTCAAACAAGTCAGTTGCCCAAGTGAACACTGACTTTTTTTTTTTTGCTGTAATCATTCCTGCTGTTCATAATGACCATTAGATTTCTTCATAATGCTCTTATAATGTATGTGATGGGGGCCAAAATCCACGAGCCTCATTCTGTTACTATACCACCACCACATGAATAACATGACTGCTAAAGACTACTACAGTGAGGAAAACCTCTTTCAGTCTTTATATGGGCACCTGACCTGAGATATTTTGAACCTATCCTTTAAATTACTTATTTTGCTCAACCAACAGCCCACAATCCAAATATATTAAGTTTACTAACTTATATGACAAACAACAGCAAATTCTCAAATTGGAGAGGCTAGAACCAGAGAATATTTGGCATTTTTGCTTTAAAAAAGGCTGAAAAGATTATTAGATTACTAAAATAGTGGCTGATTAATCTTCTGGTGATTGACAAATAATCATTTAAGCTCTACTTGTCATTACTTCACATTTTTGACAGTCTTTTCTTGTTGTGTTTTATATCTGCTTTCTTTAGAATATCAAAAGTAAAACACAAAGAAAATACATACATACAGTACACTGTACAATACAGGCAAATCTAAATTTCTAACTGTGACAACTCCTGTACTGCCTGACTTCTCATATTTCAGATTTAACAGACAAAATCTTTAAGTTTATCGATCAACATGTTAGCTGATCCTGAAACAGTGTTCTTACAGTAATTCTGGTGTGTGTGTGTGCGCGCGTGCGTGCGTGCGTGTGCGCACATTATGTCTTTATTCAAACTATTAACTTTTCAGTGTCTGTGCATCAGCAAAGGCTGATCAATGACTTTTATCAATCCCTTCCATTACTCATGTAAGCTAATGAGGATTAGCAGAACGCATTATAAACTAAAGAACAGTGTAAGTGTATGTCTATTTAAGAGTCAGATTACACTGGGGGGCAGGGGAGGGTGGACACCAAAGTGAGCTGATGTGGGCTCTTGTTTCTGTTGGTTTAGTGCATCTCTTACATGCGGAGGGATTAATGGTCTGTATAGATCAAAGGCTTTTACATGGCCCATCAGGACTCTAGACAGATACAGGAGATGCTGAGACCATATTGCACGTGCGTGTTCATGTGTTTCAAATTGAGTATGTGTATACAGGTTTGATTCATGTACATATTCTTTTATATCATACTGATATGAACTTAAATGAACTACAAGCTGCCTTGAAAGTAGGAATAGTGTCCTTTAACTTTTTTTTCCTGCTCATAGGGGGTGATATCTAATTATCGGTATTAATGTTTTTGTTTTTGCTGTTGTTTCTGTGGTTGTTGCTGCCACTGCTGCTGTTGTTGTTGTTTATGATTTGTCTGACTGCTAATGGAGGTACAGTGCTCACTAGTGGAGGTTTGCCAGCAATGAGTGTCCGGCAGCATATAATGCTTTTAAGATTTTAATGGAGGGAGGATGTTTCTGTTTTGAGACAACTCATTTAGACTTCTAGAAGCCAATACATTTTTCATAACAACAATTTTCAACCCCCACCCTACCACTCCTCACCGGGAAATGCTAGCTTTCATTAGTGCTTACATTCGTTTGGTTTAAGTGGTGCTTTATGTTAACCTGATAAGTGTGCAAGTGTGTGAGACACTTACTGAAAACTATTCCTGTGCAGCAATACAGCAGAGGGATTAATTTACTTGTAGCTGACTAATGACCACTGTGCTAGAGGCTGATGCAGATTTAAGGCTTTCCAATTTTCATACATTGTCCTCCTTCAACAATCCCAACATCTCTGCTCATAATATTTCTTTCAACATAAGGTTCAGGTAGTTAATTTAACTTCCTCTACTGTGTGCTGAATTATAATTACAGAGAGGTTTAAAAGAAGTTTAAAAGAATAGTTTACATGAGGTCACAGTGCCTGGAACTAAATAGTTTCAGTGCATACCCTCCATAAAACTCTAACATTAACATTTCAGTTTATGCATGGAATAAACAAATGAGATAAGGTGTTATTTTTTCACTTTAGAAGTGCCGGTAGGTGTATTTTTGAGCTTTGGCTGAAGCCAGACAAGATGTTTCCTCCCATCACCAGTTTTTATGTTAATCACCTATTGGCTCCAGCTCCATATTTAACAGAAAGAGTGATTTTGATCTTCTCATCTAACACTCAGCAAAAAAGTGAATAAACACATTTTTTAAATCATCGAACTGTTTATGTTGCTGTGTATGTTTTGTTATGTTTTGTGCCTATCATAATCTTTTGCCACTTGAAACCAATATACTTCCATTTACTTTGTTGTATTATTAGCCTATATAAAGACATAACACATCCAGTAACCCGACAAAACATTTTTGTACAATCTATGCTCAAGAAAACAGCAGGAGGTCTGCAGTGCCCACAGTGAAACTCAAAATGTGCACACTGACACACTGCTCATTATTTCCCTTCAGGATATTGATTCTTAACTGCAGCTGAACCCTGCACCGCATGACTGTAACATGAGAAAATCAACACTGCCTGGTTCTGCAAGGCATTTCTCATGTGTTGTCACTGAAAAGGTATAAAATATCAAAAATATAATACACTGTGCATATGTTCTTCTTAATGTAAGTGGTGAGTGTGTGAGTCTGCTTAGTCTAAACAGAAAGACTG
This sequence comes from Euthynnus affinis, assembly GCA_029490765.1. NCBI lineage: Eukaryota > Metazoa > Chordata > Actinopteri > Scombriformes > Scombridae > Euthynnus > Euthynnus affinis. The sequence continues at coordinate 20,543,289 of CM055838.1, forward strand.
GAGATAAACAGTAACTTTACTGTTTTCCTTTAGTAAAGTAAACTACTGTAGGAATGAGATATATGATCAACCAACAAGCTCCACACACAACATAAGTAATACATAAGAACAAAAGCTTTCATTTATTTTCAAAAACAACAGATTTGACACCTGATAAGTAGATAGTGCTCTACATAGACTAGCGTAAATATTGGTAATGACTAAATTGCTAGTCTATACATTAAGTCTGCTTTGCTTGTATTCACGTAACAGAGTGAACAAAATCCAGAGATAGTAATGGATTGGCTTACAGATATGATTTAAATGTCAAGTCATTTTGCAGCCTCTTTTTCCTGCTTAAGAAAGGTCAAAGCCATAGAGTCTGCAAAGTGTGTGCAATCCATCTCTCTCTGTCTCTCACAAAACCAAATCACACAGAGTCAAATTTAATACAAAATGGGCGAGACAGGCTGCTAAAAATCCAGACTAGATCAGACCCAAATACAATGAGTAATGACACAGAGACGGGGTTGGGCAGCTGAAATAAGAATAGAGGGAATAGAGAGACACTGTAGATGGGACACATAACCTCGATACAGGCAGATGATACGTCCCAAGAGAGACACAAATGGAGGGAGAGAAAATCAAGAAGACCACACCCTGTTTAAAATGAAGCACATCTACACATCAGCGCATGTGCACCCACAAATGAAAACATCTGATTTGAGACTTTGGCTGTTTTACCAGTAACAGGCTACATTCGTTCTTCAGTATTACACAGTAAACAACCGTCCCCACCTCCACAGACAGACAAGCAGCAGTCCTTCAGGCACAGCATCACATTAACTGATTTCTTGCAGCAACATTAGGCCACACAGCCTCCAACATCCGTTTTTCAATAAAATAATGTAAATGGCCAGAAATGCAGTGTAAGCAACTGATTAAGTCCATAAATTCATTATTCACTTCCCAGAACAGGATGTCAGGTTTATGAGGTGTTATATCTAAAAGGTCTCAGTGAAATGCAATGCCTGCAACCATAACCAGTATCCACTGCTAGTATTTGATAAAGGAAGGTTGGTATTATACCCACTCCCTTGTAAATGGCTGTCACACTAATTTACGGCTTCCCCTTTTTTTCTCTTTGAAGTGCTGCCGAGTCCCTCGGGTAAGCATGACGTCAGTTTGCCGTTCCTGTTAATGAGATGAGAGAGCGGCAGTGGCGTTGAGCACACTGGAAAATAAACTGGTATATTCCGGTGAGGCTGCCATCCCACAGTAGATGCTGTAATTGATAAGAAATATCAATATTCCCACTATCAAAGTGGACTTTTGAGACTGTGGAAAAAGAAGCCTGTGATGTAGTGGATCAATAGGGCAGATCTTCAGGGTCTAGCAGATGTACATGCAGCGTGTGGTTTCAGAACAGTGCAAGATAAAGAAACTCAGCTGCCATTTGAGAGATGATTTGGCTAAATCAGTTATTGTATTACTGAGAGCGAAATGTAAGTTAAAAAATAACAGTGGTTTTACACATTGAGTTTTTACATCACATTGTGTCCAGATATGAAACAAAACTGACTCAACAAAAAAGTCAGACACTGCAAACATAGAAGCAAATGGTCTGGTTTGTAATTTGACTATTCTTCATCTCCAGACCACACAGAGAGTCACAGTCCTTGAGTGTTGCATGCATTTGCACAGAAAAACACAGTTTTTGCTTTACCTCTCTGACCAAATTGTTCATGTGCTAAATTTACTCAAAAGAATGTATTTCCATCTGACGGTTGATCTCATCCAGCATCAAATGACGAAGGGTACTGAAGCATAAACTGATTTCACCTCCAAGTTGAATGTATAATGAATAATGAAGCGTGTGACCTAAAATTTACTGCAGCACGCAGTCCTACCAGGACTGCTGAATGATGCTGTCAGACACAGAGAGAATGGGAAAGAATAATAATATAACACTGTGTGAGAGAGAAAATGACTCAGAGACAGAATAAAACAGATGTGAGTACAAGTATAAACATTTAATTAGCGGTCATGTTTTTAGTAGTTCTGTTTTGGGCTACAACTGAACATGATGAGTTTGTGCACAAAAAGACCTAATTGGTACATAATAAAAGTAACACAAATCACAAATGTAGGCATAATGTGGGTTTAAATGGGCAAGAAAATTATCTAACAACTGTAGCCTTTGAATTCAGCAGCTGCAGGAGTTATAAGTTTTGTCAAAGCATCTTCCTCAGCAAGTGAAAAAAGCAGTCCAGTGTTTTGCTGGCATATATGCATGTGTTTGTGTGTGTATGTATGTGTGTGTGTGTGTGTGTCTACATGCAGTGCTATGACACAGCGCAGCGAAAAGCTTTGATGTGTTTTCCTGGGAGAAATCTGTCACTTACTCAACTCAAACATGATGAGAGAGGCAGTGGAGAGAGAGAGGGGGGAGAGGAGGAAGGTTAAGGAGATGAAGAGAGTGAGGAGGAGGAGAGAGAGAGCATATTTACATGAAGGTGCTTGAGCAAAGCTTCTGAGAAGTCCATTGATCACCGACCACACCCTCCTCTGTCTCTCTCTCTGTTTCTGTCTAATGGGAAATACAGTTATAAGGCCATAATGAATAATTAACATCTAAATGCTTCCCACTGCCCCCAGTCCAAAAACACCTGGCCTCTTTGGAACATGACTGGCATCTTTTCTTGCTTGAGGATGTGTCTCAGTAGTCTTGCTTGCATTCCTCATACCTTACAGCTGGGACCAGTTAATATACTGTATGGTCAAATTATTAACCCAACATGATGCTGTCCTCAAGCACAGTTTTCATTTTTTGTCCTTGTATGTGCTCTTTTGATGAACAACCTTCAGCCTGAACAAGAAAAGCATGATCATGATGATGATGATGGCAAACTATGAGTCATCAAGTCATCCTATCTCTGCCCTTCAAACATTCCTCAGAGGATGACAGGCTAGTGTAAGGCGGTGTCGGATATAACTACGCTTCCCCGACTAGTTATGAGGCACCATGACAGCCAAGAAGGCCAGTCCAGAATACAGAGTGTCAGGATGCCATTTGTACCCAAATATAGACATGCTGGTGCTCCATATGGATTCTGGATCCCTCACAACCCTATCACCATTACACAGTATGGACACTCATACATCAAACCCATAGATAACATCATATGACTGTTGCTTGCATATTGCGTCAGAGCTGGCCGACAAAGTGGCTCCTTGGTATTTGGAAGTCTGAGTGTCGTGCCTTATATGACCACTCTTTGAGGTGAATTTACCCAAGTGAAATATTTCTGGGTCAATTCTTCAGGTCAGCGCTGCAGTGCACATAGTTCAGAACCACAGAGAGAAGATAACACTTGTGCTAAACAGTAAGTCAAGTTGCAATGCTTTCTACTTGCCTGTAAAAACAATCGTTACTCTAGTCCTTTACAGTATCCCCTCTGCAGTCTGAATACTCAATTCTTCATGGGGGTGTTTTATCAAATATTTTTTATGCTTGTAGGCCTGATAACTTTGTGTATCTGCTTCGATTGTGTTCTTTAAGAATGTTGTTCAGTATTATTATTTCTGATTGTATTTTTTTTTAACAATTCCACATATAGTTTTTTTTATAACCATTCATTGTTTTTAGCTTTGTGATCAAGATTGCTCTATTTTTCTTTCCTATCAAGCTGTGAGTGTGTTGATCTGGGAGGCAAGCTGCTGCATACAATTAGCCTTACATGGATAAATAAAGTTGTATGGAATTGAATTGAGCTGTATGAAATTATTTGATTAGATAATAAAATAAAATTGTAATGCATTATCAAAAATATCATTGAAAAAATTCAAAATTTTGTATATGTTTGAGTTTTTGCATGTTGGTTAGACAATCTGCTGCTTATTTTGTAATTTCTTTCCTTCTCTGTCAAGCGTCAGAAAGTTGTGAAAAATGCCCATCATAATTTTACATACCAAAAGGTGATGCATTCCAGTTGCTTGTTTAATCCAACCAACAGACTAAAAGCCAAAGATATTAAATTATATAAATAAATGGTCATATATGAGAAGTCCTTCTCTAATTGATGAACAACATTCTATAATCTCATGGAAGTCATAATAGGTATTAATATATTCATCAGTGAAACAAATAAACGATAAATAAATAATAACTGATAGCAGCCCTTGGTAACTTTGTATCTGATAGTCCTACATCTACATTAGTGTGAGTAGCATGGCAGCACTAAATGTCCAATCCAAAGCTTAAAGTATATCAAAAACAAAGACTGCACACTAACAACAAATGTCACAAAAAATACTTTTTAACACTTAATGGCATTAACATAATCAACCATCAATCAGCAATCAAGTGTTTGTCATCATGTTAATGGTACATAGAGAGTGGGACAGCATCATTGACAGACCCATCTTGCTGAATCATGCCTACAGAAACTACAACACACAACGATGCAGTAGCAGCGCATATTTCACAGCCAACGATGATTCACTCTTAATGGCATCTGTTCTAATGCTGGTAGCCATCAGCAGAGGTAGTGGGGTGGTTGACTTGCGGCCATTCACGGATCTGTGTGTAAGCACTTAAAACCAGGCAACTGCTCTAACTGCTCAAGTAAATACAGCTATGTAATTCTGTATGTGTGTGCATGTACACTCTATATGACTACACCCACAGAGACCCAATTTACCAAACATCCCTATCTGGATTCATGCGATAGAAGACAGCTGTGGCCGTGCGTATATGTGTGTGTGGATGCGCATTTTTGTTATCTCACTGGGAGCTTTTCCGGTATAAACACTGACCTTGTCCTGACCGGTAGCCCTCATAGTGACCAGAGCCCGGTTCTAATGAGGCAAAATGTCATTTCTGAGGTCTTGGTTAAGGTTAGGTGTAAGATGTGAATTCAGCTTAGGTTAAGGTTTGGGTTTGGGTTAGGCTGTCTACAATGAATGGAAGTCAATACAATGTCCTAACAAGGATAGCTGTGCAATCTTGTGTGTGTGTGTGTGTGGCTGTTCAGAGGTAATGTAATGAAGGCCATGGCTCCATTAGGACTCCTTTTCTGCAGAATCCCATCATACCACTCCCAGTGGAGAAAGAGAGATAGATAGGCAGGCAGGCAGACACAGAGAGACAGGAGAGACACGGACAGAGGGGCGGAAAAGAGATAGATGAAAATGTCAAAGGCTGCAGTGAAATCTGACCTCTTGGTGCATCAAGACCTCAGTGTAGGAGTGTTGGGCAGACCAAAGGGAGGGAGGGAAGGGGGTGTTTTGGAGGGAAATTAGAGGTGAATAGGAGTGACAGCCAAGGCACAAGGCAGTGGGAGAAAGAAGGAAATATAAATGGCAAGCTGAAAAGAAAGTAGAGAGGGCATGGGGTGCAGCTACAGTATGTGGAGCTATAATATGAAGGCAAATATGGAATCATACAGTAAGCTTGAGTAAGAAATAGGTCATGTCATCATGTCCCAAACACAAGTATTCTCCAGATATTAAACCAGAACATACCAAACATGGATATTTCTGATTAGAGATAAACAGATTCATCATCAGTCTCCAAAGACCTCTGTATCTTCTGCAGGATTGTAATCATATTTTTGAAAGCTAGTCTAATCTAATGGTAATTATTTCCACAGCTGAAACCCAGAGTTTTCACTTATCATTAGACTGCAGTAGCCACAAAATCTAGTCCTGAATTGATCTCTGCAGACTGAGCTCTGAGTATCCACTATTCAACCACAGGAAAGTGGACTGGCACCGACAGAGGGGAGACAAATTATGACGCAGTCTCCATATTGTTCAGACAGAAGAGAAAGCAGACTGCGGGAAGCAATAGCTCAACACCAGCCCAGAGCAGGGTGGCACATAAATGTCCAGTGACACAGGTTCAGTGAGCACAGAGACATGGACATACAGCCACTTGGCTAGGAAGAAACTATTTTTCTCCAGGACAATCACATGAGAGACAGGCAGTATTTTTAGATCTGCAAGTAAGAGCCTCACATCACAATGTCTTTTTGTCATTTTCTCTTTTTGTCTCACAATGGAGCTATAGATCTGCTATTACTGTGCTGAGCACTATGCTGAGATTCTTTAGATATATTCCACTTCGGTTTTTCTTACCTGTCTATTCATCTGCAACATCTCTTCTCATTTTCTTTGTCACAGAGACAAACAGTTTAAAGTTTGTTTGAATAGATTTTGAGGTATCCAATGCTGCAACTTCTGTGGCAACCTTAAAAAGGGAGTTGTAGGGAATTTTGTTTGTGGTGGTCAAAGCCTGGAAAATGCGATTTGAAAAACTTTGTTTCTGAAAAGACACATGATGTCAGGTTCTGCAAACCTGTGACTGTAGGGCTGTATACAACTGCACTCTCGGAGATGACTAGAATTGTACCTTTCACTTCATACGCTTTCTTGCAAGTCAGATTTTCTTCCCCTATTTGTTGTGCCTTCAAAAGCACAATTTTGTATGAATGTACTCTCCTTTTATTCAAATTTTTTAATGTTTTTTTTTTCCCAAGGAATCAGACTTTTCACATAACTATGTGGCTCTATGCAAGCTGTAAGCTACAGTAACCTACAGTCCCAGCATCAAACAGCAAACAGACAAAATAGCGGACAACTGGTTGAGAAAATCAAATTTCTAACAGCTATAGACCCAGTTTTTTTTTTTACAAGGCAGAACTAAAGTGAATATTGGACTTCCGTACAGCAGCACTTTCTCATTCAAGTGAGTGGGAAGGTGTGTTCAAACTTTTGACTAAGACTGTTTGTCAGGGGACCAAAATTATGACTTCAAATGAATGCAAATGCTGCATTCTGTATTTGAAAAAAAGCAAATGTTTGCTAACATGTTAGTGCCACCTGCCCAAAAAAACATTAGTATGTTTTAAAGGTCCTATACACCTACAATCGACATACACAGGTGTTTTCACTTTTGCCTGATTAGCCCTCCTGCAGTTTTTTAATGATGGTAAGTAGCTAAAGTACCACTCTTGGCCTTGTGAGGGTGTAAACAAAAGGAAAAAGTACAGACAGACCAACAGTCGGAGCCACCAGCACCACAGAAAGGACATAATCATTAATCAGCACTGCCACTTGTGATCGATCACTGGGGCCAAGTTGGAGGCACTGCTGCTGGGGACTGAAGAAGGACCTCTGCAGAGACACCACCCAGGTGTCTCAGATATTATGCTATATCCTACAGGGGATCCAATACTAAGTGTTTTTACAAGTCTTGGGTAGTATATATGGAAAAAAATCCTGTGATAGCTGTGACAAGTCTGATACATTGCCTCTTGTGACATAACTAGCATAACACGCCCCAATCTCTTAACCAACCGCTGGCAGTAGAGTTGTATTGTGTGTAATGTAGGCACCAGGTCTTGACAAGGAAGAGTAATGCATGGGAAAAGCATCGCTCTGCTGCATTGATTTTGATACTTGAACTCTCCATTGTAAATCCAATAATATTATGAAGTGCAATGCTAAATGGGTGGAGTGCTCCTTTAAACAAATTTGTACATTCACATATAAAAAAGTGCTTTGTACCTCAATGTTTAAACAAAATGTGCCTGTTATGTTACATCTGTGCAAAATGTACTTTTGAGCACAAACTTTTGGGGCACATGGAGAATATTTTATGTTTTCTGTGATTTGGGTGGACAGACCTTTAAACAGGTGCCAGCTTACATCCCATTTTAGCCACTGAAGTAGTTGTCATGGATAATGAATAAAGTAAAAGTAAAGTAAAAGATGAAAAGGATGACTTCAAGTAAAAGTAGAGTAGAGTAAAAGTGTCAAAAGCTAATGAAGATCAGATCATATGATCACACATTAGGAGAGGTGCTTGTCCAAATTGATCTGACTGATAAGTGCTTGTGAGATAAGCTATTATGAGGTAATATCTGCACGTACATAGGTGCCCATCTCTGTAAAAGGTACACTATAAAAGATTTACAGCTGTGTTTAGTTCAGTGTTAATTCGTTTTTTTTTCCAGTTTAGTCTTTAAAGAATTATTTAGATGTCAATGAAATAAGAAAGCTTTTACAGGAAATTTACAGATAAATCCCATTTGTACCTTCACTTTAAGATGCCCATGTGCATATGTTACAGTTAATGACTGGTTACTAATCCGTTCATTTTCTTTCTGTGTCTAAGAACCACACTAACGGATAGACATACTAACTATTTGGTTTCCCTGTGCATATGGGCTCGCTTAATCATCAACACACAAACACACCTGTTTGAGCAGTGCCACTTTCATATTTCAAGGCTGGTTATGCAAAAAACTCTTGAATGCATCATATGCAATGCATAGTATGTGAGCAGAGTGGCCCCACCCAAAAAAGGATAAAGTGTGTGTCTATGCGTGTGTGTGTGTGTGTGTGTGTAGCACTACAGTCCATTACTGAAATCACATTAGCCCGAGAGAGTGCTCTGAGACAGGAAACAACCACCATCTACCGTCTACTGACTCACTTTCTCCGAATACACAAGCACACACACACATCACATAGTCAATTATAGATAGTAAAATATGACATTAGTTTTCTTGTCTATATCATACAGTCATAAAAAAACAGATACATGGATACAAATTAATTGATCATATAGATTAAATTGTTCCTATTAGGCTCATGTAGTTACAGCAACACATCAGTTTTTTGGCAATAAATTAAAGGAAGCATATCTGAATAATATCCGATTTCTAGTCCAGACTAGGACAGAAAGAATTAGAAGGAAAACCAGCCCAGCCCAGCAGTGGCTTGAGAGAGCACTTAGTGGATACACACACACACAGACACACACAGACACACACACTTTACCCAGCGATATATTATGGTGAAACAGAACCAAATGCAACTACAACACTGTGTGAATATAGTGTATATCACAGACAAAGTGCTATGAAACTACCAATATGTGGCACAGACCACCAATAAAAAATCTCAAGAGCTCAAGTACTCAGAACTATATAAACTAGTTGAAATCGGTTATGTTTTGGGTAGAAGGGCAAAAGGGACAACTCCTCTGAAGTCAGAATCAGGGATGATCTGCCTCTGGTGGTCCATGTAAACAGTAAACCTATAGATGTACATCAGAAGTTGCAAACATGCCTCACTGCAGCCTGTAATAGTAACCAGTGGAGTCCACGCAGGCCTGCTGGTGTTTATTTTGACGGCCATAACAACCACTGGCACAATTGGCCTATTTGGGTGTTATCACCCTCCCTGGAAGAACATCAGTCTGAGCCTGTCATCAGAACAGATTTTCTCTGCAGGGAAGCCTTGTTCACATTATAAGCAGCCCACTCGAACCCATTTTTATGCAGCATCTGTATGGATCTAGCAGATCAGCAGCGCCGATGTGCTGAAGTACGGCAACGCCTTTGACTGGTTTCCCTGAGCGCGCACTATCAGCAGCGGCTGCTCTTTACACGGCTGACTGAGCCAGTCAACGCTGAGCGCAGGCTGCGGACAGACACCCACCTGCCGTATACGGTTCTGGTGCAGCGGCGGTGGCCCACCCTCGGGGGACGTGTTGCTCGAAGAGGCCATTTTCAAGTCATGGTCGGAGCCGCCGCCCCTGGAGAGACTTCCTTCAGGGCTACTTGACATTCTGTCTCGGGCTGGTTGCTGCTGAAAGCGACGCTGTCAAGTGAGGGTCCGTTTGCCGGTGCAAGGTGGATTTCTGTGCGGGCCTCAGAATCCACACGGCTCGGCGGGGCCCGGAATCATTCTGCAGCGTTAGAGGGAGTCAGTGTTCAAACGTGACAAAACCGATAAGACTGTAATTCTTGCAGGCTGTCAAACCAAAACGAGCGCGTTCAGAGATGCTCCCGGTGCGCTGCTGTAGCCTGCGTGTGTTTGTGTGGAAATGTGCGCGCGCCTCAGATGCGCTTCCACGAAACTCCGCAGGATCAATGCTGCCTTCATGAACAGTCGGAAACTCCATGAATGCACCTCTATTATGATGACCAACCTGCAGTACTGGATATTTCTAACACCCCAGTCTTTAAAATACGACCTGAAGGGAGGAGAAGCAACAGTAAACATAGACGTACGCTATGTTATGATTGACTGATAAGCCAATGTGACTAATTAGATTAATGGCATGCCTAGTTTTCACTCTTTATCCGCGTTTACTCATGTTATTTCTCAACATACTACAACACTAGTGATTATACACTGCTACAACAATTTTACTCGTTTTTCTCCCAACTGAGTTTATATGGTGCTGCTCCTCCTGGTTTAAAAATGTAGATCTATTCGTAAATATTTTGTAATCAGATTCATCCCACGGGCACGTAAATGCACCAAGCAGTAGTGCGCTCCTGTTTTGTTTCTGTTATCGCCACCCATATAATAATTGCTCCCACCCCTCAGAGCTTCTGCAGCAGCAGTAGCTTTTGCGGGGAAAGTTAACAGTGTGTGCTGTGTCATATGATTAAATAAAGACTGTAAAATTGCGTACACACATTTGAAATAATTGAAGGACAGGGACACTGGGTTGGGCTTTCATAATGTAATCTCCCGCCCAGTATTCTTACGCCCCCATCTCGGCCTGGGTCTCTTCACTTAGCTACAGTTGTAATGGAGGTTGACAGGGCAAAATCAATAACTGTCTTGGAGACATTTTAAAACCAGGCAGGGCTTGAGTATGGGGCTGAGAAGGAGGTGTAAGAAAACATGTTAGGCAAAAACTCATCACCATTCTGTCTTCAATGTGAGGTTGACAGTGAGCTCATGTTTAAAGTCAGTTTAACTTTTCTTTAAAAGGCGTAAAAATAGAGGAATTAGTTTGGACCAGAGGTGCTGCCATGCAGTTATCATATGAACGAAGTATGTTTACACTTTACTCTTAGGGTTTGTGTAAGGAACCCTGTGTGACCACGTAAATATTTAGCTAAAATGCTCTGAAATGTGGCCTCAGAAAACATTCATTTTGGATACTAAATCATCTGTCTTTAGTTATTATCCCACTCATCCAGAGAAGCACAGGAAGATTTTTGCTAGTCTTCCACGGAAACTTTCTAAACAAGGCTGGATCACCAACTGGACAAAACCCTGGGTTCACTGCGTCAGTTGCTTTTTGTAATTTCATTGCTTGAAAATTTGTATCACATAAGTATGGTACATTTAGGTCTGGCATAATCTAGTTTAGTTTATATTGCACTCACGTTGTGCCTTTTTCCTAAATAAAGTTGTTCTATCAACACACAGAATACTTGAAGCCAGCCAGTATTTGATATATAAGAACTGTTTGGTTTTGGGTTTTCGTACAAACTATAATCAAGTTACTTGTGTGTTGTGTGCACTGCACTTGCTGGGAACTGAGAGGTAACAGGGACCCGACAACTTCCCCCCCTTGCTTCCAAACAGCTTGATCAGGCCATTTTTTGTTGTCTTCTTTATGCTTCAAATTTCCTTTTTCATACAGTGCAAGCCTAGAAAGAACTCAGTACCATATCACAAGTAACATGGTCAGAGGAAAAACAGATCCACTAGAGCTCCAGAAAGTAAAGCCACAGGCCTCATGCTGTTCTTTGCAAAGCTTTTACCCGATCAATGTAAATTACTGCTTCAGACTGCTGAGTTGTCTCTTTTTTTTTGGAGGGGGGGGCATAATGACTCAACTGGTATGACAGGGATATGCCTTTTGCAAACACTTGTCTCAGATGCTCATTTTTTTATACTGTATGCAACACTGCCCTCTGTTTCAACTGCATGGTATCACATTCAAACCCCAATACTCTCCTACAAATCAAATTTTATAAGATTACATATTATGCCAGTCCCTGAACTAATTATGAAACAAACACTCCCTTAATGATCTCCCCTAATGTATAAAAATCAATCTATTGAACAGTTATGTAAATTCAAACTCATTAGATAAAGAATTCCGTGATATAATCTTGGATAAAATAATGTAAAAAACCAAAAAAAAACCAAAAAAAAACCACACATGTTAAAAATATAAAAATATTTTATTAGACATCTACATGTACCTCATACAAACAATACATAATTGTACTGGTTCCAATCAATGACAGCAGCACCAAAAACCACCAAGAAACATTAACAATGTCAAACAACAGAGGACAATGACACATGGTGGGAAAAGCTTATAAGAGCTACAACTCAAGTGTACTTCTGAACCTTTTTAATGTGCAGAGAGTTGGTCCAGGTTGTCATGACTGCGGCTGCAGAGGTGAGCTTCCAGAACTTCTCCAAACAAATTCCTTTTCAGCAAGCTGTAGGCCATGGGTAAAAGTTGCTTGATGACCTTGTGGAAGTACTGGGGGAGATAGAAGACCAAAGATTATATATGCATTTCCTCTGCTTGCAACTGTTTTACAACATTAAAGCAGTTGTATGGCCTAAAGGAGCAGTTCCAAGTTCCAAAACAACAATAACAACAACAATAATAATTCACTGGAACATTCATTTGAATGCAGGAAAATAAAGACATCTTTAATATCTGAAATTTATCTCTTTAAGGGAATGGTCAGGAAGCAGACAGACAGTGGATGTGATAAAATTAGCCATTTTGAGACTCACATGGGATCCGAAGCAGAAGAGGTCTATTCCTAGCTCATAACCCATGCCGTAGTCACATTCGTCATTGGCAAACTGAACAAATGTGATCATCTCCTGGAGAGGTCCAAAGGCTTTGACGCGCTCTTCATCATTCCGTGCTTCAGCGATGGCTTTGCAGATCTTCTTGAGACCAGCTGTATACAGAAGAGGGAGAAAAACAAATCATTTCCTCAGAGTAAATAGATTCATCAGAAGGAAGGAGACAAATGAGAAAAATAGCAAGGATACCTTCAAGAACATCAAGTTTTCCACTATAAAACATTATATAGGCTCACCATCTGTTTCTGGCAGTTCTCTGTATCCCACATCGTTCTTGTCTACAGGCACAACAATGCCGGCACCGTGGAATGTCTTGGTGACCACCTACAGCGTTACAAGAGGTTTCTCATTACCTATTGTCAGCTTGAACCAACATTTCTGTCCAAAGCCTATTACTTTAAAATCAATATTTTCTTCAGACAGCCACGTTAAAATGAAACACTCAAATTGTCAAATTATTCTGATTGTTCTGATTATTTTAACTGAATTATATATATATATATATATATATATATATATATATATATATATATATATATATATATATATATATATATATATATATATATATATACACACACACACACACACACACACACACACACACACACACACACACACACACACACACACACACACACACACACACACACACACACACACACACACACACAGTGTATATATATTTATTATATAGTATGCAATAATGGGACATGATAGGTGAAAGGGAAATACAGGAAGGATAGATGAGATGTGAATGGTGTAGCCACCAGTGTATACAACGCAGTGATGCGTTTATTCACTGCCACCATGATGTTCCTTGACATATATGTAAATTCAACAGTATTGAAATATATTGGTTCATTTGCATTGCAATGTAGTCTGGCAGTCCTGGACAGCAACTGCAAGTTAGGAGTGTGATGACTGAGGTCCTTGAATAGGGCTGGGTAAAAACAACAATAAACCAAAATTCTGATCCTCATTTGAATGATACAATATCATTCAAAAAATCCTGAGATCAATCTTTTAACATATGCCTTTTCCCATGGATGCATGAAACTTTAACCCTGATAGTCTCATGTGGCCAGCCTTTGGTTCTTTGTGCAACAAGATCTTGTGGTCAGATCTTGTTGAACCTCAGTTTAATCAAAAACCATGGAAAATCATTGTGCGAGCTACCTTCTTGTCCCTCTGCTTCATGCCTTTGGTCTTCTGCTCTAGAGATAAACTCAGAGTCTCTGCCCTGTCTCTCAGCTTTGCCTCCAAACTTTCGAAAGCTTCTCCCCCCGCTTTCTGGCTGATTCTTTCTTTCCTCTTCCTCAGCAGAAACAGGCTGTTGAGGAGCAGACAAAGGATCAACAATGAGACAGACAGAAAAAAGTCTTAATCAAGACCTCCACTTCCATACATGAAGATGACACCAGTGTAACAATAAAGCTGCAGCAGCACAAGATAAAAGCCTCCTATTGTTTACCTGACGCTTAGAGAGCTGGTCATATTGGTATTGGTCACATGGTAGACATTCATCCATCTTTCTGATCCATTTTTTCAATCACGCAACTGAAACTGAATGTCAGCATAAAGAATGTGGTAAATATGTGAGGATCAGTACTCACTGGACAGCAGCAAACACGTTGTCCCCCATCTGTGTTATAATGCAGCCCTTCTTGGCTTCATTTTCCCCAACAAATGAGGGGAGGGAGTCTGGAGTATCTCTGGTGGAGTTGAGAAAAATAAAATTCAGTAAAAATAAACCAGAACCACACAGTCTAGTATAGTCACAGTTATTGTTTCCATGTTACAAGTCCCTCACTTGCTGGTACAATAAAGTGTTAAAAACTGTGTGTGTTCTGCACCTGTAGTAGCCAATGTGATGACGGCTGTCCTCACTCCCCTGAAGTATGGTCTGAAACTCTGGTGGGTCATAAAAATACCTCCAGTGAAGATGGAAGTTCGGCTGGGGATTCTTGGAGTTTTTGTGAGCTCCGGCCAGAATGTCAAAAGGACCGACCAGCCGCAAACCCAGTGTGTCTTTCAGCGCATCTACAAAAGAGTCATAAGAGAAATGCTGATACAGAAATCAATTGAAATAAAGACACCAATCAAATTATGATAGTGCTTATGTTTTGTGTACTTATTGTGTTTATATTTAGAAGTTTTTACAGAAATACATAAAATTCAAAACATTTTAAACACTTTTTTTTATAGCCACGCCAGCAGCATGGATCTAAGGATGGTGACTTTGGTGACCTTTTTTTGTCCAGAGTGAAATGTCTGGATGTGTATGGGTTAGATTGCCGACCTTTCATCTCATGGCACCACTGTGCTTCAGTGCAGCCTCTCAGAGTCGCTGGCATGGTTATAGAATGACTTATTCTTGTTATAATATAAATTTGTGGAAATAGTTGAAAAGGAAAAAGTGAGCAAGGTGAAAGTATAAAGAACCTCATTCTTTTAATAGCTGCCTTTGGCTGCATTCACACCAAATCCGGCGGTGCGGCGAATCGCCGCAGGTCAGTGCGGATTTGTGGGTGTGTGGCTCCCGGTCCAGAAGGTGGCGGTAATGCGCATGAAAGTAGTTTGCCAACTACCATCGAAAAACGAAAAAGACAAAGAAAAAGCTCTCATATAAAGTTGTGGAATTACTCACAGCGGCGTCATCTTCGTAATAAAGTAATATAAATCAACCATCTTCGGTCCAAAGTGGAACGCTGAAATGCTACATGCTAAATAAACAACCTCTTTCAGGTCTTTCGTCTTCCGGTCTAATCACGACCTACGTGATTGGCCACCACAGTGTGATGTTGGGTTGCGTTTTCCAAAAGTTGACTCCGGCTCAATTTTTCCGGCCGCAGTCCGGTGCGGCGCCACAGCGGCAAAAATGGCCGCAGGCGAGCCGCACTACCCCCATTCAAAATTAATGGGACAACTAGCGTTTTCGCCGCACCGCTGGATTTGGTGTGAATGTAGCCTTTGTCCTTTTGCCTTAAGACTTCACAAAACACACCCTGTTCAAAAAATGAGCAGAATAATAACTATAATAAGAATAAGTATCAAAGAAGGATAATGTCCAACACAAGAAGAGGAAGATCCTTTTAAGATCAACATGCTCTGTGAATTAAAGGAAAGGTTTGGATGGTGTGTGGTGTTCTTAGCTTTGCCCTTATGACTGATTTCCAGCGCACTTGCTTTTTATGCAGAGGTATGCTGATACCGAAAATCCAATGTAAGGTCACCTTTAGTTAAGTCTGCATGACTTGAAATTTGCATGTTATTAATTGCAAGAAATGGAACAAATTGTTATTCATGTAATACCAGACCTTTTCTGGTTCCTGCATCATTAATGTCAAGCTTTCCTGCTTTCCTCTGTTTCACTGCTCTAAATTTAATACATTTGGACTGTCTGACTGTTGCTCACAAAAATAGGCAAGTTTAGATTAGAGCTGCAATGGTTCATCCAGAGGGACTACGATTAATCAATTAGTTGCCAACTATCAAATTAACTGCCAACTATTTTGATAATCGACTAATTTCTTTTAAGTCATTTTTCTGAGAAGAAAAACTTTATTTTTTATTTTCTTTAGTCTTCTGTGACAGTAACTCTTTGGATTGTGGACATAAGAAATTTGAGGATGACATCTTGGACTTTGAGAAACAGTGATTTTTTCCCCCATGTTATAGACCAATTAATCAAGAAAACAATCGTCAGGTTAATCAATAACTAAAATAATTGTTAGTTGCAGTTCTAGGTTGTCAACTATTAAATAAATTGCCAGCTATTTAGATTATCAATTAATCATTGAGTCTTTTTTTTTAAAAAGAAAATGTCAAAATTCTCTGATGTCAGCTTCTCAAAAGTGAACATTTTCTTGTTTCTTTAGTTGTGGACAAAACAAAATATTTGAGGAACATTTCCTGACATTTCGGACCAAACAAGTAATCTGTTAAGGGAGTCATCGACAGCAAAGTCGATTATAATATAATATTATTAATACAATAATATTTAGTTTAGATGTCACTTTAAGTTGTGCAAATTTCTGATATGGAATTGTTAGAATTTTTGGTACTTTTTGATTATTGACTGTTTGTAGATGTCTTACGTGTATGCTATGTTAAACAACAATGGTGGACTTGGTAATGTTTATAAACTCTAAAACTGGAAGAGTAACCCCAGACCATGGCACTGCTTCACAATGCATAATAGAAACCACTCATGCAAAATTGATACATATAAAGACAACATCTGACAAAGACACTGTATATTCTGGTTTAAAGCAGGTCTGATAGGCAGAATTGTAATGTATATTCCAGCCCATTCATCCAGTCTTTTGATTTGCTCAACAGCATTGAAGAGAGTGACTCTTTCCTGTTTTTCGCACGTCAATGACAGAAAAATTGATCAAATGTCAAATGCACCGTCTGTCCCATCAGCACTATTGTAACAAGATACGCTATGCTGTTAGAGTAAAAAGCATACCTTGAGGGTTGTCTGGACAAAGCTCCTTGCAGAGATCCCAGAAATGGTACATATCTTCTGGCATCTGAAGCTTGTACAGCTGCAGCATTTCATCACGTTGCTTTGAGTCCACCCCTGACAGTGGCATAGCTTCAGGAACACCTGTACGAGGTTTTTTCATCTCCCCATTGCCTGTACCGGACTCCTGAAAAAATGTTATTGTGAGAGAAACAACTATTATGCACTCGCTTAAAGGCTTAAAAACATCCACAAGGTAGGTTTTATTGCAACAGGGTTGTTAAATTACACTACATTGGTTTAAGCTATAGTAAACTGACCACAGATGTGCTCAGGGTAAATGAACCGAAATCGACTCCCAGGAGCTTTCTCTCCTTCACAAGAACCTAGATCTTGTGTGTAACACTTGCTAATCAATGCTAGCACTCACAACCCACGACAGCCATCCGTTTCATTGCACAACACCTAATACATAAAAGAGCAAGATGTGAAGCAGCGCTGCTGATATCGTCTTAAAAACTCAAAACGTAAAGTTATTAAGCATTTGAGCGTTGCTGACCAAGCGGCTCTGCGGGAAGAGTCAGCGATGCTGCTGCCATGTTGTCCATCAGCGGGCCAAACACTTCACCCACAGCGTTTAACGGGAGTTGCTTTGTCGCCGTTAAAACCACACGAAACACAGCTCGTTAACTGGCAAAACCGTTTTTTAAATAAATGTGTCTGAAAATCAATAGAGGTGGTCAAAGCGGTGTAAATTTACCTGAACGGGTTTGGGTTTTCTTTTTGCGCGCCCTGTCATCTTCTTCCTCTTGTCTTGCTGTCGGACTCTTCTTCTGCAGATCTGAATCAGCAGCAGCTGCACCGTGTTGTAGCGCAACCCTGTCCTCTAAAGGCCAGAATGCTAACTACAGATCCCCAACTCAATGTAGTCTCACTGAGTCTTCATTAAAGCTGATTTACAAATTATAAATTAAGGTATAAATAAATAAATAAATACTATTAATAACAATATATGTACTTATATATTATATGTATTTTTTATTTGATTTATTCAGGCAAGTTTGACTGAGAGGAAGCCTCTCTTTTGAAGGAATGCCATGATCTCATTCTCTAATCTGGTGACCCGAGCAGCTACACTGGAGGTCGAGGTTAAGGGCATTTCTCAAGGTCACTTCAGTGATGGTAATGAGTGAGAAGCAGTGTAAGCAACAAAATGACTAAAAATTGTACACAGTAGGTGATGTAAATCCATAAATGTATAAGACTGTGTAAACAACACTGGTCCTACAAGGTGATACAAGTACAATCACCTTTCAGGCTCACATGGTACAGTATAATGTGCATGTACACATTGGATAGCCACTGATCGCTTTGATGTCTACTAGGCCAAAAAGCTCTACAGATAGGGTTTGCAAAAACTGTACTGTAGGGCATTATATGACAATGTCCGGAAAATATATACTGCAATATGTGTGTACAGTTATTCCCTTGACTTTTTAGTTTTCTGGCTAACCCTGCAATTTTGACCAAAGACTATGAACATATTCGTGGTGTTAGCACAATGTCAGAAATCCCCCACAGAGCTGCTGGCATGTGATAATTCTTCATAGCTTGACGTCTGACTACTGACTGCTTTAATTATAAAAAAGAAACACTTTTGTAGAGTTCAATGTAAATCTGTCAGAGTACATCAAAGGATGGACAAAAATAAATAACATAAAACATCCAAAGTCCTTATTGCAAACTTTTATATATGGATACACTTTTACATTTTCAAATCTGCATACAAATTTGCAAATCCCAGTGTGCATTAGCACAGTTGAATATGCATTCATAAAACTCAGTGCTGCACAGAGAAAATGTAGATTCATGGATATGAACAAATTTAATGTCCAGGCTTCTGCAGCTTCAGTCCTTAATAAAAGTAAGGAAATATTTCAATATATTTGTTTTATGAGACTTGATATTGCTGACTGGGTTAACGATGGGCATGCTACAGAGTATATACATAAATGCAGTGTTGCTTTTATTAGTCATAATTATTGCATGTCCCATTAACATATTTAATAGTTAAAGTTCAAATGTATGAACACTAGGTCCAGATTTAGTCAACACATGTCCAAGAGACGATGCTGTAGGCAGGTCAAATTCCTTTTTGCTTCCAAAACTAGGTGTTAAACATCTGTCCAGTTCTCTATTTTTCTATCTGAGTATCCTCATTGTTTTTGTGTGTTTCCATGGTTACAGTACAACTATTTTCACTGGTTCCTTCCTGTGCTTCTGCAGCAAGATGCAGCCAATTTTCTCTGTTCTTCTTACAGCCGTTAAGCAGTGGAGAGCAGTTGTCAAACAGTCTTGATACAGCCTGAGGGAAACAGAGAGTGTGATGACTGGAGTGATGGAAAAGTGAAAATGAGAGCTGAGAACAAGCAAATAAGAGAGCAATAACATCAATGTTGTATTTTTGCTTTCCTTACCAACATGCATAGAGACAAATACATATACCATATGCACATTTACACACATATGAGACCAGCAGCAACAAGCACCTTGTAGAGTGGATAGCAGATTTCATCAATGTATTCGACTTGCATGTATGGCAGTCGTGTGCTGTTTTCTCTGTTCATGATGTCCTTGTGAAAAGAAAAAAAAGAGAACTTAAACAGTAGAAAGATATATGTATTTCTCTTATATTCAACAGTCTTTGGCATCATGATGTCAAGGCAAAACTTACAATGGGCTTGATTTTGAACTCCTGTTTTTCTTTGTCCCCTTGTGCAAAGAACTCCATGGCAACCAGGTTGGCGATCTGTTTTGGAGGAAGAGTAAGGCGTGATGTACTCATAATGACTGAGCGATACAGTGTAAAGTGTTTGTTCAATGACAACCTGTGTGTGAGGCCTACCCTTCTCTGTTCAGGCCAAGGCTTTGTAATAGCAGAGAGGTCACTGGCTGTCATCAACATTGACCTGAGGGATGAATAAATATCTTAAAGGACCGCAATATGTCCCATCCCATCACAGACATCAGTATCATATCTTCCTGATTCTAATGTATTTCATTCTCACCTCAGCAGATCTCTTTGTTTCTCACTCTTCCAGTTCACTTTGCTTTTCTTACTGAGAGAGAAGAATTCTTTTCTTCTCCTAGAAAAAAAAACACAGGCACAAAAATGTTTAAAGGTATCAGAGGTAATACAAGACTTACACAATGCTTGACATTTACAGCAAGTTCAACATACTCCATGTAGACAGCCAAGTCTGTGGCAAGGATTGCCCTTTTGATAATGTGTAGTACAGTTCTGTGGTCCTCTGTAGAGAGGCCGCTGAGAATCTGACTCCCCTGTGAGAGGACAAGAGAAAGAGAAACAGAGAGAGTGTTAAGACGATGCCAAGACCCTGTGAACACCAGATACATGCAGGGACAAGCTGTGTTTACACTGCCAAAACTTAAATGGAGATGGTCAAGATTTTCTCTAGGAATATATTTTGCAAAATAACTGCTCTCTGTGTGATATTTCATTATTGAGGAAACGCACGTTTTTAATTTTGTTTTAATCTACTGCTATCAAACTAATAAATACCAAATAAAGCTGAACTGATGACTGTAAAACACAAAAAAGACGGCTACAGTATACAGAGGGTAAGGATTCAACCCATGAAGAAAGAAATATGGCAAAAAATTCAAAAGTGTGATGATTGGAAACTGGACTGGAATTTGTTATAATTTAGAAGTGAATGTATTCGAAGAAAAGCAGATAGCTGGTACAATATATGTGCATACTGACACTTGTATACTGTACATACACAGCTTACAGATTGATTGAAATATGAGAGATGAATGGGAATGAATGAAAAGATGAATGAATGAAGGCTTACAGTGTTGTTGAGGATGAACAGGCACAAGTAGTAGTGGTGGTTCTCAAGAGAAGAGTGACCATACAGCTGAGCTAAAGGCTGTTGACTCCTGAGAAAGAGAGAGAGAAATTACATTGGCTGCAAATACGGTTCAGTGACTCAACTGAAAGAACGACCATGATAATAAAGAATAAATACAAATTACATAGACATAAATGTAACCATCCATTACATGACTTAATCAAGTAGTTAAGATAGAAACTGGACTAAACAGGTAAGGTTTACCTTTCTATGTACGAGTTACTGACACCTCTGTGGTCAAGATCATGATTCAGAGTGGCTATCATCAATGCAAAGATCTCTAGGCGGGAGAAAATACCCTGTAATACACAAAGAACGGAACGGAGAGGGAGAGACAGAAAAGTTATTTCCCTCCCTCTCACAACAAAAATTTTTATTTTATACATTTCTGCACATTTTCACAATGAACTTTATCATCCCAGGAAAGAAAACACACTTAACTCCATAATAGAATCTTAACATAATCTTAACATAAAGCTGTTTATGTAGTGATTTGGATTGTAAATCGAATAATAAAAACATTTCACACAGAGATTCATACTGATTTATAGTAATTAAAGTAAGGAAAAGTTAATTAACATTGCAGCTTTCAAGAATGAGCATCTGCACAAAATTTGCCACTAAAAAAATAAAAACTGAAACACACAGCACAGAACATGGAGATAATTTAGTCAATTGTTGTTTGAGAAAATTTAAATACTGCAGGATGCAAAGGAGTGGAGTATTTTGAACTGGCTGCAGATTCTCCAACACTGACTTGTTTATATGTGGTCATGTGAAAAGAGAACCAGAAATGTTTCTAAGCTGGAATGCATATTCACATGCTGATGAAAGTCCATGTGCTCATTGGGGTTTAGTTTGAATATCCTTGAACATATTGGATGATGAACTATTTGTAGCCAAATAACGCAACGAGTTGGCCGAACTCATGACTATTGGGGTCTGTAGCTGCTAACACTTGTGGCCTTTATGTCAATGAGCACCTACATGTCAAGCAAATGTCAGAAACCAATTTATTGTGATTCCATCAACTACTGCAACCCAGAAAAAGATCCACTGGGGAAACATGATTTCACGGCACTATAATACACACTCACAATTAATCATGAAGATACAGAGTGGTTGAAAAAAGTGAGCAACAGAGGTCACTTAAGCAGAGATTTAGCCTGGTGTGATCCACATGGAAAGCAGTTAAGAGGTTTTGGTAAGGTCAACAATTAATCCTCTTTCAAATAATTAGGACTGTTCTGTACTGGAGAAACCCTGCAGTCCTTGAATAGCTGCTCCACAAACTTTAAAATAGTTCAACTTCACAAGAATCTCCGATTTCTTTGTGTTGTCCTCATTCTCAGTTTGCTAAAAAAAATATTGTATCACTTAATCCAACCTCTTTCTTTCATAAATGTTATTTTGTAAATAAAAAAATCCTAAATATTTCCAGGGAATGTTGTCAAACATTCTAGTTTGGCACCCTCAAAAGAGTTATCTTTGGATATGGGTATTTTGGTACCGGTGAGTATTATATATGCACTCAAGCAAAATCACACAACCACTTATATGCACCAACTTTGAGCTCATCTGTTGCCATTAGCATTGCAAACATGCTTTGAGCAGTACTCAGTGCATGGTTCCAGTTGTGATAAGGCACGTTGTTTCTGTATCCACGTCTCACTGTGAGGACCCACTGGCAGAGACTCTGCAGGAGAGGGAGATCAGAAGAGTGATCAATTCTTTAGGGTTCAGTTGGGATGATCTGAATTAATTACATATTTATTATTGCAATTTTCAACTGCAGTTTTCCATAAAAATGTATATCTTATCATCTGTTACATGAGATTACTCTAAAAGAACCAAACATTAGTGTGTGTGTGTGTGAATTAGGTTACATCATTGTTGTACAAATGTGCTACTGTTTGTTCTCTTCTGGAAAGATTGCTATGAAGCCTAGTCATTAGAGGGTCATAAACCTTATAATCAATCTTGAAATCCTGCACCAGATTGAGGTCCAAGAACATCCGAATGGTGGCCTGTGTGGTGAGGTCCTCTGGTAGGCCAAAATCAGAGAAATGGAAGTCTAGAATATGCAGTGACTCGGCAGAGGGAATGGTGACCTCCTGAAAATAGACAACCAAAAAGAGACATTGAAACAGAACATCCAATCACCCACAAGCACAGGTATAACTGCCAACACACCATTTCCTTTTCTACCCCTTGCCAACACAGTACACGTGCAAGAGAAGATATGTAGGTTTAACATAGGTGATGACCTTTGCCACCCACAGGCAGTGAATCAAGAGCCTTAAGTTGGTAAAGCATTAGATTCACGTTAGCATTAAAGCCAGTTAGTCTGACCAGCAGAAATAAACCAGGAGTCATTCTTGGACTACTGACAGGATGTTAAAAATAGGAAGTTTTATTTTAGAGGAGATGAAAGATGGTAACTGTGGAACATGTAGAGGGAGGATAAAAGAAAAGGAAGAAAATGATTTGTTTTGAAATGTCTGTCCTCTTTTAAAGACGACTAATTATTCACATGTATGATATTACATTGATGAAGCACAAAGGGGTGAAAAGCTGTGACAAAAAAGAACACAGGAAAAATGATCATAGAGAGAGTAGTCATTTCTACTAAAGAAAGTTAGGAGTCACCTGCAATGCCTGGATTTCCTCTTCTGCTGCAGTGATGTGGTAGGCAAGAACCTACAGGGGGAAGAGTGAAGACATGCAAATGTCTGAGTAAATTCATGTGACTCCAAACTAAAGATCTGAGTGGTATAGCAAAAGTGTGAAGCAGTTCACCGACCTCTTGTGTGACTTCTATACTGGCTCTCCGCTCTTCTGTGATCTGGACAGCCTGAACATACTGCAGAGCCAGACCGCAGTACACTGCCAGGTCCTCCAGCAGGCGCTCATCATATCTGTTAAAAGCCTCCATCTCATCTGAGTCTCTGCTCACTTTGTTCATCAGCTGGCACACAGCTAAAAGACAATAAAGAAACAGATGAACAGTGTGAGGAAGATGTTTTAAGATGAGTCTTATCTTTAGGAAGTATATTGATAGAAGAACCAGGACTTGTTGAGGGTGGTATATCAAAGATAACTGTGTCTGCTTACATCTCTTCTGTGTGTCCAGCTCATGATCAAGTAGTTTTTAAGGGTTAAATCTATATCTAAATCTATAGTCACACTGCTAGCCAATAGCTGAAACAAACAGCAAGTATGTTTATTGTGCAAAATATGCATGACTGTAGTGGAGTTCATATTCATTTGTTATGTAAAATTATGTGTACATCTTAGACTGGTGAATAATATTTGTCATTAAAGAGAGTGACTTACCAATAACATTTTCAGACCTCTCATTCCTGACAGGGCAGCAGATGAGACTCTTAATTGATCCCTCAAAACTCTCTGCCATATTAAGTGTTTCCATAGCAACCAGAGTTTGAAGGGCATATGATGGGTCTATATCACTGATGTCAAGCTCCCTGAAAAATAACATATATTATAATATGTCTAGTGTCAGATAAATTTATATTGAACAACCACTATTAAAAAACTATTACTAGCAAAAGTCTGTCAACATAGCTATAATCATTTATATGTTTTATCAGTCTAGCATTGAGCAGTCAGAACCTTCTGTAGATCTGGCAGGTTGATCCAAGCTCCTCACACTCCAAGTGGATTACTCGGGAAAAAGAAATCTGAAATAAAACCACCGGAACAACAAAAAATTACGTTAAGAAAAAATGTGATGCATCCTGTTATAAACAAGACAACAAAAACAGGCAATCCAACAAGAAAACACACCTTGTCTTCCTTATTAGGGATGAAGATGGTGCAGTACTGAGCATGTGTGAAGGGCATGATGGTGGCAGCCATCTTACTCAGCAGAACATCAAAGGAGTGGTGCTCCTTTGATAATACTTGTGCCATCTTTATCAAGGCCTGACACACACACACACAAATAAAATTCTGTAAATATCAACAACTTAATAGATTCATCAGTGTACCAACAGTGCATAGACAAAATACAGAACCCGAACAGGTTCTTAGGATATAACCAAACTTCACAGTGCAAAAACCTAATACGCACACATGATTATGCAGCCTGATACTGTGAGAGTGACAGTGAGTTTCATAATGTTCTTATGTGCTGTTACCTGACTGCGCTTGGCCTCCTGTCTTGAGCTTTCATACAGCTGGATGTTGTCCAGGACCATCCCTAATACATCCATATGATTGGACAGCACCTGGCCAATCAGAGCCAAAAGTCAAATACATTGCTAGCAGGCAGCAATTTGCCATTTGTTGTTGAAAAGCATTATTAATTTTTATTTTAAAAAAAAAAAAAAAAAGTAT
This sequence comes from Euthynnus affinis, assembly GCA_029490765.1. Lineage (NCBI taxonomy): Eukaryota > Metazoa > Chordata > Actinopteri > Scombriformes > Scombridae > Euthynnus > Euthynnus affinis. Next base: position 20,568,702 of record CM055838.1, read on the forward strand.
ACATGGTTCATTTAAAAAACATGACACATAATGTACATTCAATGTGTATTTATATTTACAGGCTGCAACTACATAATCTGAGTACACACTCTGCCAATAGACAAGAGTTCTAATGTTTGATACACAATAACAGTTACTCAAATATGACAGATCCGAACCTTGTGACCCCTCACCTTTTCATCCATGTTGGTAAAAACAGAAACTGATCCATTGCTGCTATTTCTCTTGTTGATCATTATCACTACACCAACCACCTGTCCACAAAAAAACAACTTATTATTGTTATAACCTCTACTGCAATACATTACAGCTGACACCAAACTGTGTTTATATGTTTAATTAAGTCAGAAACATATAAAAACACACAAATACACCTCTTGAAATAAATGTTACCTCTCCTCCATGATTCTTGATGGGCACACACAGAACACTCCTGATCTTTGCTGACTGGTCGTCTTCTAAGTCGAACCTGGGGTCCTGAGGAGGTAAACAGATTACTTGACTTTGTGCATAAGATTTTTATATTCGACATTTATTCACAAGCTATTTGCTGGATATTTTATATGTGAAGTCTGTTTTTACTTTGCTCACTGGATGGAGTGTAATACATTATTGTGTGTTAAGATCTCCAAGTAATTTGGAAGCAACAGACAATAACATTTACCAAATCTCCTCTCTGACCAGGAATACACACATTGCTCTGTAACCTGGAGGTCACAGAGGTTATAAGGAACCATCCACCCACAGCTGCACTGAGCAGGGATTACCTGGTGTCTGACTCTGCAAAAGGTTGGCACTGATTCCTAATCACATTGGTGTTGAGGAAAAGGAGGTGGTGTGGGCACCACCTATAAGCTCTTTAGTGAGCTGTGCCATCTTCCCTCTGTGTGAGTGTGTGCAAATACGCAGGTGTGGGCAGAGACAGGACACACTGTAGCACAGAGCATCACCGTCTCTATAATCAGAGGTTAATCGGTGGAAGAGCTCTCTAAAAGGATTAGAAGCAGGTGCGTCATCTGGTATCCCTTACACATCCCCACCCTCCATGAAATAGCCATGTCATCATCTGAAAACAGGTTATTAGGAAATAGGTGACTCTGTTACTATACACTTTTCATTCCTCATTTAAAAACCTGCTACCTAAAATGAACTTTGTAGAAACTTGACTGCTGTGTGTTGGGCAGAGCTTAACACAAATTGCAGAGCCATGACAGCTACAACTAAGGTGTCAGATTACCTCAGATACATCTCTCAGGTTCATTGGTGACCCTGTAGCCAGTGCACATCCCATGATGCCTTTCACCAGCTCCATATGTGCATGGCCACAGATACCCTCACTTAAGCCCCCCAATGCTGTTGGGTCAGTCACTTCCTCCAAGGTGGTCCTTCCACTACAGTCTTTCTTTACCAGGGAGAGGGAGGCTCCCTCAGCTGCCAGCAGCTCCCCAGCATGCAGGACAGCCCCCTGGCAGAGCTCTGCCACAGAACCCATCCATCTGAGGCCTCCTCTCAGGAGCTCCATCATCCATGGGCATCCCTCACCATAGCCACAGGCTGCAGTCTTTGTAGCGGTGGGACGCAGAGGCTGAGGAGAATGGTGTACATCGGAGCATGGACAAACAGGAGAAAGGGGATGAATGGGAGAAATAGAACACCGGGAAGAGCGAGGAGAGCAGGAGGTGTGAGGTGTGCCTAGTGCATCTGGACTGAAGCGATCCATCCCCTCAGTGGCACTGAGATTGGAGGTGAGGGGTCTGAGCTTGTCCATTATGGAAGAGATGTTTAGGTGTGAGCCGGTCATTGGTGAGGAAGCTCTGCGATGATGAGCCTTCATGAGCAGGTCAGAGTGGTCAGAGATGCTCCTTGGAAGCCTGGGCAGCAGTGGAGACGTCTCTGCCTGTGGACCACTGACCATGAAATCAGAGTCAAGAGAGATTACTTGATTTATTTGCTGAGAAAGCACAATCAGAGCATGGAAAATTCATTGTTGCACTGCTTTACTCCATTTAATATTTTCAAATCATAGTTTTCATGTCTTATGGTCATAAACATTACCAAAGGCTATACTATTAAGTGCACTCTCAAAGCGCCTTATGGTGCGTCATGAGTGACTTTTCACATTTAGCGAATCTCCTCTAGTTTCAGCTATCATTTAAAAACAGAAGTTAAATATCTTACGCTGAAGCTCTGCGTAAAAAGTACGCCCTGGTAAAATCGGAATTGTCGTCCAGCCATGCCACTTGCTCGCTTTGCATGCCGTCTCCAAACCTCCAGCGACGTGTCTTGGAACGGGGGCTCCACAGCGGGGAGAAGAACCAACCCATGCCCTTCACCATCTGCGGCTCAATCACCGTTTCCCTGCGGAAGGACTCCTCTATCCCTGCGGCGGGAGATGCCCCTGGAATCGCACGCTCCATGAACTCCAGCACTTCGGAGTAGAGGCAGGGCATCCCCTCGCTCAGGTAAAGAGAAAAAAGGTCAGCTAAACTCAGTTTTTGGGCTTGATGAATAACCTAGGAGAAAGACATGCCATGTTGAGAGCTAGACTAACTCTCCAAGAGAAGAGAGGTGTCTACCGGGAAGCCCGTGGAAAGATTGAGAGCGGGTAATCCCCTGACAGACCTGAAAAACTCCTGTTACAGAATTAATGGATCCGGTCCAAACTCGGACTTGCTCCATTACATAAGTCCCCCAGCTACACCAATTTCGCAAAGTAATTGGCTACCTGAATAAAGTTTGAGTTCAGTTGTCATTTTCATTAGCAGTGGTGGAAGAAGTTCCTCTACTTAAGTACAAGTAGCCTACCAACACAGTAATGTAAAAATATTCTATTACAAGTAAAAGTCCTGCATGAAAAATCCTACTTAAGTAAAAGTCTATACGTATTATCAGCTAAATGTAAAGTGTAGTTTCGTCACTCTGACTGATATATTATTATAGGCTATATGACATCATTAGATTATTAATACTGATGCATCAGTGTGTAAGCAGCATGTTAATTGCTGGAGGTGGAGCTAATTTGAGCTACTTTATATACAGTGAGCTAATTTAGTTCAGTGGTTCCCCCTTTAAAGGGTCACCAGATAAATCTGAAGGGTCGTTTGATGATTAGTAGGAGAGGAAAGAAGAAAAAACAAAGTTCTGACACACAAATCTGTTTTCATTTTTTTGTGTGTGACATTTTTAGACATTTTTTTAGACATCTGAAATATGAAACCAACTACAAACTACTTTTTGTAGGGCATCAAATGCCCAAAAGGTTGGAAACCAACGTTTTCATCTTCCTCTCTCAAATCTTGTTATCCATTGTGTCAAATTCTGAAAAGTTACTAAAGCTGTTAAATAAATGTAGTGGAGGAGAAAGTACAATATTTCTCTCTAAAATGTAGTGGAGTGGAAGTATAAAGTTGCTTAAAATGGAAATACTCAAGTGAAGTACAAGTACCTTAAATTTGTACTTAAGTATGGTACTTGTAAATGTACTTAGTTACTTTCCACAACTGTTCATTAGGTAATACTGACCATATCATTTTCATATATCATATCAATTTCTGCCGTAGTAATACACACAAACATTTCAGTGGGGTGCCTTTTCAGTCACATACCGTGAATAATCTGCATGAAAAGAATTAAAAGAATTTACAGGATTATCTGCCAAAGCTAAACATTCTTCTGTTCATTCTAAGGAAGCCTATACACGTTGCTTTAAAACTGTTTTTTGTCACTTTTCATTGTATCAGTATTTCTGGATTACTTCAGTGTTAAATAGTCTATCCTTTAAAAAAGAAGACACTGTAAGCATTTCTAAATTCGGTATTGTATAATACTCCTGTAGCAGTGAAAAATATCTTTAAAGAGCCCTCTATGCATTTTATATAGTTTATTTTATAAAGTGATTTAAATGAGTACCAAAATATGCATGCATACAAATATGACATGGTGGTAATGAAGGATAACCTGAAAATAGTACATATGGGCTAATACGGAACTTTTAGAAAGAGATATAAAGTTTTATTAAATTTTGAAGAGAAGCCTAGTATATCGTACAGATATTGTACATAATGCAACATGATGACAGAAATGTAAGACATAGTTAGGAACAGAGGTCACAAAGGGTATATGGTCAGAGCTATATTTTTTGTTGAGGCAATGGTCAACAGTGCTGTAACAGGAAAAGGCTTATCAAACCTTCTGGTGACAGATATCTAATATAACACATAAGAGGAATCCCTGCAGCTGTAACCACAAAACAATCAGGAAACTGGTGTGTGACCACTTGATTCCATTTTATGCATTGCTCTATGATGGTTGAAAAAAACAATCATTGTACTCTGAATTTCAAGTGTCAAACCACACACCAATCAGTGTTTAACTGCTCCCTCTGGTGGCCTCTTACTCCTCATCACCTGCAGTGGGTGGAACCACCAGTGACAGCTGCGCTGTGATTGGTCACTCCAGGAGGAGGCTGCCATGACACAGTGGATGCTGCACAGAATCAGATCCACAGCATCAGCAGGCAGTGGACCTCCATCCTCCTCGTTATCCCTCTCTCTTTCTCTTTTTTCTCCTCCTTTGCCTCTCCTCCTCTCACCACCACCCTTGCTCTCTCTTCTCTCTCCCCTCTCCTCTCCCTCAGGAAGACACGCAGGCCTGCTCGAGCACACTGCAGTAGAGGACGTACACATACCAGCAGGAATAGCAGCAGCAGCATCATCAGCGGCAGCAGGCGGACTGGTAGGTGTGCTGAGGCCTGTTTCCCTCCCTCCTGCAGCACAGGCAAGACATCGCATTCTCCTCTGCTCACCGTCAAGGACTATCTGAGAAATGTGTGTGTGTGTGTGGTTGTGTATGTGTGTCTCAGTGTGTGTGTGTGTGTGTGTGTGTGTGTGTGTGTGTGTGTGTGTCTGTGTGTGTGTGCAGGGATCTGGAAAGTAGGCAGAGAGGGCTACCACACCCTGGGAGCATTACAGAGCAACACAGGGTGAATTTTGCTGTGGATATTTTCATATCACATCCTGTTCATACTGTACTTCTATGTGAATACACAATGATTGATATTCTGTGTCTCTCTGCTGGAGCTGTTTGCTGTTTTTCCATCACTCTATAGCTCTGGGATTTGCTTCAGCATTGTTTAGGCCTAAGTGTGTCTTTGCTTATGAGTGTTTGCAAATGTTTCACAAAGGTCATACTTAAGGATACCTTTGGCATGTTGTGTCTATGTATTGTCAGCCTGCCTAATGATAACCCTTCTCCTTCCTTTCTAAAACTATCTTCATCACCAGCTTTTCATCCACTTCTCCCTGCCTCCACATCTTCTACCTTACCACTCTCCTCTTTTGCATCCTCTTCCTCTATTCTGAAACATCTCTCCTCCCTCTCCATCTCCATCTCCATCTTCTCTCCACGCCTCCTTTTCCCCCTGGCCTGCTGGTTTCCCAGGATGCCTTGTTACAGGCCGCTCCGCTAGGCCCTAGCAGCATGGGCGGAGCCTGGGTGGGGAGAGAGAACACGGATTGGACCCTTCCCCTCAGGACGGGCACGCTGGCGGATCACCCTCCCTCAGCTTCAGATGGGCGAGGACGCTGAGAGCCCCAAAATCAACCACACCTTCCTGCGAGACTACGTCACTGAAGGTAAAACAGACAGTGTGTCATCTTGGTCTCTGTGGTGTCAGGTAACATGCTGGTATGTTTGAATGGATTCATTTCAGCTTCATGGGTGCATTATCCCCGTACTGCTGGATATAAGGAATGGACGGTGACATTAATCACCTTATGACTTGAGCAAGAGACAACACATTGTTGGGGCTGTTTTAAATTTTAGATATGCTTTGTGTGGCCAAATCAAGTCTTGCTCTCCTAAGGCAGATAAAGGTTTGATTTATGGTTTGGAGTCAAGAGCTGGGTCCAGAAATTATATTTGTTGGTTATCATCTTGCCCGAGCATCACATTTATGATTTATTCCAGTTTTAATGAACATCGCATGTTGTGTTGATCCGGTGCTTTTTGTCATTCCACTTGTTATTGTCTCTCTGTTCGCATTCTAATCATTATTCTACTTAATCACCCTCCATTTTCCTTTTGTCCTAGCTGATGTCATCTCTACGGTGGAGTTTAACCAGACAGGGGACCTGCTGGCAACAGGGGATAAAGGTGGCCGAGTGGTCATCTTCCAGAGAGAGACTGAGGTCAGTTCAATATGTAAAATTGAACCACTCCATCTGGGCCCTACCTGTATTTTCTTTGTACTGAATGCATAATCTGCCTGATATATCTTTACACATACTGTGAAAGTGTTCATTCAGAGTTGTGTTTTCTTCAATATTTGCCCTGGACAGTCTAAAGGGGAGTCAGAGGAGGCCGGGGAGACTGGGGACTCTGGAGAGTACAATGTCTACAGCACATTCCAGAGCCATGAACCAGACTTTGACTACCTGAAGAGTCTGGAGATTGAAGAGAAAATCAACAAGATCAGATGGCTGCCACAGCAGAATGCTGCACATTTCCTCCTCTCCACCAATGGCGAGTAAACCAGAACCATATTCATGTCTAGCAGATGATCAACAAGATTTATAGTTTCCATTTAGAACTAAGCACAACCAAGAGAGCTGTGTACAGTTTCTGTCATTAGATATTGACTGTGAAGAGGCATGACTTTTGATTGCTATTTAAAATGATATGACTGACTGTGGTGTGAATAACTAAATTCAGTGCAACCCACCTCCAATTTCCAGCATTAGGCCAGCCTGATTTCATCTGTTATTACCTAGGTGGGATAAAATAACATTATTTGAGTCTCACTTGTGGGTAGAATACTGGCACCACCCTGCACATATGAGAACCACAGAATTTTAATCAGTGCTTTAATTAAATTCCCGTCATGAAACTTAACTGCTCTGAAATCATATATTGAAAAAATATCTTCCTTATAGTAAAATTTCCAACCAAAGAAAGATCACTGCCTGGGTTGCCTTAAAACTGTCCATGTGAAGAACAAGAAATCTTTACCAGTCCTCTTCTCCACTGACTGTTTATTTTTATTGTATGCTTTCTCTGACCTTAATTAACTTAATTTGATGTGAAAATCCCACTGCCTGTCACAGATAAGACCATTAAACTGTGGAAGGTGAGCGAGAGAGACAAGAGACCAGAGGGATACAACCTGAAAGATGAGGAGGGACGGCTCAAGGACATCTCTACCATCACCTCTCTGCAGGTGCACATATACACTTATGGGCTCACACACACTTGCACATGCACACTTTTATTTTGGTCGATCAAATATGTATCAGGTTTGCATTCGATTTGCAAAGCCAGTGTCTGAGATTTTTGCCTTTGATCTTGCCCTTATATTACCCCTGACTCCTTTGATTCTGTCGTTCTTGTCTTTCTTGTTGTCACCCATCACCTTATTTCTTATCCACACTTTCTTTCCATCTTTCTTCTATCTAAGGTGCCAGTGCTGAAACCCACAGATCTGATGGTAGAGGTTCGTCCCAGACGAGTGTTCGCTAATGGACATACCTACCATGTCAACTCCATCTCAGTCAACAGCGATGGGGAGACCTACCTGTCCGCTGATGACCTCCGCATCAATATGTGGCACCTGGGCATCACGGACCGCAGCTTCAGTATCCTTCCTAACATTGATTTGCTTTCTTTGTCCTGCACTGATTTCATTTTATTTCCACTGCTGCTCATAAACAACAGTCTCTGCTTTCTGTAAAACTATGGCTCCCCTTTGATTCTTGTGTATAACTAATCTCACTCTGGAGAGGCTTCTCGGATTTCACAGGATATGATATGCCCTGAACTGCACTAACTACAAGTAGATAAAGGCTTATCTAAGTATTTGTGTGTGTGCCATCAAGTAACTCAGCAGTAACAATGTGAAAATTATAAATGGATAATCTTAAAGGAAATTTAATTTCAGCAACATGAACAAATCACAATAAAATAAAAATGCAGGTGATGTATAGAGGAAACCTTGAGAGCATGTCATTGAGCGAGTTAATATTAATAAGTCATATTTGGGGACCCATTTCACTTTCAATTTAATTGTTAAGTGTTATACATCATGGCTGGACATGTTTTGTACAGCATCCCATGCTAAATATAATTAATCTTCATTTTAAATAGTATGTATAGTAATGACTTTAACACATCAATTAATACTGTTGTGCACCATATGTCACGTGTGCCAACATGCACAGTATCAGTCACAAATTTGAACACATCTTTCCATTCCCTTTAATGAAAAAGTGTATCCAAGCTTTTGACTGGTACTGAACATGCTCTGATGCTTAACGAAGCACTATATTGTACATGAATATGGCATGCTACTATAAGGAAACACTTACCTTTAAAATCCATGAATATGGCATGCTACTATAAGGAAACACTTACCTTTAAAATCCATAGTGTATAGTTTGTATTTGCTAGTTTTACCATTCCATGCCACAAAACTGAGTGGCTGAATGGTAACATGACTACAACTGTGAACAGCAGATCCTTACATCTAAAGGCTTGGCAGGTTTGAAATATACCTATCACATACACAATATTACCTCTTGAAATATACATACAGTAGAAACATACTATGCATTCCTACTCATCTGAATTCATTCTTGATCTATATTTAATGTAAACGGCACATGTTTGGATATATGTTTGGATTAGAGTGCTATGTACTGCCTCAGAGTGTGTGCCCGTACTGTGTTGGATAGGGTGCTTTTGGTGATTTCCCTTTCAAACGGAAGCTGACCTAGAAAATCAGAGAAGCATCTATGGAAGAAGAGTTTAAATAATTCACTCAGCAGTACACTTTCTACTGAACCACACAGGACTACTGCAAATAGAACAGAGAGAGGAGCACAGTGCACATGCATGAGGTTGGCTGGGGTGCATTTTTGGGTCGTGAGTTGAGGTGTGAGCATGAAGCATTGAAAACTTGATCTAAAACTGAGAATAAACTAAAAACAATGTTGGACGTACCTCATTACTCTTCCCTGCAAAAATATTCAAATGTTTGTAGTTATCAAGTCATGATTCATAGGTTCCTTTATTCTTTATTTGCCACCTCCCAAGAATGTGGAGCCATCTCTCTGGTGTATGATCCCTGACTGACCTTTTTATCAGACATTGTGGACATAAAGCCAGCCAACATGGAGGATCTGACGGAGGTAATAACAGCAGCGGAGTTCCACCCTCAGCACTGCCACGTGTTTGTGTACAGCAGCAGCAAGGGCACCCTGCGTCTCTGTGACATGAGAGCCTCCGCGCTCTGTGACAAACACACCAAATGTGAGCAAATGTGGAGATTAGTGAGCTTATTTGTGTTGATACTATTTAGCAACAGAATTGATTGTGATTTGTTTATTATTCTATTTATAAATGGTCACTTAAATATGCTGAACTCTTTCTGCCCTCTTATCCAGCGTTTGAGGAACCTGAGGATCCCGGGAGCCGATCCTTCTTCTCAGAGATCATTTCCTCTGTGTCAGATGTGAAGTTCAGCCACAGTGGACGCTACCTGCTGACTAGAGACTACCTCACCGCCAAGGTGTGGGACCTGAACATGGACAAGGGCCCTGTGGAGACATACCAGGTAAAGTAGCAAATAGGTTTCTGATAAGCAACCAGTGTTTGGTACATTCTGTATTACCTGATTGAATGTAAACCTACCAAGTTCTATAATGTCTATATAGCTTGTGAAGCTTGTATATGTAGTGTCTACCTTGTTTTAAAGTCTATCTTTTATTGACTATCTGTACAAATATTACAGTATATTAAGTGCAGAAAAGAGAAAGAGAGTAAATTACTTAACAATTTCACTAACTGAATAGCAGTTATTAATCTACTATTTATTAACCAATTTATTAATATCCGCTGGTTCCTCTATCGTAAATGTGAGGATTTTGCTGCTTTTTTCCTGTTTATATCATCATAATTCAAATACTTTGGGGTTTTGGACTGTTAGTTTGATAAAACAAGCAGTCTGAAGATGCCATCTTGGGCTCTGGGAAACTGTGATGAGTATTTTCTACTAAACTAAATGATTCATTGAAAATAAATAATTGAAAGTAATCATCCTTTATTGTGTGTTGCCTAAGGTTTGATATAAAATGAAAAAATGGTCTGTATTCTACAAAAAAGCAGACAGCAGAGAAAAAACTCTCTGATCTAACTAATTGTAAATCTACTCCAGAAACTAAGGTTGACTGTGTGCATCATCCTCAGGTCCATGAATACCTAAGGAGCAAGCTGTGTTCCCTCTATGAAAATGACTGCATCTTTGACAAGTTTGAGTGTGTTTGGAACAGCTCAGACAGGTGAGTGTCAATGGAGGAGAGAAGTATAGAGTTAATACATAAGTACATTTTAGAGTAAAGTAGAGAGGATGTGGCTCTGTGTTTCTGCTTACAGTGATTCCCTTAATTCTCTGCCTCCACCGTTATCTGACATTTAAATCAATACCAGAGACAAGCTTTGCTGACATCAAATCAATCACTGTCTTTGTGCTTCTCCTACTCATCCTTTCTTCTCCTTCCAACACCATCTACATCTATATCTCTCCCCTCCCCATCTCTCCTCTCCTCTTCTCTCCTCAGCGTGATCATGACAGGAGCATACAACAGCTTCTTCCGGATGTTTGACAGGGAGACGGGGCGAGGCGTAACCCTGGAGGCGTGGCGAGAGAGCAGCAAGCCTCGGGCAGTGCTGCGGACCCGCCGCGTGTACACCGGTGGCAAACGTCGCCGTGGTGATGTGGGTGTTGATAGCTTGGACTTCACCAAGAAAATCCTGCACATGGCTTGGCACCCGTCTGAGAATATTATTGCCATAGCAGCCACCAACAACCTGTACATCTTCCAGGATCGTGTCAACCCTGAGACGCAGACACAGTGACAGGGATGGGACAATATATACTGCTTTTATTAAAGTGTCACAAATACACAAACAGTGACTCAAGTATATTTGGATGTCTTAGAGGAGGCATGGGGAGTGGACAGTCTTTATGAGAAGATTGAGTCAAAGCCAAGCTGCTTCACAACATACTGAGATGCTCTGTTTGTGTTAAAAGATTGGATTAATGATACAATGACAGCACTGTTAATTTATTTGGTCCCCATGGAAGGCGTATAATCATTTTTTTCAACACTGAACTGATGTCTTCACCCATCAGGACATGTTTTTGGTCCCACCACTCCCACTTTTTGAAGATATTTGTGTAACTGCTTCACTGTAGGGGCAGTAAAAGAGGTGCAGGGACACCTCTCCATCTGTAATGACTCAGTGCTGTTGACCACACAATGTTGCACTCCTCACTGATGTGCTCTGGCACCTTTTGACACAAAATGGAAGATGTGTGTTGTGTAGCAACAGGGAAGGCATGTCTAATGCTATAAAACGTGATGGTCTTGTCATGGTTGGACCGTGCATTCTGTCTCTAGTTGCTCAGTGACTTTACCAGATCTAACTCAAAGCATTTTTTCACAATTGTGGAATATTAGGACTGGTGTTATTGTACAGTTCTTCACAACATCATCCTCAATCTTTTTTTTTTCTCTGACAACATCAGCTGAACCTCTCTCCTTTAGAGCAGTGCTCTTGGAGATTGCACGCATAAATGACCCATAATCTTAGCCCTATTCACTTTGCAATAATAGCACTAACAAAAACACAGTTCAGCAGTATTTCTGCTTCAAAACACAAGCTCTTCTACAGGTAACATACACTCTTTTTACTGTAAGATGTAAATAGTCTGTGTTGTTTTTTTAAGACGGTAACAGTTTTGTTTCTAGAGAGCTAAAAGTGTAAAGGAGACATTTTGTCTAGTATACGTCAAATGAACCTGGAACCTCATTTATAGACAGAACCTACTATTCCAGGACTTGATGTAGGAGCTTTTGCTTGCAGGTATTGCTGGCCATAGAGAGGGAGTTGTGCGCACACTTAGTGTTTTGTTGTGTCTATTAGGCTTGTATTGGGTTTTTGACAGCAGTATCAGCCATTTCCTTGTCTAAAGTCTCCATAACATATTGTAAAAGAGTGACACATCTTGTACACTTTGAGCTCTCTCACACATGCTCTTATTGAGGCTGATAGGTGGTTAAATCTAAATTGGGTAATGTTTGAATATAAGTGTTATACCGATTTAAAATGAGCGGTGTTCGTTCGCATAAGCACATTTTAAAGAAGTATCTTACAATCAGGAAAACAATGGAAGCACATTGTGCGTAAATGAGGCCCTCTGAATCAAAGTTTTGATGACAAAGTTGTGTCCAGTGTGTTAGAAGGCTATCATCAGTGCAATAGCTCATTAGGCACATTACTGAAATGTCTTTAACATTGAAACCTTAATGTCATGAATTTATCATATCACAGGTTCTTAATGTCATTATACTGTATACCTCACTGTGCCACATGCTACTCTGGGGTGCAACACTGAAAGCCAGGATGTACAGCAGTAAGGTGATGTCTGAAGTGTGTGACTTGGTCAATCTTTGATTGTTTACAGTGAAGTGCTTTGCTTTCAAGTGACCTTGGCCCTGATGGGATTATTGTAAGTGGTCTGGATGTGTAGCAGGTAGAGTAACAGGATCAGTGCAGAGGTGGAAAGTATCAACTCCCTTTGCACTTTCAAATCTGAAAAGTACAGTTTACTCACTGTGGAAACCTTTAATCCCAAGAAAAGAAATTTGTTATCATCTCTGTTTCACTTGTCTGCTCTCTGCTCACTTTTCACCTCTTTTGGTTTTAAAATCAGTGTTCACGGACATTTATGTTACAGCCTGTGAGCTAAGAGGGTTCTCTCATGGGCACCCTGACTATGTTTCTGTCTTCATTGTCTGCTAGTGTTGTTGAATGCAATTGAATGCAGACACATCCTGCACTGATTGGTTTGACAAAGTGTACTACACAGTAAAATCCATGACAAAGAGAACCCACAAGAAAATGGTTTACATAGCAAAATCATATAAAACATATAAGTTCCAGGACTCAGTCCTCCAATGGTGAATTGTAATTTAGAGCAAGTCAGTTGTAATTGCATCATAGCCACCACATACAACCAGTGAGAGGATTTGTGTTTGGGAGCACAGCAGCAGCAGCATGTTGCCATTACTCAATGCTACTAGCGTGTATATCTATCATAGTTTAAAAAAAGACAAATCTAACAATACAAAAAACATAACTCAAATGAGGTGAATGAAAGGAATGTGCATTAATAAAATAACATGAAATCTGACAATATGTTGTGTTGGACCCTTTTTATGCTTGTTTGTCTTTATCACTCACCACTAACAAAACATGAATCGGAATAACATGCACAAAAAAGGGTTTTGTTCAAAAGACAAGCACTTTAATAGTCATCGCACGCTGCCATAAACTCCATCACTGCATAGAGAAGGCACTCAAATTGGCAGTGTACAGGCATGACATCAGTGATTGGCATTCACCAATAACTAGAGGTTACATCATAATAGTGTTCACTTGTGAGGCTTTTCATTGCACTGCAAGTGTTATATGCAGATCAGTCATTCTAGAGCAATAAAAGCTAAATTAAAATTTTTGACTTAACATTACCTTGATATTGGAGCAATGCAAAGGCACACTGCGCTGTAAAGCAAAACAAATATTTTCAAAAAAATCCATAATTGGCACTCTATGTCTACGGAATGAACACTGTCAAATGTTTTTGTTACTCTCAAAATCTAGGAATAAATGTGATCATAGTTGTTTTTCTCAATGGATCACTCACCCTAGGCTGCGATGTAAAATATACTAAAAAACAAAAAACACACATCTATAAATCACCCCCCAGGCTATTTAATGCATTACTAAATGACTTTGGCCAGACACCATAAACAGTAAGGCCTATCATCAGCTATGACATCTTTGATATGGTATTTTGGTCTGCGTGTGTAATAGAAACTGATAGCGAGACTACAGCTGCATACTTTGACAGGTTTATGAGCCTACCATTAACAGCGTTATTGAGAGCAAAACAAATAGTTCTATGGGCTATTTTGGGTATCTGAATGTTTGACATTTTATGTGAATTGAACCATTAGGCACAATAAATCTGATCACTAACTGAGGAAAAAAAGATTAAGATCAGAACATGTTAAGACCATAAGGCAATAAATAATTAGCTAACAGATCCAGAATATATAGTCTGCCACACAACCTATAAATAAATGTTAATGTACATATTGTAAAAAATGTACTCATGTAAACACACAGAACACACATATACATGCAAACATGTGCACAAATGTACAATTAATACAAGAGCAGCAACAACATTTACTAAAGTTCACTCTGATATATGAATACATTTATATGAATATAAATGAATATTTTATTGTTAATGGATGTAAAGTATCTCTATAGTTATTCAGAAGTGGTCAGCACACATTACCTTCCCTGCATATAATCTAGTGCCAACAAATTACAGGCTTTTTCTTATAACCATGTTGGAATCTGGCAAGCTTAAAATGTGTGACCCTTTAAGAATGATGATTTTTTTTATAGTAGTCAAAGTTGGTGTCTAACTATTCTTGAACTACTTCAGAGGTACCTAAACAGAAACAATAAAATATTTGTATTACTTCAAGTGTAAACTCATGCATTAACAAGAAGTACTATCCAAAATATGAAATCATTTTCTAGATAATATCAGCATGAAATAAGCTGTAGATTAATTTTTAATACAATTAACAATACTTCAGTAATATGATAGTCACATCATAAGAAAAAATACAAGGTGTTTTCCTGAAGAAATGTATTACTTCAGTTTTACAGTAACCTTTGTGTAAGTGTATTTTGTTTTTTGGATTTTTTTCGGATGGCCAAAATAATTGTGTATGTATACTTGCTTTCTATCACTCTTGCACATGTGCACGCGCGCGTGCGCACGCACACACGCACACACACACACACACACACACACACACACACACACACACACACACACACACACACACAAAGACACTGAATCTACAGACCGTTTACTGAATACTTTACTGACTTGCCTGAAACCGGTCTTCTATCATGATTTTTTTCTCTGATATTTACATTTTATTGAAAGACTACTTAAAACTTACTTAAAAATAACATATAATAGACTGTCACATGTTACAATAAAATAAATGTTTAGAAATCCATAGGTAATGTGCTGCTGTGTAACTAGCTGCTGTAAGGTTTTCAACCTCACCTGAGACTACTGAACGTATGGCTAGACATCATGACATCTCACCTGTCTGTCTATCTCTGTGCTGCTCAGGCTGCTGCTGACATTATTTTCATAACGAAATGATGCCTGACAGTCACAAACAAATCAAATGGCTAATTTTGCTTATAAATAATATTAATGTCTTAAGGACACATATGCATATAATAACTCTGCTCTTGCTCTACTCATGAAAAAGGGGAAGTATTCCGTTAGATATTAAATATTTCTCCTCCTAATTTCAAAGACCTAAAATGAAATTAAGTATAATATCAAATGATCTTAAGTCCACTATTGCTGCTGCTGCTGGGCTGCTTCTAGTCAACAGTGTTCAGCTTGAAGTTGAAGGTTGCCAGATCATCAGGTCGAGTATCCCCCATGTCCTGCTCTTTCACACTTTATCATATTAGCGCAATTTTGCAGAAAACACACAAACCTGGGAACTCTGCAGAGTTCTTACTGTTAACATTACAAGGAGTTAAAGTGGCTAGATTGTATGAAATCAGTAAAAAAATATTGGTAGGGACAATTCAGCAACACTTTGATATTGGTAGATAGCGATATGTCCTTACTGTCCATACCCAAATCTACACCTATGACTTTATAAACTTTGTCAATTTTGTATTTTGTGCTGTTTGTCTCTGTTAAGCGTTTTTGTATGTGTCTTGCTGATGTCTTTCTTCTCAAGCAGTGATTTTTGCAGACAGGAAGGGAGAAAAGAAAAAATCAAATGCAAACTTTAGTGCATTCATTGTGGTGCGTCTCCAGTCTCTCTCTATCTTCACCTGCCTACCGTCAGTAAAGGGTGAGGCAACGCAGTCCAGACAGTGGATTGCCTTCAACTCAAAGACTGGAGCTTTGGCTCCTAGACGGCCCTCCAGCTCAGTGCTGAAGTTCACTATATTACCAGGGTTCAGGTTAAGCAGGACCTGTCGGAACTCATGACTGGCCTTTAGGACGATATCACTGGCTGGGTCCTCTGCCTCCACATTTCCATCCTTGACCATCCCTATTGTCACCTCAAAGCGGAAGCTGTCAAAGCGCTTGACATGACAGGTGTGTTTGGCCAGAGCCTTCATCTCACACAACTCTTCCTCTTCTTGCATTTGCAGCAGTACAGGCAGTGAGACTGTAGCCGATGCAGAGCTGGCTGCCAAATTGGCAGTTGTTAGGTTTGCGACTGTGGAATTCTTTGGCTCACATTTAGGATACAGCTCTCCATACAGGCAGCGCAGCCAGTCTCCCATAAACACTGGCAGCATGTTGATGACTGACTGTGCACCATTCTCTGTCTCAGCTACACGGACATGCTTGAAGCGACCAATCCAAGTGACTCTGTGCCCCTGCAGGTGGCTACAGAAGATCTGTGTCTGGGCTGTGCCTTTAATTTTCCAGGAAGGAGGCCCGCACACCTGGCTGTACCGGTTCCAAGTCAGGGTGGAGTTATAGACCTTCTGTCCTTCTGCATGATATACATAAATAGAGAAGAACAGGACCACCATGGAGATTAAGAGTAAGATGAGCTTGACAGGGCCGCGAGACGTCAGTGAGCGGAAAACATCCAGAATAGACAGGCCAAACCGTGTCCAGAGCCGCAGGGTGACAGGGATTGCACATACAACCAGGGTTACAATCATCTTGGTCAGCTCCAGTTCAAGGAACCACTTGCAGAGCTGGATGAAGAGCATGGTAGCAAGGCCCAATGCCAAAACAGGCAGAGCAAACAGGAATAGGAAGTAGGCCACACAGGTGCGGATCAGACCCACAACACTGGAATTCTGAAGGAGCACCACTGAGAACTCACACCACATGAAGCACACAAGGTATGGCACCAGGAAGCAGTAAGTCCCCCGGAAACCACGCATCCTGGCCATGCTTCAGATGGAGAAAGAAAGGAAGAAAGGGGACAAAAAATACATTTAGAGGGCATAATCATCTATTAATTTTAAGAGAATAAACACTTTAAGAATTACAGTGAATCACAGATGCCCAGATGCCCCTGCTCACCTGAAGAACAGGTAGAACAGGTAGATATACAGCAGACAAGGGAGGCTGAGCTTCAGCTCCACTGACTCCCCTAGTGGCAGTGTGGCAAAGGTGCGTCCCAGAAAACAAAGCACTGTCATGTGCCTTGGCAGGAACTGGGTCAGGCTACACAGAGATGATGTTACCTGGATTGAAAAAGAAGTACATACCTGATAAACTTTGATGGAAATTTTTGTTGTACTTTTTCATAATGTTTGTGATTGTTATAATTAGTGTGTCTGTGTGTATGATGATTGTTTTGTGATTGTGATGTGAATAAACCTTATTTATCTTATTGTGTACATGTATATATTTACATACTCATATGTAACCTGCTCCCAGGTCTCTCTTTCAAAAAATATTCTGATTTTTTTTGGAATAAATAAAGCTTAACATTAACAATATATTTTAATGTCAAATAATAGTCATCATAAGGGAGAAAAAAATTATTACTGTCTGTTACTGTCTGTGTGGCTGATTAAAAACCATTTAAGCATGTTTAAGCCCAGAAAATACAGTCCATGTTAACTTCTTGTGAAATGCATTTGACTTTTGTTTGTTATTCTCTTGATAATAATAACAATAGAGATATGTATATTTACAAAAAGTCCCACCCCAAAATTTTGGATATTGAAGTTTCACACAAGTACTTCTGCAATGCGTGGCCTATTTTTAACAAATGTTTGTGCAACTTGATATTTACACAGCACACATTAATCAAATTTGTAATTATTAAGTTACAGCATGATCTTTTCAGCATGAGTTGTGTCAGTGTTGTGTCCCCTCTGACCTCTATGACCATTGCTTGGCGTGCATACGTTGTAGCAGTAGGGCTGAGGCTCAGGTAGCTGATAGCAGTAAAGAAGATGGCCACTGTGGACAGTTCAGAACAGGGGATCCAGCCTTTGTCAGCTACAGGGAAAGAGAAAATAACGAAGAAGACGGAGACAATAAAATAGAGGTATGGCTCAAGATTATTCCAGCCAAAGTTGGTCTCTGCCTGCTCCACATCTAGGCCAGGTTCGAAGCGTGTCAGCAGAGACGTCAGGGCTCTAAAGTTCTCCCAAGACTGGAAAAAAGAAGGGGAAGGAAGAGTCAAAAGAAGAATGACATTGCTGGGAGATGAGAATGAAATGCATAAAAAGCATTTCAACCACCAAACCGTGTTTATAGCTTGGAATAGTTTATGGTTTATGGAAAGTAAAAATGAAGTGCACAAAACAAGCAATCTTAAAAGGAGAGAGAAAGACAAGTAGCAATATATTCTGCTTTAGAAAATAACTTTTTATATATAATATCCACATTATTCATGCTGGAAAGAAAACACTAAAGTAAAAAAAGCACACTTACCTTGCTGCTCTGAAAAACACGCAGAGTGCATATAATCATGGAGATGAAGGCGAGGTAGAAAACAAGCAGAGGGATGACAAATGCAAACAAATCAATTGTCAGATTGCTGATGATGAAGAAGAAGATGAGTGCATTGACATGATGTGTAGGGATGATTGTGCTCAGCCACTGGACACCAGCCCGCGACGCCCAGTCGACCAGGCGCTCCTTCATCTCAATCATGGTACGCAATGGGTACTGCAGCATCTGAAGTGAAGAGAGACAGATGATTTTTAATTATCTGTAATTAAAGAAAATTCAGAAATTACTGAATGAGAGTAAAAACACTGACAAATTACATTCACTCGATTTGATGAATACGTGAAAACACAGTGATGTGTGGCACAAGACAAAATAAGATACCATCAAGCGTGATTTCATGATCATGGCTGTTGATACGGCCCTACTCTGCTTCCTGTGCATCATTCCACTTTGGCCAAAACACCAAGCACTTTTGTAGGCCTTCTTTCCTCCTGAAGGGCCCAGCTCAGCCTTGCGTTTCTAAACACACACACACACACACACACACACACGCACACACACACACACAGTATTTTGAATGATTTTAATTTAGAATATACATGGCTGTGTTCTAATGATGACAAATTTGCATTTATTTATTTATTTATTTTTATTCTAACTGGGTCTTTTACTTACCTCTCCAAGTGTAGGGCTTTCAGTCTTGGCTGTGACCTGGCTACTACTTTTAGATGCAGAGGGAACAATACCCTGTGCATAGTTTTTAGTCATCTCAACAAAGTCATCCAGGTCCACCAGCTGTTTGGCTGAGAAGACACAACACAGGTGATTATAAAAGAGGATAAACTATATTATCTCTGTGTGTCTCTCTCTGGATACTTACACTCTTTGCTGACCATGCTCTCCAATACCTTCTGTGTCTGGTTTGAGGTTGGAATTCTGCTTGCAGTGCCACCTGCTGGTGAGGAACAAACAAGGCAACAGTGAATTACACACATCACCCTGAATGCCCGCATGTAATGTGATATTCTTCAGCATGACAGCTGCAAATGCTGATATCACAAAGAGGGATATATGATATATTTCACAGCAGCGGTAACTATCATATGACAACATGCTACAGCATTCTGGCTAGTCTGTCACACATCACGCAGGATTGTTGTCACAATTTAGTGATACTTGACATGGTATTAATAGTGTTTTTAGCCACATGTCTGTGATTGTGTGGTTGCATCATACCCTGCACTGCATTGACATGGCTGACATTTTCTAGCATCTCAGACATTGCCACCTTCTCCTTCCTCTCTGGATTGAGCTTCCAGTACATCATCATGGCTGCTTTACGCACCGTCTGCTCAAACCTAGTCTCTGTCGCTAACTTCCGCACATCTGCCTCATTCTCTGCAGTGATTCCTAGCAGAAGATGAAAGACAAGAAACAAGTTTAGGGCACAAAAAACATACATAAACACAAACACGGAGATGCATGCACACAGGTATTCTGTGACATTAACCTTTGTTCTTGATCCAACAGCGCTGTAGTGCTTTTGCTGCACCTTTTCTTCCCTGTTTTGCTGCTTTAATAAACCATTTCACAGCCAGATAATTATTTTCATCTGTATCCTTCTCTTTAGCAAGAGCCAAGTAGTGCTGACCCAGCTGAAAGACAGAAGAAAGGTAGAGAAGAGGAGATTAATTCGGCTTGTGTGTACTTGGTCTAACTAAGTCCAACAAGACATAACGTTCAGTGGAATGCACTCTATTGTATGCATGTATTTAGAATATAACATTAACTACTTGAAATAACAGTAAAGTATATATACAAAAAAGATTCACATTATTACAGGAGCTGAGATAATTACTTAATTGCCATTTTATTTTTTACTTTATAAAAGATATTTGACATTTTCCCAGATTTTGAGATACCCATCGTTGAGATTTCTGCTTCCACCTCAATAAATATGATATTATTTGAGACAATTATTTGTGTAAATTCAAAAGCTTTTTTGTGTCTCCATTACTTTGGATAATCCACAAAACACACAGGTTTTACAGGGACTATTTCTAAAGTAGTTCCAACTCAAACACAGTGACAACAGATGACTATAAAACCTATAATTCCCTTTTCCTGCAGCCATCAGTGTCTCTGTCACAGCTAACTGGAGTTAGCAGAGGCCCCAGGAGTATATCAAGTGACTGTTTTCTAATCTTAACTGTCATTTCATAACTTCCTTCTCTCTCAGTTACTATCAAATGTGTTTGGAGGGGGGAGTGAGATGATCAAAATCTAACTGAAGCTCCTCTGCATTAGTATACTCCGGTCTGTTTCTGTGTTAAATACAATAAAACAAATCATAAACCTGCTTTATTAGCCTGTATAATAAATACTGATTCCCTTTGTATAACAGTATATCTAAAACCCTGCACTGGTAGTGTCATATGTTTAGACATGGTCACTTACACAGGTTATTTAGGTGCTTTGTCTGTCCAAATACACAACGTATAGCAAGTGAAAGCCACACAGCCAGCCTCTAAGGAATTTACCCTTTCAGAGACGATGAGTCCTGAGTGCAATGTCTGGTCTCATCTTCCAACTCTAGCCCCCCTTCTACTTATGCCATAGCCATTTCTTACATTTGTATATATTGGTAGAGAACAAATAGTAGAGAGAATGTGAATGTTATGGGTGACACTTTAATACAGCTTGCAGTTTAAAGTGCAATTTATTTTGTTGCTATTGGCATATAAGTGTATATAAACAAAGAAGTAACAATTGGGTATTTTGGAAAAATGGAGAAACAAATTATACTCTAAGAATCTCTGTAAATATTGGGTATGGATGGAGTGTACAGCTGAAGCTTGGGAAAAATTGTTATTTTGTGGAGCCTGAAGTAATATGATATACTGTAACATATGTATTTCACAGTTACTTGCTACTTTGCTATCAAAACTGTAGGTATACAGAAAGGTAATGAAAGCAGATTTGGGAAATTCAGATAACATGGTTATTGAAGAACATATAAAATACTGGGATATTACCCAGGGTTACTGACAAGTCATTGGGTACAACATTATAGTGTTGGGAGAGGAAGCTCATAGAAAAGGGGCACAAATCCTGGAATAATGAGAGAGTTGAGGTCAATCATTTGTGTATTTATAGTAAACTTAACAAAGTATTTCTCCATTCCTCCAAAATGCCCAGTTGTTACTTCCTTGTGCTACATAGTCTTGTTTTCTTCCACTGTGCCAGCATTTACATAAATAAAGAGTATTTTATTGGCCCCTGATTCATACAACGCAATCTCACTGTAAATCACAGGATTATTATGAAGTAGTAACCATATTTTGTATGTGTGACAGTATAATGTGTATCATATTAAAAGCCTGGGATCATCTTCTGAGTGGACAAAAATAGACACACGCTCATAACCAGACGGAGTGAACCAGCAAGATGGAAAACAATGCCAAGAGTCAGGCTGTGTGCATGTGCTTTCAGTCACCCGGGTTTGAGCCCTGGCATCACCAGCATCGGCCTTCTCCTCCATTTGCTGGAAGGATAAATCTTCCTCTGGTTCTTCATCTGCAGGAGAGGTGAGAGGAGAGGAGATGCATTAAATGTACATACGTCGATTCCAATCAATCAAAAACTTCTCTGAAAAAATTGATTACATAATGACTGCTAAAATGTGTATAGCTGTATAACTTTGTAGTTATACATAGTTACATACAGGTACAGGAGCACTGTGTTCTGTTTGTGCATCTGTGTTTTTTTTTTTGTTTTGTTTTTTACACATAATGTGCTCACAGCCAGCGATGAACGAATCCTACCAGATATATGTGTGGTAACATGAGCATAAGACAGAGTCAGAGGTGGAGTAGTGAGAGTGTGTGCATTTTAAAACTGTCTGTTTATGCAGATATCCAGTGACAAAAACCCAGAACTCCATCAACACTGTGCCAAGCACTTATGTCACACTAATACTTGTCGATTGCATAAAGTTTCATTACATTGTCTTTTAAGCAAAGAGGTTCAGCATCTTCACTTGACAGTGAACTACAGCTCTTAAATATAATTACAGTAAATTGTCACAAAGTTTAAATGGGTAATTAATAATATCCATAGATAAATGTAGGTTTGCATGTTCACTACTCTTCACCTGTCAATCCAGATGACCAGCTCTTTTTTGTTACACACAAAACAGTCAATGAGCACTACTGACCAAGCAGGAATTGAAATAGCAGCCCAAAGTGTATTCAAAGTATGAGAAAACAAAGTTAGCTGAAAGTAGTTCTCCATTTTGGAAAGAGAGAAGAAAGATGTTTAGCTGAGGGATAGGTTACTCTGCTACATATGGAAAGACATTCCAAAACATGGCACAAGGCTTATCACCTCAACAGAGCGACAAGTCTGTGATCTGTGACTTCATCTCTCAGGGCCATTAAAACCCATAATGTGTCATTTAGTCCTAAACTCAAAGTGAAGGCATTCTTACCATCCTCTTCGTCATTGGCATCCTCCTCCTCTGCTTTTCTGAGTCTTTCCTGTACTATGACCCGCTTGGCCATGGAGACAAAGGTGGGTTTCATGCGGGAAGTGGAAGAAGTGGAGGGAGCTGTAGTGGAAGCAGTGGTGGGGGAAGCTGGATGGGAATCTGTAGGAGCATTACAGGCTAAACTGGCTTCAGAAGTGAGGTTGGAGGCTTGGGGAGTAGTAATTGGTGTTTTGATTTCAGCAAATGGGGGTTCAGAGGAAACAGCTGTAGATGCAGGTTTAGAAGACACAGCAGGAGATAAAGGTTTTGAGCCGTCTAAAGAAGGAGGGGAATCCATTGGTTTAAAGGTCGTGTGAGTAGATGGTGGGGAGGAATAAGACAATTTAGTGGGTTCTGTGGTGTTTTTTGTGGAGGATGGAGATTTGACAGGCTGAGAGGGAGGAGCAGAATGGTTATTGGAGATGGGTGAAGGAGGAGTCTGCACTGGGTAGGGAAGAGAAGGCACATCAGAGATAGGGCATGACTCCAGGGTGTTGACAGAGGTTGGTGTTGATGGGATATCCTTCTCCATATATCCTGGAATAAAAAAGTATGTATTAATATAACATGTATCTAAGGACAACCATAAACTGCAGCAAAATATTCAAGGTAATTTCTAATAAGTCTCAGAATAGCAACAGGCAGAGGACTCTGTGAACTCCATGTCAGAGAAATTTACACCTAAAATATGATACACTTAAAACATGATACCTCCCCTTTGAAAGGAGAAAGAATTTTGATAGGGAAACATCAGTGAAACCCTCTTCTACTGAATGTGAGTGAACATCTAGAAGAATAAATTAGATATTGATATACAGTACCAGCCAAGGATTGGACACAATTTCTCATTAAAGTAAATGGGAAGGTGCATCAAAACTTTTGACTGGTACTGTCCGTTGCAATAACATACAACTAAACTGAACAAAGTGGCAACTAAAGGCAGGAACATGCAGAGCAAAAATGTATAATTTGACAGGAAAATATGGAGAGGTAATATTGAATCAGTTTTTACGTGGGGACAGCTGTAATTATTCATAGCCTCGCATTATTCATAGCCTCGCATTTGAACTTTGAGTCTTTGCTTCACATACGGACACTGACACTGCGCGAGCACAGGAACTCCGAAGCTCAAGTCAAGGCAAATCCCAACACTAAAACTGCGCCAAAGCACCAATCAGTCAAACAACATAAAGAAACCTTACTTGGTAACTAAACGAGCAGATTTCTTCACAATATTAAAGTGAATTGTCCTCCTGAATTTAAAAGTTGTGACTGTGTTCCCTGTTGTGGTCCATTCCTCTCCACACAGCTCTGCGTAACCAGAGACGCACACTGACTATGGTCTCACGTCTCTGGTCCATAAACAACCCCACAACTTCACGGCCCTCCCTCTTAAAATAGACTCTCCCCTAATTGGGAATGATAAATGTCCATCAGACGGTCAATTTATATGATTGGCTATTGGCTAATTGATATACCACCATATTAGCTGAACTTCAGTTATAGTAAAGTTCCTTTTATGCCCATTCATTTAATCAGCCTCTAAGAATCTGCTTTTTTCTTTTATCAATCGGGCAGTCGCGTGAAAACATATATGTTTCTGCAAGCCACCTTTACAAGGTTGTATAACGCTAAAATCAATGTATGAAGTAACTGTGAATTAACATTCATTAACTGACTATCTATTAATGTAAAATAATACATAAATCATATTGACTTCATAATTTGTTAATAGTGAGCAACAAGAATTCATGATACTTCCTGCATTCATTCACGCATGGAACCATTATGAGTCATGCTTTTATAAATATTATAAAAGCTTATATAAATATATTAAATATAAAATGTGAATGTCATCTATAGCATCAATGAAAAAGTTGAACCAAATGTCTAAACATGGTATAATGTGCATTGAAACTACATTGGGCTCTGTGTGTTTGTTGTATTGTTCCCCTGCATGGGAGCTGTCCAGTTCTGAAAATACAGCTCCACTCTCGCCAGTAATCCTCTTGGGCCACTAGAAGGGCAGTATGCTGCTGCCTGGGACAAGATTTCAGCTCTCACTGTCGGCTCACATCAGCAAATATCTAATGAGTACACAGGTCACTGCCCAGCACACGGCCCAGTGGAGATGAAAACTCCTGCTGGGGGCTGGAGACTTACCTGGGCCGCAGTTCTTATTCAATGCCCACAATGAGGCGAGAGACCACCATGACACCAGCAGTCAAGTCTGAATGTGGCACAGCAGACCAGTTACCAATCTGTCTATCCCTCCAGATGTGGGTTAAAAGATGACACATAGTGGTTTAATCCAGTGATGCTATGACCTGCTCTGCACGCACAGCACTGCTACTTTAAAAGGAGAGAGAGACAGAAGAGATGGTAGAGAGACAAAGAGAAAGAGGGAGGCAAAAATCCAGACAAGCTTTCATTTTTATTTGTGTTTGAACGTGTGGTAACAAACTAGACTCTTGTGGTGTTTAACTGGTTCACACTATCATACCTCCCCTATTAAAACTGGAGCACTGCATCATTTCTTTGTGTGTGTGTGTGTGTGTGTGTGTGTGTGTGTGTGTGTGTGTGTGTGTGTGTGTGTGTGTGCGTGTGTGTGTGCGTGTTTGAGTGAAGAAGAGCCAGCCCGGGGAGAGCTGCTTTTCACAGTTCACAGCATCGAATAAGAGCGCGGGAGAGGCGGGACTGTCGGTGACCTGGTTAGACGTAAAACAAGCGAGTCTGCTGTCTCCATCTCTTCAGGTTTGGGGAAGCCTCTGTCTCTGGTGGAAGACACAATGTCGGACTGCAGAAGGCAGTGGAACCGGGAAGATGAGCTACCAGTCTACCTGGCGGGGCCCATTACCACCGGGCCGAACCAGCGGAAAACATATGGCATGTTCAGCTCCGTGGAGGGGGCGTTTGAAAGCAAGACCATAGACTTCGATAACTACGCAGTAGGGAGGAAGGGGAGCCGCACCCCGAGAAGTGGGAGCCGGGAGAGGGTTTTGGACACTGGTGACCCCACTGGCAAGGCGCCCAGCGAGGCCCGGGAGGAGTCATTGACCAACTCACCCGGGGAGAGAGACGACGAACGCCCCGGTGTTGAGGTCAGATATTTATCGGGAAAAGATAGCTCAAATGGAAAGGTAAGACTGACGGTTTCTGGCTTTATCTCCCTCTCTCTTTATGGTTGAAATCAAGACGTGCCTGTTTATGAAACAGGCTTCCCAATATAGCTACATGTGTCAATTTAAGTTAAATATTAAGTGCAATAACGAAAAACGCCAAGATTACAGCTGTCTAAGAACTAATGACCTACTTAGAGATTTTTTTTTATCGACTAAAGGCATATAGGTTTGAATTATTTCTTTTTAAAAAGCAGAAATATTGTGTTCTGTCCTCCTTCTGTCTATTTTGGAAAAGTGCTCATTTCTCCCCCATGGGGGTTGTTATTCCGAGACAAATGCCTCAGTCTGCATACATGATGCACTTATGTGGTGCATTGCAGTTTGGCTATTATTGTTAACGTCTACGTAGCTTTAAGACTCCAAAATCATGCAAGTCCATAAACACGTCGAGCTCATTTTAGTCTGTGGTGCTGAACTGGACAGCGACAGACGTCCTCCCTCCCTGTATTGTTATTGTGTTCTCACGTGAGCTGTTTATATGTGTGCGCCTGTATGGAAGGGGGTGTGAGGGCGCTCGTGTCTACAGAATCTTTCTCGGTGCCGTGAACGCCACCAGGCAGACTCTCCCGCACTCGCGCACGCACATATGCACGCACGCACATAATAGTCACCTGTCCTTCTCTGTACGCGCTCCACGCATCCTGACGCAGCCGTACGGCGGCGTATTCATCGCTCTATACCTCACACACGCATACGGAAACAATAAGACACACGCATCGGGGGAGACAAAGGGGCACAGGAGCGCAGCGCAAGGCGCCGGAGTCACCGCAACCCGTTTCTGAGTTGTCTGCCAGGGGGTAGAGTGACGGAGAGCATGTCTGGGACAAGTTACCAGGGGAAGAAGAGCATCCCCCATCTGACGGTAAGAGACCCGGCCTGTTCAGCGTTGATCGAAGAAGCTGTCCGCTTGTCTACAAATCCCTGCTGCCAATGCCGGCAGATGGGATTAAATTCTTAGTGAGGCGGCAAAGAGCAGAAGGCCCCTCTACTGTTTCTTCTATGTGCAATGGCACACCCATGACACAGAAGTGGCAGTTCTCTATGTCGGTGTGTCAAAGCGAGCGCGTATTCTCGCCGGTGGGTTGGACAGTGTTGTGTAATCTCGCCGCCTGTCAGAGATTAACTCTGTTGACGTGACAGGCGAACCGGGAGACGCACAGGAAACAATGTCTAGCATATACCAGCAGAGGTGTGAGACTGGGTTTGTGCCAAGGTGAATCCTTTTTCAGCAATAAAGCATACATTCTGCAGAAAGCCTTCCTTTAATGTTCAATGGTAGGCTATTATTAGGTGCCAAATGAAGCAAAATGCAACATACAATCATTGTAACTAAGCATTAAATTTCATGATGTAGACAGAAAATAATGCATTTGACTTGATACATTTTTATTTTATTTTTAAGCATCCTCATGGGTATAGATGCTGAACATTCAGCAGGACTGTCAGCTGCCTTCATCTCCAACCATAGATGGTCACAGGTTACCATGGAGACATAACATCCTCCTCATGCTGTTGCCAGGCATCCTCCATGGTGATAGAGGGTGGATACTAGTGCTACGAGAAAAATTGTGCTTGATTTATTGCTGTGCTTCTAAATATTCAGTATTTGATTACACTGACAATCCAATCCAATATACAATTAATGCATTGAAGAGAGGAAGTGTTAACATTAATATTAGCTTTGAAAGACCCCGCCCATGCAAAGCACTTGTGTGGCTATGCACTTCCATCCACCCTCATCCACTGCACTGTCATAATATTGCTATAAGGTCATCTATTACATAACTGACTGAGCAATATATCAAAATGTTAGGACTGAATTCAGCTTGCCTCTCTCATCCTCTCTCCTCCCCTCTCTCTGTGCCTCTCCCCTACAGAGTGAAAGGCTGTTGATTAAAGGAGGGCGTGTGGTCAATGATGACCAGTCTCTTTATGCAGATGTCTACATCGAAGATGGCCTCATCAAGTGCGTATACAAAATGCTTGCTATGTAAAAGAGTTGCAGAAGCATGAAAATATAGATTTCAGTATTAGGATATTTAATATTTTGCAGCCAATAAAGATTTTGCTTCTATATTCTCTTTATTCCCTTTCCCAACTGTACATCCTTCACAAACCCCTATCATCCACACCTGTGTCTTTTCCTTAAATACATCTTTCCCATCATCTCTGCACCTCCTCATCTGCATTCTTCGATTCCCTTTTGTCCACCCCTTTGTCTCAACATGTTTTATCATTGGTAGGCAGGTGGGGGAGAATCTGGTGGTTCCAGGGGGGGTCACAGTGATCGAGGCTAATGGCCGCATGGTGATACCAGGAGGGATAGATGTCAACACCTGTTTGATGAAGCCTTTCTTGGGCACACAGCCTGTTGATGATTTCCTCCAGGGCACCAAGGCTGCACTTGCTGGGGGCACAACCATGATCAGTGAGTGTAGATACATGTAGCATATATGCCCTAAAATACTATAACCACATATGCGTTCTAATCGCACTCTTTCAATCTTAACCCTTCCCACTTCTTAGTTGACCATGTGACCCCCCAGCCTGGGGACAGCCTGCTGGAGGCATTTGAGCGCTGGCAGGAGGCTGCAGATAAGAAGGCATCTTGCGACTACTCCCTGCATGTTGACATCCCTGAATGGAATGAGACTGTTAAAGATGAATTGGAGCTGCTGGTGCAAGAGAAAGGTACACCAGTCTCTTGTTATTACATTACATCTTAGAGCTTTGATGATTGATGTAATTCTTGTTTCAGTGTCTTGTTTATCCCTGTTTCGCACCAAATGTGCAAAAACAAGAGGGGCAGATTTAGAAACAATTTAGCCTAGTGCTGAATCCTCTTATAGTGTAAATCCATTGTTCTCATTGCGCTGCTGTCATGGTGGCAGAGTATAAAATTTGCTTGTAATCTGTTTAAAGTAAAAAATCACTTTTCTTTTGGGTCCAGCTACAAAACAGTTCAGAGGCTGAGCCAAGACAGCTGTTTGAAAGTTGTAATTCTTGGCACAGATGCTCGACATAAACAAGCTCTGCATGCTTTCTGCAATGGATGACGTTGTAGGTCAATTTTTGCATTTTGCAACTTTATCACCTTCTCACCATGAATAACTGAAGTTACTCATTTCTACTGTTGTCAGGCATCAACTCCTTCCAACTCTACATGGCTTATAAGGATTTGTACCAGATGACAGACTCTCAGGTATTTCTCATAATCACTATTTGCACTAATCACTAATACTGCACTAATGTCCTCATACAGTATGTCATTCTGCTCTTTTCATCCCACTTTTAAACTATTGCTTTGTCATCTTCCCCCAGCTATATGAGGCTTTCTCCTTCCTGAAGAAGCTGGGTGCTGTGGTGTTAGTTCATGCTGAAAATGGAGACCTGATTGCTCAGGTAAGTGCAACCTAACCCCTCCATTTCTGTCTTGTAGTGGCAAACAGCCTCTTGCACTATTACAACCTTCCTGTGAGCTAATGTCTGGCCACAGCTATTTATTGTGGTGATACAATTAAGAATATAAACTATGGATGAACTAAATCCACCACCAATCTTTTCCCTTTATAGTTCCCTGCAATCTCCACTACAGTTAGATATTCTAGTTACATAACTCCCCTGCTCTCATAGAGAGAAAAGATTAATGCTACTGCTGCTGCTGCAGCTGCTGAGGATAGGAAAGGACATGTTTTTCCTAGGCTGGTCACCATTGCTGTTGACCGTTATTACACTAATGATGATGATGTAATGGTGATTAAGATAGTGTGGGCGAAGGTGCTGATAAAGCTGACAGCGGTGATGAAAAGTGGTAGTGTTGGTTGTGGAGATGATGGTCCTGATTAAGGGGACAATTATGGTGAAAACCATGATGTATGTGAAGATTAATGAGAGTAATGAATGATAATGGGAGTGCTGATGAATGATAATGATAGACTTGTTAACCTAAGTGTAATGGAAATAGGGAGATAGGTGGTGAAAAACAGAAGCATAACCCCTTGAGAACAAATAGTTAAACAAAAAAGAAAAAAAAACAGGCGGGGGTGCAGTGTTCATCCCAGTTTCATTCTGCTCCTAACAGTGCTGTCAGAAGCAGGGCAGATGAAGCCAGCAAGAGCTTCCCACAGTGTACTGATATATAGGATTACAATGCATAATGTGACAGACCATGAGCTTTTCATTTTACAGCCATGAGATGCCAGCAAAACATGAGTTTCATGGGTAAAAAATGACTTGACAGGTATGTAATGCTGATGGTGTTATTGCAATTTTTTTCATTTGTGTTTCAGGAACAGAGAAAAATCCTTGGGATGGGGATCACTGGACCTGAAGGCCATCCCCTGAGTCGTCCTGAAGAGGTGATATCATTTTCATTATCCATTCATCCATCCATTTATTGCCATATAGGTTCTAACTACTCTTTACTTCCTTTCAATGCAGCTGGAGGCTGAGGCGGTGTTCCGTGCCATCACCCTAGGTAACCGTGTCAACTGTCCTGTCTACATCACCAAGGTGATGAGTAAGAGTGCAGCCGACACTATTACCCAGGCCCGGAGGAAAGGTCAGTCTCTCTTTCTTGTCACCCTATTTCTAGCTCATGCTCATCAGGTTCTCAGTATTTCTGTGTGTGCACATGGTTGTAATGTATTTTACTGACTCTTCCACCTTTCACAGCTTTTTACAGTTTTAACTGAAATGTCCTACTATCATCATGTCCAGGTTCTGTGGTTTTTGGGGAGCCAATTACAGCCAGCCTGGCCACTGATGGTTCTCACTATTGGAGCAAGAACTGGGCCAAAGCAGCGGCTTATGTGACCTCTCCACCTTTAAGTCCTGACCCCACAACCCCAGACCATCTCAACACACTTCTGTCCTGGTATGACTTTTAACCTTTGTGGATACATATGAGTAAATACACTAAAATCATCTTTAAATGCAAGGCTCTAGTGTTTTACATGGTGTAGTTGAGAATGATCTGAGAAGTGTTACAAAATATGTAACCCACAGTCTATTTCATGAACACTGCAACATTTTCATATTCATACAGAGTGAAGACAAATGAAAATCTTAATTTAGCTTTGACCTCTGAACAATGTGAAATGTAAATCAGTTGGATTACACCAAAGGAGACACCTGCAAGGATCTAATCCTCATTGTTTGGCCCCTTAGTTATTAGTTTGGTATTCATGCCACAAACAACAGCAAATCAAGTCAAACTAATTTTAGTGAAAAAGTAAAACAGATGGAGAGAATATGAAAGTGTATGCATAAAGAAAAGAAGGGCAGGGAGACTAGATAAGAGACTGGATAATTGATAAAGGGCTACAAACTCATTTGGTAGTCACTTTAATCATATATAAATTGCATACATTATTAATAGTGAGATAAATTGTTATTCATGAGCACCATAATGCCAGAAGCAATGGATAAAGTGGACCAGATCAGCTCCACTTCAGGTCTCACCTCAAACATACAGAATGCACAGAACTTCCTGCAGTACACTTTTGACCGTCCCCGATTCCATAAATAGCACAGGAACTAGAATCCTTCTTCATCTGTTGCCTTGGCTACCAACTACCTCCCTCCTCCTCCTCATCCTCCTCCTCCTCCACCTCCTCCTCCTCTTCCTCTTCCTCTTCCTCTTCCTCTTCCTCTTCCTCTTCCTCTTCCTCTTCCTCTTCCTCGTCCTCTTCCTCTTCCTCCTCCTCCTCCTCCTCCTCCTCATTCCTGTCTTTTCCTCCACCCTTCATCTGCAACTCCAGCTTCTCAAGGCGGGTCCATGCTGTCACGCCAGTGGTGTGATACTGCTGTTGTCTTTGAGCTTCTGCTGAAGCGACAGGGTGTATTTTTAGGTTCTTTTTCAGAGACACAAACAAAGGAACAACACTTTTCTCCTTACATTTCCATTATTTCCATAATAAGCACTCTTGTGGCATTGGGGCAGTGATCCCGCAGCCTACTCTCATGGAATGATCACTGTAATTAACAAATGAGTGAAGAGTCTTAGATGAGAATTTATGATAAAGATCACTCCTTATCAGCCAAATTCAGCCTCTTGATGTATGTAATGATAGATAGATAGATACTTTATTAATTAATGAGGTCAAGTGAGTATGTGCTGATGGCTTTTTGATAATGCAGTCTTTGTGTTATATAGTTAAGGCTTCAGGGACTGGTACTACAGCTACGTTGCATCATTCTGACTGGTTCAGCTGGCTGGTGTGTCTGCCCCAGGCTCTCTACATGACTTGTATTTTAACACACATGCTCAATGAGGACACCTGGTGGCTAATAGTAGTCTTTATTGTCCTGTGTTGACCATTATTTCTACAGGAGGGAGTGAATGTTGTTTTTAACAGATTTTTGCCGCCAAATAACCTTTAATTAAACATCCAATCACAGAGATTAAGCTGCCTGGATGAAACAGTTTAAGATAACAGTCTGCAAGGATTATATAACATTTATCAGGTCAATCACTAGTGTTAAAAGTATGCTGATGTTTTTGTTTTATGGTTTGATGCAGTGGGGACCTACAGGTGGTGGGCAGTGCTCACTGTGCATACAGCATTTCTCAGAAAGCAATTGGGAAAGATGACTTCACCCTGATCCCAGAGGGAACCAACGGAGCGGAGGAGAGAATGGGTTTCGTCTGGGACAAGGCTGTGGTGAGCACTAAGAATATGTGCGTGTGTCCTGTGTGTAGCTGTGAATGTACTTCTTTATAATCTCTTCATGTTAGCATGATGGTTTTGTGTACCACACTAAACACCCGCTTCTTTGTTTGTCAGGCCATGGGGAAAATGGATGAGAACCAGTTTGTGGCAGTGACATCTACCAATGCTGCAAAAATCTTCAACCTATACCCACATAAGGGCCGGATAGCGGTGGGCTCCGATGCTGACATTGTCATTTGGGACCCTGACAACATCAAAACCATCACTTCCAAACTCCAGCAGTCGGTGAGGACAAATGAAAATAGGGTTGGGGGGAAGATAGAACAGGAAGGATGGGTAAACTGTTAATGAGAACAGAAAGACTAACAAACAAATACATAAACTAATCTTCAAATACCGCATCTGTTGAGGGAACAGAAGCACATTAAAGATGGGGCAGGAGAAAGTCTGCAGGAAAATGGTTTCATATGCAGAGTGTGAAATAGGATAAAAACCAAGTGAAAGATCACAGGAGGTGAAGAGAAATCTGAAATGTACCTTTAAGTTAGAGTGATATTCAGTCAAGCCTGGCATTATTGTGCGCAGTATGATGCAATACTGCAGGGGTGTGGTGGAACCAGAATAATACATGACATTCACATACAAAACCACTGGTTATTAATATTATGCAGTATATTAAAGAAAGCTGAAATGCTATTTGACAAGAGAATATGAAATTTATCTTTAAAGAAGTATTTTACCCAAAATACAAAAAAATGTAATTTTTTTCATTCACCTGAAGTGGTATGTAATCGTGCAGATATTTTGGGGTTTATTTTTGCTTAGCTTTGAGATTTACTCTGGTCTGACATTTCTACTACCACCCTAAAGCAATGTTTTTGTTTTTTTGAATTGCAAAAAAGACATTGAATCCATTTCAAATGACACTCAAAAAGAATACATTTCTTTTAAAGAAAGTAGCTCCAGTGAAAGGAGTTTACTATGAAGACAGCAGATTACAGAGACACTTTTGGTTTAATCCTTTGAGCACTCCATTCACCCCCTTGTGTATTGGGATTGCAGCAGAAATCTCAGAGACAGATATCTAAAATCCTGGACAAATTAAACAAAAACTATCTGCATGGTGTGATGCCAATAGAGGTAAGTGAGAAAATATGTAGATTTTCTTTGTTGCTGTGATTTTTTGCTGTTTAAATATTTCTTAAATTTCAAGAAAAAAAATGCCTATAGACTCAGGAGAATGGCCTCAGAGCAGAAAACTTTCTTTGG
Source organism: Euthynnus affinis (assembly GCA_029490765.1). Lineage (NCBI taxonomy): Eukaryota > Metazoa > Chordata > Actinopteri > Scombriformes > Scombridae > Euthynnus > Euthynnus affinis. The sequence goes on from CM055838.1 coordinate 20,602,986, forward strand.
TCGATGTGAGACAATACAGAGAAGATATTAGACAATGGTTAATGTATTCAGTCCACTCTGCCACTCTCAAAGACCCTAATCCAGACTCGTGCCGGCTTTAGGTTATAATCCGCCTTCACCCCTCACCCATTCTGTGCTACCATCTCTCTACCCATCCCCCTGTATTCACATTGTAGCTCCTTTCTATATGCCCTGAGCCTCTCACTTATTCATCCCCCATCTCCTCAACTGCTGCATTTTCCTGCATCTATTACACTTTCTGATACAATGCTTGCTGAAATAGCACAGTGGACTCAGACAGTATAGGGTATCATTTTCCTAAATTGTGGGGGAAGATGTGAGAGCTCTCTTTCGTCATCCTGCTTGATTCCTTCTTTTTCATCCCTCTCCACACAGGCTTCAGAATACAACGTCTTTGAGGGCCTGGAGTGCCGTGGGGGACCAGTGCTGGTGTTGAGTCAAGGTCGGGTGGTATATGAGGAAGGAAAGCTGCAGGCACAGCAGGGTACTGGTCGATTTATTCCCCGCAAGCCCTTCCCAGACTATGCTTACCAGCGCATAAAGTTCAGGAACCAGGTACAGTACATGGATGGTTTTAAACACATTTCTAAAGCAGTATTAGAAATGTGACATTTAAAAATATCTGCCCTTGAAAGATCTAATGCTAGTTTACCAATCACTGTGCTATTGCTTTTGCAACTGTCTTCAAAAATATTTGAAAAAACCCAGACTTCATGTCATATAAATATCTGTCAATTTATTTGGTTCGGTCAGTTATGGAGAAAGGCATTAAATGCATGACATAAGGAATATGAGAAAATTAATTTATAGTTAATAACTACAAAGGTGAATCATATTTAATGAGTTTCCCAGGAAGCAGACAAGCTTCATAGATACCCAGAAATCAAAGTTGCCATGCTCTTTTCTTTGTGTGCATTGTTATGGGAGGGAAACTGTATTTAGTTTCACATTTGGGTAGAAACTAAAAGATAACTATACATCACTTCCATTTATAAGTTATGAAAACAATGTATTTTACACCAATGTTTAACCACACAAGTTATACGTTTGGGTTCTACCAATGCTATGCTATCCACCTATGCTGGTGATTTAACAATATATATTTCACAGCAAATCATAATTTGTTTCTGTGTGTTTTATATTCAGGTTAAGGGCAAGCAGGGTGTTATTCGTGGGATGTATGATGGCCCTGTATATGATGTCATTCCAACCCCCAAATACATCACACCTGCACCATCGGCCAAAACATCACCCACCTCTCACCAGCCACCACCAATACGCAATCTTCACCAGTCCAACTTCAGCCTATCAGGTAACAGAGATAATATATTTTATATAAGTTTTAAAATCCATTGATTCATTGATGCTTTTAGTATGTTATGTGAAACATAAATAACTAGATGTGTTTCATGTATATTGGAAATGTTTTCTAGCATTTGAAATCATTTTAACATAATTTTGTCTTTGTTTCACAGGGGCACAGACGGATGACAACGTCCCCCGTCGCTCTGGTCACCGTATTGTAGCACCCCCTGGTGGTCGCTCTAACATCACCAGCCTTGGTTGAACCCTTGACACTTGTGCACAAAGTGTGGTTGTTGTGGGGTTTCACCTCTTAAGTGTGTGTGAGTGTATGTGTAGGACTGAGAGTGTAAGCACACTGGCATGGATGAATACCTTTGTATTTTTTGGTACAATGGTGACACGCTCTTTATAGACCATGACAATTTTATTGGTTTGCCTTGAATCCATGCTCACTGAGAAGAAGCACATTTATACTTAAATGTACAAGAAGAGTGTGATCTACTATCAAAACAAGTCAAACCCACAGACTCATGATCGGGACACTCAAACACACATACACACACACACACGAATGCACACACACAGATCTGGTGTTGGACCCCCTCCAAGCGCCCAAATATAACCCCAGTGTTATGTCATAATGTTGTTATCTCCTTCTCCATGAGCATGATTTCCTTGTTACTCTTCCTCACACCCCATGTGTTATTATATGAGTCTGCTCAGACATGGTGCTCCTCTCCACCCATCTGGTGGACAGCTGTAGAAATAACAGATTCCTCCTGCATCTGGTATTCAACATCTTTGCAATATTTGTTTCAATGTGGCTCAAGTGGATCAGTTATACATATTGCATGGACACATCTTTAGGTGTTACACTACTTGTGGTTTATTGTTACAATGGAGGAACACTAAAATTGTATTCAAGGCACATTAGTATTCAACAGCACAAACATATTCTTATATAAATGTTTGCTTTGAAAACATATTCACTGTGGATAGAGACATCTGTTACCATGTTCAAAACAAAGTCTTTTTTTACACATTACTGTGAACTTCAATAAAAGCAATGCAACTTCCTCTCTACCATTAGATACTATATGCAAACGTGTCAATATAAAGTGTGAAACAAGAAAAGTAGATGAGCAGTTGAAACAAAGAACACAGAAAAAGCTGTTGGTTGCAAAATGAATTTCTAGATCGCTGTAGAATTTCACAGTGAAGAATTTATGATGTGTGTAATAGTTTTTTTGCCAATCACTCATGCCAGAAATAGATCTTTGTTGTGATGTCATGCTCAACCCACTGCTGTAAAAGGGCTTCAGTTCCCACTGCTCTTTGAAACTTTGCTGAAAATCGTTTAAAGCTGTTTTTATTTGATTTGATTGATTCTGGGTGTTTTCTTGGTAAATGTAATGTTTCTATGCCACTCTGTTTTTGTTGCTGTTGTCTGGTGTCTCCAGTTGAACCACTAATGATCAATAAAGACTTGACTGTTGTCAAAAATAATGGTACAGCAACCATTCGTAGAAGTTAAAAAAAAGTGTGGCTCACATCTTTGCCTTTGTCTGCTGAATTTCTCTGGCACAGATAAATTGTGCCAATAAATTCTGTCAGGTTGAATTGCAGGTGCTTCAGTTAAGGCTTTAACACATGGCCTCTGAGACACACAATGCCTAAGGGAACTTTAACACAACCATCCAAGGGAGATGCGCATGGTAACCTCAATTCAATTCCACTCCAGTTAAGAGTGGAATTGTTTTCCTCTAGTGCCAGAGGGAATGTTGAACTGAGAAAGAGTCAGACATGGAATATGTGATTTGAATACCAATACTAAAAAAAACAGACAAACAAAAACTAAGTCTTACACCAATATCTTACATATTTTAAATATTATGATGAACACATTTTTTCTTATCAATCCTTTTTTATGGTAAAAGTGTAATCATGTGATTTGAAGGTCAGGGATCAACCTTAACGCAAGGAATAGATTCTTACAGAAAAAAATGTTAAATACCTTGAAAAGTTTATGACGACAGCAAGGATAAAAGAGTGAACCTACAGGGTGTCTGCACAATTTCCATATCAGAGCAGGTTGATAGACACATGCACATTAAAAAAAATATGCAGGAAAAAAGGATAACTCACATAGAAGTGAAAACAGATGATAAACTTTATCTGAAAAGGAAAGAGCTCACAAATGACTAAAAACAGAAATCTTTTACCTCAGAAGCAAATATCACAATGTGTGTGAAATTAAAATCTTTCACATGAAAATGATGGAATGTAGGCTGTGATGATTATAAATGTTTTGTGGTGATGAACTTAGTTCTGCGTCTGTTTATAGCCTCTTTTGAGAAATCCATGAAAGACTGTTGTAACAAATTTAATTGAAAAATAGGCAAATGAAGAACAAGGACACGCTGAGATGCACACTGTCACATTCCTTCTTTTGATAGAAATACTGAAATGGAAATGTTCTTTTCAGATGTAGGACATGAAACTTAATAGGATGACAGGTATGCTGCAGTGTGCAGCTCAGAACATTGTTATTAATTTAATAGTTTCACAAATTCAGTTCATTTTAATTTTTTTCTTCCACATTATATAAAATATATAAGTTTTTCTTGCTTGCTTTGTACGTGTGAATCGTCAAGACACAACAAACCCTCTGTCCATAGCATAAGAACAATATTATTAACAAATTACAGTTAATATTAACAACAAATTACAGGCCACAAATAGGGTAGCTTGAGGGTGGCAGTGTCCATCCATCTGCCCTTCTGTTCAACATTCTAGCCAAGATAAAGATGTCTTGACAAACTATGTGATTGGAGGATGTTGATTTTTGTGACCTCCTGACCTTTTGAACATGAAAGTTAAATCTAAACTCCTGACCTTCTATCTTGTGCCACCATCAAACTATTGTTTTAACTTTAAACTTTGTTCCATGACAATGAATCTTAACAACTAATATTTGAATTTCCATCTAGTTTCTTCTGGAAGTTCACAGTCCTGAGAAAATGAATCCTAATATTTTTGACCAATTGACCTTTACTCCAGGTCCACCATCAAGTCAAAATGATGTGCACAAGATATATCAAAATCTCACAGATTGCCATGACTGTTATGAAAATTGCAGCCTCTAAATGCCATTAGTGGAGGTAATATAAGAAAGACTTATGCAACTAAACTTTTCATCTTATTGCATACTGGAATTGTCAGCTTGTTATCAGCTTGAAAATACTTTCACTTCCAATGTGTAACAACACTATATATAATTAATTTTGCTACATCTGTAGTATTATATGCACCCATCTGTGGTCCCAGAGGAGTGTTTTCTTTTACTATCGTCCTCAACAATAACAGCTAATTTACTTCACTTAATTTTCACATTTCATTGGGCAGAGATGGGCATCACTTACTCTAAACTGTTTTCTCAGGGGAAAACTCTTTAGTAGATGAGTTTGTTCCAAATTGGTATTTTTTTCTTTACATGCAACAGTTGTAAATATATGAGAAGTGTTACATCAGAATGCTCTTTCATCAACTGCAACAATGTAAATGTCAGAACAGTAATGTGGGAGCACATGTGATCTTCACAGTGAAAGCTCTTTACAACTACAACTTCAAATATTTTTTATTTAATACATGCAGATGATGAAAATTAACATTTTCTGGCTTCTACTACAGATGAACTGATTCCAGGCAACATCACCTTCACAGAGACCAACAGAGACCCACATGCTGCCGCTGCCATCTGCTCTGGGACCAAACCAAAGGGATGCAATATTGAGCTTGTGAAACTAAAAATGTAAGTTTTCCATCTCTGCAGCAGGTCATGAAATCACAAAAATTTAAAACATTGTCTATATGAGCAGGGTACACAGTTGAATATGTGCCATAACAAGAGAGAGACTGTCTATCCCTTGAAAGGAGCTGGCAGCTGTTTGGGAACAACAGAGAATCGACTGCATCCAGGCAAATTACGGAGCCAGCTGTGCTGTTCTTCTACCATTGACGGTCCCTTAGGTCCCTGTTGTGCATACCTGAAAAGTGCATCCATCTACTATGCAATTAACAAAAAATGTGCTATTTTTCTTCTGAATGCAACCCCATTGTAAATGACATCCAATTAAAAACTGACAAAAAGGTATCTTCAGGAAGTATTTCTAATGTCTATTGACTTACAATAGATATTGGCTGGAAGCACCAGCAGGGTAGCAAACTGAATGGATTTGATAGTCATTTCTGGGGAATATAACACAGAACAATAATCTTTCTCCGTCATCAATACATTTCTAATTAATGTCAGGGAGGAAACACAATGTTTAAAATATAACAACAAGGCACAATTGATATTCTTTACAATTCAATAACACTGATAATATCATCATATTATCTTCTAAGTGTGGCACTGTAGATTGATGTTTAGGTTTTCTTTGTCCTAATATCATTCACCATTGAAGCTGTATTGTATTTGACCTAGTTGACTCAATAACCATTTTCTACATGATTATACAAAATTCACTTTTTATTTAATGATATTTTTATTTATATGTTCCATAGCTTATGCTATGAATCTAACAAATGAAACCTTCAGAGGGAACTCTCCCACACTGCTTAATATTCAGCCTGTAACATTCCCATTTGTCCAGGTGGTGTCCATGTTGAGCTTTGTTACAAGGTCAACCTTGCTCATGAGGCAGGCTTATACAGATTAATTTGGAGTTTACAAAATGTATTGTCTCCTTTGTCCCAGTCTAGGCAAACTTGGGACTTTACATGAGATGATGAGATTCACTACCAGTCTTCCCTGCTCTCAGGAACAGCAAGATTTTTATTAAACTGATTAAATGAAGGAGAACTATGTTTTTCATAGTAATTACAATCTATCCTCAGTCTGTAAAACCTACCTTCAAAGCATTACTTTCACAGCTGGAAGCTGTCAATTCTCCCTGTCACCAATTATCTAAACACAAACTGAAACTTTCTTTATTAGTAGTTAAAGCACACAGCAGCAGAGGAGCTGTGCACTCATTGGGAACCAGAATAAGAGCCGGTTGTCTCAGGTCTTGAACCAGGAGTCAACTACGGGCCAATCAGCAAATGAAACACACCTCTGCAATCACTTGAAACAGCAAATCACATGTCACCACCTGCAGGTCATCAACGTACAGACACACAAACACACACACACACACGCACACACACACACACACACGCACACACACACACACACACACACACACACACACACACACACACACACACACACACACACACACACACACACACACACACACACATCATACATGTCTATATGGGAACTGGGCAATACCATAAATAATGTTATAAACAAAATAACCATATATATTTATATATCATTTTTTAAAACACAACACTCCCTCATGGATTTGTCCAATCTGAAATCTCATGACCTCTTTATCCTCATGCTAAATATACAGACCTAACACTTTGATGATGGTGGCTGCTATGTCTCATGCCCTACTATCATGAACATCACCAATATATTGTGAATCAGCATAAACTAGGGTTAGCTGAGCCTTTAAAGTCCTCCAAACAAGTATACTTAATGTATTTGGGGAATTAATGGTGTAAAAAACAAGCTATAACAAGTAATCTCTGAGATAGGATCTTATATAGTTATCACCTCTTTTCACCCCATGAATTATTATGAATATATGGATAACTCAGTTTTCATTGGAATGTTTTCACTGTGTGTAGGTGCAAGTGGATACATAAATATCCTGCCAAAGGATATGCTTTTATACAAAATCATGTTGTATATGTGTTATTTCCTGCTATTCTACCAAGGATGCTGATAGCATGGCTTTGATGAGTTCAGGCTGATGTGACCATGAAAAGATGAAGAGGCATAAATGACAGCCTATGGAGGAACACAGGGAGGATCAAATCTCACATCAGCTGCCTGGCATATCAGCAAGGAAGAATGTTTACAGCTCTGCTGCAAGGCTTTTCCTGAACAGAGGAACACAAGCACCCTGACAGAATTTATCACATCTCTGACACTTTATGCTCAGCTGTAGTGATGTTGAGTGTTTCTTTGGTGTTGGAGAGGTTGCAGCACTCTGCTATAGATGTTAACCGACTGGACATCAGAAAAAGATTTCCTTCTGACATGAGAAGCACAAATGAGTAAGATAGGGAAATTTCAACATATTATACGATTATGTCCATTCACTTTGAAGCCGTGAGCCCAAGGTTCTCTGTCGGTGCATGTAAAGGCAATTCAAAGGCATTTCACTTCAGCTCACTTTCAGTCAGAAAAGGAGTCTGCTTAAGCCCCTGAAAGCATTTGACAACTCCAAAGACCATTTGATATACTGGACAGTGTGTGAGGAGGTTAACATTCTGAGGTTTACTTCACCAGGCGCCTCCCTCTTAACTTTTTCCTCTATCTTTATAAAATCAATAAAATGCACATCCACTGGGTCTATCCCTGGAATTTAATTAAGAGTTCAAAGAAACTAACATCCTTTTTTGCAGTGCAGACAAGTCTTTGTCCATTTATCTGTTGAAACAATGTGATTTATTTACAAAGGCTTTTATGGTCACCACTTATTTGAGATGAGCTACGACGAAGAGGTTGATTGATACGATACCTGATGGTTTTGATGTTTCAAAGAAGGTTGCTATTACCTTTTACTGTGTGGTTTAATGATTTTCCTTTTATGTGTATTTTTATGACTTTATTGCAGGCAGCAGAACAATTGATCCTTTGAGATGGTAATGACTAGACTGTTCTTTCTTGACAACATAAAACTGTGGTCAGTAATTCATAATTTTTAGCTAAAAAGAAAGACAACAGACTTTCATAGGATGTGACACATGCTGGCATTTCAGTGCTCTGTAATTGATTATACTAATTGCAGATAACGAGGATACTAAATTCAATGGCCTCCAGAATCCCTGAATTGACATTTCAACTAAAGTCCAATACAATGTAAGATTGCTGTAAGCCATCACGGTAGAAAAATGACTCCAGTCCTTTCCTCAAACAGCATAATTCATTCAACCTGTGATGTGAATATTAAGTTGTAATTGTTTGAAAAATCAAATTAGTAGTCTGCAATGGAACTGCATTATGTGATGGGTTTGTGATCAGTGCAAGGTATAGATTAACATCCCGGCCTGTAAAAACGATGAAAAATAGAGTAGATGTAGTGATTTAGTTGCTGATGCTAAAGACAATAGACAAACGTTAAAATGTGTTTGATTTGTTGCTGTTATTTGTACTGGTGGTTTTGCTGTATATGAAATGAATGATTACCTGTTGAAATAGACTGTAAAGCCTTTCAAATCCTTATCTTATCCATGAATGACTAGCACACACTGTAGCTACATCCAAGCATTTGAACAAGACACCCCTTCTGATTTACACTTCTTAAACCCACAATAATCCACCTATTATTCATCTTTATATCTGATATTCCATAAAATGTGAACAATGAACATCCCTCCATTCATAAATGATAATTGTCCACATTGTGTCATATTGAATCTCCTTCCACTAGCAGAATGAGCACGAGTCCATGTTCTTGGTTTTAAAATTAATTGTACTGACAGGTATATTTGACAAAATATATATTTAAAGAAACAGATTTCTTGTTCTTCCACTCTCTGCTTTTAATTATTCTATCTTTCACTGCCATCAAAATTAATTTGAAACTCAGAGGAACAGCCCCTGCTACAGAATGATCATATGAACTGACAGGAAACTGTAGTAATAATTATTCATGACCACATGGTGTCAGTGTTGCATATTGGACAAAGGGAAATACCGATTGCGGGACTTTTTGACATTTTGAGTCCTTCACTGTAATCTTTGCAGCAGTTAACACCTCTGAAGCATTTTCTGATAAGTGTAAGTCCAAATTGCCCTCTGCATTTGAAGCAGGAACCAGTTAAAAATTCACCATTCAAAGATAAAGCTGATGGATTGTGCCACATTTTTGTGATATTCCAGAATTACTATAGTCTGCCCAGCTGCAAAAATGAAGGGATACTGGTTCTGTTGGGCATGTTGAAAAATGTAATTTGACAGTTCAACAATTCCCACTCAAGGACACTAACTCTTATTCTGGAGATTTCTACTGTATCACATCATCATCATCAGCAGAAGTTGTTATAGAACCTTGTTTGAACATCTATAGCCAAAAGCTCCTGGGAAAGAGAGTAAGTAGACCTTTAGTGGAGATTGTTTTGTCAACACTTACAATATTTGGTGCTACGTTTTGAATATGGCACCCTTTATAAAGACTGTATAAGTTGTGATTAATGGCTTTTTCCTATAATTAATAATCAATTTACTGATATTTTATAGATCAGCTATAAGCCATTAGTACAAACAACTTTGAAGTCATCATGTCTTCAGGTTATAAAGGTTAGTAACTCATAATATATTATATAGGGTTTTCTAAATTTGCATCTGCAAAACCTAGTTGGTCATCTGCAATAATAAATGCAAATAAATTGTCAATAAATGGTTTCGTCCAGAGACCTTTTCCAGATGGTAAATGGTCAAATGATCTTCTTGATGAACTAAAAAGACAAAGCAAGTTGTTTTTGAGTTATAATTGATTTAAAAAGCATAAAAAACTGATTTAGTGTCACTGCCTCTGTGTGCTTGTTGAATAGCTAGTTATCTCAAACTGATATTTCTGAAGACTGCATTCACTCACAAATACTTTATTTGGAGATGCTAAGAGTCCCAACTATTGTTGATCTCACAGTTACTGTCTGAAATAGAGCCTTCAAAAGGTTAACAGACACATGAGTGTTTGAAGTTTTTAATGTCAAAGTCAAACTTTTACATGATTCATCTTCATACCAAACCATTTGTCGACAGGTCCTCTTCTTCCTCGTCATAGCAAATGCAATTAGTTCATTATGTAATTACAGGAAGGGAGCAGCAAAAACAGAGTCAGCCCCCATAATAAAATAAAACAAAGAAGAGGAAAATAAAAATAAGTTTTTTTAAATTTTTTTCTCAAGTGCAGATTTGAAGACCTTAAGCATGCCATTGTCTGTTATGGTTTCCAGTTGTCTGTTCTACAGTGTAGTTTATCTGTACATGGCTATAAGGGTAACAGCACGAGGGGGGATGACAGGTATATGGTGTCCACTGAAGTCTTTTAAAAATGTCGATTGGTGGGTGATAAATCCCAGATGTTATGCTCCTCTCTGCCTGTCTCCCCTCACTGTTTTGCAGTAGATTGAAACATATTCATGTTTAAACGTGCAGTATAAAAAGAAGATACACACCCACATTGATTCATGTACAGCAAGTTCCCTTAAATCAGGATTGAAGGGTTTAAAAGGTACCATAATGAAACTGCCATAAAACAGCAGTTTGAAGAAATATCTGCCACTTTGAAGAGGCAGGGCTGTGTCAAGAGTCTCTTTTCAAAACTCGCAAAACTTAGTTCCTCATGACCTTTCAGGCATCCAAGGGATCGAGACCAACTTATCTCAACTCATTCTCTCAGAGAATGAGCATGTGTCCATCTGTGTCTCGGTGTATGAATCCCTGCAGGATGTCACCACTGTTTTCACTAATTCAACATGAACACTCCATGAACAGAATAATGCCATATGTTGGGCCTTGAGTTTTGCTTCATCCACAGCACAGTTCGTCAACAACAGAGCTCAGTAAACAGCCATGTAAGGAATTTGGGGGTAATGAAGGCTCTGGGAGTAAGTAGATCAGTGGGTTAAAACAAGCTAAAGGTGTCAGTCACAGAATTGTAAAGTTGAAGGTATATACAGGTATACAAATTCTAATCACGCACATAGAATACACCCATTTTTCACCCTAATTACCATTGTAAAATAAACAGAGTCATCATGGTACTTCCTACTTTACTGTTGCCACACATCTTTCAGTGGGGAGACAGTCAAGCAACATATGTGGGTGTGTGTGTGTCCACGTAAAAACCACAAGTAGTCAGTTCGTAGGTTAAGCATTGTTGCACATCTTACCTGAGTGTTGCTCTTGAGTCAATCTAATCTATGAATTAAACTGCAGTACATCCTTAACAACCATGTCTCCTCTGCTTCATCTGATCCAAAACAACCAGAAAAATGAAGAGACAGACTTACTGGCAATTTTCAGTGTTACATTCGCCTAGCCAGACATTAATGAGATCAGCGCAGATCAAGGGAGGAGAAGAGAGAAGAAAGGGAACTCATTAAGACCACAGGGACGACCTAACCCTATTATCCCTATCACACCACTGAACCACACACTGATGATGGGAATTAAGATGTGCTGGCCTCGATCCACACCCACTCTTCAGCCCAGTGCAGCAGAGTGTGTCTGGAGTCGTGCAGTAGCTGCTGGGAAGGACGAATGTGAGGGAGTCTGTTATCTGCGCAATTCAGCACAGCAGTATGGGCGTGTTCAGGTCGGCACTGTGCGGTGAAAAAGGGTTGCAGCAGAACTCTGTGCTCACACTTACATTGTGTTCTTTTTTGTTGCAGCCTGCGGCACAGTCCGTGCCAACTCCAGGCTCTGGAAAGTGAGAGAGAGGCCCAAGGTTACCCCAAACTCTCTCTGCGATAAGGAAGGAACAGTTTAATCCACTGAAACTAACTCCCTTGCTGCCATCATTATCTCCATTTCCCTGTAAGCATATATATATATATATATACTACAGATGTATCCAAATAGGCGTGGTATCCAGAAAAGGCGTGTGGTTTAAAAAAGAGAGAAAAAAAGTTAGCGTTATCTTTCTTTCATGCAGAGTCCTTTTTTCTTTTCTTTTTTTTTCTTACAGAAATTTGGTTTTTCTATGAGTCCTACTTACAGTATGCAGAATAGCTCATATTCCCACATTGTCTATTATTACATACAGTAGATGTTGTTGAAATTCCCTTTAATGTAGCCCCACACATCAGTCAGAGAGATGAGTAATTATTTAAATACATTTCATGTTTAAATACTGGATGGAGGGGATCAGGCAAAATGCTACAGCTAATTCAATGAGAGGCAATATGTTAAAATTATGATTAAGAGCACATACACACATAATGCATATCAACTGCGCACATCTTAATGTGGGTTTGTGTTCCTACTTATGTTCTAATATGCTTTATGTATGTGTGTGTGCTTGTGTTTGTGTGTGTGCTTAATGTTTCTGTATGAAAAGTAATGCAAGTTACTATATACTTTATGTTACATGGCCACTGAATCATGTCATAAACTGTGGCCCTATGCATGTTCATAATCTGCAAATGCACTGTATGAGCTTGTGTTTACATGCTTGGAGGTTTTGTGTGTGTAAGTGTGTGCATGCGTGTATGTCTGTGTGCATGTGTGTTTGAAAGAACATTTTATGATACATGAACACTGTTAGGATACTGTAGGTTAGCAGAGATCTCAGGACCTCAGTCTATTCTGAAACGCTGAGAGATAACACTGCCGTTTTATCAAACGCACATATATACATACAGACTGGGTGTGAAGGCAAAAAATAATAAACATATTTTCACACACACAGGACACAGGATACTGTGGCACCACTGACACTCTATGAGAACCTTGTAGTCTGAATGGTTACATTTGATTATTGTAAAAAAAGAAATCTTTTCACATTGTTGCAGTTTGTTCGGAATTCCTTTATGTTTTAAAGAACAATACCTGATTTTTGAGATCAGCACTTTTTTTTCTGTCTTGTAACTGTACAGCGACCACACTTTTGTTGGTACTTTGATACTCTGTTTATGACTTGTTAAATTTCTCACGGGATTTGCAGGTTGATTGGTTAATATCCCCGTCTTGTGTTACGATAGAGTTGATTAGGCATTACAGAGTTTCATTGGCTTGAATTAAATCCAAATAGCTCAATTAAAGACCCGTTACTTCTTTTCATGTTTCAACTGGATAAGACCTCAGTGGTTTTACAGCAGATGGTTCTCCAGTTGAGTCAAAATCTTGCTTGCTGTAGCCTCAGTGAAAGTTTTTCTTTGCACCAAGACATTTATAGCATCAGGATTTATTCAGTCTTAATCTCTTTCTTCTTCACACACATCCCTCTGTGCCAGAGGGTCAGGCATGCATTGGATTCAGGTAAAAAGAAGAGGAGATGAAGTTGTCCTCCTTTATGGACATAATAGGATCTTTGCCTGTAGGCAGATTTTACAAGTAGTTAAAAAAAGACTTTATTTTTTTTAGAAAGTACTCCTGGCCAGAGCTCTCCAAAGAGTAGATCCATCACTTGCTTAAGTTTAAGTGCCTATAAATATTAGTCAGAATCCAGAAGTTCCAAATTGATACATGATTTTTGGAAAACATCTTTTCTGACATTTTCACATCTTCACAGATTTAAAAGGCCTTCCAAACTGATGACTTGCCAGTACAGTCTTCACCCTCCCTCTTTTTCCAGAAAAGGGAGTGGTGTGGTGATTGTTCCATTGCAAGGCTATCACAGGTAGACCTCGCGGCGTGACAACGTGAGGCAGGACGTGGTCTTGTAGTCCCCTCCTGTCCGTGTCAGTGGTATGACCTCAGGTGGGTTCTGGCCTTCTCCTCCTTCCTCCTCTTGCTGGCGCCTCCCAAAGCCTGCACTGCTGAATGTGTCGTAGGATGCTGAAGTCATCTTGCGGTTCAGAAGATTACGGTTGTGATCGCCCATGTTCCTGTTGCGGTCTCCACCACCCAGGGTGCTGAGAGGATCACCGTTGGCTAAGGGTAGTCTTTGACCTTCTCCGCTGATGACCACCCCTGGTTCTGAGCTCCCTGCACTGCCGGCGCTTTCGCTGTCACTCTCATGGTCGTTACCACGGAGATTGTTGTTGTCATCTCCTGGGGCGAAGGTGGAGAGCCGTGGGGGGTCGCTGCCGTGGCGCTGGCGCTGGCGAGGCGATGGGCGGACGGGCATCCAACAGGTGTCAGAGTGGCCAAACTCATCACACTCCCTAGTACACTTTCCTGTCAGAGCTACATCTGGCAGCTGTCTGGCATCTGGACACAGGAAAGAAACAAAACATAGGATTGAGAGGTGAAATGAAAGGACAATTAAGAAGAAAGAGCAGATAGATAAAAGAGTACAACAGGAGAGAAGAGCTGAAAAATGAGGGCAAAAATAATAAGAGAAAGCGCCGGGTTTGAAGAAAGAAAGAAAGACAGAAAGGCAAAAAAAGCTGTGAAAGCGAAATGAAAAATTGCTGACTTTAAAAGAATCCCAGCTGTGCTCAGCATTACATTTAAGGTGAAAGGTGAGGTCAAACCAAACAACTAGTGAGGAAGAGAATGTCATTATCAGACATTTGAATGACAAATCTAAATCATTTTACATGCAAGAAAGAGATTAAGTTACATATCAGCCCTATTATATCCCATGAATGAGGGTTCAAGAGGTTAGTGAGGCCACCAGAGACTGAATGTCAATGTCCTACAGGGACAAGTGTCAATGGTTAAGGTTATTATCTATGTAAACCAGTCATTAATGAATCAATGCTAACATAATGTTCAATGGAGACAGGAATTATAATGATGATAGATGAGGTAAATGTGACTTTCCTGCCAATTACAGAAGCTGTGTACTTATCATGTTATAGCTGATAAAGGTAAAGGAATACATCCCATACACATCTAATGAACAACTGAAAACAATACATTCATTCACTGTTTGATATTCACTGTACTTGAATGAAACACAAGAAAGTTAATATTTCTGTTGTATTCTGAAAATGAATTCCAGCCTTTTTGTTTATGTACAGAAGTGGCAGTAAATCCATGTGAAGCCAAACAAGCAATAATTATATAGTATAATTACAACCAACACAATGAACTGTCTGTTCAATTCCGCTCTCTATTTGACCATGACGGAAACTTATTGAACTCCCCTAAATCCTCAAGATTTCAGATGTCACTGTGAAAGCAGCATTTAACTGGAAGCACATTTACAGTCTTAGAAGTACAGTCAGTCACCAAGGTCGTAGTGAACTTCATGCTTTACCACTGTTAGCTCTGGCATGACCATATACTGAGGATGGGAAAAAAGAAAAAACTGAGAAAAGAAACCTTTTTTTGCTTCTCCTCATCCTTGACAAAGAATCAGTAGAAAAAAGTGAAAACACAATTTTGTTGGTGAAAGGAAAGATTTGGGCTGCCGACTGACAGCAAGGCCACAGATGAGCCTCTGGCACACATTAGCTTTTTTTGAAAAAAGCACTTCACATTAACACACACAGGCTTTCATACACACACACACACACAAACAAACAATTTCTTTATTCTATAAAACGCACTCCTTTCATGAGAAGAGAGAAAAAGACTTGTGAGACCTTGACAGCAGGTCAAGGTTTCAATAGAAGTGTTTGTCAGTGTGTGTGTGTGTATGCGCATGTGTAATCAAAACATGTGTAAGCTTTTCACACAATACTGGACATATAGCCTTGAGAGACAAAATATGTACGCAAATATATCTGGGAACCTCTTGACTGCAATTCTGAACAAGTTCAATGAATGAATGAACACAGCGTGTGTGTGTGTGTGTGTGTGTGTGTGTGTGTGTGTGTGTGTGTAGTTGCTCTGACCATTCTCCACATGCTCCTCCTCCCCCACACTGCCTTCTGGTGTGGTCCGCTCGTAGCCTTCCTCAGGCAGTGGCAGGGCTCCCAGTCGTGGCCCTGATGAACTCTTGCTGCTCGGTGTCTCCGAGTCCTCCATGCCACTGTCATAGCAACCGCCATCCTGGGGTTGGCTGACGACGGAGAAGGTCACCCGGCGAAGGGTCCCCTGCAGGGAACGTACACACACAATATGGGATTAATCATTCACGATTCCTAATCTGAGATTCTAAATCTGGGGATTAGACTGGTGGGCAGGGGTCTGCAAAGACATATTGAGATTATCTGATCATGTTCGCCTTGATTATGGGTTTAGCTACTACAATGCAGGGTAATAGTCATCAACCAATCACAGCGGTCTTTCAAAGTTTTTGGTTGGGTTTTAATCCCAGTTTAGATTAATGCTGCTGGATGTTGCTGATGTTTACAAACCTCTGGCCTGCTCAGGGACATTTATTTTTCATCAGGAATGGCGCCCAGTAGAAGCAGCTGAGTAATATATATTCCATTTAAAAAAAAACCTTACTTGGTGCTCTGTTTAAATAATAGAACATGTTAAATGATAAGTGGTGATTGTCTATATTTTTCTCATTGTCAACAAATGCCATGTAAAAAAAAGATATTTAAAAAACTGTCTGTGTATCTAAAGCCTAATATATTTTATTGTTCTGTGAAGTAGACCCCCTTTGTTGTCCATTAAAAACACATCAGTGAGCCACAATGTTGCATTGCCACACATCCTCATAATTAAACAACAGTATACGTCTAACATTCAGCCAGTAATAAACGACCTATAGTTACATTTACATCATCTAGAGGTTGTAGTAATGCACTCTAGAATGACCCATAGGACCACAGTATGAAAAAGTAATTATTGTGACAATGCTGTGGTTAAGGTCTGGTTGGGTTTAGGCACAAAAAACACTTGGCTAGAATTCGGAAAAGATCATGGTTTGGGTTAAAATGATAACTTGAAATGTGGTTTATACTTCCTTGATGTTTTGCAGCCTTTGTCATTACGTTTAAAAAAAATGTCCCGACTTGTGGTTGGAAACCACTTGCGGTTTGAATTGGCAAAACCATCTTATCAAGTCACCTTATACTGATTGTGTCACTTCCCTGGGTCATAATGATTACGGAGGCCAGATGGCTTAAGTGTAACTATAGGTTGTTTTTGCTGGCCTGAATTTTAGAACTATACTGTTGTTTCACTTGTGAGAACGGGCTGTGTACTGTGTTACAACATTCCTTCCTTAAAATGAACATGGACACTGTAGTTTATTTTAAGTCAGTCCCACCACAGTCCTGATGTGTATGCAGGATAGTTATGCCTATAAATATACAATATTGCACTAGATTTATACTAATCCGCAGTAGAAAATAGTCCCCAACAAATGAACTATTTACTCTTGTTTGAAGAACATTTGCTACAGTGCTCAGCTGTTTTCTGAAATTATTTAGTGTTTGGCACTAATGGGCTTTGGGCTGAGAGCCACGGACAGGCTGGGGAAGCTGGAAACTATTGAGAGATGGATTAACACATTTGTTGGTTTTGCTCTTTTCATGGGATTTGTTGACAATAACAAGAATATAGAATATCGCCGGCCTTATCTTTTAAAGATTGTTTAAGTCCCCCTCCACTCAGAAATGTGTTTTGCTTATTGTTCCTTCAGCTAGATGTTTGAGCCCCCATTGCACAAATTCCACATTATTCAATGAGGTAGAAGGAGAAGATTTCATTCATCATTTTAACGATTTTAATGAGGTAAAACCATATCAGACACAAATTATTATTCATAGCAGTGTATTGTCTTATATCTTAAAATATGTCTGGAGTGGATCTTTTTGAAATTTCTTTTGTTGCCAAGACTTGCAACTAGAATAAAAACAAATAAATAATAAAGCCTTCTTTATTATTAGAATTTAAAATGCAAACATGAGGCTTCCAATACCAGGCTGCTCCAGCAGAACATCTACCACCAGTGACAAATCTCCCAATCCTGCAGTGGAAGTGGTGGTGATTCAGTAACGAATCACATCATTCACTCAAACTGAGCATTACACCTGCTGCGATTTCAACACACAAATCACCCCGGTCTAGTTAGCAGACCAGTTTTCACTTTGGAGAGGGGAAAAAAAGACGGTAATAAGTCCACGCTGAGAGAATATCAGAGAGAGTTAAATGACTCCGTCTGGCCTCAAGGGATCACTCTGCACCAGGAAGCCCATTTCTATACAACACCCCTCATATCTCTTCTCACACTCATTTATCTGCTCGTGAAATTACAACCCTTTCAATTTAGATCTGCTTTGAAACATGTGGCGTATACAGAAGAAGTAAGAGAACAGAGGGAAGACGCAGATTAGGGCAGAAAAACTTCAACTCAGAATGTCGCTTCAGGATAATCTGGAGGGAAACTGATGGACAGCTGGGATAAAAGCCCGAACGGCACTGATTCACCTTTTATTCCAAACACAGAAAGAAAATAGAACCTTTGAACATTTCACCTAATGAACATGCAAGACAAGAGGAGAACACAGAACACAGCAAAATTAATTACGGAGAAGGGGGAAATTAATGGAGCACTTGTTTCTTCCGCCATTTCTCAGCAACGTTTAGATGAAAGAGGGATGCAAGAGAGTTACTACAACTGCAGGGATGGTGAGACTGAGGAAGAGGAAAAGATATTAGAGTCTAATGAAAAAGCAGCAGTTCTTGAAATTTCAGTGGCTTCATCTTAACTCTCCACAGAGAGAAATGTATTTTTAGAGCATTTGCTTAGATGAAGCAGTTCAACCTCTTTTCTGCTTGTAACAGACTAGGGGCAATGGCAAATAGAGGGAGTTAGAGAAGAAGTGGGCAAAAATAAGAGGCTGAGTATAAAGCCAGAGAGTTCATGGGTTTTTGTTTTGTTAACTGTGTGATCTCACCATAATAAGTTTGTTTTTGAGATCAGAGGTGTCGACATCACAAGTAATTTCTCTGTTTCTTGACTTAACATGCTGTCAAAACTGTTTTCTTAGGATCATAGAACAATAATAATAACTCAACATCATGCTAGATACTTTTTCATGATCACAGAATAATTATTTCATGATATTAATGATGCAAAATGATAATCATTTTTTGTTGCAGGGAAGCAAGAGAAACAGTTTCTCTACGCACATTTCCTATCCAGCCTTCTGTTCAGAGAAGCAAAATAAAACAGCAAGAAAATTAGATTACTCAGGGTGTGGGATTACTATTAGTTCTAGTTAGTGCCTCTTATGTCTGACCATTACATCAAGACACAGAGCTAAGCATTTTTACCCTATGTTCTTTGAAAAACCCTAAAGGTCATTTAACAACACGTATGGCTGCTCTGAAGGTATTTCAAGAATACTCAAAGATTCTTCTTCTGTCTGGATGAAAAAATATTTTTGGCACAATAAGTTATAAGTCCCAAGCTGTCCCCCAACTATAATCCAAACGAAGATGGAAGCCAGAAATTACCAAAAAAACAGCAGAAAAAAACAAATCCAAAGTTTATCAACACAAAAGATATACAGTATATAGGCAAGCCAACTTTACTTATGTAGCACATTCCATACTCAAGTACTTTACAAAATGTGAAAGAACATGAATAAGAATGAGCAAAATGAAAACAAGTATAAAAGAGTCAAGTAAATACAGAATAGAACAATATTGTGAGTAAAATTATTAGAAATGCAAACAATTTGCTACAAAGTAAAAGAACATTTTAAAAGGCAGCATAAAAGATAAAAATGATGAAGTGCAGTTTTAAAATTCAATTAAAGAATATAAGAACATGAATAAGAACAATCAATATGAAAACAAGACTAACAGAGGCAAATAAATATAGAACAGTAAAATACTGTAAGTAAAATGAATAGAGATGCATAAAATTTACTACAAAGCAAAGCAACATAAAAAAGGCAACATAAAGGATAAAAATGATGTGCAGCTTTAAAATTCAATGAAATGCAATGGCAAACAGAAGTGTCTTCAATTTAGATGTAACACTAGTCAGCATTGTCTGTAGTCTCAGATCTTCGAGTATAGTGTGTTCCAGATGTGAGCAGCATACAAGGTAAAAGCAGCTTTAACATGTTTATGAACCACAAGTAGACCAGAACTGGCTGGCCTCCGGAAGGTTCATACTGTATGAAGTCATAATGGTATATATATACAATATTTTATGTTGTGATACAAAATAACATGCTGATATAATGTGTGTTTTATAAAAAGAGCAAGGTTGGGTAGGAAATACGGTCGCAACTTGAGAAATGTGTGAAGAATCATTTTTATTGCGAAATAGACAATATTTTTTTCCTCCTGGTGGCTAGATTTATGTTTAAAGATTTTGGAAATACCTTCAGAGCAGTGGTAAATGTTATTAAATGCCCTTCTGGGTTTTTCAGAGATCGCCGGGTATTTATCTATCTGAGAAACAGATGCTTAAGCTCTGCGACTCAAATATAATGGTAATACATGAGAGGCACAAACAACTGGGGCTCGGATTACTAAATGAATGCAGAAATCCAGCTTGTGCCACAGGGCAGGACTTGATTGACAGGGAGGAGTGAGTAACTACTATTGGAAGACCAGTGCTGGTTGCTGTGTGTGTGTGTGTTTTCTATTACAGAATTCATCTGTTCAGCCATGATTCCATCTAATTCAATTTCTCTCTAACCCTCTTTCTGGCCAGAGCTGCCCCCTTTCATTCTTTCATCCTGATAATTTTATTTTCTGTTGCTCTGTCCTTCCCCTCTCTCAGCTGATCCTGCAATCAACTCTGCTTTTCACAGTCCCTCCCTCTCACTTCCTCCATCCCTTCTTCTCTTTGCCAGTCAGTTTTATGATGTGACGATCGATGATGTGTCCTTGACCTCGTTATGAGTCCCTCTCCTCTTCCCCACAGAAGGCTTTATTGACCCATAACTCCTCTATACTCCCTAAACCCCTTTTTCCTCTCTGTCTCTCATCCTCCGGCTTCTCTAATTCAAAAGTCTTTCACTCATTGTCAAACATCTCCTCTGTTCCTCTGCCAAATCTCACATTTTAGCATCTTTTAGTCATTGAATTCTAATAATTGTACACTCTACACGTTATGTCTTTACTCCCCCTCACCACTCTTTTTAACTTTAAACTCTTGTACTCATAATTCTGCTGCTCCTTTAACATTCTGCTATTCTTCTGTTAATACAGTCTTTTTCAAATTTCTTTTCTGCTTTACCTGCTTCCTACATTTCTCTAAAAAATCTCTCTCTGTACCCATGCATCTCTTCACCTTGAGTCTCAAAGCACAAAGCATGTTTGTGTGTGAGTGTGTTTATATGTGCAAGCTTTGTATTATTTGGCAGAGAGGTTGCAATTAATACAAATGACTAAATATCTCAAATATCTGCTGATCGTCCACACACATTCAGATTTGTGAATATGCACACACACATGCAGATAATTTGGCTGAGGTCCAGTGTGGCGTATGAATTCATGCCTGATGGAATATTAATTGAGTTTGACAGAGGACATAAAAAAACCTTCCCCTTAATCTGACACGGGCCATTACAGTTCAATACTGACATGGGAGCCTCACTTATCTGCATGGTGAGTGTGTTTGAGTGGGTGTGTGAATTTGTTTGTGTGCATGTATTGCAACTGTACTGTACAAGTATATGAGTATCTTGATACAGTATGGGAGTTATTGTGAAGTTATTTCTGGCAGATCTTTGTGAATCAAACAGAGGTATGATGGGTCTGAACTTGGAATAAACTCTAAACCATTTGAAACTTGCAGCTCTGAAGGAGCTGCAGAAAAGAAATGTTCCTAATATAGCTTTCATTTCAGGCCAAGAGTGTATTGCTGTGCTTGTGTGTGTGCATATGCATATGCTTATGAGTGAGACTTCACACCTTTATGTTTGAGTTTAATTTGCTGTGTATGAGTGTGAGACTTTTCAAAGCCTGCAAGATGTGTTATGTCAGCCTGTGAGAATACACGTGTGTGTGTTTGTGGCGTGAGGATGCGTGTGTGTGTTTGCGAGCACAGGTTGGCTCAGTCATCAAGGTAATTAGTGTGTAAACCTCCTTGCTGTCGGTTCAAAGAGAATTAACGAGCTCTAGTTAATTAACAGTCGCCCTCTCTACTCGTTACGTGTCTGCATATTCAACACATGTGTGCTTGTGTGTGTATATGCAACATCTGCACATCTGACTGTTTGTGAGTGTGTTTGTGTTTGTCCATGCCCTGCTACACTCTGGTCTGCATAATGAATTGACAGGATGCGGCTTATGCATAAACCAAAACTACAAATATGGTTGTAGGACTAGAGCCACATTTCCTTTTGGCTCCCCACACATTCTCATTTATGTTTGACATCATCTAGGTACGGAGGAGAGCTACAGTGTAATGGCTAATTCTATTATTTATTAGTTTGTAACATGTACAGCATATTGTTTAGTTCCTCTTTCCTTTGTTTAGTTAGAAGCATTTTAGTTATAACAACGCTCAGATTGGAGATCAGATTCCCACTGCAGCAAAATATTTGTACATCCATCCATGTTGCATGCAAGCAGAGGACAGATGTCATGCTTAATCATTGCTGACCACAATGAATAGACAGTAAAGATTCAGAACACAAAGTAAAAATAAGAAGTAATATATAATTAATATAATTAATTATCAGCACAAAAATGTAATTAAGGTCTTGACTGATACAGCTTATTTAAGGTTGATAACCAATATTTTTAAGATCAATATCCACTAGCAGCGTGTGATGGCTTTTGGCTCCTGAATTGATATTTGATGGGGTGGATGTGGATAAAATTATTGAAAGAGGCTATTCAGTAATTATAATTTGACTAAACAGCTCTTAGATCTTAATTGCATTAAAGATGTGTTTTCTTGCCTAATTGCTTTTGTTTATTAAAAATGTAACAGTGTGGCAGCAGAGATTTATACGTTTTAATGGCTGAGAATGAGTGATAATATTTTTCTAATATTTCACAAATGCTTATCAGTTATGCTGCCTTTTGCTAGACTGATGACGCTTTAACCAGCATCACAAGTGATTCTGTTTTCATCTTTCTTTACCCAACATCCCACTCCCTCTTTCCCTCCGTGTTGCTGCATGTTTACATTTGCTCAAAAGAATAAGCAACAGCAGGTGAAAAAGATAGTCTGTTATGTTATGTTTTTGTGTGGAAGCAGGCAGACGCTGGACAGTTTTATGAGCCAAGTGTCAATCAAGCAGACATCCTGTTTGTAATCGCTCCCTCCAGATACCTGATATTTTCCTAATGTTGACTGAAGGGTACAACTTTGCGCACTAATTTCCCTGCCAGTTGTCCTTCACTGCTGATTCCAACCTGTGGATGCAGGCTTTTTGATGCTAGTATCTACCATTTAAAATGTGATTATTTTCAGAACCAGAAATTGGATTGTGTGATCCTCATAGGGTATTGAAAGTCTCAATTAAAAGCCAGACTTATGAAATTCTTTAAGTGGCTTAGCAGTTCATGAGGACGGGATGACCTATTCAGCTTTTGAATGGTTAGAGAAATGCTGGCATTAAAACATAAAATATAGTTTAATTGCTTTGTTAATCTACAAAACACCCAACTTAATAAGAGTATAAATGTTTACAGAATATTTTGATGGAGCTTTCAGAAAACATATCCACCATACTAGACAAGCAGATATCTGATATTCAATGTAAAATCAATATAATAGTCTAATATCACTTCATCACATCAAATTATGTCACCTCATCCTGTTTCTCATAATTTGACTGCTTATTTACTATGTAAAAATAACTGAGCTGATAAAATGTCAGTTTTCTGCTTATTACAGCTATAACTCTGATAGGTAAGGTGATTCTGCAGTATGCTACCAAAGCACACAATGAAAACTAATATGCTTCTGTTGACACCACATGGGTATGGTCCAGACTTCATATCTGGAATGCTGATCAGTCAAAATGACCTTTGCTTTTGCTCTCTCGCATTGCCGGCGTTTAGAAATCATGTTGTGCTAATGCTGCCAGCAAATATGTATCTGCTCATACTTTGGGGGTGGAGTAAGTGTTGGAATTAATAAGTGAACTCAACGACTACAAGTTTACATGAACCAAAAAATTAGTGAAACGTAATTCATTTGTATTGACAGTTTTTATATTTAAACACTGAGTAATTGAACACATTTGCATGGCATATAGAGATGATTTGTGTGGAGTAAAAATATGGATCAATGCACATTAATACCAACATTAATTTATATATTCAAAGTGACATGTCTACTATATGTGGCTCCACTGGTGACATGTTTCATTACCTCCATTTAATTCAGTGCTTAAGTTTTGTTGGTATTCTTTACTGTTTTTTCTACTGTTTTAATTATGTTGTCATATATATTCTCTTATCCACTTTTACATTTTTTTTTATGTTGCAAGCACCTTAAGACTTAAATTTGCTGGTCAAATATCACGTGAATTTTTAAGGTATTTCTATCTCATCAATTAGTATTTTTTAACATCCTGCCTCAACACCTCTTTGTCATCTCTTCACCTTTGCGTTTTATCACTGTGCCAGTGAGACTGATGAATAAAACAAGATCAAAACTCCTACTCTGAGTAAGCGACTGAGTTGACTGGTCAGATTTCATTTTACATTTCTCCAAAAAAATCTCTGAAACGTTTGCTAGAAAATCTTTTGAAACCTTCTGCTGTCGACTGTTATGCATCAAAGGCAGCGAGGAGGAGAAACAGTGAAACATGCTGACAGAAAGCATCTTGCAGAGGCTGTGTGAACGGGATAGATGTGTTAACTATTCGTTTGACAATGATATATTTACACTGGTTATTTAAATATAGAACTGTTCTAAAACTGTATTTGAGACTGGTTGCTGTAATGAAGTGATGTATGCAGTGCTGGAATGCAGTTTCCTGAGGCTATGCTGAAAAGAGCAGACATCATGTTTACACAGTGTACCCATTAGGTCAAGCAGACAGGTAAAGACAAGTGTCGAGAGAGAAGTGTTGAGAGACCAAGTAGGATTGAGCCAGCAACAGATGATGAATAAAACAACTGATAAATGGGTGAATGAACAAAAGAATGAAGCCAAAGAGGCCGTTAATCAGCATCTGTGGCAGGGTAAAATGTAAAAAACAAAACAAAACAGAAAGAGACAGACCTGCTAAACTCTACATGACCACAGACTGAAGTAGAAATAGAGAGACAAAGAATGCTATTTAGGGGAGAGACGGTGGACTGTTGTGGTATTTGTAGAATGTGGAAAATGATTTGGAGCAGGTTGAAACTCAACTTGGGGAGGGGATGAAGCAGTATGAACGGCATTTCTTCAGCTGTTGATGAGCCAAGACGCCTTGTTACCACAACACACAAACACACTCACCCAGCTTCCATGCGGACAGTGTAAATCCACACATTAGGCACACCTGCTTGCTTATGCTCACACTTGCGCGCGGACGGACACACACACACACACACACACACACACACACACACACACACACACATGCACGCACGCTCACATTTATAACTATGCAGCATGTATGTTGCAATGGGACCACCTCTGCAGTAAGAGAAATCCTCCCTTCACCATGCTTCTGCCCTCCTCTTTCCCCCATTTCCCCCTCCCATATTTCTCTGCTCCCTCTCACCCTTCATTCACTCTCCCTTCTCTCATTTCCCCTTTCTCTGCTTTCCTCTTTCATCCCCCTCTTTCTGCAGCCCACCTGTCTTCTTCTCCCTCTCTCTTCTCTCTTCTGTCTTTCCTCTGTCTCAGTCTCCCTCTCTCTCCATTGCTCCCTCTAGAAGCAGGTGATGTAGAAGGGTGCTCAGCAGTATCTGACTATCAGGCCTGACTCTGTGAGAGGAATGATAATCACTGTGCTGCACTGCAGAGAGAGAAAGAAGAGAGGGAGCGAGGGAGAGACAAGCAGAGAGGGAGGGAGGGAGAGGGGGCATGAGGTAGAGGAAAAGGGGGGCAAGTGCGGCAGCAGAAAAGAGGGGGCAAAATAAATGGGGAGGGGAGTAAATGAGAAGAGGAGGGAGAAGAGGAGAGTGGGACAAAGAGAAAAGAGGGAGGGGAAGACAAAGAAAAAGAAAGAAATCAAGAAAGAAAACAAGAAAGAAAAAGAACAAAAAAGAAAGAAGGAAAAGAAAAAGAAAGAAGGAAAGGAAAAAGAAAGAAAGAAAGAACGAAAGAAAGAAAGAAAGACAGAAAGAAAGAAAGAAAGAAAGAAAGAAAGAAAGAAAGAAAGAAAGAAAGAAAGAAAGAGAGAAAGAAAGAGGGAAAAGGAGGATTATTGAGCACTGCTTTAGTAACATATACCTACTCTGTGTCATGGTCCCTCTTTCCCCTGACACAAACACCTCCTCCACCCCCACATCTTTTCTATGCTGCATACACACTCCTGCATACACACACATACACACACTTCTAACAACACCACCCCTATCACCACAATAGCTTGTAGTACAGCAGCCCCGTTGTATGAGGGAGAGCCTTAGCCTTGTGTCTGAGCACCAGAGAACATTAACTGCAGCAGCGAGGTCATCTGATCGGCACTATGCGGTCCCCCTCTCTCTCTCTACTCTTCACACTGCTGCAGTCTGCTGTTAGCCCCCTTGTGGTCACCGCTGGAACTACCAGCCACGCTGTCTACTGGCACGCCTGTCCCGATATACAGTTTTTGCAGTGTGTATGTGATTTGCTGAGGCTCGCTGGCCATAAATCACTTTCTCTTTCTGGGGGCAATTGAAGCCAAATCCTGTGGTCAGTCCTTATTATAACAGCCCTAACTAGGTACTGTAAGTGTGTGGGTGTGTACTTTGTTTGTAGGTATGTATATTGGTGTAGAGAGAGACAGAAAGAGAGATCACTTCACTGCATGCGGATCTACTGCATTGCCATCCACCACAGCTTTGTTACCATCAAGCTGTCCACTCTGGCATTGAGCTTTCTCCCTTCTCCCTTTCTCCATCTGGGCTCTCCACCCTGCAGATACACATTGAAAATCACTGACTCTATTCACAGTGTCGGGCCTTTGAAATGTTTATCCTTTTGTGCAGCAGTGACTGTCTATAGGGGAAAAACAAAAACAGAAACAAAAGCTCATAGAGTGAGATGTGAAGCGAGGCTTACCGGACAAATGCCCATGACTCAGATTAGCTCCTTTGTTGGAGTGTGTGTGTGTATGTGTGTGTGTGTGTGTGTGCCTGCGATGTTCATCGCTTTCCACTGCTAGTCCTTAAAACAGTCATCTCTTATAATATCCATGACAGCGGTCATTGTTAAGAAAGATGCAAACAGGATGGTGGGGTACAATTGGCTTTCTGTGTGCACGCGTGAGTAAGAGAGACCATACATATGTATGCCTGCTATTTAGATGGCATTTACTACCCATTCTGTGTGTATGTGTGTGTAGATCATTAGACTAATAGTATGTGTGTTAGGAACAGACTTTTCCCACCCACTGCTATTGTCCATTAAGGTTGACCAGAGGAAAGTGAACAATGGCTTCACTGTGGGGGCCAGTGTATGAAGGAGTAAAAGTGAGGATGAGGCTAAAGATACGTAGTCTACACACAAGGCTGGCGGACATGCACACACACTCACTCACACTCACACACACACACACACACACACACACACACACACACACACACACAACCTCCCTGTTGAGAGTGATTAGGAGTGCTGCTGTGAACAATAGACAGAGTCAATAAAGGACCTCAGAGACATCCGGATACAAGAGCAAGGTCTCTATCCCTCCTGTCTCCTCCCTCCACCTCCACTCCCCCCCTCCTATGCTCCGCATCCTTGTACACTCTCTCCTCTTTCTATCTGTCATTGTTTTTTTTCTCTCCACCAAAACTGCTCTTCTTTCCTCTCCACTTTCCAAACTGTTTTATTTATCATATCTGACCCTGCTTGCTCTATATCGTTCTCATTTTCTTGTTCCCTCTGCCCTCTCTCTCTTTCTCTCATGAACTCTGTCTTCTTTGTGGTGCTCCTGCCTTTTGTAAAAATGGGCGGATAGGCTGAGTTGACAGACTTTGACACGGTGGAGCGCCACAGCAAACTGAAATCCATCCTGTCAGTTTAGAATCAGTGTCACTCATTTTACAAGGTTAAAGATAGCTTTGCCTAATGTGCTGTCAGATAGGAACAAACACATACACCACATAGGCCTTGCTAAAGATAAAAAATCACAAGCAGTAGAAGCACACATGTAAGCTACAAAGTATAAAGATGTGCACCCAGACTCACACATGCATGCCCTGTACTCCAGGAGAAGACCGTGTTAACACATCCACCTACATATAAACATATTATTATTATTATTACTAAAATAGTAATACAGCATATCTGAGTATTGGGCTATTAGATATTGTGAGTGTGTGTGTGCGAGTGAACCCCATCTCAGCCCTATCACCCCCGTGACAGACACAGTGCCACAGAAATGTCTTGGGGCGCCTCGTCCAATGCCTTGACAATAGTCTCAGTGTGTGTGAGTGACAGAGAGTAGCTCGGGGACACAGAGGGGGCGTTATACTGGGTAGACGACACGTACGCACGCACACACACACACGCACACATAAGCAGACACGCACACACATTAAAGAGGGAAGACAGTGCACTCTTTCTCTCCCTCTGCGCAATTCCTCATTCCCTCTCTCCCTGACGCAGAGAGACTCAATCATTCTCTCACACTCTGTCTCCTTTGACGCAGAGGAAAAACATAAAACAACTGCTCCCTCACTCTCACTCTCTTTCTGTGTGTGTGTGTGTGTGAGTGTGTGTGTGTGTGCGAGTGTGTGTGTGCATGCGTGCGTGTGCGTGCATGAACGCAGACTGTATAATTAATATGGCTTTCATTTTCTTTGAGCTATGAAGTATGCTTTTGGTATGCAAACAGACTTCTTGCATGTGAGCGTGCGTGTGTATGTGTGTATGTGCTGTTTGAGTGCAGAGTCAGGCCATTGAGCGGAAGGAGAAGGAAGGAGGAGTGTTAATGAGAAAGCAGGGGAGAATCCAACCCATTCCCATCGATAACCCTGCACCACACTTCAAGCATGTACGTACATTGGCTGCAGTTTTGCAATCCCCTTTGAAAATTAGGGTTCGGCATTAAGGTTAAAAAATGACTTCAGTGAATTCATATCCAGCAGAGTTTCAGAGAGCTGAGCCTTTGCTGAGGAGTCGGCCTGATTATTATGCGACTCCTGGCATTAAAAAAATGTTTAAAAATGCAAATTATTCCACAGCTACTGCAGTAAGATAGTTAAGCTGCAGCTGAAAAAAAATAATGTTTGTGGCACACAAAAACTACAGGTATATATTGCACTAATTAAGTAAATTTAAAAGTAAATATACTGTCATACTCTACAGTATACTAATATATGTCTACTTGAGCTGATAGCCTAGGTTTAAAGTGCATCATTTAGGGATAGCAGGGTGAAAGAAATGTGTAATATACAATAATATCCCCATGTTTACAATCTGTGTAAATGCCTTTTTATGTGAGTTCATGTTAAGACATAGAGAGTCAATTATTTTTTTCATTATTGATTAATCTGCCAATTTTTTTTTCTCAACGATTCAACTGTCTATAAAATGTCAGAAAATTTTGAAAAACAGGTACGCCCATTAGCCTACTGGTTAACACACATACCATATAACCATAACTGAATAACCTATGATGTATGTTATACCAATCTCTCTAACCGTTTCCTGTCTCACTGCACTTTCAAACTGCCAAAAAAAGAAAAATGCCATTAAAATTTCCAAAACCAAAACCAAATTGCTTCATCAACCAATTCAATTGTTTCATCCAACCAACAGCCCCAAACTCGAAAATATTCAGTTTATTATCAAAGAAGACTATGAAAACCAGAATATTTTTTACATTTGAGAAGCTGAAGAAGCCAGAGATTTTTTTTAGCATTTTGATTAAAAAAAGACTTAAGACAATATAATTGATTATCTAAATAGTTGCGTCTGTGTTGATCAGGTAATGGATTAAAAAAAACTGGTCTTGTTACTCTGCTGTGAAAACTATGTATGTCCAAAATGTGGGTTTTTCATGGACTATGTATTACTGAGATGATCAAATTTTCCTTTATTTGAAAAAACTTAGAAGATCCACAGACCCTCTATATGTAATGTTTGCATGACTTCACGTATGCACTAAAAAGCTCAAACTTTGAATCAAGTTCTTTGTTCATGAAAGTGCACCAGCTAATGTCTACACAAGTTAGGACATGCTGCATGTAAATTGGTTTCCTAACAATCTACATCTCAGACTCGCATTCTACATAAAGCCCCATATGGGAGTAGGGAATGAATTATTAAACCATTCATAATGATCATATGAGAGTAACATCACTTTGTAAAAGTCACGCAGAGCCATTTTTCTGTAGCAGCGGCTCAACATGCACATGAAAAAAACACCAGGTTCTTTGATATTCAATTAGTAGTTTAGTCAGTAATTTTAAATTCAACGTTTGATCACCCTTGAAACTTCACTTGCTGCTGCTGCTACTGCTGCTTTGTGGTAGAGATCTACTGAAAATATGGCCAACCATGGTGAGCACGCTTGACTTGTGCCTTTTAGAAAATTCAGGGAAAAAAAAGGGGGGAAAAAAGAAAAACTCATGGAGAGCGTGTTGAGGTGAAATCATTGATTCAACATATTTTTGATGGAAGGCTCCCTGCAACGGCTCTGCTGGATTTAAAAGGGCCGTCGTCAGCAAAGGCCGGCATTAAGAAACACTCTTGCACATCAAATTCTAATCAAAGCCTGCTCTTTTTAACAGCCGTGAAAGCTTTCATGTTAACACGAAACCGCGACCAAAGCTTTATTCACGCTTTTAAAAGAGACTGACCGGTCAATGAGCATGTGTGTGTGCCTGCGTCTGACAATACAGCATATCTGTGTCAACACACTCTATCCTCACTTCTCATCTTACCGCTGATACTGTGTGTGACTCCCACAATCATGCATAATTTGTTTGTGATCCCCACTTACACTGTGTACGCCTGTGTGCGCGTGTGTGTATATATGCATGTGCACAGGGATGTGTATATTTTCCAAGCCATCTCAGACTGTCGGCTCAGATGTGAACATTCTTTTATCCAGCCAATAAGAGGTTGCCCATTTCATCCCCATGGAAACCTGCTTGTGGCCCTAATTGGCAGATAGATTTGCATGACTTTGATTGCAATATTTTTGTGCGCTTGTGTTTAAGTTTGTGTTTTATGTCTGTGGATCTGAGTAATGCTCAATAAGAGTGTTGTTTTGTTTTTGTTGGTTTCATTTCCATTTTTTCTCAAGTGCTGTTAGTTGCCATCTTCATAATAGCTCCGTATTTGTGAAACAGGAGAACAGAGCCTCTTAAATAATGCATGTCTTACTTGTACCTGTGCAGTGTTGACCCATTACAAACCAGCTTTACTGTAATGCTGGGCAATTACCGTGCTGTATGAGGGCTGAGCCATTGATTCAAAATGCAGATGAATTAATCAAAGTTCACTTTGTTTTGGTTAGGGAGTGTCTGCATGTAGACAGTTAAAAGATCATGTCATCTTGCACATTATGGATCATGGTGGTAGCTGAAGTTATTCATTTGTAATATCCACGGGTGAGATTTAAAAGTGGTGTGGTGTGAGTGTGCGATTATGTAGTCTGAGAGAGTACGTGTGTGTCAAACAGGTCAAACTATTTTAATGCATCTGTTTGAAGGCACCGAGGGGGATTTCTCTCCACTGGCTTGACCTGCTAGTTCTTGTAGTTCAGCTCTACCTGTCTGTGTGTGTGTGTGCATACGTTAGTGTGCGTGCATGTATATGTGGGCGTCTCTTATCTGGTCTATTTTCCGACATCAACAGGGAAGTGGGGTTGAACAAGAATCAAAAAACACAAACGTGTACACGCATACAAATGTGCACACATACAATGAGAGAGGTTTGGGTCAGTGGCATAATATGGAGCATCGCTGCAGGCAGAGGCCTGCCCACTCAGATTTATGTAACTTCAATAGGGCAGGTAGAAAGCTCCCGTTCTCCCTCTCTCTCTCTCTCTCTCTCTCTCTCTCTCTCTCACACACACACACACACACACAAAGACACACACACACACACACACACACTAAAATAGCCTGAAGAGTCTGATCTAGCTTTACTCATAGAGTGGAGCTCCCTCCCCTCCTCTCCTGTCTTCTTCTAACCCTAGACCCACATACCTCATTTCTATCTTTTTCTGTCCATCTCCTCCTTCTCTACATTCTCTCCATCAGCTTCTCACCTCTAGGCTATACCTTAGAACGCATTCTCATTTTTGTAGCTCCCCCCCACACCCCCCCCACCCAACTCTCAAAACCCTAGCCCTTTCTCCCTAACCACCACCCACTCCCTTCTTAAGACATGGGTACTGAACAACATTTCCTTTTCTTTTCTTCCGCTCATTTTCTGCCTCTTCCTCCTCCCCCTTTCTCTTCCTCTATCTCCATCTTGATCTTCCGATTTATCTATCTTCCACCAACAATTCTAAAACAGATGGCTACATTTAGCCTGGGGCAAAAACATTGGCTCTGGACTACAGCGCTACCAGGGCCAGTCTTTCGCACTCACGCAAGATCTAATAAGCTGATATCCGGTGAGAAATGTGTTCTGATACGCCAGTGGCAAAAATGCATAAACCATATTGCACAGTACAGATATTCACACCTTAGGCTTGTTCCTTGGTAGCATGCTTAATTTTATCCAATCAGAAAAATGAAAAGCAAAGATTAAAGCTGACTTTAACTGCAGTCTAAAAACAGAAGGAGGAGGGGGAGAGGGAAAGCGAGAGGGTTGTTAAGAGCCATTTGTAAAATTTAAAGAAACTATTAAGTGTTATTAAAAAAAACTTTGGAACCATTAAAAACATGTTTTGAAAAGATGGAGATGGAGAGTGATGAAAAGAGATGAAACCACTTAGGGAGAACAGAGAGATCAATCAGAGGGAAGACAGACAGAAAATGGTGTGTATGTGTGTGTTTATGTGTGTGTGTATGTGTATGTTTGGGATGGGGTAGATAGACATTGGGGGTGGATTGGGGATGGAGGGTTGGAAAGAGACACATTTTTATTGGATGAGTTACAGAGCACTAAGTTCAGAAGCAGACAGTGCAGGAGAGCAGTCTATGGAATAGTCAATGATTCATAATGGTGTGCTTGGAAATAGATTTTTATCCTTGTCATCTTAGTTTTGTAAGTTTGTGTATTTAACCTCCTGAAGCAGACAATCACGCCCACTACACACATTGATTGGCTGGGAGTGCAAAGGTGTGAAGTTAGGCAGGATTTATCCCTCAAGCTCTCTCTCTCTTTTTTATTCTTCACACAACTACAAACATCACTTTTTGTGTGTACCACAGAGTAAAAACATAAAAACCATGAAAGCCTTTTAGAAGAGGCAGCAAAAAACATTATTTCTATTCAACCATACTGAACCCTTTAGAAGTGGACAGAAAAACTGTAATTTTTTTTTTTTTTACCTCACAGCTTGCAAGATTAAGCTTGAAGCCATGGAGCAGAAAAATACACAAGAACACAGAAGACAGTTTACAGGCAGAAATGTAGACTTAAATTTGCAAACTTTACATAACAGAATTTTACAGGCTTACAAATAAAGATGACAGCTATAAAACTCAATTATCAAGCAAACTTTTATAAATAATTTAATATTTAATAGTAGTCTAACAAAAAGAATCTGATAATGTTATGACAACAATCTGGCTGGGAAGGTAAAAAGTTTAAGTCACTTAAGTTCACTTCCCTTGAATTTGATTCAGTTGACTCAGTCCAACTCGATTCCATACCACTTGAATTATTCAATTGAGCTGAGTTGGACTTAGTCCAATTCAGTTCAATTCAAAAATCCATTCAAGTCAATTTAATTCATACCAACTCAATACCACTTAATGCACTGAAGATTCTTTTGTGTAGGTGGATAAAACCAGTCACAGGGCTACTAAGCTGTCTAGAATCCCTGTCTACTGTGAGAAAGAGAGCTTTTGTTTAGCAATATTGGGTAAAATTGCTCAACCCACAGACAGCCATTAAGGTAATGCTGGAAGGCAGATGAGCTGAATGCAGAGCTGTACAATGCAGAGCGGAGTCTTCAAGAAGCAAATAAAAGGAAGCATCTCAGCAAGGGGCTTGCTATGTAGGTCTTTGTGTGTGCTCGAGTGTGCGTGCGTGTGTGTCAGGGAGTTAAAAGAGTGTGTGTTTGTAAGCCTCTACGGATGTGTGTGATTCTAGGAGACAGAGTGTGCCCGGGCTTGTGCTTGTGATTCCATCCAGAGGGAATGGAAGAAGAAACTGATGTAAGAACCAGAAAACTTTTCTCCCCCGCTCGTGTGTCATCATATTTTTATCAGAGTTCGTCTGCTCACAGTGAAAGGTGTATATGCATCAGGATCTGGGAGGGTGTGTAATTATGTGCTATTATGTACACATAAGAGCGTGTTTCAGTGGGCACGTCTGCGTGTGTTAAAATCACACGTCTGATGGTGTTGGCTGCATGTGCCCCTGCCTCAGCTTGTCGGTGTGTGTGTGCATGTGTGAGTGTTTGTGAGTGT
The DNA here is from genome assembly GCA_029490765.1 of Euthynnus affinis. NCBI lineage: Eukaryota > Metazoa > Chordata > Actinopteri > Scombriformes > Scombridae > Euthynnus > Euthynnus affinis. The sequence goes on from CM055838.1 coordinate 20,637,580, forward strand.
GGGAATGACATTCCCACATTCCTGCCATTTCACAGAGAGCTTGAAACAAAGGCTGAAGGGAGGAGTTGTTAACACAGTAACATTATCAGCTGAACAGCTTGTCTGTATTATCTCGTGTGGTAAACAGCCAAGACAGACAGGGGACTTCCAATCACATTCCAGCTCTCGGTGACCTTGATGTGTGAGGAAACAGACAATTTCTCTCCTTCTGCCTCCTGCAATCTCACTCTATATGATTTTCTCCTTGCTTTGTCTCTCTGTCTCTGTCCTGAGCTCACACACAGAAGAAACACACACATCCTTGATTTAATATATTTGTAAGGACCTTCCATTAACTTTCATTCCATGACTCATTCACCTTTACTTCAATATGTGTCCTCTTACCTTTCCCTACACTGATCTTAACTCAAAACATTTAAAGGAGAAAGGATGAGCAAAATGCCCCTTTTGTGGTTTCATCTGCATATCCCACTGAGGACATTTTGACTTAGATGTCTACATTGTGACACTTGGTGAGAGAAGCACATCAACAGCACAGTGTCAGTCCTCCACCAGTTTCTATACCTGGTGTGTTCAGCCAAAGCACTGCTGTGCAAACAGAAAGGTTTTGACAAGGCTCACAGCCCAATATGCAATCAATGGCCCTGTTCACACTTGGCATTAAAATGCATCTTGGATGATCCGATCACAAGTGTACAGCTCTAATTATAGGTGTGAATGCACCCAAGATGCATTGCAGACACATTGAGATCCCATTGCTGAGACCACATTCGGAGGTGGTCTGGGCCACGTATGGCCACATTCTTTTAACAGGATGTATGCAAATGTGTCCTGGGCACATTGAATGTCCTCTGCATAAGTGGAGAGAGAACTCAAGCAAGCTGAGAGCACCAGCAAAACAGAGAGAGAGCAGCGGTGGTCGAGCGAGGTAGAGAGTGAATGAAGAAAGCGAGCAGTAGTAGCGAGAAAGCCGGTGAATGAGAGGAACAAAATCTTATTTTCTGATTGTTTCATGCCCACACTCCTACCCTGCACCTCCACACAACGCCTGATTTGGTCTGAATACAGCCTTAGAGCTGTCCACTTGTGATGGGATCACCCAAGATGCATGTTTATGCCAGGTGTGAACAGGGCCAATGTTCCTACCAAATGACCACCCAGCTTCCAAGTGAACTCTGGCATGGTTCATTTGTGATGTAAATCCAAAAGGGGCCAACCACAGGCCTCTGTGACAATGGATATGTGACATCAAAAATTTTTGCTCCAGCTTTTTAATTAAACATGTAGTAAAACTTAATACTTTTTGACAGATGAGGTCCACTTGCTCTCTTAACTACAGATGCTCATAACCAAATATTACTATGGGGGCCCTTGAACCACTAAAGAAGCCACAAGTTGCAATGAAATGCAGCAAGATTTGCAGTTAGTCAAAAGAATACATTTTGTTTTGTTTTTCTCTAACAGGTCCACACAATATTATAGGATGGCAGGCCACCAAAACTCAACAACTACAATGAACAATGAACCGTCACTCAATGTGGTTTCATGTTCACAATTCTTTGTAAAAAGTCAGTGTGAACATAAAGTGGAACGAGTGTATCATGTTTTTACTTTGTCTAGACCAGTGGAACTGAGCAGCGGGGGTGAAGGCACCTTTAAACTCAGCATTCAGTTATAATGTGGTCAAGTGAAAAATCAATATTTACAGGGTAAGCATGTGTTCCACCTCCACAGCAGGACATCTAACACAAGCACACATCTGTCTCCTTTTTCCCGTAAGGTTCAAACCTTTCTTTGACTCTTCTCATCACCCCATGTCTTTCTCTCTGGCTCATATTCCTGCTGACTCTCACCTGTCCCCTCCCCTCGCTCTTTGTCTGCAGGTCAGTAGATCAGTTTTCAGTCTGGCTTGTTGGGTGCTCCCCGCTTTGGTTACCTCGTCCTTCTCACCTCTCGCTTAACCCCACCACCTCACCTCCACACCTACTCACCCCATGACCATATGGCCGGCTGCACGGCCTGAACTTGCTGTGGCTTTAATAAATACATCAGTGTATTGGTATCATCATGACAGGGGTCACAGGTCGGTTACAGTGTGTCTGCATAAAAGAAAGAGAGAGAGGGGGGGAGGAGAAAGTGTGTGTGTGTTCTGTTTGTTTCTGGTTGACAGTGCCTTAACCCCTATGACCCCTAATGTATGCTACATGTTATCAGAGGAGGCGTATGTGTGGATGCATTCACGTGGTGTGCCTGAGTGAGTGTGAGTCTATGACAGACGCTCATCATATTTAATCCTGAAGGGATTTTGTTGAAATGAAAAGCTGCTTTTCAATTTTATAATCCAGTAGACCTAATCGCTTCGCCCACGTCCATCCGTACAGTCCAATTAGATGAACAAGACTGGCCGGATGAGTCCTATTCACCACAAACTCATCTCCATAGTCTGTCCTTGCCATGTCAAAACACTGTGGCGCCCCGCGTCGTCAGAACCCAGTGCTGACCTTCACTGTTCATTGTAGAGCAGTGCAATGCGCAAAAAACTGCGTTGTCAACCCACCTGTTTCCACTGCAGTCTTGGCCTTGTTAACGGGGGATGGATGTGTGTGTGTGTGTGCGTGTGTGTGTGTGTGTGTGTGTGTGTGTATGTGGAAGTGGGTGTGTGTCTGGTTCGATTCAGCCTTTGTGGCACCACACTCTCACCCGCCCCCACACACGCTGGGTCCAGAGAGAGAAAGTGCTCACTACAGTAAAAGAAGAAGTCGCACTAGCGAAAAATGCTGAGTCGATTCATTCTCAGAGGTCAGCGTAGGTAGGTAGCAGTAGTGGTTTGTTTAGATTTATGCCCACGCATATGGCAAAGAAAGCAGGAGAGCAAAAAAGGAACAAAGGGTGAGAGTCAAAAGGAGAGATAAAAAGAAAGAGGAAGACAGTGCTCATCAAGATAAGTTATGCACTGCCATGAGAAGAAAAACATAAAAACCAAAGACAACATATAAGTGTTGAGTCCAAAAAAACACAATGACCTTTGTTTTTAGTAGATTGAGGACAGCAGACAGGAAAAATAGTTTTCCTGGTGGAGTGTGTGTTGTGCATTCGTGCGTGTGTGTGGGAGTGGTGGTGGCGGTTTAGAGGGTAGAAAGAGGCCGCTTTGCCCATATTGACTGCAGTGCCATGTGACTGCTGTGATCATTAATGTGTCCTGATGCCAACGGGTATCCTGATGACCCACATCTCAGCAGTCCACTCTCACTCTCTGGCTGCCACCCAAAACAGACCTTCTCTCTCTCTCTCTCTCTCTCTCTCTCTCTCTCTGTCTCTCTCTCTCACTCTCCCTCCCTACTTGGAAGCACGCAATCCAATCCTCTCCTTTACACTTTCTCTACTTTCTTCATCAACATTAGAGCTAAGTATCGAACCTCAATACGAAAATGTGTCTATTGCACTGGATGTTAAAAACTGCAGTACTCAAATTTTTCGTTGTATGTCTGGTCAGATTTGTTGTCCTGTTCATTCATTCTCTTATCAGATATTGATTTAAACATAATTTAGCTAAATTTACTAAATTAAACTATGGTGTTGTAGAGAAAAATGTTTATATCCCTCAAGGTATTGAAAAAAGTATTCGGTATCTGTTCTGACATTTACAATGGTTTCATATTGGCAGTAATACTGAAAAATTACAGGTGATACTCTGCCCTAATCACCACACTGAGCACACTCTCTTCTCTTTAACTTTAAGTTTTTGTTTCCCGTCCTCTGACTCATACACACTCTTATCCACCCACCCAACAAATTTACTTCACCTTCTTTTTATTGGCTCACACTGTCTTTTCTTTATCACTACCCCTATCTCTTGCACATACCAATACCTTGTCCTTCAGGTAACCTCTATCTCTCAATCCTGCACTTGCTCTTATGACTATACATCCACTATCTCACTATTTTACTCTCTTTTCTCCTCTTCTACTGTTCATTTCTATATTTATTCATGTCCATTGATATGGAATATCCTTTCTCTTCCCCCTCCTCCCCCTCTCCTCAGTGAACAATTTACATTTAAAAAGATCCAGTGCCGTTGACTGAGCTGTTTTATCATTTTGTTGCCTCTCTGATGCAATCATGCTCTTCATCCATGACGCCCAGTTATTATTACTTGCCTTTTTTCATTTGTTATTTTTCTTCCTATTTGGAGCACCCTAGTTGGTCTGATGTGCTGACTTCAGATGTAGTTTTTAGAGTTTTCACTGACCCAGTAAAGTAGCTTTGAAATTCAAAGTCCCCCCCCATCTCGTTTACTCCATCTTCCTCCCCTCCTAACCTCCTATAATTCTCTCCCACTCCTGATCTAACATTATTCCAAATTCTGTCAGCGTCCCAGTTCCTACATTTGGCACATACTATTACATATTATTATCACCTATTACTCCCTGAGTCTATCTCTCACTTGCAGTCACATATAAAATGCATATGGCTTCATGAAATAAGCAGTCCCTCAAGCACAGTGACAGGCACCCACCGACACAAACCTGCTCATGTCGCCAAACCGTTTGTGTTAACAAATTCTGACGTGATCACAGTCACGCACGAGCACCCAAAGTCTTAGACACACACAGACAGGGATGTGTATGAAACCAACTGGCTGTTGGATATTTTAGGGTGGGCTGGGGTGGGGAGGGGGGCACACTCCACTGCAGTGGAGGAGTTAATTACCCCATACGATCAATAATTCATTACGCTGTCAGTTTTATGGGTGTCTCTGTGTGTGTGCTGGCATGTTTTGAGTGCACGTAAGCATGAACACCAAACTCTTCCAGTAAGCATTTTCTTTCCCTGGGAACGGCAGATTAAGAGGATTGACTCTGTAATGGATTAACCTCTGGAGTGTGTGTGAGTATGCGTGCGTGATCCTGCGTGTGTGTTCAGCAGGATCAGTGAGCCCATGTATGAATTGATTAGCCCAAGAAGCTCCTCTCCTTCCCTTTTAATGACCACATCAGCACTTTTTCACCACAGGGAGGATAAATGTAGAGCTGTCCATCAAGGAAACGAGACACCGCCCCTTTAAGAAGGTTTAGCTGTCACTCAAATATCACTCTTGGGAGCACTCCCCATGGACTAGGGAGACCCTGCTGTGTCAGTGCGTCTATGATGATAGATGGTGCCTGTGTGTGAGTTGCTCTGTGTGTGGGTAGAAGGGTGACTGACCGTCTCTATACAGTATTTATTTGTCAGCAGGACTTCAGCTTTTAACCGCAGTTTCCTGAGCATACACCAAAGCCAGCACATCCATTATCAATGCAACTGATATTGTTTATGGAATAAACATACAGTATATGCTAAATGGAAGAAAGATAACAGCTTGATAAGGGAAACAGAAACACAAAATGACCAATTACCCTGTTGGAGGCAACTATTCGCCCACTCTCTCTGTGCCCTTACTCCAACTGAACTCCTTAGGGGTTTATACACATGGTCACACACGCACGCATTCATGCATGCATACACAAGCGCACATTTGCATATTGTTCAGCTACAGTAGGGGGTTGACTCATGTCCCCTGCATTAGATCTTGCTAAACAGAGGGCTGATGTTTGACACAGAGTGCACACACACTCTGACAGCAGGGTACCGTCACACTGTTCACAGGCTTAGGATGCTGACACAGACACACAAGCGCGTGTGCATCTGTGCACACACGCTGACAGCTATTTTGTGGAGATAAAATGGTGTTTAGACGTTAGCGACGGGGTGTGTGGTACAGTATGTCAGCAGATGCGTGAATAAGAAGACATGAAGCTGGGGAGGAGGAGGAGGAGACAGAGATTAGGAGCAAGCGAGCGGACAAAGAGCGAGACAGAGAGTTGGAAAGAACTGACTTAATGTCACTGAGTTATTCTTTAGATAGTTTAGAATAAAGAAAGAACAGACTCAAACCAATTATGTCATCCCAGTCCCTTCCCAGAACTCCTACCTGCTTGCTGTACTTGTTCCCAGTCTGGCATCCGTACTCTGAGCACTGGTCAGATCCCAGGGACATGGCATCAGCATTGCCACTGCCTCCACTACTGCTGCTGCTGGAGCCGGCACTCCCCACACAACCCCCACTGCCCACAAAGGTGTTGGAGGGAGGCAGCTCCTGGACTGCCTGGTGCTTCTTTCCCTCAGCTGGGGGGGAATGGGGCTGTAGATTCACTGCAGGGAGAGGTGAGCTGGATTTGTAGTGCCTGGCCAGATCTGGGCTTGACTGGTGCCTCCTGCCACCGCCCATCCGTGGGCTGCCAGGGTCACCGTCCACAGCGCAGTAGCGGGCTGCCAGGCGCTCACTAGCACTACTCATATCCTCATCATCGTCATCATTGGCGTGGCGACGCAGGCCATTTACTGTGACGATACCACTGTAGAGTGATCTGTCTGACTTTCCTCCTCCTGCGGCTGCTCCGCCGCCACTTCCGTTGCGTTTGTCCCGCCGAGGTTTGCGTCCACGGTCTGATCCCCCACCACGGCCTGCCTGTGGTTGAGCCCCTGGAGGACTGAAGAAATCCTCCTCTGGCTCTTTCTTACCGGCCTCATAGCCATTCTTTCCTTGAGCACCACACTGTCGGGCTGTGACTACCAGGAGGATCACCAGGATGACTGCTGCAGCTCCAGCTAAGACACCAATAGCTACACTGAGGCGCTGTTTCCCTAATGCACGCTCACTGTCTGGGTCCCCTGCAATGTCCAGTGACAGTGGAGCCATCAGGCTTCGGGCCACCTGGGGTTAAAGAGAGAAAGAAGAGCAAGAGAGAGAAAGAAGAGAGAATCAATGAGAAAAAAAGTCCAAAATAGCGACTGCAAAAGATAACACAGTGGGTGTGAGCCACAGAAGAAACATCAAACAGCATCTTCAACTTAATTAAACTCATCACTGTGTTTTAATGGGGGGGAGGGGTGTGTGTGTGTTCCATTATTCCCAGACACACAGAGTGTCACTAAATATATAATTGCTGTTGCTTCTCAGTTGCAGCATTTTAAGTTGTGTCTGTAATCTGGTACAGGAAATGCCTAGGATTATACTGTTTAAAGCTGATTAAAAGAATAAAAGGAAACTTTAGACATTGAGGTCAGACAGTAAGATGGAGAAAAGTAGCAGAAACAGTCAATAAATGTGCAAATTAAGGCAAGAGAGATGCTATGACTGTATTCCATACACAAACACTTCTACTGTCTCATCAATGAACAATGTCCCTTTTGTAAATGATAGCGTAGGCGTGGAATTGTTAAGGATTTGCTATCACCATTTTTTTGCACTGAGAACTGAATGGTAAGTCAGATAGAAGGCAACTGTAAATATGTATGCTGCATGGAATAATAATGAGAACAATTTTCCTTTTGTCTCTTTAGGATCTTAAGTTTTTTTTGTTCTGTTAAGCACATTAGATGTTTGCTGCTCATTTAGATCAATATATATTACACTCATAAAATACTGGGGGTTTGAGATAGACAACCATGATCTTCCTTTATGAACACATACACAGGGATGAGTACATACACACCCACACACCCACACGTACATACACAAATGTACATGCTCTGAGTTTGTACACTAATAAAAGGATCATTAGAAGAAAGTGGGTTATGCTGAAGCACAAGCATGGCCATTACTGGTTATGGAGCCTTGTTCAGCAAGAGACAATGAGGCTGTGGAGTTCTGGTCTGCAGAGCCATGCTCGTAATATGGGACAGGGTCATGAATCTGAATATAACTAATCAATACATAGCAACTATGTTGGGAAAATCATTATGCAGAGAGAACATGAACACGGAAACACACAGACACACTGACATGTATGCATGCACCTACATGAGTCCACACAGAATGTAAGCTGTCTGTTAGTAAGACAACTCATTCTGCAGCCCTGACACCTCGTCTCAGAGCTCACATGACAATTCGTTTGGCCTGTCAAGGCTGGAAATTATATACTCATGTAATCCCTGCTGCATTATGGATGGTAGGTAATAAGGCTTGCAGGAATAAATGGGAGAGACACAGTGGATGATGGTGAGAGAGAGAAGCAAAACTTGAGCCCCCGCGGTTTGCAATAACCAAATAAAATAAATATAACCTGCAGTATTGGTAATGTTGCAGTGAGTGCTGCTCACACAACTGCACTGTGTAACTTGCTTATTACGTTATCCGAGGCATATTAGGCTTACTCATATAGAGTCACATTATTCACTCTCACTTCTTGCTACCCCCAAGCTAAGAATGGGATTGTGTTATATTTCATTGTTTCATCACCATCTTTCTCTGGGTTAAGTTTCATTGTTTTTGAGCGAGTGGTGTTGGTTCTATTCCATTATTCTGCCTCCACTGCGGAAGGCCTCTCCGCCAGGCTCCGCTCTCCCCTCAGCCCCATTGTTCTTCTTTTGCCTGCAGTATTCCTCTCCATTCTCATTCTGCTGGGCATCTCTCTGGCATAGCACTTTCCTGAACTGTCTGCTGTATTGTGTGCGCAAAAGAGAAGAGAAAATAGCAACGCACTGCCATATGTGTATACATGTGACAGTTCAGCCAAGGTTGTGTTTGGGAGTGTGAGTGTGCATATGAGATGGCGAGAAGCATTAGAAAGCACAAGGTGTATGGTAGCGAGTCAACGCACTTAATTGTGTGTGCGCGTGTGAGAAGAAGAGGTATCCTACTGAGGGAAAGCTATGTATAGCCATCCAAGTGCAGGGGTATATACAATATATGTGTATTGGCACACACAGGGCATTTAAGTGTATTAGGATAAGGGCTGCAGTCAGCTCTGCCTCTTTCGAGTGCATCCCTCTGATGCATCCCAAACTCCCAGTGGAATCTTCCATTCTGCTGCATGTGCTTTGTTCCAGCAGGGCTTAACACCACCATCTATCTCTTCCACTCTCTAAGGATTCTGTTATCTGCATGTCACTGCAGATGCCGATGCTGTGACCAAGAGAAGGAGTTCTCCCCTGACCACACTATTAACCCAAGCTTAGAAATTGCCTTCAATGCGTTTACAGCACAGTGTAAGAGCACAGAGCTCTTTGTTGATTCTTAGCTATTAATTATATTAATAGAAAGCTGACTGTATATATTCAAAAACATGAAAAAATCCAACATTACAAGATGAAAAAACTCAAGTTTAAACATTCTTACAAATTGTAAGAATGTGAAACATTATAATTAAAATCTCTACTCAGATTTACAGTGCTGTGTACGTCTGATGTACAAAACATCAAAAAGTTTCCCAGCTGACGTCCATCTCTAAAATCCAACAACTAAATTCCTTCTTCGTCTACCTTCTAGCTCTGCAGCATCATATTGTAGCTAATTACCCAACATGTGGTTCACTGTACTGTTGGATAGAAAAGACTGGAGTAATTTTCTGCCGCGGTGCTGCAGCAGTAGCAACCGTTTTCCTTCCCTAATTACATCTGGCATCCATCCACCACTCAGTTTGACTTCATTATGAGATGGAGGTATTCTCCCTTCAATGACTTCTACTCAATTACTCTGCCAAGTTCCTCCCTACAATCAAACTAAACTATGCATATTGTAATCAAAGGCAGCTTTTATACCGGCTTGGACATATTACACCCTATTGTTCGATTCAATGGGCCTGGTCATTTAGGCACATTGCAGTTAATTCCACCTGTCAACACCATTGTTCCACTGCTTACCAAGTGTTCTGTTCTAATCCACACCCCCTTGATTGTTCAACTTGTACTTTTCATTCTACTCTTAAGTGACAGCATAACATTCAGGAGGGGTTCTATTTACTGACTATGCTCAAATACCACACCTTTTTTCTATACTCAGTTGTTTGTTTTAAAAAAAAGTGCCATGAAACACAACATTTTTGGACGCCAAGTTGTCTACATATGAGGGGTGTCAAAGCTTAGGCTGTGATTACACAATATGTGTTTTTCACCTGCAAAAACACAAGATTTAGCCTCGCTCAAAACAAGGCTACAAAGAACGCAAAGGGCACACACAGCACCCTGTTATTCCAGTTGCTATGCGACTGTCTAGCTATACTGTATATGAGAAATTAGATAAAGTTTATATTACTTACTTTACTATATATAGCCATATACAGTATATTCCATCATGTAATTATATTCTATTCTCCTCCCAGGGAAGCAACACAAAAATATAATATATAATTTGCTGCAAAATAGTGCATTTGCATTATGGTGTGTCCTCTGGGATCACAATCTTTAGTTTCTTTTTTCACACAGGTTAGAAAGAGTGCAATAGAAACACTTTTTCTTGAGTGTTTTGACACAAAGGACCCTATCAATGTATTAAAGCATGGTATGGTATTTTGGGGTTCCAACAAAATGGGTGCTTTGACACATTTTTGAAGAATTGTGCTTCTTTTCTGTCTGACTGTTCTTTTCCTCTCGGATGTCTCAAAGCTATTTCAGGGTTGCACTGTTCACATCATGTTACATGCACAGACCTGACAGTTGAAGACCTTTTCCTCAGAGAAAATATGAGAGCGTGTTTCTAAACCAAGTTCCAAGTGGGGGTTCAAACCACAAGCTGTTAGTCTCAGAACAAACATTGTAACCACAAGGCCACTGAGCCAATTTAATTATTAGTCAATACAAATTACTTTGTCCACACCAGAGAAGTTTTAGTAATTAGTACCTGTCAGCATTTATAGCTTAATTGGACTTTTTTTAAAGCATGATGGGATGTTCATTTGATTAATACAATAAGGACAGAGAAGAAAAAAAAAAGATTTACACCAGCATAGCATAAGCTAAATTTGAACTCATGCTGTTGTAGTTATTTCTGGTATCCCAGTAATGTCTTTGAGTCTAGTCAATTACCTCTGCACCTCAGTGTTAATCTTTCAAGCCAACTGTAATCTCTCTGTGAAGTCCTCAGTTCCAGGAGCCCACACAGTTTTACTAGATAATAGTGTATGTGTTTGAACACATATATTTCATGTTCTGTTTATTCCCCCTGTAAATGTGATTTATCCAGTTTAGTGCAGTTTTAGTTACTTTGTTCTCAGTTTGACCACTACAGCTCAGAATGTGCTGCATGGTACAATGAAACCCCGAAGCCTCATCAATATTCAGACCTATAGTGAAGAGACACTGCTAAAGTACAACTTCTATTCAAATGAACATACTTCAACCTACTCTGTAATACAAGGCCAAAACTGGGACAGACCCATCTCACTCTGCCTCTCTAACACAAACTCACCCCTAATGCTCTCTCTCTCTTTTCTTCTGTCTTTCTCTCTTGCTCTTTCTCTCTCTCGCTGTCACACACACACACACACACACACACACATGCACGCACCTAATGCTCTCAGCTCTGAGAGTTCAATGTACCAAGAAGAAACACTTCAGTAATAACAGTTATTTTAACCACACAGTCATTATAAGAATGCATGCTGGACAAAGAACACACTCCAGTAGGATCAAAACTACAAAGAAGCTGGCATTGCCAATAGCCTTCAAAAGAGAAATGGGGTTCTTTATCTGGGACAAATATAGACATAATTATTTCCTCAGAAATGGGCAGAAAATTGCAACACCAGACTGTAAAAATTGTGCATTTATCTCATTCTATGAATAAAATAATCGTCTTACCAGTTTAGTTTTAACAGCTACAATCAGTTGTCATTACCACCCTCCTCCATTGTAATGTGTTATCACTGTGGCCACTATTTGAATGGATCAAGGAACAGTATCATCACTATTATGATGATGTCATTATTGGGTATCATTACCAACTCTGTGGAACAATGGAGGTCTGCACACACCAAAATAGTACAGTGGATTTCATTACCTTTTCTACTTATGATTTCTTTCATTCAAGTTTTGAATTACTTTCCTTGCTGGTGCTGAAATCACCTTAAAAAAACAAAAAAATCTTTATACATAAAGATTACCTGTGCATCCACTAGTGTGGCGTTGGCCAAGCTCTCGTTGATGAAGACATGAACCAGGGCAGTGGCACAGAGAGAGGGGACCCCACTATCATTGACCCTGATCACAAGGCGATGCAGACCTCTATGGCGCCGCTCCAGAGGTTCCGCCAGGGTGATCACTCCATCGGTGTGGCCAATCTCAAACAGTCTGAAGGGATTTCCCCCCACCAGAGCAAAGCGAAGGTCTGCATTAAGGCCAGTGTCTGAGTCTGTGGCTGTTACAGTCCTGACTATAGTACGAGCACTGCTGGCAGGTGGAAGAAGAGTGTAGGACTCATTGGCTGGAGAGGTGATTGAGGGGGCATTGTCATTTTCATCTGTCACAAAGAGTGAGACAGTGGCAGTGGCTGTTTTTCGTGGCTCCCCTCCATCCACAGCCCGAACACGGAAGGTGTAGGTGGAAAGCCTTTCGCGGTCAAATGATGCAGAGGAGAAGATAGTTCCTGTGTTGTTCTCAATGGAAAACACCTCTTCTCGCTCGTTCTCTCCATCTTCTCCCTCTGTCTTCTCTCCTGTCTTCTTCTCATCAACTCCATCCATCTCTACAAACAGACTTAGTTCTGCATTCTCACCTTCATCAGCATCAGTCACAGTCACCATGCCAACTGGGCTGTTGGCAAGCAGGTTTTCTTTGACATAGAATGTAAAGATTTCCTGAACAAACTTTGGTGCGTTGTCATTGCGATCAGTCACCTGAACAACAACAGTTGCAGAGCCTTGCAGAGAGGGCGTGCCCTTGTCCTTGGCAATTACCCGAAGTTCATACCTCTCTCTTTGCTCACGGTCCAGAACACCGGTTGCACGAATATCTCCATTATCTGCATCTATGTAAAATGGCCCATTAACAACAGGGTCCAGGGAATACGCAATCTCCGCGTTCTTGCCACTGTCTGCATCTGTGGCAACCACAGTGACTACCCTTTCACCAGGTGAGTTGTTCTCAGCAAAGTGGACCTCCACAACACTCTGGGCAAAGGTTGGGGCATGGTCATTGATGTCTACCACACGCACCATCAGTGAACTGTTGCTGGACAGACTGGGGCTTCCAGAGTCTACTGCCACAATGGTAACACTGTACTCTTTGGTGACCTCATAGTCCAGCAAGGCAGATGTGTGTAAGAAGTATTTTTTCTTGTTCCTGTGAAATCAATTGAAAAATAAATTTCACATATATAGTTGCTATTCAAAGGGGTAAAAAAATTTACAGTTTGCATCCAAGCAGTACTGCTCAAAAATTAACAAACTAGATTTGAAGAGACCCTACTGTATGACTACTGTCATCTGCATTTTAAAAAGACCTCTTAAGAGTATTATTTCAATTCAGAATTTAGTCAAGGACAGCCACATATTCTAACCCCATTGTAAAGGTGCCAGAAGTAGTAGCAGCAATACCCACAGATTGCCTTCTCTATTTCCCTCACTCACCCAATCCAATAGCTTGAGGAAATATCTTTACAATTCAATTGAGAGCATTGACATTTGCAGTCTGCACTGCTGCAATAATATAACCAAAAAAAATTTAAACCCTTGACTTTAATGAATATTTATGCTCAAAGTTTACAGATTTTATGACATTGTAACCACTCCATACCCTTGAATGAGTGGCACCACTTGAACCAAGTTTAAATAAAATTTGAGCCACACTTTTTTTGTATTCTCTGTGGATAATATAAATTGTCGAAACATTTCTTGGAGCAGCAGTGTGGGTGAGACTTACAGCAACTGCTTGCTGAAATTGTAGTTGGCAAGATCAGAATACATGTCAGAAAAAAACAGTGCTAACCCCTGATAAAAATACACATATACTAAGTTAAGTTAAGTAAATTATGTTAAGTTAAATTCCAAAACATTTACTAGGAATGAGTCAGGAACTATCCTCAAATTAATGTATAGTTTACGAATAGTTATCTGAATCAAGGACTGTATATTAGATATACTATAGATACTATATTAGATACTATAAGTCACTTAATCATGTTAATCATGTTAATGAATCAGTGTCTAAGAATTATGGACATTCTCTAACTGATCAGTTTTTAATTAATTGCCAAATGCCACATATCCAGTAACTAAATATTATTTGCTTATTATGTTTATCTTAGTTAATGTTTTTATCTCCCCTCAGGTAATATGCTGCATCATCATACTGAACTATTATTTGGAATGCATCATTACTTCATGATTACTTCATGATTACCTCACCATTACTTAACACTTTTGTGTTCCCTCGAGAAATGTAGTGTATCATTCAACCCAAATGACAGAGATTGATTATTAGATACTGCTACAGACACTCAGGTATCAGGTAGTTTGTTTTCAATTATCTTAGTATACCATATAGTCCTTTAGTCAGTGTAATTCAGGAAGTACATATTAATAAGCAATTAGTTCTTGACTCCAAAGATTTTGTGTAATTTACTGTAAAAGTTTACTTTTTTTTGGCTTACCTGTCAAACGCTTCATCTACAGGTAAGGGTGGAAGTGCTGTTTCACCCGCTGGCTTCAATGTGAATGGGACATCTCCTACAACTGTGCAGGTCACAGCCCCGTTCTCTCCCTGGTCTCGATCTGACACCTGCACCAGAGCTACTGGTGTGTCCACCAGAACATTCTCTGGTACTAATGCTGCTCCATCTCTTACTGGGATCCGTCCAATCTTCCGGATCTCTACAACTGGGACATTGTCATTTTCATCCCGGACAGCCAAAACTACTGTGGTTCGATCAGTGCGTGGGGGCTGACCCCTGTCCCTGGCCATTACTGTGAACCTCAGTTGAGCCACCTCTTCCCTGTCGATCCTGTGAAGAACACTCAGCCATCCAGTTGCCTCGTCCAGCCGCAGGAGTCGCCTGACAGATTCAGTGGCAGCTCCAAAGACATATTCCACCTGCCCATTGACTCCAATGTCACGGTCTGAAGCTCTGACTTGGAGGACAGGTGTACCAGGAGGAGCATTTTCTGCCATTTCTGCCTCATATGTAGACCTTTCAAACTGTGGGCTGTTGTCATTCACGTCTGTGATGGAAACACGAAGCAGGGCTTGGGAAGAACGTGGTGGGTTTCCCCCATCTCGAACCCGAAGAACAAGCTCATACGAGTCTTTTTGCTCACGATCCAATGTGCCTTTCACAATAAGCTGTGGTTGTTTTTCACCATCTGGTATATCTGCCACTTGTAGTTCAAACACAGTGCTCCTGGCTGCTCCTCCATTATCTCCACTTCTACCTCTTCGGTCCCCAAGTCCATCCACTCTAGTAATAGGGTTTCCTGCTGTGCGTCTTGTTGAACTTGACCCAGCTCCACCATCTTGGATCAGCTCATAGCGGTCAATGCCATTTCGTCCAAAATCCCTGTCTGTTGCTGTAGGCAGCAGGTAAAGGGTGCCTATAGGCCGATTCTCCTCAACTGAGAGCTGGAGGACAGGTGAGGGGAAGGAAGGGGTGTTGTCATTGATGTCTGTTATGACCACACGGCCTTCAAACAAGTCTACCCAGCTCTGCAATGGCCCGATCACTGACACCTCAAAGTCCAAGAAACACTCATTTTCATCAAATATCATCTGGCACTGGGGGAGCTTCTCTCGGTCAATGCGCCGTGGGCCTGTTGTCAGCTCACCTGTCACATTGTCTATCTTGAAGAACTCAGAGCCACTCTCCAGGGCGAAGGTGACATCCCCGCTGCCCGTACCTGCCGTGAGGCCCAGGTCAGCGGCCACATTGCCAATCTTGACGTCAGGTGGACCCTCCTCCGCCACCCGGTACCGGAGAGCTGAGTCGGCACCCGGTAGCTGAGTCAGCAGCTGCAGCACTAAGACCACGAGGCTGAGAGCCTGCGCCGCGGAGGAGTGCACTGCACCAAGCCTCTGCATGGCTTCTTCTCGCCTCCGTCTACCTCCGAGCTGCGGCTTGTCTGTTCTTTATTAGTGTTTTGTGGTCTTGTGTACCTCACAGCGTGGGTGTTTGATTTATCCTTTCTTACCTTCTTCCTATCACTCTCTGCGGGCTGCCGCCTGAGGTCCGGGGAACAGCTTCTGCACCCCCACTGTAGTTCACTTAAGCGGTACAGGCTCCTTTCTTTTATTTCTTCTCCTACACTCGGCAGGGTTTTTCAACTTCTATAATGATCTTTCTGGGGCTGCTCATGCCACAGGGATATCAAAGAAATCCATCCTGCTGCGTAAAAAGAAAAAAACTAATTCATCAGCCTTTGATTAATCCACTTCACTCTTCCTCACGCCTTTCTTTCCAGCAAACCGGAGAGTATCCCGTTGTCCTACGAAGACGCTTATTAGTTCATAATGCCATTTGTAAGTTCTTTTTATTCCAGTCACATTTGGGACAGCAGCTTTTCTCGCGTTTTCACAGTTAGAAACTGCAATGCAGCACCGCTAGGCTACACAAAAGAAGAAGAAGAAGAAGAAAACACACTGCTCGGCTATCCGGACGCCAAGGAAAATGAACTCACATCCCCGAAGAGAAATAAAAAAAATCAATTTGGAAAAAGTCTGGGTGCTTCTACTGGATCTTTTCTTACCTTAAGATCCAGCTGCGTTCTCCTCTTTTTCCCGCAGTGGAGCAACGTGCCAAGCCGTTGGATTCCTTCACGCAAGTTATGAAGAGACAAGAGTGCTTTTCAGAGCGAGTTTCTTGTAATATTTTTCTCTCAGAAAACAGAATATTAGGGCCTTGACGAGTTAAAAAAGGAAATCCCGACATCAGCATCAATTAAGCATAATCCTGTGCATCCTGTGCTCGGGATGGATGTCTCATTGATGGACCGAGTGTAGATGCGTCTTTTTCCAAGAGTCCCGCATTCTCTCTCTCTCCTCCACACGCGCCTCCTCCTCCTCTGGCTTTTTTCCCCCCTCTCACCTGCACTGCTTGGGACTGCTGCTGCTGCCGGTCTCCAGCGATGCTGCAGTCTCTCTCTCTCTCTCTCTCTCTCTCTCTCTCTCGCTCTCTCTCTCTCTCTGTCTCTCTCTGTCTCTCCCCTCTCTCTCTCCTACTGCAACGTTTTCCCCGGCCGCGTAACTCGATCGCTGAGCTGTAACGGGAGAGGCAGCAGAGGCGGTGTTGGGTCGCCGTGTGTGTATGTCGGTTACCGGGGACAGACCTCACCCCCTCCTGTCGTAGAGGAAGATTAAATGGCTTGGTGTCCCGGCTGCTGACAGCTCCTGCTGGGAAAATATCTTTATTCACACATTCATTCAAAGGACAAAGAGAGACGGAAAGAAAAGAGAGTGATCCGGCTTTAATAGCTACAAGTCAGCGCAGAGCTCAGTCATATTTCTGCTGGTGCAGCTATTTTGGCGGGGCAAGCGTGGAAGGCTTCATTCATTCTTTTCCGAAAGAGACAGTAATTGTAACATCGTAATGGGAAACCATAATATACCGTAGGTCTATGTGGTACACATAACTGTAGCACCACTTACTACTTTTACCTCTAGCCACTACTGCAGCCAGTATTATAAGGGGCAGAAATTAATTAATTAAAAGAAAAAAGACACACACACACACACACACACACACACACACACACACACACACAGATATAATACCCTATATATATGAAAATCCAACACAGGCTGCTGTAAATATCACACAGTTTACATTCATACAATTTATTAGGCTATATTATTTATTTATTTAAATGTTTATGTTTATTTTTTTATAATACTCATGCCCTGTTGTCTCTTTCTCGGCTCTAACTCATGCATACACACAAACATGCACTCTGCCGTGAGGATGTTGTCTCTCGGCAGACCGACCTGCTCGGTAGAGGAGCGCAATGCAGCATCGGTCTGCTGCTATTAAACACTACCGGGGCTTCCACGCTGCTGCTCTGTTAAACCCGCTCTGCATTTCTAATTTCCAGACCGGTCAGGCCGTTGAAGCCAACATCCCCTGTAGGACCAAACAGGCAGCGTGGCCTTACTTAAAAATCAGGGAGTTCCCCCAACATAATGTGACTTGGGTACCGGCTATAAATGAATAGTTTATGGCTGGCAGAGAGTAAACAAAAACTGACAAACTGCAGAGAGGTCACATATTTCTGTCTCTCTTTTTCCTTCCCAACCCCCTCGTCGTTGATTTTTACTTTATTGCTTTCTCTCTGCCTCACTCTCTTTTCAGTGTCTCACCCGCTCAGCTGTACGTGTGTGTATGTGTGTATAGGCCTATATGGTTAGCGTTCCAGGGGCATTGACACGCGTCCGCCTCAAGCGCACTCACGCCCCCTGTTGTTCGATCCACGTGCGCTTTTATTTCCCTCGAAATTGGTGCTGTTGTTTGTTTTTGTTTGTCTTAGACTTAAGACCAATTGATTAATGATGGCTTGTGCAAGTGGGGACAGTTGGGTAAGAGTTAGGTTGAGGAAAGTAGTAGTTGGGTTAGGGTAAGTCTCCAGGAAATTAATGTGACTTAAGTAAACCTATGTGTGTGTGTGTGTGTGTGTGTGCGCGCGCGCGTGTGTGCGTGCGCGTGCGTGTGTGTATGTGGGTATAATTGCCATGCATGTGAGTTTAGAGAAGAAGACAGTGAAGGAATGTTTGAGAGAGTGAAGTGTGTGTGTGCGTGTGTATGTGTGTTTGTGTTGGCTGCCTGGGTCAGGTCAGTTCACTTTTACTTCAATTGATTTAGGAAATTTAAGTCAGATTTGACCTAATGAAAAGATCATCTAATAAATTCTGTTGGCCTGAGCATGCTGTTATATCCAACCCATTAAGATATAATTGAGCATGAATCCTCTTTCATCAGCAAATGAACTGCAGTTTCAATTTGCATATTGAATGAAAAGTGAACTGTGGTGTATTTTTGCGTGACTGCGTATGTGTATGCGTGCACATGAGCTTGTGTATGTTCTAGTTAAAAGCAGGATGTTCTTTGGAGAAACATAACCTGGGTTAAAATCCATTATAGCCTAAATGCCTAATCTACTGTTTATGCCACCACAAAAGAGGATTGCAGCTTTACCACATGGCCAGAAGGATAAGAGAAAATAAAGAAAATAAAGACTATCTTGATACACATATTTGATAGCATTTGGCAATGGCAACTGATATTCCAGTGAAGTATCAGGGATCAAGGTTGCTAGATATCCTGAAGACAGTTTGTACCCAGTTCCCTAGACCTTTTAAAGAAGGTTTATGGCATAGGTCTTTGATAATATGGATATGTTATTGTCCTTCCAGTGAAGCCAATGTGGAAGTGCCTTAAACCTGCATTATATCTATTCTCCAGTGATTCTAAAAAGAAGTCTATTTGTATAGAATTTGAAAATGACCCTACTTCTCACTTGATTTATTACCTCAGTAAAGACTTTCCTAATGAGTTTATGGTCTCAGTTACTAGTTTCAAGTCTTCTTCAATACAACATGTTGAACCGTAGACAGTAAATGCACTGTGCTGACCAAGCTAGCAGCTAGCATTAGGGTCAACTCCACCCTCTAAATATGGTCACTTCTCATCACTTCTGGCTCAAAAAAACCGAGATGGTGAATGTCAAAATGCCAAACTCAAGGCCTCAAAACACAAAGCAAGTCCACAAACCAATGGGTGATGTCACGGTGGCTACATCCATTATTTTTTAATGCCTTTGAGCTCAACCCAATCACTAAAATAAAACGTTGATATTATACATTTCTGCAAACCGCGGATATGTTGAATCTCTGTTTCAATGTTGACCACATTATAAGCTCTTCTTGTGTCATTTAACATTAAATGACCATTATCAGTGTTTTATTGTATGACAACAAAGGTCTGGTTGGGTTAGGCACAAAACACAGTTGGTTTGGGTTTGGAAAGGATCATGGTTTACATTAAAATACCTGGTTGTGTCACCAGAAAAAATGACTGCAAATGTCCCAACATTTTGCAGAAAATAGCCAGTTTTGACAGTTGAAACAGGAAATGAGCAGTGGTCTTGAATAGTGCTTTTTGCTGCTTTGATGGTTTTGCAACTTTGTGCTATGCAACTAACTCTCTAGCTGAGCACCCCACCTGCCTCCTGCTAACATGGCAGTGAGCTTGTATAGTGGTCATCTGAACTACATCACTTTACCTATGATACGTAATATAGAAATGTTGATATGATACATATTAAATGTATTGAAAACCAACATTTTATTCTGGTGACTGGGCTGTGTAGGTTCATTGCTAGCTCAGGGTAGAAATAGCAAAAAGAGAAACCATAATAGATTCCAGAGCTCTGATTTCAAACTGGTGGTAGAAAGAAAATAACATAAGCTGTTACAATAACCAATATATTTCAACATGCAATAGACAACTGCTTCAGTCATTTTGAAATCACTTCATGTGCCATCAGTTTCTAGCTCATGGTTTGAATCCCTACAATTATACAATCAGATATGTTTTAAAAGGATAGGGTTGGCATTATTCCCCATTTTTCTTACTGCCATTAAATTCTGTGAGAAGACTTAAACCAATAATGTGTTAGTGTGTCTCTGAACACTTTCTTACTTCCCTAATGTTGCCTGTGGCACTCAGTCCCAAGCTCATTCGTTCCTATTGATGCAAATCTTTTAAAACAGGTTACAAATATAATCCTTTTTTTAAAAGCTCTAATCTTCTAAAACACTGACATGTTCACTGACATTTTTAAATAGTTATTTGGACAACAGTGATGGTCACACATCAGGTTTTTGGTATTGTTAGTAGGATGAAATCATTGTTGGTTTTGTTCTTTTTGTGGACTTTTTGTTTACAATAAGACTTGGTCCCCTTATGTATGGATGGAATGTACAAAATATTAGGAGCACCATTCAAAATAATTCACTCCAGTATACACCACCACCACCACCCACTATGACCATGATAACAAACATAAAGTAGAATTATCACCTTTCTGACAATGTCAACAAAAACTGAAAAAGTATAAGCTTCGTAAATGTAGAATTTATGGAACAGCTGTTGTATTGGATTGCATTAGATTGCCCAGGTGTACCTAATAAAATGACCAGTGAGTGTGTATTAATATACTGTATATACATTAAAAGGATGGGCTCATATTTTATCAAGTCTATGTTTAATATTTACATGCCCATATATAAATATGAATGGCTATTGGATGCTGTAATTATGTGACATATGATTTTGACATAAGTGATTACACGTTTCAGTAAGTATTCCTTCGTGATCTTGTTCATTCAGATTTCACTTAAGAAATTCAGCTCACCTGAAGTTTGCCCCTGTCTTACAAAGTTCACACAACTACAATTTTTAGAATCAATGTTGCAGTGCCACTCCATTGACAGTTTTATCCAAATGTGTCCTTTTCCTCAGTTTCCTCACATTTTTCACACAAATTGCAGCATAAATGAGCCATGCTAATTGCTTATTGATTTCTTTTTTGGTGCAGGTACACACAGAAACTTCTGCTCTTGAAATTTAGGGCTAGTGACACAACACTAATTGTAGTGTGCAGGCACAGTCTGTTGCTACAGCAATAACAGTAATGATGGCACCTCTAATTAGTTGCTTTCATCAGTAGAAGTCCTGTCCATGGAAAACCCTACAGGCTTGTGGTCACACAGTAAAGCCCTTTGAAAGTTTTTTTGCTGGTTCACTTGATGGACATCCCAAACCAAATACTGGACCCTCTGCTGCTCACCACCTGGACCACCACCTATGCAGACCATACAAGCCCATGGTTTTATGCCAGGATCCTGCCTGTTGATGAACTTAAGCTTAGTGCTCACCTCTTTGATACATGAACTATACTTCACATTAAGATTTTTCACCTCACCATGTCTGCCTCCACGTGCCATGGGATCAGCGGCTACCCAATGAGTATGGGACAGCTAGTGTTTTTGCCGCACCGCCAGATTTGGTGTGAATGCAGCCTAAGAGAGAAAAAGTTCTTTTCACTCTCATATTACTGCACCTTCAAGGAATTCTCTCTTAACTGCCTTAAGTACATAAGGCTAAGGTAACATAACAATTTATAGTCTCAATCAGAAGTCCACATACTGACGATAAGTTGAAAAACTGGTGCATCCCCAACAACCTGGAGGAAAACAAAACAGTGGGGATGATAGTTCACTTCAGGAGGAGCTGCCCGTTTCTGCATGCCTTTACCATACTTAGAACTGTGATGGCTGTGGCAACCTTAAAATTCCTGTCAACACAGTCTTAATTAAATTAGAAAGCAATCAAATACTCTATTGTACAAAAGGCCATTTGAAGAACACACTTTTTGTGTTAGTGGAGGACTTTTAAACTGCCAAAGAAATTGTTGGTTTACCTCTACAAAGAATTACTGAGTCTGTTCTCAACATTTTTTCCAACTGCCTGGTATAGTTGTGAAACCAACAAGGACATGAGGAGGCAACCATTAGTTTTGGAGAAAATTAAGTTAAGTAAAAAGACCATCGCTTAACATATTAAACCATTATTGCAATTCAAGTTTTGAGATATGACAACTTGGGCAAGGCTGATGTCATGAAGGTGCCTAACCCTAAATGACAGGGAACATCAGATCACCGAGCACCTTAACCTAAAGTGATGGTAAACCTAATGATTAATAATAAATTTACTCTCATCCATTTGCACAGAACATTTGTCTGTACTCATTTATAATACAGTCAGCCCTGTCTCCAAGTAATTTTGTTTGCATACAACAAAACTGCAGCAGCAAATATATTTTGAAAGAAATGTAATGCTGTGCGAGTTATATTTTCTGTCAACATAATGATGTTAATTAGAATATGACAAGTCGCAAATATGTTGTTACTATGCATATTAGTAAAGTGTTCATATGTCATTTTATATGCGAAAATATCTGACCTTGCAGTACACTATCTGCTGGTAGTGACTACAGCATTATTAAACATTATTAAGCATTATTATTTTATAGCACTTGGTCAAGGTTAGAGAAAGATCATGGTCTTGGTTTAAATAGTCTGCAGTGACTTGAAACTGGAGACACAATGTGTTATTTAACATTTAACCAAAACCACCTTCTATCAATAACCTTAACCAAAGTGGTTTTGTTGCATAAATCTACCAGTCACTGGATTCAGGATGTAAACCTCAACCTCAATGCCATCCACCCTGACCATATCCCTATACTTCAGACTTCAGTGCAGTACAGCTCTTCATTCCTACAAAAAAATGCTTTGAAACATAATCCAGGCAGTGATTACATTTGTTAATGCACTGTATTCTACAGCATATAAGGACACACAGAGAGAAGTACAGAGTAAACAGGAGGTGCCCTGTCCTTCACTGTGTATTGTACAATAACTGACAGGACATCTAGTAGCTGTCGCACTCTTCTTTGTAATGTGGTGGAGAGGCAGCATCAAGGTTGGTATGCTAAATGGCTCAATAAGCTGGTCAGGAATGCCAGCTCTGCCGTAAGACTGAGTCTAGATTGTCAGGAGGTGATCACAGAGAGTAAGATGATGCCTGAAATTAAATTAGTCCTGGATGATGCTCACCAACTCTATGATGGTG
This sequence comes from Euthynnus affinis, assembly GCA_029490765.1. Classification (NCBI taxonomy): domain Eukaryota; kingdom Metazoa; phylum Chordata; class Actinopteri; order Scombriformes; family Scombridae; genus Euthynnus; species Euthynnus affinis. The sequence continues at coordinate 20,661,014 of CM055838.1, forward strand.
AGAGAAACAGCACACGAGCAACTGCAGCATGGATCTCAAGCCTCCGTTTTTACCCACAGACATCTGGTTTATAATACATCCAGCAATTCATGCACACTTCATGAAATGGGACTCCAGAGTAACTTAATCACAACTGCAAACACTGCTACAGAGGTGGGCTGTAATAGGTTGAATGGCAATTAGTTGCTTTTGTCAGCTGTGAGGCTTGGTAATCAGCAGCTTGATATCTTTTCAAATCAACATGAAGCAACTACCATAAAAGAACTCTAAAGAGGCCAAAATTATTGGATGATAACTGTTAAAATATTTAGTAGGTCCAGGGGAAGAATCTCCAAAATCATATGCCAACACAGACAAACTGTAGTGACAAAGAGAAACAGCAATCACAAGCTGAAACTAACCATTGGAGATATGACACATATAACGGGGTTGACTTGCTAAGTGTCCAGCAACCTTTGTTGTGTTTTCTTTCTCAGTTAAAACCCTTATATTTTGTTCTATATCCTGTGCATGCTTATGTATCATGTGCATACTTGGCAAAATAATGATGTACCTGAATTACTATTATAGCCAGGCATGTACAGTATATATAGTTGTACACTCTGTGTCCCTAATCTATATTTTATCTGTTATCTTTTATTAAATTTTCCTTTGGGGATCATCCTTATACTATTGCATCATATTGTTTAGGTTTAGGTTTATTGACAGCACTCCGATATATTTTAAGAAATACAACATATCAGACTTTGTCAGGGATAGAAAGATAAAGTCCTGAAGCCCTACATTTACTCTAATCATTGTTTCTGGTATTTTCACAGATCTTCAACCATTTAGTAAGATGAGGGCAGGAATTAATGTTCTGACCTGAAGAAATAGCACAACACAACAACCAATCGTAGGCAATGGAATCCCAAGTACGAACAATCTTCACATTTTTTAAGGGTGTATTCAAGACAAACGGCAACATAGAGTCACATAACATCACATCATAAGAGACAAAAGTTGTGACGCAGTGATAAAAAAGTGAATCAAAGTCTATTGTGTGTATCATACCCTAACCCTCCTATCCTATTTTATCCTATTCATTTACATCCCATCCTGTCCTGTCCTACCTTACCTATTGTAAGGGACCAAGCTGGCAGACAAAGGAGACACAGGTGGTTCCGGAAAAAAGAGGGTTTTATTTACCCAAAAAAATGCCAAAAATAATACAAATAACAAAATACAGTAAATTAAGTTGGGCCCATAAAAGAGGTCAACTGAACAGAACTCAACAGAAGGTAACTTAATTCTACAAACAGACCTAACAAACCAAACACAAAAGGGAACCTATATACTTGGTTGGTCAGACCAAGGCAAAACAAAGGGGTAACTGACAAATAAAACACACCCTACCAACTAAATAAACAGAATTATCCCCAAAACAAATTAACTCAGCTAAATAAACTAAACCACAAATACCCAACTAAATATTCAATAAAGAAAAACAATACTAAACTAGACAAAACTAAATTTACAATCAATCCACCCCCATGCAGCAACCAGAGTTGGTCTGTCCCAATTGACCATTTCCTGTACTTTAGTCCTTCACTTCCTGGGGCAAATCCTTTTGCCCAGGCCCGGCCAGATGTCCCCCATGGAGCAGCACCCTTCTGGTAATCAATGCAGTTGTGTGGCTGAGAGTGCAGCCATCACACCTATTGTACGTTAAACTAAACCTCATCTCATACTGCTGCCTTGGATTTGCTCTTTTACAGTGTCTGCTAACCAGCTCAACACTCCAGTTGTTGATGTTTTATGTACGAGCATACGTGGCCAAATTGAGATTCTGAGAATGTGATTCTATTTCTGAACTAGACAATGTGGTTCCACCCCTACGTATATTTTATATTTTGTAATATCATATGGGCACACACAGTTGATTAATTTTTATGTTTTTGGAGAATATCAGTTTTTTTTAAGTTATATTGTCATATGTTTTTCTCCCAGGGAACAAATAAGAAACAATCTGTACTGGTCCACAGAGCATAGCTACAGCTGCTGTGACCATTGTGAATGTTTATGGGCAGTTTCCCTTTGGGATTTTCCTTTAGAACCCAGAGAGGGGAATGATTGCAAAGGTGCTGCCAATCCGTCATATAATCCCAAGGTCAGGTAGGATATGTATTGCCTGTAACTTATCCTGGCATATCTGCCCAGGTTCTCATCCCCCTGTCAACTACACCTGGTGGGCTGGTAAGGTAACTGATATGTAAGTGGTCACTAATACCGTTTGAAACACACACACACACACACACATAGTGTTGTGTTTGTACCTTAATTAGAATATGAAACATGTGGCAGTTCAGGTTTAATGTGTGTTATGAGTGGCTGAGCAGGTGGACCTGACTGCAGGCTGAGCAAGGTTAATAAAAAAAACTTTATTCTTTATTCTTGAGATGTGTGGGCAAAAAACAAAAAGCTGGCTGAGCTGAACAAAAAATCGAATACAGGACAAGCATGAAGAAACAGGACTGACTGAACAGAACAGAGCAGTGCAGTGCAAATTGAGCAGAACAGAACAGAGGATCTAACAAAGGCTGAACAGGAAACCAGTGCTGAAATACACACTGAAATAATGAATAAATGGGGAACAGGTGACTGGACACGAGGGGAGGCTGGCAGCTGATAGGCTGAGGGAAACACAGGGAGCAGGGCAGGGCTGATGAGACTGATACAGGGCAGGTGTGAAGGTAACAGCAGGCTGGGGAAAAACACTGAGAGCAGGGTAGGGCTAACAAACTTGATGCAGGGCAGGTGTAGAGGGAAAATATACTAGAGAGGAGTGCAGGATCACAGACAAGGAAACAGAGCAACAGAAAACCAAAACCCAGAAAATACAATACTCATACTGAAATTACAATACTAATACAACCCAGCATACATTAAACTGTCTACAACACCACAAGCTAAGAAAGAACGCAAGAAGGTACTTCTAAACAACAACCCAAATATTATAGACCAGCAAAACCAAATCAACAAAAAGACTGGACAACAGAACTGTAACACAGAAAACTAAAAGAACAGAAACACAAAAGAGTCCAAAACATGAGTCCCTGACATAATGTCTATTACAGATTTTTTTCTCATTAATACTGACAGAAAGAGATTTGAATCATTGTAGAATTGGTCAGAAAAGTTACAAAAAGAAAGTAAGAATATTACCTCTCACCATGTCAAATGTATTTTCTTTATCAAGCCCTGGTCCTACCATATATTCATAAATATAAAAAAATAAACAGTTGGCTGCTAACAGAACAGAAGTGAAAATTTAAAAACCCCAGGTAGGATAATAGTTTCTTCTGTACACGCCTGATCAACTAATCCTGATTTAAGAGTTTATTTAAATCTTGCCTGCTTCCATTCAACTCCCAGCAGTAATGGAAAGGGGTAATGAAATTAATGAGAGAATCAACCACTATACAGTATTTCTGTATTTCCTAGAAAATGCAGGTAAATAAGGAGTAGCTCTGCTGCTGGTAGTTAACTCATCTCCTAATCATCTGCTTGATAAGTTTGTTGTAATATTAACAAAGGAAAGTTTTTATGATCATGATTTCATGATTCATGAAAACTAATTATATTAGAATTAGATCGTTGAAAATTATTATTAACAAGTTCTTCAATAGATTTAACAAAAAATATTAATGGTATCTGTGAGTTTATCATATTCTTTATTTGCTTCCAAAGTACTGAACTATTTCCTTTTGCCTGTGTGATTATTAAGGCATCATTTTTAAAAAATATATTAATTCTTTGAAATTGAATTTTGGACCTTCATGCTGGGCCATATCACTACTGGCTTCTCAGTACAGTTTAATAAGTTTTCAAATGGACTCTTACCCACAGTAGGGATATTCACTTATGCGTTTTGAGAAACATGCCAGAAATCTCATTGTTTTGATTAATTCAATGCAATATATACTGCAACATATGTGTATTGGGATTCTGATGCTTCTTAATGGTGCTGGGATAGAGACTATTGGTCGCAGAGGACAAATCTCAGAAGTGAGCTTAAACTGAGAGTGAGTTAGCTTTACTTTGCTCTCTTTCTATCTCTCTCTCAGCCATTCTCACCTCCCAACGCACGCACACACACACACACACACACATACACTGAATCACGATGCAGGAAGTGGAAAATCTAGTCATCTCAGACAGAACAAACTTGGTCTCAAATATGGATCCACAACATACATAATTGCACATGCTATTCCCGTTTCCTTTTACTATCTCTCTTTGTTGCTCTCTTACTAAAGTCAGACATGCAAGCATCCACACACACACACACACACACACACACACACACACACACACACACGTGTGTGCGCACTAACACACATTCTCTCTTCTATTACTACTTTTTACTTCCCACCTGTCAGGTCTGGAAGAAAGGTATAAGCATGGATAGGTCTTGACAGAGCAGTGAGTATACACAATGCATGTGTGTGCGTGCGTGCACCCGAAGTCTTAGACACACACATGCACGCACCCACACACAGCCCAAGTCAGTCACTGCGTTATTTCCTAGTGATCCTTCATCTCTCTGAATCCCTCTCCAAGGCTTCCCTCCTAACCCTCTCTTATGCTATCTATAAAGACGTCTCCTATTCTTTTTTTCATCCTTTCTCGACAAGACATTAAGAAAGCCTGCGCACATCTCATACTTTTAACACTCAAGCTTACATGTATAGTATATACAGTAGCTCTTATGTCTCTTTGAAAAATAAATAAATAAATAAAAGAAATTCCCTTATGATCCACCACTGTGCCCACTGTGCTTTGTTAATACGCTGCATCTCAGCCAGTTTTGCTACAGAAAGCAAAAAAAAAAAAAAAAAAAAAAAGGCATCCATAATCTGGGCAAAAGTGTCAGCATTATTGTAAAAATCCAGCCTATGCCAGTTTTTTCCCAATATACCTGCAATTCCAAAACATCTAGGTTAAAACCTTTCTATAGTTTTAAACAACTATGCAGTCAAAGAAACTGATGAAATTAGTGAACACAAGTAACCATCAGTCAAAACAGTGGAAAAATCTGAATGTAGAATTTGATCTTACAACATACGTGAGGCTCATGTTTTGTTTTAAGATTTTCCTGAAGAAATACCCACATTTCCAACTGATTTCCATCTAGATTTTATGTCCTTCAGATCCAAAAATGGTTCTATTTCCTGCTGAAAGTCACTGATTGCAGCAGTTTATGGTAAACAAGGTTCCTCCTGCAGTGATCACAGCTGAGAAAATGCTTGGGATAAATGAAGAGAAAAATGGGTAGAAAGCACCTGCTGATTATGCACCTCAAGTCTCTCTATGAAGTAAAAAAAACAAACAAACACAAAAACCCTATTAACATAGAGTGTTTACAAATGTTAACAATCCGACTGGCATCCGGATTTAATTTTTAATTCTTTTTTTAAATCAACCTTTATGTGTTTTTAATAATAAAAACACAAATAAATTGGAAATAATGAAACCATAATATATACTTAGATTCTTTTATAAGTGGTAAGAGTTTAATTATGTTCCAACTCTTACCCTCTCTTTAATCAGTGTAAGAATATTAATATAAAGAGCTTGTGACAAATTCTTAGTCTCTGACCCTGCTGTCTCTCCTAACACACGCACACACACACACACACACACACACACACACACACACACACACACACAGACACTATATATAATACACTTGCCAATTATAGTTTAATTCAAGCAGTGGCAGCCTTAGTCTTAAACTCTCAATTCCTGTGTTGAATAGCTCTCTCCCAGCAGCGCCCCTGGAACGTCATCAGCTTTGGAAATGCTGACAGCCTGAAAAAGCAGCTGAGTCATTCTTAATGAAGATCAGGAAGCTTTTCCTCCTTTCCTTCTTTCCTTCCATCATCAGAATAACAAGCATGCTGGCACAGACAGCATAGGCTTACCCCATTGGAAATTTACTGCTACAGCACTAGCTGTCAAAAAGTTACAGACTGTCGGCAAATAAAAGGCAGGACCAGAACAAATTTTTTACTTTCCGCACTTCACATTTATTTGTCATAACAGGTTTTTCCCTCTGCAGATGTCAGTACTTGATTTGCATTGTTTAAAATCCTCACAAGAATGTTGTTGAGTCAAAAATATTCAGGATGACCACTAAAGTAATATCAATAGGGCAAAATAGTCTTTTTCAATAACATAGAAAAAGAGTCTATCATAGATTTAGACTGCAGCAGATATTCTTTGCAGCAGAAATCATAGTTTAATATACAGTAGCTGCAATCCCACTGAGTTTAGAGGAAACTGTGTACACTTGGCTGCAAATATCTAATATACTGACATCTGCAAATATCTAAGTCATAAGACCACCTAGCAGTTTAACTCTGATATTCTGACATTAGATCAAACTATATGTCTTGGATACAATCATGCATGAAGCAGAAGCTAAGTGTAGATGTCACACAACATCAATCCTGGACAGTGTTTTGAGAGAGGAAAAGACTGAGTAGCAGCAACGTCTAACAATGTAGATTATGATGGAAATACACTCTCTCTTTCATGCCAACAGTTGATACATTTGGCCTCGAGACGGTTGAATGTGCTTTTGATTTGACTTCCATTTGCCAAATACTTAGAAAAAAGTAACTCCGCATCTTGTCAACCAGCTGGATGATATTCTATGCGGCTGTTGAGAGTTCAGGCTTTGGTGTCAAGTTTTATAAGTCAGCCTGACTGACTCCTTTGCACTTGAACATCAGTTGTGCTTCCAGGTCGAGTTTGCCGTGAAGGAAAGAGAGCTGCATAACATGTGATGCTGCAGTCAGTGACGCAATAATGAACCTCAGCTTTACAGTGAAATTAAAAGATGCAAGATGCAAAGGAAAGTCACATGCTGGAGGGAGGTGATCTTGTGTGATAAAGACAAAAAGAAAAGAGTCAGTGGTTGAAGGGAACAGATTAAGTGCTGTAATGAATGTGCTGTAATCTTGGCAGTGTTGATCTCATTATTTGTTTATTTCTCCTCACACCTGCCTAGACACGCCGTTCCACAATGTTTCCCCTCTTCATTAGTAAGGAGCTACTGCTGTGCACTAATGCATGTACTCGGCTGATGTTCATGTCCTGGGCGTTTGTGTCTGTTTGTGTGTGTATCTCAGTCTCAGCGTATGTGTGTGTACACGCTGGCATATTTTTTCCTTCTGATTAAACTCCTGTGGTGAAGCGATACCTCCCGTGTCTCTGCAAACTCCCCCTGTTTTTGACCTTTCTGTCGAACGTGCGCTCACACACACACACACATCACATGCACACATGTCCACACAAGCTGGTGATGGATGGTGTTATTACCTGAAGCTTTTAAGGGGCAGAAAGGTGCTTAAGAGAACAAACACACCTGACTGTTGTGCTTTATCATCAGGAATTAACACTCAAATGCACTCACACCAGCATAGACAGAAAGACACACATATCCAACTTATGCAATGTTTTTTTTTTTTTTTTTTAAAATATTAGCATTTAGCAAGTGAATACAATATGTTTTCACCCAATTTTGTTTTCAGTTTTTGCTCATGCACACTCTCTCACCTGTGAAAATTATTCATTAATGATTTATTGAGACTCACACAAGCACAGCCACCCATGCTTGAGAAGCCGAATTAAGCTTTGCATTTCTAAAACAGAATTAAGTACAGATACATACACACACTTCCACCCACCCATCCACACACACCCCCACACACATATACACATACATTTTTTATATATTGTTGCCAGAGTGGATCTGCTTTAGGATTTTTTGCCCTCGGGATGACCTTGCTTTGTTGCTTGGTGAAATAAATACAATACCACCAAGGAATAAAATAGGTTGTTTCTGCAGGTTGATCATGCTCCTGGTAAAAGTGATGATTCAAAATGCATATAATTTTGCTGTTAGTCTACATGTCACATGGTAAAAAAAACATATTGCTTTCATCCAACTCTCTGTCTTACTTCCCCCTTTCTGTGTCCCCCTCTCTTCTTCTCCTCTCTGTCTCCCCCATCTCCATTTTTGCTGATTGCTTTGCACCATTAATATTTCATGTGTAATGTGGCTCTTTTGGATAGTGTGAGCATGTGTATGTGCCCACGTTAGCCTGTGTTTGTGATTGTGCATATGCACACGCACACCTACGTGTGTCTGCGTCTGCATACAGTATGTGTGTGCGTGCACGTCTGTGTTTGTGTGTCTGTGCCGCAGTATCAAATTCTGCTCTCACAGCTGTCGGCTAGTCTCAGCTTGGTTGTGATCTGTCTGTCTACCTCTCAACCTTCAACCTCTCCTTCTGTTTCACTCTCTTTCTTCTTTTCTTTGAGTTTTTCATCTGCGTCCCTCTGTTCTGCATCCCTGTGTTGCTCTCTATTCTTTTCTTTTCTTTCTCACCGCTTCTCTGTTTTTTTTTCTTCAGCGGCATCTCTTCCTGCAAACTCTCCCTCGATGCCCTCTCCATCCCTCCCTCTGAGCTATTTCACCCCTCTTTTTTTCTCTTGCATTACTTTTAGTCTTTCAGCTTCAATCTGGCTGTTTTCACCGTTCAACCATTCCTTCTTAAAGTACTTCCTTGATGTTCTTTTTTCAGATCTCAGATTTTACTTAAGAAATAATGTATGTGAAAACAAAATCTGATGAAACATAAGGCAGAAGGCCAGTTTTTTTATAAAAAGACATTATATATTTGTTATTTGTATGCTTGTAGAATGAAAAAAAAATTTCTTAAGGCTCTTTATAAGTTGGATTGTAAAGGTGGATAAAAGGATAAATAGTGGGGATTTTTGACACATACGATGAAAAAGTCTCCGAATTGATGTCAGTCTTCTGTTATGGACTGTTGTGTGACAGCACTCCTCGTTCCCAATTCTTGATGGAGTTCTGTAAGGGGAGCGAGGCAGTGGCAGTAAGCAAGTGACAGCCTCATATTGAACAGAAGTGATGTTTAGAAGACATGAAGCCTGGTAGGATGGGGTTCGACCTCTCCAGCAAATGAGAGGGAATGGGAGTTTTAGAATAGCGTGGGAGTGTGGCTATAGAGAGATGTAGTGCTGGTCAATTTCATATGCAAAGTTTCTTCCTGTTAAATGCTGCAACAACTCAGAAAAGTTCAGAGGTTGGAACGGCTTTATATTGCCTATCATAAAGCATCCTTAAATGTCTCTTTAGGCAGCCTTTCTGGCTGGTGTGTGTATGTGTGTGAGAGAGTGTGTGTGTGTTCCCAAAGCTTCCTGCTGATTACAGGCACACACTGTTCCCTGCACCTTAATGAACAGAATCACCACTGACACACACACTTTCCATTTATTACCCTTGTCTCTCATTATGGAATTTCCATGCACGCGAGCCTGTGTGTGTGTTCCTTCTGGTGTATGTATATGTGTGTCTCTGTGTATATGCATTAACTCTGCTCCACCATGGATCTAGGCGTATGATTGGCTGTGGATGAGAGCTAAGGTTGGCACAGCAACTTTTCCGCAGAAGGCCATAAAGCAGTAGGCCTGGAGCGCAGGCAGCATCTGCCCCTACGCTGCTGCCAAGACATACGCATACACACATCCACACACACACACACATACACGCACACACACACACACACACACACACACACACACACACACACACACACACACGCATACACTTAGATGCATGGATTTGCATAAACACACAGATTGACATACATGTATTGACACACACTAGATAATTTACAGTTTTTCATTTAGCCCCAGCCCCCTGTCCGTTGTGCCAATCTATCCTCTCTCCTGGCACTTGTCTGGCATTGTCTCACTCCGCTGACCTCTGTCTGTCTCTCCTCTTCCATCTCTGCCAGTGTTGTCCCTCATAAGCTGTCTCTCTGTCTCATATTCAATTCTCCAGCCCCCTACTCTATTTGTCTTTCCTTAAAGCTGTCCTTTTCTATCAGGCGCTCTGAGGTAAACTGCCTCTCTAGACCCACTTTTCAAGTGCAGGGCTCATTTTCTCCCTTTACCACCTTTCCAGCCCTGTGACAGCACCGCATACTCATTACAGGTCTGCCCCTGTTCTCACACATACATAAACACACACATATGGGCATTACTAAACACACACAAACACTCATACACACACACAGGCCACCCACGCTTAGGTTGTTGTGGCCAGGAGATTCTGTCATAACTCAAAGGCTGACCTTTCATAAGCCACTGCTCCAGACAGATGAATAGCCCTATAGCACTGCATCTATGTGCATGTGTGTGTGTGTGTGTGTGTGTGTGTGTGTGTGTGTGTGTGTGTGTGAGGCTGGGTTTTATAGTTTGTTGTTGAGCAAGTACATGTTCTTGTTTGTGCACACGTGTGTATTTTTGTGCATATGGGGGAGTGGTAATGCATCATGAGTTTCTACTTGTGTGTGTCTTTGTGTGGGCTGTGGCCAGGGTGGAGACAGAGAAAGGACGTGACTGAACAATGTGGATAACAAGGAGGAGTGGGAAAAAAAGTGAGTTGGAGCTGTAAAAATAGAACAAAAAAGCTAATTTGTTGCTTAGTGCATCTGAATTATCGTTTTACTGTGTTTTATTCATGCTTCAATATTATAAATACACGATAAAATGAATAATTAAAATGTTTATATTTTTTTCATTGGAGACCTTGAAACTGCGTGGGCTTGTTTATCAGTGCGTGGAGGGCAACTTCACTGAGACTCTATGTTCTTTGAGGCCCTCTGGACATGTTAGCCTACTATTGATAATCAATACAGCTTCTGTCGCACTGCTTCTACATCAAAGAAATTTTGGTCTTTCTCTCTCTTTCTCGCTCTCTGTCTTCCTCTGTGTCTTCCGCATACAGCACACAGTCATGTAAGCCGTCACGTGTACAAACTCAAGTTAATATACAAATTTGCATACTAACATGCACACTCAGATACAGATGTAAATATGCACGTACACATATACAGAAAAAAAAAACACAAAAACACTAAGAGACTTCTCTTGTAATGTCTGTTTTTCATTGCCTGAAGAAATTAAAAGGTTAGAAGGCAAGTTGGTACCAGGAGTGCTCAGTCACTGCTTGTACAATGATGTACTGTAGAGAGCTTTGGGTAATCAGGCTCTCATCTTGGGAAGATTCAGAGCTTAAATGTTTGCACCTGTGTGTTGTTAATTCTTGTGTCTTTGCAAGAGCTTAACACACTGGTGCTTTTATCTAACTGTATGAAAGACAATACCAGGAACAATCTTTCCAGACTGAGCACTAACACATCACCGTTCTCAGGTTGACTAAATACTGTTGCAGAGGAACACACCGCACAACAACACCTTCCACTTCAGGTCTATCTTCCTCTGTCTCTGAGATATCTAAAAAAAGCCATGGTAACAACGTTGCCATGACCACCTTAAAACCGCTGGCAACAGAGCAGGAAAGTAATGTCAAAAATAATTCTAAAGATTTCTTTCAGAGGACACAGTGTAACTGATTATTTAAAATGTAATTTTTGGACTTTGTTCAAGAAGAAACATGCAAAGATTCTGAACACACTCACAAATACAGATGCACAAACACACAACACACTCTGACAGACCGTCTGCTCATAAGTAGAGATAAATTATAGATCATGTTCCCACTTAGAGCTTGTGCCTCAGTCAGACAGAGTTTTGAGCTAAAATGCTGAGACTGAGTGTGTCAGCAACTCATCTTGGTCAAAAGTGAGAAAAAAATCGTCACAGATAACATATAGATTGACACTTAAACACTCACACAGACCACCTTAGTAGTATTTCTTGGTAAAGTTACTTTTAAAACTAACTCAGTCAGCACATACAGAAGTATTGCTAGAAGTTTCCTGAGTTAGACTGCTTGGGTAATTCTAAAAGAAGGCATATATTTCAGTTGTTAAAAAATTGTAAACACGTTGTAACATATGCAGTGTATTTTACATAAAAGATATAGATATAGTGCTGTATTGTTACCTATCTTCTGTGACACATGTGACATGCAAATGATGGATATCTTTCAAGGATGAAAACAATTAGCCAATAGGTATTTCTACAAGGTTCTCTACATATTGTGAGCTTTCAGGTTTCTAAAATAAACATTAGATGAAGAGTTTAGAATTTGAGAGTTCAAAGAATTTTTGTTTTACACATATATCGTGACTAAATAAAAAATCCCCATAAAACTAGTAGATACATTTGTTATTTATGTTTATTTTTCTTATTCTCCCACAGGTTTTGGTTTTGCAGGTCCTTTCAGCTCAACTCTGGGCTCTTTCACCATGAATTGGAGCAGGTGCTTCAAGAGATCTGGTGTTAAGTCATTTGGAGTTGGAGGATTGTTTTGGACATGGATGCAATTTAATTTAGTCACTGTACTTGATGTTCTTTCACTTGATAAAAATCAAAGAAGTGGGTATAGCTCCACCTGAAGAAAAGAACAATATCCTACCATTTCTCATCTTAACTAGATCAGTGTGAGAGGACAATACCAAACTGTTACAATAACAAATTACTGGAACAGAATGGGTTTTAATTTTTGGATGTTTCACCTCGGATCTATCTATTACAGGAGGTTGGGGGGGGGGGGGGGGGGGGAATTTACTGCTAAATCTAAAATCTAATACTGTCAGTGAAATAGTGATATGGTAATTATTTGCTAAACCGATCTTTACCAGGAGATTAATAAATACAACTATTTGTTATTGCTGAATATATTTTTTCTACTAAAACCTTTGTCCTCATCCATGTATTATTATACTGCTTAGTCTGGTACTTTTTAATTAAACTCCACCATCCTTATCTGAATGTCTTTCTCCTTAAGGGCACTGTATTTGTTTTTTGAATAAACCCTTATTCTTTATCCCATGGTGCAATATCAGAGTCACAGATTTATTTGTCTAATAAAAGAGAAGGGCCCTTCAACCTCCTCCAGTACATCATTAGCCTCTGCTGCAGAAAAAAACACAAATCAAAGAGTAGAAGGGACTGTACAACATTAAAGGCAGTACTGTGCTGAAAAACCAACCATTTATTGTATATATTAAATTTTAAAAAGTAATATTGAACAATAACATAATATGTTTCAGTATATGTGTATATTTCCTGTACAACTGAGGGTTTTACAGACAAAGCATGGCTGTGCCATAGGCTCACCAGTATCTCCCATTATGGCTACAGAGAAGACGTAGAAAGCTGAACTCCTTCAGAGGAATGGCACCGTGCTACTGGTTTAGATATGTGGATGATATATGGGTCAAAATTAAAACCCAGAAAGCGCAAACCTTCACACAACACATTAACTTGGTGGGCAGTAATATCAAGTTCACACAAGAGGATGTCAGGAGCAACAGCTTGGCCTTTTTCTGTGCTGTACACACTGAAGAGGACAGGAGCCTCTACACTGGAGTATACAGGAAACCCCCACACACAGACCAATACTTACTCTTTGACTCTCACCACCTATTGAAGTATAAGCTAGGAGTTATCAGAACCCTGCACCAGTGAGCTGATAATGTACCAACAAGTCCCCAGGCCCAAGAGAAGGAGCACAAACACCTGAAGAATGCACTTAACGCTTGTGGATAACATAACTGGACCTTTGTGAACAGCAGACACAAGATCCAAGAAGAACCCCAACACTGCAAGTGGTGAAGAAAAGAAGAATAAACCCAACAGCATTGTCATTCCATACATGTCTGGAGTATCTGAGAAACTCAGGAGGATTTTCAACAAACACCGCATCTCTGTGTTTTTCAAACCCAGCAACACACTGAGACAGAAACTGGTCCATTCGAAAGACTGCACACAAGAAAAGCAATCTAGTGTATGCAGTCCAGTGCAGTGAGGTATGCACAGACTTGAATATTGGGGAAAATGAACAACCATTAGACAAATGCATGGCTCAACACGGGAGGGCCATCACTTAAGGACAAGACTCAGCAGTTTACTTGCACCTGAAAGATAAGGGACAGTCTGTCAAGGACAACAACATACATATTTTGGATATTTGGGAAGAATAGATGGTTTGAAAGAGGACTAAAGGAGGCTAGAGTAGAGAGACAATCCCTCAACAGAGCAGAAGGTCTACAACACCACTTATCCCCCACCTAAAATGCTGTCCTTTCATCCCTGCCTAGGAGAACAACCATTCACATTTGGTCTCATGTGACCACTCCAACAACTGTCATTTACACTTGGCCTCAGGTAACAGCCAGGAGCCCTAATGAACCAAGTGGTATCAAACACCTTGATAACAACCGCACAGGATGTTAAATACCTGGAACTCCCTGCCAGTCAGTGAGAACTGAAGAATCCCCTTGGATGAGAGGTGAAACATCTTCAAGTATCTACAACCAAGTCCAGTTGCCCTCAATTCAACCCTCCTTGGATTATGTCTTTCAGACATGGCTCAGTTATTTAAACCTTTTAAGATTTTGCCTCTGGAGAACATCAGAAAAAATGGATCAAATAGATCAAAAAACAAGTGACAAGGATAAAAGAGTATACATAGATAAAATATATCAACAGATACAAAGATAATTTTACTCCTGGAAAAACTGTATATATCTATATAAATACTGTATGCATTAAACTGCAATATATTTGCTCAATACAACAATGTTTTGTCATTAGATGCACTTATCCACTGTAAAAAATTGATCAAGCAACTCATGCTGCAATTGGAAGTCTTCAGTGATCTAAATGACACACAAAGGCAATAATGCAATAGGTACAGTACAGTAAAGTACCTCTTTGTGTCTTGTAGTAAAGGGAGAATCACTAAAAGAAACCAGAGAGGTCACATGATAGCTGCCTAATATGATCTCTTTGTCTCTCTTTTCGGGTAGCAGAGAGGAAATTACTGATGGAAAACAAAGCAGTCGCATAATGTTATGGTAACTTAATAACACTCCCCCACTACTCCTCCCTATGTGTCTGTTTCTCTATCTCTGCCTGTGTGTGTGTGTATCTCAGTTGCTGACTCTGCAGAGCTTTACATTGACCAAAGTTCTAATTATAGAACACACGTGAACGTGTTTGAATGGTATGTGATGTGATTGTGTGTGTGTCCTGTCCTGTCTACCTTTCTCCTTCCCAGAGACTTTAAAAAAAACAGGCAGATCCGTGTGCAAGACATCCATGCATGTATATGCTTTGTATATATGCAACCTGCATGTATAATCTATACGCATATGACCTTTTAGTGCATGTGTATATGTGTCCGCATTTGGCTGTTTCTACTGTTTGCATGTGTGGATACATGGAAGTCACTTTTGGTCAGACCATTTAATTTTACTTTATTTTTAATTTTTTTTTTTTTTTTGCTATAATCCCAGACTCTGGCCAAAAATACAGACTAAATCGTCTTTTATCCATGGGACTTTTGGATGGAAAAGAAAAAAGGAGGAGGGAAGGGAATAGAGAGGGGGAATGAAAGTAGAAAGAGAGTGTGGAAAGATGGGAAGAAGCTCACATGAACCAGGGGGACAGATGGGGGAGAGAGGGGGGGATTTGAGACTCTAGGGGGGTCATTTAAGAAAAGGCAGAAGGAGAGGTGAGAAAAAAGTGAAAAGAGGAGTGAAGCACACAGAGGGAGAAGAGTGGGATGAAGAAGGAGCTGTAGCACTTGGAGACATGGGGAGAGTAGCTGAGACGTTAAGGCTGGGGTATGCTTGAAATAAACTATTTCGGACCATGTCTAAAGGAAGAAGTGTTAGTAGCTGTTCCAAATGGCCACGCTCAAATCAGGGATGCAAAGCTTGCTGTCACAGAGGGAGATGCGATAACCATTCAAATAGGGATAATGGTACACACGTTCACACAATCTTTCTTCAAAGGCATTCACTGTGTTGCACTCAGTTGGAGGTATGAGAGAGAAGTTCAAATCACATACTTTCTCACCTCCAGTATCATGGCCAATCGCTGTCTGAAGTGCACATGTTTGTCAGATCTGGAAAGTTACAGAATTTGTTGGACACAGCTCCCTTGATTATGAAAGGTGTGGTGGAGGGGGAATCAGACACTGTTTGACGATGGGACAAACACTATGGCCTCATTTACACCTGGTATTGACATATGATCTGTATCTGGATACATTATCTGGATAATGACATCCGATCCTTTGGTCTTTGCATTTATTCCTGGCATTAAAATGCCCTCTCGTGCACACATTGTAATTGGATCTCAACATACAAATTAGCAAGGGCGGAGTTGGTGGATATGGTGCATTCCAGGTCAAAGCAAGCAATGTCACAAATGGACATCATTCATTTCAAAATCACTTGAAGACCTGTAAGTTTGCTTTAGTTGGCAGGAAGAGGTACATATTGCATTTACACCTTGCTGAGATCTGATCACAATTTGAGCTTGACCACCTCCAGATGTAGTCTGCATCTGATCAAATTCCGACCATAATGTGTTCTAAGTGCATTTACACCTTGCATTAACATGTGTTTTCCCTTGTCTAGATAACATATCCAGATACAGACCAGGTGTTAAAAGTTTATTTAATATAGCACCAAGTCATAAAGTGCTTCACAAGAGTAAAATTGTTAAAGAAATAAGACCATAAAGATAGTACAATATAAGATTGAATTAAAAAAAACAAACAATAAAGCATAAGCAACAACATACCATAAAAGCACATAGATACTTTATCTTGCCTCATAGATACTATGAGGCAAGATAAAGACCACTTTATATAAATGAGTCTTCAGCTGTTTTTTTTAAAAGCGTCAACAGAGGCCACAGATAGTATGTCTATAGGAAGAGCGTTCCCCAGTGTTGGAGCCACTACTTTAAAGGGTATGATCACCTTTTGTTTTCAGCCCCCGTGGCTTCCTGAGTGAGTGCTCAGCTTATTTCTCTGATCACTTGAAATCCAGTAAAAGTGTCCGATGACTAAAATCCTTTGTGTTGTTAAAAGATACAGTTAAAAACAACCAGAATTTACAAAGGTGTATCATAAGATGAGGCTTAAACAGGATAAAAGTCAGATTGAGACTGCATTTTGGACAGCATTTCTGATGCATTGTGGCAGCTCTTCTTGCAAAGTGAGCATGCAAATATGAAAAGTATCTAGGTATAGGTATATAGGGATATATGTTTGAAGCATACTGAGACCTTTAAAGTGTGTTTAGACTGTATGCAAAGTGAGTTTTAGAAGTGGCACAATAACACTTAACATTAATATGAAGATGTAAGTTGATATGAACAGGTTCATACTTGACCTTGGTGGCACAAACTGAGACAAAGATAATGTATGTCTGCAAGAAAATTTGCTCTTATTCTGAGGTTTGTAGCTCCACTTCATATATGTACCGAGATGACGGGAAAATAGACAGAACTGGACTTCCTGGTAATTTATTAGATTAATGATAATCCACCCTTACACCACTTGGAGTGGATCAAGGCATATTGTAAATTGCTCACTAGCTATAGATAACTTCTGTAGAGTTGATGCATTGGCTTTTTCAGGAAAATAAACATGACAAACCACTTTGGCATGGAATAATAATGAAATTTGCTTCACTGGTGCATACACTCACAGTATTAGGAGGGAAAGGAAAGAGGCAGCAGAAATAGAGAAGGATGAAGAGAGAGGTCTGGTGTAAAGGAAATCTCTGTCATTTGGGATAGCGAAGAGCACAAGTGGACCTCCTCTCACTATGGAAACAGGTTTGGAGCTCACTGAGTGGCCATTGTTGTGAAAAAACCCTTACAAATAGTTGAGAAGGGGAATGGGAGAATGGAGAGAATTTTGTGTGAGGGCAGAGAGAGATGAAGGAGGAAAAGAAAGAGGGAGGGAAGGGAGAGAAGACAGGAGAAAGGGACAGCCAAAGTGGGAGGCTGAAGGGAGAGAGATAAAAACAGACACAATGTAAGGATTTGGGAAGAGAGGAGGGTGAGAAAGTTTGAAAGAGAGGGAGAGGGGGAACTGGAGAGGAGGAGAGAGGCCTGGAAAGTCAGAGAGAAAAAGGGAGGTGGAGAGAGAATCCGGCCATTCATCCATGCCTCTGGAGACAGACGCAGTCTGAATTCAGGATAACTCATTCAAAATGCCAACTCCACTTTGTCCCACAGCACCTCTGTCAGTCTCTGCTATAGTTACCAAGTGGCTGGGACACATCCAGAATACCTTAACACTATGATTGACAGCAATTTCTAGTATGTGACACCCACCCATACACACACACCACGTAACACACTGCACGTCCTTCATGCAATGTTGTTTTAGGGCAATAAACATGTTCAGAGCAGCACCCTGGAAAGTCATGTTCGTTACTAATGTGTCAGCTAATGGGGATTCTTCTGATAAATAATACACATCATGCGCACATATACATGCATACGCAGGACACACACAAACACACTCAGCACGCCTGCGGAAACATGCTGGAGTGTTGTCAGAACCCCACAATCTATCTTCCCTGGCACCAGAGAGCTTCCTTAACCCTGTCAGATAATTGGTCTCAGGGGATACAATGTTGCTTAAAGCTAAAACTTAAACCTTAATAAGGCTGTAAACACACACACACACAAACGTAAAAATTACAGACGTACGCAAGAGTCAGGCATGCAAGATACAAGCACGTGTACACACAAACACGGATATAAATCATTTGAGTCTGTGTTACTGTAACCAAAATCAGAAGTGATAAATGCTGAAGTCATAAAGAAACAAGTCAATCAATTAGCCTCTCAGGCAACAAGAGCAGCACAAACACACTGGCACACTGTCCTGGTTATACTGCAGTTTTCACCCAGGCATTAATGTTTTCTTCTTCTTTTCTTCCAGTTTTTGCTTTGCAGTCGTATGTTTCAGAAATGGCAGCACATCCCAAAGGTGTTTTGACCAAGCTCTCTGCGTGTGTGTGTGTGTGTGTGTGTCTATGTGTGTCTATACATGTAAGTCTGTGTGACCTTGTCAGGAGCGTTCCTATTTAATCATCTTGGGGAAATCTCAAACATTCCTTTAAAATTGAACATGAAAGGTAACCTTCTCTATTTTTATTCGCTGTCTCTCAGCAGAGAACCAGGGAATCATCTTTTTCACTCTGCCTGGGATCCGTGGAAGGTGCATGAATAGGATGGAGAGAGAGGGAGAAAGAAAGAGAAACACACACACACACACACACACACACACACACACACACACACAGGAAGATGGGGACAGAGAAAGTTAGAGTGAGTGGGTAAACAAGGGGTAAAGAGTCACTGAAAGAGGAAGAGTGACAGCAAGACTTGAACTACGAGAGAGAAAGTGAGGTACAAGAAAAGAAAAAGAGGGAGAAATGAATCAACAGGGGAAAGGGGCTGCTGGTAAAGGATTAAGGTAAGATAAATATTTGGTATAGTCCTGAATTGCTGAATAAGATGTCCATTTAACAAGGTGCAGACAGAAGATGCTATAATGAGGTAGTGGTTCATTGTAGTGAACTCCATTTGAAGTAAGTTGGAGATCTGGAAATACAAGCTCAACCTGCCAGTTGCTAGACAGCGGTTTAATGATGACTTGTCATTGTGATACGTTGGTTTCCACAGATGGATGTTACCAACACTTTCACGCTCACAGTAGTACCTGCAAAAGGTGTATGTGACCACTATGCACACACATTAACCGCTCACCCTCATCAGACACACTCTTCATGTCTATCACACTCCCTTTCTCTTTTTTGCTCTCTGTCAGAAGCAAGGGCAGCCGGCTAAGTGGTGGTGTTGGCTGAGCCTGAGGCGAGAGCAGAGAGACCTCACGTTTGGCTGGGCTGAAATATTTAAGGAAGCCATCCAAAGCCTGTTTCACTCAGTCAGTACCCAGTGGGTCAGTCCCATTAGAGACCAATTACAACTACTGCTGAGCCACGGATGAAAGGCTTGATCAAAGGAAACAATGTACAGAGATATAGAGTGTGCACATACATGGACGCATATGAGCATGTGCAGACAAAATGACAGATGCATGCACATGAATGTGTTGTGCATGAGTACACACATACACACTTGCACACTTTCTCATTATCTTTTCTTCTGTTTCTATTGTCATCTCTCCCACCAGCTTCTGCCTGTGTTTCTCTTGATTCTTATTTCTCTGTTTCTTAACAAACACAATAATCCTTCTGTCTTTGACTGCTCCACCAAATCCCAGAGGCTTCACTGTAACAGTCACACCGACCCACGTACCAAATGTTCCACTCCTAAACAATATTAACCAAAAAAGTGTCTTTCTATGAATACAGAATTAACCAAGGACAGTGAGAGGTGAGCTGGTGCGAAGTCAGTCACGAGCAAGCACACACACACAGTCTGTCCACTGGTGACTCACTCTGTCTGCAGTGCACACTCACATGCACATTATCTTCTCATTGTGACATGCAGACACACACACACACACACACACACACACACACACACACACACACACACACACACACATGCCAGTAAAGCATAAATCATTCATAATGATCATTAAAAGGAGAGAGAGGGGGGATAGGTAGGTGGAATAAATCGCTCCTCTAGCCCCCTCCCTTAGTCACGGTGATGTGAACTGACAGGCCACCAGATAAGGAGCAATTACCCAGAGTCATCTGGGCCAGAGAGCATAAGGCACCAACACACACACTGATGGTTACACTCAGTACACACACACACACAGGTATACAAATACACCTGAATGCAGAAACACACACATACACGCACACACTTACTGTGACACTGACATGCACACATGCAAATAGACTGACACACATAAGCATGCACTGACACAGATGATCTTGCTCACTCACACTCACACAGTACACTTACTTTGATTTATTCCTCTTTTTCTTCCTGGCTAGAGGGGAAAAGGTTCTGTCTCTCTCTGTCTTCCTTTTCGTAAGCCCCAGGGAGAAAAGGCACTTAAGATAACATAGACACGACACATGTTGAACTGGGGCTGCTGCTGAGACATACGGAAGCAGAGGAGTGGGGAACAAGAGAGCTCTATTCAAACAAAGATAAAATACCTCTTCTTGACTGGCAAATGACAAGCCTAGAGGCTGGGAATGGATTGGGACAGTTTAGCACTCACTGTATTTACATTGTAGCTCAACCTGTTTGGTAGTAATGAATTTCATTTTAATGGGAAATCCCCTTTATTGTGTCATTTAAAGGATTCACACTTTTTGAAACCCCTGTAACAAATTAAAATAATAATAAAAAAACATTAAAGTAACAAGTAATTTTGCTGTGGTTGATGACAGTTGACTTCTATTTTAAATTAGTGAGAGAGTACATTTATTTAATGTGCAGAGCCATTTTTAATAAATATGTTTATGGTTAGCAAGTCTGCTGCATTATCAGTTTAGACTTGGCAGACTAACCTTAAGGAGTAGATTGAGTAGGTGCAATGTAGCACAACCTGCTTGTCTTTAAAGGCTTAGCCAAGATCAAATCTTTTTTGCAATTCGACTAACCAGACAGATTTTTTCACTTTGCGCATGAATACCATGATCTACCAAACATTTTAAAGGTCATGTTTATCCAAGGCAAAAAGATTTATATTTTGCCACAAGAATGTGTCATGGCGTTTAAACATGACCCATAGAAGGAGAATTGGACAACACTGATGTCATTGCAAAAGAGATGACCGACATAGATGTCCTAGACCTTGTGCACAGAGGATGCCAGAGTTGAGCTCACACAGTGTGATTAATTACAGCAAAATTATTTTCCTAAATTTTATGTAAGGCTCATTAAATGAAGCCTCTGAGCCTGTGAGAACATCTGCAGTAGCTGTGAGAGCCATTCACTGAAAGAGAGGCACTTTGCAAGAAAAAGGTTGCAAACATCAACATAAGACAAAGAGTAAAACATGTTGTAAGTTGTTATTCTGTCCTCAGAAGAGTTTTATTTTTCAGATTTATGTATTATGTGAGCACCATTTAAACCTAAAAGAGGTGAAAAGTTGAAAAGTTTTGCGTAGAATGTCACCCCACAGGAAATCCTCTGAAACTGTCATTTTGGAGTTGATAAGACGTTCAAGGTTGAGGCTCACAAATGGTTCCCCCTATATGTGGGGATTTGTACTTCTCTGGTATGAAAACATTTCATGCAATATATTGCTGTCTGCACTGGATAAACTGGCCCATTTTTTAGGTATGAACTGATTTGATATCTGCTACATGTGTTCTGTCAGCATGTCCTTGATAAGATGCAGATCCCTCCCTCCTTGTTCACTTCAAAGCCCAATAAGCAATGTCTCAAAAAAAAATGTAATAGTCTCAGTAAACTCCCATTACAAGTTTTATTTTACTGTCATTCATCAGTTCATAATAATGATACCAGAGGGAATAGATAAAACAACAAAAACACTTAACAAACATCCACAAAAAATGGACATGCCCTGAGGTAGCTTAATCACAAACAACGCTGAACAAGTGTGTAAGGTTTGGTGGCAATTAGCTGCAATTTTCCAGCTGTGAGGATCAGAATACGACTAATAAGCTCATGACAGTCCAACTTAATGCCATAACAACACATCCCAAACAGAAGCATTGTGCAAAGGTTTTTTCATTGAAGACATTTTGACATTTCACAGCAGAAAAAGCACAGGCGTAAATGAAGACATTAATGATGGCTGAAATCCTTTTAGCTGGTTTAGTTTCAGGGTCCTGGTGCTGTGCATGTTGGTTCACTGTCACACTGTTATAGCTCACTGAGACACTTGAATGAAGAGTCATGTCTGTGAAAAAAAGGCCTATCAATAGAGCAGTTGCAAGTTGAAACTATCTAAAATGGATATAAATATTGATAGATATTTTTTCTACTTCTCAAATAGTGGATAAAATCGAAATCAAACTCAAACTTTGAATGAACTGAAACTTAAAACTCAGTTCTTAATATGTTACTGAAATAGAGGACGCAGCTGTCATCTGTGCTGCTGGTTGGAGGTTGCTGCTGGGGCCATTCGGAGAACTATAAATAAAAGACAGCATCAATATATAACAAAGAAAGTCAGTATTCTCTTGACAGCATGCAAACTCTGTATACAGAAAGGGCAAAGTCAGCTAGCAGATTTGTTTTTAAGTTGTTTATCCTCAATTTGATGTCAGAAATGAGCACATTTACTTCAGTGTAATTTCTTTCTTTCTTTTTCCCCTCCTTTCATTCTGTTTTCCTTCCTTCACTTTCAAATACTATCTAACTGTGGGGAGCTGAACAAGTTCAAAACATGTACAAGACCATGTGCCTGCCCAGTGCGCACTGACACGATGTAGTACTGCCGCTGAAGTGATGCTGTGGAGACAATGTAGCCCCCGGGCCACACATATGCGTCAGGCCGGGGTTGAGAACAGTAAATAGCAAAGCTATTATTTAACAGACTGCAGAGTCAAACGCAGCTGCAATGTGTGACCTTTACATTGCTGGTGGGCTAATACAAAAATGAAGAGCGAGCAAGAGAGGTGGAGAAAAGAAATTTGGGGGAGCAGACACACCCACATGAGCACATACACATTCACCCATACAGTCGTATTTGTGCATACGTTCACATTTTAAATTAAGCATTCATGCATGAGGATCTAATGCTGTTATTAGCGATGCAGAAGATGCTCACACACACAGCCACGCTCACTTGCTGACTGTTGTGATCACACTATGTTAGCACCATACACAAAAAGGGTGTGTGTGAGTGTGTGTGTGTGCATGTGGTAAATCAGGCAATTCTGCAGTGAAAGTGACTGTCAGAAATGACTATTGCAGGGATGTGCTGATAGAGAGGTTTTAAAGCAGCAGACTACTGCCTAAGGCCTAGGAGAACTCAGAAAACGAGGATGAGGGGATGGGGGGGGGGGGGGGGGTAACAGTGGAAAGGAGGAGAAGCAACAGAGATAAAGAAAACAGGAATGCCGCAGAAAATAAACAAGGTTATAGAAATGAGGATGGAGGCGACGAGCAAGGGATTTGAGAGAGGTGGGAACCAAGGTCAAGCCAGTGAAGCAGAGAAAGAAAAGAGAGAGAAAGGTGAGAAAGGAAAGAAAAGAGGGACGGAGAGAATGAGTGATAATGAAAGAGAGAGGGAGGAAAGGAGGGAGGGCTGGGCGGGAGGAGGAGGTGGAGAGTGAGACCTTTGCATGATAATTCGTTCATTAGGAAAGACCTTGACCGAGAATTTTCTCTCTACATCACAATCTCCTGACTCTGCTCCTCCTCTCTTTCCTCCTTTTCTCCTTCCCTGCCCCCCCCCCACCCATCCCTCCTCCCTCTTCCTGATACCCCCACAACCCACTCTGCTTAGTTTTCTCTTTTTCTCCCCCTCAACGTCACTGTTCTCTCATTATAGAATCCCTACTCAGCAACTCTAAGACATGAAGGCATGGTGAGAGAGCAAGAGAGAGAGATACAGAGAAAGCGAGGGAGGGAGAGAGACTATGACAGCCTACCATCATGTGACTTCTCTCTGTTCTGATTTTCATCTTCTTCTACAAGCCTACTGTGCATTCACATCGAGTATCCCCTTCTCAACTGGGGAATTCAAGTGCCCTGAGCTTAAATGAGATAAATAAATCCTTTCAGGGAAAAACGAGAGAAGGGGAAAAAGTGATTTTTTTTTTTTAAACAGGAATGCACTTTGGCAAATACATGTGAAATCAATAAGTAGTACCCATTGACACATAAAGTGTGCCCAATCAGCTGCATACAAAAGAACTGCAAGGATTTCAAGGCTCATAAAGTGTGAAAAATATGCTTTGAGTGACTAATTTACTTTAAGAAAAAAACTAATGACACTTGATCACTAAGAGATACAGTAGGGAACACAGACTTTGTGGTTTATTAAAATTGTAAAAAGGTGGGCTTCACCGTTCTGGCTCATTTCATAAGTTGGGTAAGACTGTCAGAGACCAACATTTTGTAAATTTTTGATACTAAACTCCAGCTGATCAGTGCATCAGGAGAATATAAATGAAGGCATGACTTTACACCCCCACATGAACACCAACTTTCACTACATAAAATCTACAATGCTAGTAGTAATTACACACAGCAACACAAGCTTCAAACATTACTTTATTTGGCAACATCATCCCAGACAGAACAGTCAATGTACTCTACATTGAAAAAGGAATCCTGTGGAATACAGTGACCACTAGTGGCGCTATCGAGCAACACTTTGAATAATGGGTCCCATGAGAGACTCTTAAGGACAGTTACGATGTGCAAAGGCAGGGTCATGTGACGAGCGGGCAGCTGAAGGCAATGAAAGCCTACTATTTGATAGTCTTGCTAATTAAGCTGCTGTAAAGATTGTACTGTAATCAGTGGACAATATAACTGCCCTTGGAAGTTACTCAAACTCCCTTCTTTTTGTGGCCAATTTGAAAGTGATTGAATGTTACTGTGCTGACAGTGCTATTTGCACAACTGCACCAATTGGCAGAAAAAATTGTAACTTATAGTGGAATTTTCCATTTCCCAGTTTGGTTAATAATAGTTTGGCTGATATTTTTCTACACTGGAGCCAAATGCAGTAATGAGATGCAAAGAAGCAGGGAAAAGCTGAATGGTGAGAACAAAATGACAAAACCCAGACATGCCAACCACCTCTGACATGTATTCAACACCACAGATGTCACCAGGAACCTGTGCAGGTAGGACTTCATGCTAGACTGTATAGCATGACTGCAGCAACTAGAAGGTTACTTACTGTCAGCAAAGGAAGTCAGAGCAAAGACTAGTGGTCAAGGACAAATGTGTAATGTACGTGTCAGAGGAGGAAGTATCAAATAAATTTGACATGTGTCTATTTCCACTGTAAAAGAGGCAGACCAGATTAGGGAACCATGGTTGGCAGCCTTTGGGGAGACTCTGAGAAAAGAGAGAATAGCTTGCAGCTTGTGAGAGTGAATAGCTTGTAGCTTGTGAGCATCGCTATCTTCCCTGCATAAAGCTCAGAAAAACAGAACTGTATGGTAGATTCCTCAGATGAGGATGTGTCTGGCTGGATTCAAATGGAGCTGAAATGCAGGTTTTACCTGCCATTGACTGTGTGGTGCCAGCTCAGTGACTATTAGTGTAACAGCGTGTTTGTTTTGGGGCTGCTCCCAGGTGGGACTATTTGTGTACTAACTCTGCCTTTTCCTGCAACCACTCCCACCCCCGTTTGCTGTGAACATGACCTTGGTTAACTTGTGTGATTAAATGGACACAGTGGGAAAGAAGATGTAACAAGGGAAACACTGTATTTATTTTATCTTAGTTGTGCAGCACAATATCATACAGTGGAAAGAAAGGTTTTGTCATCAGTAGGAACCCCGCTGGTGAGAACATTTTGCTGGCTTAGCTACATTTAACCTCTCAAGGGAAATTCCATTTTCAGACTGCAATGCTGAAACTTGCCATATTGCTCTGAGGTGTCCATCTTTGGGTATGGATCAATATGGCTTATAATAGATCTGTTTGGGTATGTTTCACACTGAAGTCTGTGCTCATCTTGACTCCACTTCCCTCAGCTCAAATAGCTTAACACAGGCTCAGGTATTGTTTATTGGAAGACAATAATGTGTACATTTCTAACTCACTGTAGCAACTGCTCTCCAGCAGCTCTGTTTAACAAAACTGCCAGCAAAGACTGGAAAAGGGAGTAGATGCCACATCTAGTATCTTAGGATAAAAACAAACAAAAAACATGAGATGTTAAGTTGAACTGCAATGAACCCTTCAATATGCCCTAATTTAAGGGGGACCTATTATGCTTTTCCTTATTTTCATGTATATATATGCTGTATATGTATATGTTGTATATGTATATATAATGTTACAATGTCAGATGTCATATTAAATGTAGCCAAAGTTTCAAATAATGAAGTAGATGTATGTAGAAGTAACCCCTGTGAGCAAAAAGCTCAGGCTTCAGACTGCTCTGAATGAACATGATTCCAACAATTTTCTACTTTCGAGATGAGCTGACATCAACTTGTGACGGATATGGTCATCTACTGCAAGTGCATCACACATGGTGCAGGGAGATACTATACAGTTGTTTGGCAAAAGCAAAATCACATGTTGTTACATTTATTATTTCTTGACAGCAGACATTTTCCACTTTAGTCGGCATTTTAGCATATTTCCCACATGTAACTTATACCATTATGTCACACAATAAGGAGGTAATGTGCACAGTATTTACCAAACAGAGACATCCTGCTGTAATCTTTGTTGCTGTGGATGTTCGTGCCGTCCACTCTCATATTCATACATCAGATTTGGGCTTGAACATGTATTCATAGATTTGAAAAGTTGCAATTTGGAGTAAAGAAGAAAAGAAGAAGTGAAATCTTGCTACTGTACATTGTTTACATAGCTTCAGAAGCCAGTAGAAATAAGCCCTGATGCAGCCTCTGCAATCTAACCAATCAGAACAGGGTTGGCTCATCTGGAGGGAGGCTTAAAGAGACAGGAGCTAAAACAGCCTGTTTCAGACAGAGGCCTAACTGAGGGGCTGCATAATGGGCCAGTATAAGATAAATAAGGATTTTTTGAACTGTGAATCATGCACAAAGCTACTCTAGTGGAATAAAAATGTAGAGCTGGAAATGAGCATAATAGATCCAATTTAAGGTCAGATCATTCTTATATTTACTCTCTGACCAATCTGAGTCAGATACTTAACAAAAAATATGGGCTGACTAATTTTAAGCGTGAAAAATTATAGTCAGCCTACCCCCAGGCTATGTTTCCAAAGCTGTGTTTCCATGGTAACAATCAATGACTCCCGCTGACAGCTAACTGTCAACTGATAACTCCTGACAAAATAGAGAAAACTATGGCTCAGTGTGTGGTTTGTTAGCAATGTTATGAAATAAGCAATGTTAAAAGATTATTTTATTTAGTAAGCCAGCTTTTTTTTTTTTTTTAAATATGCCTCAGTTTTAATAATAAGTTATAGCTAATTAGTCAGATAATGACAACCTGACAGTTAAAGTGATAAATCTGAAGTCCAAATATTTGTTTACCATAGAGAAAACTAATTTTCCCTTTCTGAACATTAGATTGGATTTAACCTGAGCTGAAATGAATTGAACTGAGTAAATCTTTCATGACCCTGTCTGGTTCTGCCTCATCCTATGCTGCAAAACATAGACTGAGAAGTAGTTTACACTGCTAACCACAAGCAACATGCCTAGAGGATACAACGAGGACAAAGGGTGACAAAGACAAAGTGAAGAGAAGTAGAAAAGATAAATGTGAGATCAGAAAACAGTGAATGCACGCATTATGGCAAATGCCCCTGGGGAAGTGTAGAAAACCTTACATACTCATGTAGTCATGTCTCACACGGCAAAGACTATATATACACACACACACACAGCAGAGAGCGCATCTCATAAGCCAAAATTGGTTGAGTACTTTGACCTTGTTCAGTGTGTGTGAGTGTGTGTGTGTGTGTGTGCATGCATTTAAGTGCTTATGCAGGTTTCCAGGCAGACTTAGACTCCAGCATACAGGTCTCAGAAATTTTTCATTTAGCTGCGTAAGCATCTTTTTATTCCTACCGTATTAAAATTATATGTGATGATGGATGGACCTTTAATAGATGGAGCCCCTGGGCTCTTACACCGTGTGTGAGTGTGTGTCTACATCTGCGTATGTGTGAGAGCTTGAATGTGTGTATGTGTGTGAGCCTGATTGTGTGTGTGTGGAGAGAGATGGGAGGTTAAGAGAGAGGGGTTAAAGCCTCCTGTCATTTTGGTGAGAAGCATAATGCAAGATGGGAGATGGAGACAATGACAAGAGGGATGCAGAGACAAAGGAAATGAGGGGAATGTAATACTTGCCTTAAATGAATAGATCTTAGAAAACACGCTCTTACCCATTCCACCTTAAGCATATTGTATACTGTACATTACTGTGCATGCAGGAATATTAAAGTGAGCTCACACCTACAGACACAAAGATATTTGCACATTACCACTAATACACACAGCATGCACAAGTACCTACTCACTCACACACACATTGGTTTCCAAAACCTACATGCCTTTGGATGCAGAGTGCTGAGAGGAGAACTGCCAGCGGCAAGAGATGTCCTATCTAATAACACCCTAAAATGGAGAGAACAGGGGAGAGAAGTGAAAAGAAGAGAAGAAAAAAATTGCAAAGTGCTGAATATGTATTTTGAACGGGATGTGGCCGGTCAAGCAAGCAAGCATGAAGACACAACATACATGAACATCTGTGTGCACACACGCCAGCACACAAACATACACAGGACAAGATGTGCTCATGCACTCAGACTGACACAAAAAATGTATAAACACAAACCACAGATACATATGCATGCATATACAATGTCAGGCTAAAGGAACTGACGCCTGTTTTGATCTGGGCTGCTAAAAGTCTTTGTTCAGAGCTCTGGGGATATAGACAGAAATATAGGATGACCTCTCAGCCTGAGCAAGCACACACATGCAAATACACCACAGAATTGCACACTTGCATGCACATTCAGACACACTCCCATACACACAGTATGAATTCTAGATATCTCCACATATATTATAAAACATACCCAAACTGATCGTCTAAAGCATCCATAATAGGCCTCTATTAAATGTGTTTACAAACTAGGAAAAATAAAAAATATTCACTGAACAATTCCCTTATAGCAAAAACAAGTCACGTCGAACTGTTTCACTAGATGAGTAACATGCATGCAGGCTATTTTTCTGTGCAGAAGATGCTGATGAATATTCTAACAATCACAACAAGAAACACCACGGATTGCTTGGCTCTGTGTTCTGTGTCAACACAGTTAGTGGTCTGTGTTATCCTGCATCTCCTTCTCATCTTGCATCCAAGCAACTAATTAGTGAGTAATGGTGCAGATTCTTCTCGATTATTATGTATAGAGTTCTGTCTAACATTAAATCTATATTTTTTCCCCACTTGAAAATATCTCTCACATTAGTTGGACCCAGTGAGCCACAGTATTAGGGACACTGACTGATTTTAATTCATGTGCTTAGGAAATGGGTGAATCAATACATTCACTGGCACATCATGGTGATGTGGTGTCCTCATTCTAAGGTCAACTGGTGGAAATAATTTAGGATTTCTATTTATGTACCTCAAACATAATAAAAAATGTATAACAGCAACAAAGCAAGCTCAACAGCCCACAATATTCTTAGCAATTTATAAACAAAACAGATTTTTCTGAACTATGTTGCATCTTCTATTTAAAATCACCTTCCTGGAGCATCAGCTGAAACCAAATCTTTGAAAGAGAACTCTACCAATTTAGCATTGCACTCCTATAACCCTGTCGGACTCAAGATGGACAGCTCAAAAACAATAAAAATCAATGTAGCAGAACCGAAGATATTGTCTTTTGCATTCCATGCATTCATTTTTCTTCTTTCGTATCCACAGTGCAACTCAACCTAATGTGGAGACGAGGAGGAGGGTGCAGAGGTCTGCTAATCACTTGATGTCACTTGAGGCAATTTATCAGATTTCGCACAGCTCCCTCTGGAGCCACAAAGGGCTTTATACAACTTATTTCACATATGCATTAGTACTCCCCAATACCTGCAACAGAAATTACCTTTACCTTTAGTTCATCTAAGTTACCAGCCACTCAGAATTATTTTTAAATGGTTTTCCTTAAATAATTATGTACTATTAGTTGTCTAGCCTTTATTCCTGTTTTCTTGCTAAATCCTTGCCTGCCTATCCTTTGGCTGATTTTGCTTGTCCTCATTGAATGATTACCTGTTGCCTTTAACTTTGACAAAGCAAAGACCTTTTTTTCCTTTAACTACTTAGTTTCTGTTATTGAGTCCAAAACTCTGCGTTCAGAATCAAGACAGTTCTTTCATTTTTCAGATTTGTAGTATCAACCATTTTGAAAGTAATAGTGTAATGATTTTTTTGTGTATTAAATGTCTTAATTTGCAGCTGCAGTGAGTGTGGCTCCAGTGATGACAATATCTTCAGTCCACTGGTCTATCATTGTACTACCACTTTGATCCAATTATTGAATGGGTTCCCATGAAATTTGGTACAGACATTCATCATCCCCAGAGAATGAATTCTAATGACCTTAGTGATACCCCGACTTTACATGAAACCCTAAAATGTGCAATACTTTGATGACAGAATACGTCTCAAACTAAAGATCAAATTCCTGTCAGCCATACTACATCATCACTACTAATGTATTTGAATGTTACTACCATGTGTCATAGCTTTTTATATTCTGTGATATTTGTGGCTTATCATTGATAAAGGCCTGGAGCCTGGCATTGCTTTTTTCTGATTGGCTGGGTTGAATTGCAAGGGTGTATTATTGCTGATGATTGGCCCATGGATGCCAGGTCCTGATATGGAGATGCAGGTCACCTAGAGAAGAAGTTGCCATGGCTACTTCTATCTCAGTGGCAAATGCAACACTTAACCACTGATATAATGCATTCACATAGAAATAAAACACAATAAAACAACCGTGGCTAAAATGTCAAGGAGCTGTTGCAATTGACAACACAATGATTTATTTTTACAGACCACTACTGTTGCTAAGCAGAGGAAAAACAAAGTTTCATATCCTAGAGGACTACGTTACTTGGTATGGTGGGGTGGTATGTGAAAAAAGTGTTAGCTCACACCTTCTATAAAGACTTAGATGACAACTACCCCAATGAAACTTCACTTCTCATTCCAGCTCCCAATGTGTGGCACTAGCTCCTCAGTGTTGTGAACTTATTTGACAGAATATTGTGTGTGTGGTAATCACAGCTTGAAGCTGTAGATGAGGGATCTGTGATTTGTGTGTAGGTATTACACTGCTTCAGGCTATAATCTTGACACTTGTAAATATTTGTGAAGAGAAAACTTGCAAATAGAACACAGCAAAAACTACAACTTTGTTGTGTAGCAGTTAAGAGTCTGTATGGGTGACAAGTCACATTCTCTTTTTTTGAGTTTACTTTTTTCTTGTTTTTGGTGTGTTTTGGTTACAAGTACAATAGACTCCACCTGACCACTCCAAAAGCACCTGTGATCATGGGCCTTGTTCACACCTGGAATTAACATGAAGGTACTCCGATCACAACATTAACATATGTCTCCACATGACTTGAGTGACCATTTATGATCAAATCTCACTTCCCCACTCTATATGCAAATAAACATGTACATCAGGTAGCAATGCACTTCTCATGCCTAGTCTGCTGGAAATTAAAAGAAGAAGAAGTTTGCAAGCACCTTGGCACATGGACAAAATCAAAACTCTTTGGCCCAAATGGAGATCAGACAGCATGTTTTGTGTATACTCCATCCACAAGAATCCATTTCGCCTGTTGTATATGTTTCTTCTTGTTGTTTCCCACATTAATATGATTCCATTAGCATGCAAATGAGTACATACTTCCACTTACTCATCGGTCGTCAGTTGAGTAGGCAGTCCTTTAGTGTGGTCCAAGACACATTTGCGTACATACTGCTAAATGAATGTGGCCATATGTGGCCCAGAACACCTCAGTGAGTTCTCAATGTTGTCTTGGGTGCATTCAAACTGCTTAGAGCTATCCACTTGTGCTTGGATCACCCAAGACACATTTTAATGACAGCTGTGAACATTGCCATAGACGCTGTCAGAACTCCACCAGACTTGTGTGGTGTTACTATCTGAGCTGATCTGATTTAGGTAACAACATGGCCTTTTCTTCAGGTCAAATGTTAAACCCTACGATTGATAAGATCTGAGAACTGCAAAGTTTTCTCCCCATATCCATCCAAACAATTTTGTCTTCTAACATGTAAGGGGAAGTCTTATTTAAGTGACTGTCAGTGTTGCAAGCTTTCTGCACTCATACATTTCATCTTTAAATGTGGTTCATGTTATCATGGCAAAAAATGCCCATGCATGCACAGACCTTTGTGAGATTGCTATTGGATGTAGGCTACTTTTAGTGCTGCAATTAAAGATGGAAAGTAATAAATAGGCTGTGTTTCGAGTTTCCAGAGAAATCCAATAACAACTCATCATGATATAAATTCATAGTCATCTGTGGTCATCCAACTAGTACAGTTTGTAGCTCATACTGTAGGTCTTTGTAAAAGTCATATCAATATCTGAAATCATACTATTTGCCATAACTGATGTAAAGAATAGTAAAAATATGGATTTCATTTGTCATTTTACTGTAATTTTTGTATGTAGAAGAAAGGAGGTGCTAAGAGCTGGGACGCAGGTATATTATGGTGAGAATAATTAATTGTCAGGGAATGAGCTTGTGAGTTTCCTGTTGGAGGTTATGGCATCATAACAACATTGGACTCACATACTCCTTGCAAAAATTCTGCATTGTGCAACGTGACACACGCAGAACGAGAGCTCCATCATCTTTCCCTTCTACTTTGTCCTGACATTGTTTCCCTGATGATATATTTTCACATATTTGCCTGACTTAACCAATTGAGAAAACAACAGTAATAACAATAATAAATAAATCATAACTTTTTTTATATAGCCCTTTTCAAAACAGGTTACAAACTTCTTTACAAAGACATAAAATAACAAATTAATGTAGAATTTTAAAAAAAAGCAAACCAACAAAAAATGCCCAACGAAAATTAATTTTTAATGTGAGAGATTTGAACACAGAAACAGAGCTGCATTGTCTAATCTCCACCAGGTTGGTGTAGGCAGGTTAGTCCTGAGTCGAGGGGCCCTGACTCCAAAGGCCTGGTCTCCTTCGGTTTTCAGCCTTGACCTAAACACCTTGAATTAACAGACCCCTACCAGATGATCTCAGGCTGAAACAAGGCTCATATGGGGTTAGCAATTCAGAGATATAGTCAGGGGTCCACCCCTTACACGTTTTAAAAGTAATAATTTAAGTCTAAAACATATAGATAACCAATGAAGAGATGCTAGGATTGGGGTTATGTGCATTCTTTAGTTAAATCTTGTGGAATCTTGCTGTGACATTCTGGACCACTCAAATCATGGACAGGTTGTACTGATACACAAGAATAAAGAGGGTAATCTAACTACAGTAATTACAGTAGTTGAACTGGGATGTAACAAAAGCATGGATGACAGTTTAAGTTGATTTTTTTTTTTAAATATTGTGAAGGTGCAGGAAGCATAATTAGCCAACAGAATTCACATGACAGTGTCACGCCGGGGTGAAGTTAAGTTGGGGTTTTTGTCCTGTCTCCATGTTTTGTCTCGTCACTTCCTGTTTTATTTTGAAAATTATCCCTCCTTGTTTCTGGTCACTTGCCCTTCCTCATGTGCCTGTCTGATTACCCTGAGTGTTTCCACCTGTTCCCCTCACCTGTTCCCCATTCCCTCGTCAGTTCTGTCTGTGTATTTAATCCCTGGTTTTCAGTTCTGTCGTTGTCGGTTCATTTTTGGTTTGGTTCTCGGTTTGTCAAAGTCTTGTTGATCATAGTCATAGTCATAGTCACAGTCTTGTTGTTGATAGTCACAGCCTTGCCATCTTTCAAGTTTGTTTTTGCTTGTGACAATAAAGAACCTTTTTGTCACGACACCTCTGCACCTGGGTCCTGCTTCTGCCATTCACGACAGACAGTCAAAGTTTAGCCTATTGTTAAAGATAACACCCTGATTTCTACCATGGGAGTTAATGCAAGAGGGCAGAGGATCTAAGTAGGAGGAAATGTTCAGTTCCATTGTTTTGTTGGAATCAAAAGAAAAATAGATCTGAGAGTCATCTGCATTGAAATGGAAACTGATATGGTGCTTTCAAAAGATATTCCCGTAACACATAAATGGAGAATAATAATGGAGGTCCAAGAACTGAACCCTGAGGAACTGTATGATTAGCTCAATAATTAGCACTGTGGTGAAAAGCTATAGGTTAAAAACAGTGTTAAGTAAAGTCAATTTTATTTAGATAGCTTAACATCACACATCACAAATTTCCCTCAAGGGGCTTTACATTCTATACAGCATACAACATCCTCTATTCTTAGACCCTCAATTTGGATAATATAAACACCTATGAGAAAACTTTTAACAGGGAATAAATGTAAGAAACAAGAGAGAAATGGAAGAGCAACAGAGGAGGCATCCCTCTTCTGATAGACATGCAATAGATGTTGTGTTTACAGAATAGACCATGATAGCAAAATTATAGATACACTGATATGAAAATGTATGATCGAGAGGATGTCAAACAACCTCCAGGTGCTGCCAAACAGATAGGACCTGAGCTAGCTCATCTCACCATGGAAACCTGGAAAGAGGACAGATTACGCATATTTCACACAAGATGTTACTCTTTGAAACCCTGCACACACAATTGTTATATCTTTGCAGATTCTACAGTCACAAATGCATTGGCACAAGCCATGTCACACAACTCTGTGTTTATGGGAAATGTTGGACTGTGACTTGCTGAATTGTGGCTTAAGTCCTCATTAGACCATGTTTCTGACAGAAACAGATTTAAAATTCCATTCATGTCTGAGCCTACCACTAATATATGAGCAAGTGCATCATTAAAATAGATGATTAAAGAATAGAATTAAAGATTTTTGATACTGTTTTGGCCATAATGTGGCTCACGCACTGTACACAGACCATCCATGGTAAATGGATGTGAAATGTTCAAAAGGTATGTTGGGCCTGTTCCCTTAAGTCTTTATGATATTTCACAGCTCATCATCTGGCAACACCACTTTACTTTCTGTCCTCAATGCCTGCAGGAACATTTACAATGTGTTTGTATTTGATTTTGGAAGAGGCAAGGATATAAAGGCTGTGTTTGTTGAATGTATGAATTTACAAGGATATGTGCATAGACTTGAGTGTGTTTGTGCTATGGTGTTGAGACTTAAATTTTATATGTGTGTGTGTTTGTTTGAGGCATGCAAAATGATTATGCAAGGCAGAGGTGATGCATATTTTCTTTTTGGCTGAGGATCTCTGCCTTTAGGGGAATTCCCTCAGCAGTACCCTTCGTTGAAGCCCTGAGGCCACACTGTACACACACCCTCACATTGTGTTCATAGGAACTGAGGTGCATAAACATACAAACTCTACAATTTGAGACACATAAATGCTACTTTTCCACATTCATTATTGTCCATCTGGTGATATGGTGATACAAAGAAACACATGAAAAAGGAACAAGTGAAAAAGTGAAAGAGAGTGTATTTGTGCAGTAAAAATAAACATAAGTATTCCTTATTATTCTGGACATCCAATTGAACATCAAAATTGGCAGACAGGTGTCAAACTTGGCATGCTTTGACAGCTGACCTCTGTCACATCTCTCACAGACATGCTCACAAAGGGTTCAATATGCTGATTTGAGTCTAATTGTTTGGAGACATGAGTCATCACAAATCCATATTAATTTGTTTTTCCAGTTCCATTTTTAATATTGTAATTCAATACTTTCCGTGCTTATTATAGCTATTGTTCTCAAACAATTTACTGTAATAATACTTATGCTGCTTCTTATAACACTTGTTAGTTTGTTTTTTTATCTCTATTATATCTATTGAACAATTTTTTCTTCCTCCATGTGTTTTGTATTCCCCTAGTTAGCTAGCTTTTCAGCAAATTTCTTTTTTAGTACTTTCTTTACTAGGTTACTTACTTTTTTTCCCCACATAGAGCAGTTGTTCATAGGCTTCATTTACATCTTCCAATTAGACTTAATTCCAATTTTGTTTCATCAGGTCTTCTTTACAAGAGTTAACTGCATCTTGTGTTTTGTGTCTTTGTAAGTTTTAACATTCTTGTCGGTCCTTATACAGCTCTGAATGATCTCAAAGACAGGCAGATGTTCATTTGTGGCATTCATTAGTAGTCCGCTTACTACTTTCTTATTCATCATTCTTATCATTTGTATTGTGCTCAAGTGGATTTAATAAATCAATGTTGAAATTCCTGAAAACAAAACACTATTATTGTTTATGTCATCATACAGCCCCAATAATTTATCCCTAAAAATGTACCAATGCAAGAGCCTAGTGTTCTATAGACATATCTTATTAATATGTTTTGATTTCTTAATCTCAGTTTCTACAGTGATGCATTTCATGACATTGTCTATAACAAGTGGTATATTACTAACAGATTTACTTTTATGCCCACCACCCTAATTTGGATCCTGTTAATAAAAAAACCTCATAACCCTCTATCTCGATCACAGGGGCTTGCTCATTGTTAAACCAAGTCTGAGAGATTGCTATTACTGTGAATTTCTTTGCTTATTTCTTTACCTTGGTGTGCTGCCCTCCCAGTAGTTGTCATCACTGGTACTTGTCCAATTTTGCACTCTCCCTGATGACCAGCACTTTTGCCTCCTCTGGTGACCCATTCGGTTTTATGAATAGTTTGCAGTTTGCTGTCCACATCCATTGGATATTGTTTTGTTTTCTCAAGAAGTGTGTCCTTCTGGCAATGCCAACGTTTTTCTTTGTTAGGTGCTTTTTCAAATAGATGCTGGATCCATTCAGCTTTCTCCCTTGTCTGAGCAATGCATTTTTTGGTTTTCTGTTCACAAAGTGAATTATCGTGGCAGGTTTTTTTTTTTCTGGGAAGAGGATGACACACTTCAATATCGTTACTGTCCATGGATATGCCTTTGTTGTTAAAGAAATCAATCACCTGTTGATCAAGGGAGTCCAGTTCAGGTATGGTGGGCTCTCCAACCTCCACTGCCGTAGCCCTCACATTTGACTGGGGTCTGGTCTCCAACCCACTGACAATTAAGTTGTTCATACGGGAGTACTGCTCCAGGTCTGCCACTCGGCACTCCAAGAGGGCAATTTTACTATCCTTCTCAACATTTTCTTTTCCGTCTCTTGATCTCTCCCATCAGGTAATCAGTTTCTGTAGTTTAGAGATAGTTGCATGAAGTTGAGCAATTTCTTTATGTCCTCAACTTCTTCGTCTGTAGTTTTTTTTGGCAGCATTTTGTTTGCTTAGTGCAATGTATGCAAAAAAATATGAAAAAAGTTTTGACAGTAGCCACCAACATCAACACAGCCGGGCCAGATAACTAGGA
This sequence comes from Euthynnus affinis, assembly GCA_029490765.1. Lineage (NCBI taxonomy): Eukaryota > Metazoa > Chordata > Actinopteri > Scombriformes > Scombridae > Euthynnus > Euthynnus affinis. Next base: position 20,699,062 of record CM055838.1, read on the forward strand.
TAAGCAGGCTCACCGGCATTGTTTGTTCAGATCTGTGTTCTTGAAATGTTGCAGTTGTTGTCCAGGCACTGCCTGCCTTTGACAAAGCCAAAATATATCCAAATCCAGATAACCTGAGGTCTGAAATCCAAAATCAGTTGTTTAGAGGGAAAAGACTGTTGAAAAGTCAAGAAACAGAAGAAATACAGATACAAAGCAGCACAGCAACTGGGTGTGAGAAAATGTGTCAGGGTGTCAACAAATCTATCCAACCTTAACCAAGTGCTTTGAATAACCTAAGCTTAACCATTAAATGTTAATTTGGAAAGATAGATACTACTACATTATTTTTCCTATAAAAGATATTTGTTAATGCAAATTCTATGTACAGTACCAGTACTATTGACTGGTGCTGTATATGAACATATTTTTTTAAGACTAGATTGTATTCAGGGTAGACCATAGCACAAAGGTGTCAGTTATTGTTACCTGTCTGGTTGTTGGGACACATTGTCTGCAGGAGTGACTCCAATGTTTAACAACTAAGGGATGGCAGTGATGCAGTCCACAAATGGAAAGGAACAAAGGAAAAGAGGAAAAATCAGACAGACTGAGCTGATTGATTATCCTAAAGATGGAAATGAATGGGTGGGGGTGGATACTCTTTGTGTTACACTGTGTGTGTGTTTGAAGAGGAGGGAGTACTGGATAGATAAATGACATGGTATGTGACACTTTCAAATTTACAATTCTGACCCCTAACTCCCTTGGCTCGTCTCTTCCTCACAGAATGACACACACACACACGCACACACAGCACACATGCATTGTAAATCAGGTTTGATCTGTCAGAGAAGCGTGTCTTAGCTGTCAGTTGGCAGCATTTGAGTGTCAGATGAGTGTTTTGAGTGTCAGGAGATGAGAAAATGTATGTGTGTGTGTGTACATACTGGTTGTGTGTGCATGTTTGACTCCAGTTGCTTAACAGGCGTCTGTCACTACTGAGGCTTCAGAACATCATCAGTGGGATCTTTAACAGACTCATTGTCTCCTGTGGGCTGTGCAGGGATGTCACCCTTTGTATCTGTATCTGTCCAATTATCTGTTTTTGTACAAATAAATTAAAATATCTCAGGATGTGGGTGTGTTTTACAATAACTTAGAACTATAATCAACCTAGTTGATTACAACACATGCAATAAAATGTATAAACCAAAGTAGTAACTCCACCTTTGGAATATTCACTAAAGGCAAATTATATTTCAACTTGTTGATTGGAAAATTGGTCATAAGAAGGAGAAAGGTGTTATGAAGAGTAGCAGGGCAGAGCAGAAGAAAACAAAACAAAGGATCCAACCAAGACTGAACTAAAAACCAAATACAAACTGAACTAATGAAACAACAAGGAACAGGTGGCAAGACTGGACAGGCTGGGAGCTGATTGGCTGGGGAAGACACAGGGAACAGGGCTAACGAGATTGAATGCAGGGCAAGTGTGAAGGGAAAAGCAGGCTGAGGAGGAATACATGAACACAGGAAGGAAACGGAGCCAACACAAACTAAAAACCCAGAAAACACAAGTAGACTCAAGAAAGCATAACATATCAGCAGGCCAAATGCAACCACAAAAATGATCTGGTCATCAAACAAACATTGTCAGTCTTAACCAGGTGAAGGCAAAAGGATTTCAGAGATTCACTTCAGTTCTGTATGCTCTTCCAATCAAACACATGTATACAAACTAGGCAGTAAAATGTCTGGATAAAGATTCAATACAATGAGCGACAGCATCTCAAGGGGGTGCTTTAATATAATCTGCAGCATATCTTATCTCTCCTTCCACTCAATCCAGTTCAACAAACAGGGAAAAGGTCTGAGGGCAACTGTTGGCCTGTTGGAAGGACATAGAGCCAGATTGGGACAGAACCATGACAGAAGGCCTGTTCTAATTAATTTCTTCCGACCAGTTTTCATTCTGTATAAAACAATAATATATCTACAAACTTTAAAATCAATATATTGTTTGCAACAGAGAGCTTTCCTTAAGGTTATAGGTTATACATTTTTGTATACACAAAGCACTAAAAAGTTACCCTAGGTGAAGTCTGTTGAGCACAAGTTGCTATTACTTTGACCATTGTCTGACTGCATCTAATTTTGGCAACTCTAAACACAACCACCATAACACAATTGCTGAGGGTGTGTGTGTGTGTGTGTATGAGAGAGTCTTTGTGGCTGTATCTTTTTGTATGCATACATGTTTGTATGTGCTTAGTTGTTTTTTCTGTTGTACCTGTGATAGCTCTGAAAGTGATGAAATACATATTTGATTAAAGAAAATATATGGTTTTAAAGAAATTCAGTGTGGATGGATAAAGAATAGCTCATTTGAATATTTGCAGTTTAAGAAATAAAATACAGGTCATTCAGAAATTCTTATAGAACAGATTTACATATATTGGCAATCTCATAAACACATTCAGATTCAACAATACAATTTTTAGACCCATAGCTGAGTATAAAATTACAGACAAGATAGGAATGGAGGTGGAGTAGCAATTTATGTTCAGAGCTAAATACCAGTAAGAGTTAAGGAGGATTTAAGAAGTATAGGGGTTGAAGTAATCAGGCTACAGGTTCAACTGCCAGTATTTGTTGGGTGCTGTTATAGACCAGCAAAAGCAATGATAACCTATCTGGATCATGCATGTGAAATGTTAGATAGAGTATGTGATATAAATAATGAGATTTACTTCCTGGGTTACTTTAATAATAACACTAAATAAGAAATTATAAATTGATTGGAATGCAAGGTCAGAAATAAGTTGCTTTCTCTTGCAGATACATGTTATTTGCTTTTAAGTTATTACAAAGCCAACAAGAATATGTTACAGAGCTGACGCTTCACAGTCGCATTGCTTCTAATTTTCTACAAATGTCACAGAGTTGTTCTCAAAAACAATATCAGTTCCAGTGGACTGTAGAAATCATAATCTAATTGCAAAATCTGACCAGGAAATATTATTACAGAGGATACTTAAATATTTTAACTAGTGATACACAATATTGGATTTTTTGCCGATATCCGATATGCCGATATTTCCAACTCATTGTAGCCGATTGTAACTGATATATGCACATATTTTTTTTCCAGCTAGCTGAGGAGACTATTATGCATGCAAGCATAGATTGTACTAAGTATGATCAAGTCAATATATGAAGGAAAAATTCAGGAAGACTGGAGTTCAGGAGCTCAGCATTAAAACTTCAATGAACTGGGGCAGTAGAGTTTTCATTGAGTTTATTAGACAGTATTAATGTGTAGGATTTAATCTCTGGTCCTCACTCCGGAGCAGAAGTTGGCAGTAATGCAGTGGTTGCAGTGCAGTGGTAATGCAATGGCAGTGGTTGTCAACTGCCATTATAAACCAAAAAGAAGAAGCTTGTCCTACCTGTGCAGCCGAACGCAGCAGCTCCTCCACAGACTGTTTCATCCTAACAGCTCCAATGCTTCCTCCGCAGGCTCCACTTCACTCAGCTGCCCGTCAGACCCGCTGCTTCTTCCCACTTTAACCTGAATAACAAACCGGGGCTCGGTGCTCCAGTTGAATCCACACCAAGTGCCGAGGCTAATGTTAGCTGAGAGGCTAGCGGAGCGTTAGCAGCAGCATGACCAGAAAGAAGCACAGCCAACTAGCTTCTGCTAACCTTTCAGCTAATACTAGTCATGGCTCTCCATATGCAGCACTGAGGTTTGTTATTCGGGTTAAAGTGGGAAGAAGCAGCGAGAGTGATGGGCAGTTGAGTGAAGGAAGCACTGGACTGACAGGGAGAAACAGTCTGTAGAGGGAAACACAGTCACAAAATGCCGATGCCGATATTTCATTTTAGAGCTTATATCGGCCAATACCGATGTGGTGCCGATAATATCATGCATCCCTAATTTTAACGAAAATAATTACTATAATAATGTAAGAAATGTTGACAACAGTTCTACATGACTTTTGATGTTTTTAATAACTTGTCAATGCCAATTAATGACAAACATACCCCTGTAAGAAAGGCTCCATGGCTGGACCAAGAACTCAAAGAATACATGGTGCAAAGAAACTGAGCTAAGGCAGAAGCAACCAAATCACGTAATGCATTACATTGGAATATGTATTGTAAATTAAGAAATTATATAACAAAATTGAACAAAAAGGAAAAAGGGGGGATTTACCAATCTATCAAAATAGAATTACTTATGCTAAATTAGATAATAATATGGAATGCATCAACAAATTAATGGGAAGACAAGTTAAACCAACACCATCCTCTTTGGAAGCAGATGGAAAAATTCTTACTAAAACACTGGATATTACTAATTATTGAAGTTATTATTTCAGCAATAAAATTCAGGAATTGTGTGATTGTATAGGTCTCAGAGATGAAGAAGATGGGTTTTCTAGCAGGTTAATAAAAGATAGAATAATGAGCAATAAATCATGTAAGTTTAAAGCTGAAAAAGGTAGTATTGGTACGATAGAGAAACTATTAGGACTGAGTAAGAAAAAGCCTTGAGATGTTCAGAACCTTGATGTGAAGCTACTGAAACCTATAGTAGAATTGATTGCTCTGCCTATTATCTTACATCATTAATTCAAGTTTAGAAAAAATGTCTGTTTGTCCTTCAGAATGGAAAATAGCCAAAATTGTTCCACTAACCAAGAAAGAACCATTCTCAGGTGAAAATAGTTGAAGGGACACTCTACAACTACAGCATTAACTCAGACGACAGTTTCAATGGAGGAATTAAATTAATAGAAGCTATGGGCAATGGTAAATAAATTGTTTCCTAATGTAGAAAGGACAAAATGTATGGTAACAAATGCAAGGTTATTAATAATCACTATTGATTGTGAAATGTCTTGGAACAGCCAAAATGATCAAATGGTGGTAAAAATGGGCAGAGGCATGGCTGCTATAACACACTGTATAAAATGCATGCCTAGCTATTTAACCAAACAATTAGTGCAAGTATTAGTGTTATCACAGTTAGATTACTGTTCAGTGATTTGGTCCAAAACAACAGAAATTAATATGAAAAGCATACAGGTAGCTCAGAACAAATCAGTTCATTGCTCTTCACCACTGAACACAAGTATGATGAATAATCATTTGGCTTGGTTAAGTGTAAAAATCAGGTTGCATTATTCTCTAGTTTGCGTTATTAGAAAATTAGAATAGTAACCTATCATTCTTTTTTAGTCAGACATCATTATTCTACTTGGCAGTCATTTTCTGTTGCCTCCAAGTTGAACTAGTTTGGATTGAGTTGTTAGCTGATTTCTTTTCTCAAGTTTTTAGGAGATTAAATTATTATATACAGCTATCATATGTATTAGACAGGCTTTGAATTGGTGTTGGTTGTTGTGTTTCTCAGTGGTAGTATTATGTATTGTGAGTAATACTGTGAGCATGAATATTATGGATGTATATTGATGTATTCTCTGTTATTGAAGTATTGTTAAAAAATATGTATGGGGACCCCAAGAAGTGTAGATACTGTCACAATACAGTAGCTAATGGAAATCTAAACAAGCAAACAGCTTCTTTTACTTTTCAACCCAAGTTAGAATAATTAAGAGTCTCTTCTTAAGGCTCATTGATTTCATTTTCAATAATTTTCACTGAAAATACCTGGATTTTTTAAACTGACTTTCATCTGCATTTTATGCCACTCATCAAGAAGTTGTTATGAATCCGGCAAAACCTAGAAGCATTCCACTTAAAACAAGGGCCTCTTTTGTATGAAATAACATTGTTTTGCTATATCTGAAACAGCTTTCACCCCATATTCATTTTCATACAGAATACATTTGACCCGTCCGTATCAGTTTGTGCTAGTGGCTATCATTGGTCACTTTAGATGCCTTCACTGGCTTATCAAATATTAACATCACAGCAATTACCCAGCCTTTCTTGACTTGGCAAAGCTTCTTGGTTGGGATTATTTATTATCACTGCCACTACAAGCCTCCTTCCTTTTGGGAAATTTACTTAGTGCTACCATTAACTACTGCCTACTAGTTGTAGATTGTCTGCTCAGTTGGTAGTTGTTTCTCTTCTCTTCACACACTTGTTAGTCAAACTATATACCCAGTAAATAGTGAAGTCTGTTCTTTAGGTATTTCCTCTGAGTTGTTTCTTTTCTTCATCTGTTCAGCTGTGGTGGCTATCACGGTTCATGCTATTACCCACTTCTTCTTCTGTTTATTCCAAACAAGCCTGTGGCTGCTGATGAAAATGCACAATGAATCATCCTCCTGTGTAATTACAGGAAATATTGCAGATTATTCATTTTGAATATACGACAGATAAATATAAATGTGACCATGCATACATGAATAGTTGAAATATGAGTTCCCATTTTGTTTGCCTGCTGTTGCTGTCTATTTAAGTGTTCTACAGTAGCACTTTATCTTGAATTTTTTTCTTCCACTCTTGTCCTTCCATCTTTCCCCACTGTTATCTCCACTTCCTTTTTGTCCTCGAACCACCTATCTCCTTGTTTCTCCTCTACTGCCTCATTCTCACTGTGATTTCAACATACTTCTCTCAGTTTCTGAATCTGCCACTATATTTGTGTTAAAAATTAATATCCCCTTTATTTTTTGTCTTCTCTTCCTTCATTTCTTCATCTCCCTGACAGACACAAAAGCAAAGGCACAAAGCTTAGCTGTCATTTAGTGAAGGCTGATGAAGAAGAACAGGTTATAGTTCTATGCTGACGCACATTTGATTCATGCCATCAATTATATCAATCACATATTAAACAGCAAGTGTTATCTTAGTGCTTAATTACCAATTAACAATGAATGATTAACTTACACTTTACAGCACACAGCTAGTAGAAAATGAAGACAGAGACAACGAGAACAACTAAAGGACACATGAAAATTAGACAGGATTTATGCCTGTTGATCTGTGTGTGTTTCTACTGTAGTTTAATTAATTTTTGTTTTTGCATCTTGTACTGTACATGTGCTCTGCATGTGTGCACGTGTGCCTGTCTTTGTGTGCCTGATTGAGTGTGAGCTTATAATCAGTTGTATTGGGTTTTGTAGCGTCACTGTGACTCCCCACCTTCATGGAGATTTATCATTCCAGCATTGTGAACACTGTCACGTTTTATCTAAGCACGCCTGCTCCATTAATTGAGATGGGAGCGAGGACAGCTTTTCATGTCATTAGGAAAACATGATACAACAATGATTTAAGACTTCTTTGGGATTGTTCTTAATGCATTCAATACCCAACAAAGCTACTACATATTAAGAAGATGGCATTACATCTTGTATATTAAACTAAGGTGGGAAAACTGACAACACGCTGATTTATCAAGCCAAAGGTGGCCTATTGGACATGCAGTGCTAAAGCTCAATTAACAGGCCGACTCCTTGAACCTTCTCTTTCTTTTAAAAGGATCTCTTTCAATAATTTATTCCATCATGAAGACATATGCTGTCTATATGTCTAGACATCCAGCTGACAACAAAACAGTATGTGGTAGCCATGGTGAAGGTTATTTCACCCATGCAGTCCCAGGAATTGCACTGCGTGTCTCCATCATGTTTGGGTAATTATGTACAAACTGTTGAAGTCATGCAGCAAGCAAGTACAAAAAGGGCATAAAAGAGCTTCTGTGATAGCTGAATTTGTAAGTGCAGTGTTTTGTGTGTATGTGTGTGTGTGGTATGGGAAACTTAACATTACTGCAGTGGCGGTAGATTATTTGAATCACACACTAATTGGGTTGCCGTGTTAAGAGCACTTTGATGCTGAATGCAAGTGCATTTTGCAACTAGATGGAGCAGTGTAGCATTGTAATATTTCTGTGTGGTGCATATATTTACATATTCCTTCATGGATTTAGGATTGAGCTGAAATTGAGCCCAGGAGTTTCTGCCTCTGGTGAATTTAATTTGTTATGACACTTTTCCTGCTGTAGAAGACCGAATTATCTTGCGTGTGCGCCTGCCCACTTGCACATTCACCCTTGGAGACACTCCTCAAAGCAACAACTCATTTTCAGTCTTTAAATACACTGAAAGTCAGATAGACTTGGTTGTGCACGGTACTCACACTCACATACACATACACAAGCACCTCTATCTATCTGGAAACAGGGCAGGTATGTGAGAGCGGGTGTAGTGAGAAGCTCTCCCCCTCCCGCTCTGCAGGAGATAACACACTCTCCTTTAGACTGTCTCAAGGACTCTAAAAGAGTGAGACTGCAGAGAGAAAGAGAGCAACACTAAACTAAAATGTGTCTGTTGCAGATATCTCTCTTGTGATTACACACTAAACAGTTTATCATAATTTTTGGTCATTTTCACATACACTTGAATACACAGGAGGGTTTAGATAAGGTTCAAAGAAACTAGCTGCTTTAGTAACTACAAACATTTGTTGTGTCATGCTGAGGTTTAGGACTTAACTTTAAATTCTAAGGAATAGCCCGTTTTGTGCAACACTGCTTCAGCAGCAGTGTCATACTGCTAATAAGTACTACCGCGTTAATATAATGCACTTTTGCCCTATTGGAGTTTTCTCTAAGGGGGCACATTTTAATGGCCTGGTTTTTCGTTTCATTAAGGTGTGCCCTTACCTGTAATACTGCATATGTTACTTATTCTGATAGTGGAAAAGGCAGGGCAGCAAAAGAAGGAGGAAGAGAGAGGCACTTGGCCCAGCAGAGGTCTGTGTGTGGATCCAGATGCTGAGGATTTAACCACTTGACTATCTGGGCACAGCACCACAGGTCTTGTTTCTATGAAAAGGACTGACCTCTCTTTTTTCTTTTCTCTCTCTCATGCTGTCTCCATCGTCATCTCTCTCTCCTAAGTCCTGTGCACAAGCTGCTAAACTGTCAGGGCACGCACAGCCTTCTCAACTGCAGAGTCAAAGACAAGCCATCCATTTGAAGTAACAGACAATGATTCTATGAGAACATATTCACTCTTGCTGTCCCAGTGCTCAATCCATAGCTGGCAAGAAAGTGAATACTAAATCAAATAGCAGGTATAGAATCTTAGGAAACGTAAGAATCAAATGCAATAAACTGAGAGCCTGAAAACCTATACAATCAATCTCTCTCTCTTCCTCAGGAGATTTTGAAATTCATAATGAGTCTAATTGCTTACCTTCATCAAAAATCAGGCCATTGAATTGATTTTCCACCTCTATAGCATCATAGTTCGCAAGCTAACGTCACAGCTTTGTGCGCTCACTGCTCACCATCCAAAGCTGCAGATCTGTCTTTTTTATTCTCTCAACATTGTTGACAATTTAGTGAGTATAAACCTTAATATTATTGATGTAGACTTTTTTTTTTTTAAATTTGTGTATTGATTTAGGATCTTTCAAGTTAGGAATTTTAGTTCTGATGTGAATTTAATTTCACATACCCTTATTATTTCTACCTTAGTGTTACCATAACTCCCCTGCTACTTTTCTTGTGTCTCTCTTTCTCTGTCACTCATCACTCGTTCACTCACTCGAACATATCTTCACAAACATATATGCATCCATCCAATCAAATGAAATTGAAAAAAATAAAACATAAAGATATGAAGTGAAACACACACACACACACACACACACACACTCCCTGCATGGATTTAATTGCCTCTGTGTTTGTAATTATGGCTCTGCAGGAAGTAGAACGGAGCACCTGGGTGCCCTGCAGTGGAATACACTCTGAATGAACTCTGTATGTAAAAACCTTTCTAAGTGGGAAATAAAGGTTGAACTGGACAGTTAAAATCTAATTCAAATACCAGGGTAAACTGTATTTCAAATATTTATGCTCACTATAATGGCCCATTTTTATTCTGATGGTTATTTACTCATATTCTGCACAGCAACAGTGACAGTGACATTCACATTACACATAATTAATGAAATGGTTTTACACTGGTGCTTATTTGTTTTTGTTTTTGCCTGATGTATTCAGTACACCAGAATGGAAGGCAATTTATACATACAAAAATGAAAAAGCCTGTTCATTGCTGTCTGTAACTAATATATACAGTAATTGTCTTACCCTTGTTATCCTCCATATTGTTGTCAAGAATTGTAGTCTCTACATCTACCCTTTTGTTTTTTTCTTATTCCTATTTGCCTTTCTCCCTATTCTCCCATTTACCTATTTCATGGGGGAAAAAACAGGTATTCCTAATGTTTTCAAATTTTTACTCTTGCACTTTGACCATTTGCGCAATTTTAATTCTTATGAAGCATTTCAAGGATCCCAAAAGCAACTAATTCACTTTGGCATGAAAATTAATTCCTAATCTTGAAAACACAGAGGTTGGCAATCTTGATTTCAGTAGCAAGGACCATACCATCAACAAAATACTTTTGGAAGATTTATTGAGGAAAACAATTGATGTGCACAGTTCTTCTGGTTGCTAGCTGTGTTGTGGGGAAGCTTATGGGGAATCTGCCGTAGCACCTGGCCAACAGCAGACCCCCAAAAATTACTTAAGATAAGACTGAGCAGATCTGAGATCTTTGAGATCTGAATGGGTGTAGCGAAGGTACATTTGGGAGGAACAATGGCCATGAATTGTATGAAGGCTGAAGTGGCTCTGATCCTGAAGGAGTGTCCAGCGAAATGAACAGGAGAAATGCCAGACAAGTAGATTATGTGGCGGACGAAGACCCAACATTCCCCCATGAGCAAGTACTTGGTGACAGTGGACATGGGATGAGTCTGAAAAGCAGCTTGGGTCAGAGTGAGTAGTGGCGGTGAATTCGGACCGTACGAGCAAACTGAAGAATGTGAGTAAGAACGTGACTTCTGGACGATGAGCAACGTGAGAACTGCAATATCTGGAGCAGATGGTGTGCATGCTGACTGATGGCAAGTTGGCAGTAAGAGGAAGGTGACAAGCATTTTTAGCTCGCTCTTGGCATAAAAGTTCTCTGAGGAGTGAAATTAAATGAGAAAGGTTGGAGACCAGGCCTGGCTGTCGGTTAGGAGTTCATAGAAGAAGTTGATGCCACTAAGGTAAACATGCATGTTTTTGATGGCCATCATAGACGGGGGCTTAGGTAATGAATTGTCATAGTGATGAGATCGAACTATGGGTATGTTATGTTGTATGTGTTGTGAAGCAATGATGCTGGGTAGGTCTCATGAATAGCTGGAGATGTTTTAGGGAAATTTCTGGCATCCTGGTGCCAGATGCCCTGACTCAAGTTGGTTGCTGTGACTTCTGGAAGAGGGCAGCAGGGGCCAGGTTCCCCTCATAAGGCCAGCTGTTGAGATTGCCACAGCTGGACGGCAGAGGAACGCTGGCATCCCAGTGCCAGATGCCCCAACTATAGCTAGCTGCTGAGGTTGCTGGAAGTTGGTGGCAGAGGTGCTGGAATCCTGGTGCCAGATACCCTGACCATGGCCAGCTGCTGAGATTACTGTAAGTGGGCGACAGGGGGGGGCACTGGCATCCCAGTGTCATTCGCCCTGCATGATGTAGGTTGCTGGTGTTTGTGTTTATAAACTTGCTACCCGGTGCTTGTAATGGCAGACATTACTCAAGTGACTTTTGATCAGTTTTATTAGTAACTGGCAACCAAATGTGCATAATGATGGAAGTTACAAAAGTGATGTAAATTAGCAACTGGCTACCTGGTGCCAATAATTATGAATGTCATTAAGTGACATTATAGTTTGATTAGTTACTTGCAGCCTGGAGCAAGTAATGGCAGATGTTACTGAAATGGCATTTGATTAGTTATTAACTGTGATCCGGTGTACATGGTGATAGAATTTATTGAAGTTACATTAGATCAGTTTTCTTAGTAACAGGCAAGCCGGTCTGTTAACTATGATGGAACTCGAGTCTTCTAGAAAAGCATTGGCAGTGTTTGCTGCACTGGGAGAAATACGACCTGGCCCCCAGCAGGGAGTGCTGATGATGCAGGCTGTGGCAGCGAAGGCAGCGGTGGGTCTGTGACGTCATGCTTGCCGATTCCAGCAGCGATTGGCTCTGGTGATGAACATGGAAGCACTGGACGATTGGTTATGGAATCCATGATTGTAGTTGACACTGACCCCCGCCGGGGTATGCTGATAATGCAGGCTATGGCTGTGGAGGCAGCGGTAGGTTTGGGATGTCACACTTGCCGACTCTGGTGGTGAATGGCTCTGGCGTTGAATCCGGAAATGCGGGAGATTTGGTGATTGTTGTTGGTGCTGAATAGAGATGAAACAGTCTGACTTTATTGTCACTGTGGTTGAAGGGACTACCCTTATAAGAAGTGTTGGAGGTGGGTGACAGTTCAGTCTCTGACGTCAGGCTCCGTTTGTGGATGTAAAGACAGTTGAATTGAGAGGAAGGCGCGCAGTTCACCATGATGGGTAGTGACTCGGACTGTAGGCAGCTGATGAGAAGTTGAAGCCACCTGTTCCCGCAGCTACGCCCACAGTTTTCAGCCCTCACTGATGGAGGAGAGGAGGCCTGAGATCTGCCAGGAAGCGGAGGGTCATGTTAGGGAAACATAAGTAGAGGTGCCACGAGGCCGGTATTTGCACTGTTGAGTGCAGCGGCTACACTTGGACGGTTGGCTTTGGTCTGACTGCTGTGTCATGGCTGTAGGAGAACCGGCTTCAACGAATCTTTGTCTGAATCGGACGCGTTGATCTGCAGTTCGTGATCCATAGTGAGTTGACTTTGTGAATCGAATTTCTGGTGAAAGGTTTTTTTATTTTTATTTTCTTATGATGTAATCATGTGATTAGGCAAGGAGTATGTTTTTGTCTGTCAAGAAATCTGAGACATAACTGCTAATATCTGGTGGTAGCTTCTGAGAATTGGACTGAGACGGAATGTACGTGAAACAGAATACAAGAGTAGAAGAGGAGAGGGTTAGGTGGTATTTATAGGATTGCCAGAAGTTGTGGTATGGTCCTGCTCCCGAAACTTTGCTTAATAGCTTTTATTAAGGTCCACCTTCTACGTTTTTCTAAAGCTTTTAGCCACATCCCACGGTCTTCATCAGTGGATGTAGTTTGCCTAGTTACAGTGTGTAATGTATGTATAAGAAGTACTGAAGTTCTCTCAAACTCAAACTCATTAATTAATTAATTTGTGTTTTCATTTCTTCATTTATTTCTTCAATCTCTTAATTTTCACCTGGCTGCTGTTGCAGTTTGTTCTGGTAACACTGTTTACATAATGGACCACAAATTAATGAAAAGATCCATGTTCTTTAGAGTTTTTTCAGGCGCTTTTCCTTTTCTGCACCTCTTGGTTATTGGTTATATGTTGGTTATTTATGTTGCATGTTCTTCAACAAACCTTTGATACTGTTTTGCATTACAATGTTTTATTTCACTGCTGAATAGCTGTAAATCTTGGTAGGTTTTCTCTCCGTAAAGGAAAGCATGATCATTAGGATACACAAAAACACAATCCTACAGAGTAAATGACAGGTGTGGAGTTATTGACTTAGTAAATCAATTACTAACTATAGATGAAGCTGTCTTAGTATTACAGTAATTTGAATGCTTTATAGCACCTTCAAGGGGACTGCATTGAAACAATAAGAGACAGTGTAAACGACCAGTTGTTTCAGGTTTGGTTGTTCATCAGGTGTTCAGATCATCATGATACATGATGCATGTCAGCAAATCATCTCTTTACCTGAGTTCACATTGGACTGGAGATGTACAGTTTCGCACTTTCCTATACTGAGCAGTAACTCTCAGACACTTCTAAGTACATCACTCTTCATGCAGACCTTTTAAATTCCTCAGTGTGGAGGCTCACTTGAAAGGCCACCTGGACTCTGGCTAAAGTGAAATCAGTCAAGAGGAAGCCATCTTACTTGTTTGTGGATTGCAGTCTCCCAGTATGGTGCTACAGGTGTGGGTGTGTGTGTGTGTGTGTGTGTGTGTGTGTGTGTGGGTGTGTGTGTGTTTGATATTTGCCAAGATACAATTCCCAAGAGAAGGGGTGGGGGGGTAACAGAGAGAAACCTGAAGTCAGGTTGGAGAAGTGAAACAGCACAGCCCACAGTTGGAACTAATAAGTTCCACCTCTGCATGGTACCTGTCTGTATGTATTTTTCAGCTGAGCGGCAGTCCACTGAACCATGTCAGCCTGAACATGGCTGAAATTTGTTTCCAGTCAAAAGTCCTTCCCATTTACAGTTTTTTAGTGCTGCATTACAAATGCATTTAAATAATTTCTGACAGCAAAAAAATGCAGCTGAAAAAAAAACATTTGTGTATGACATCATGAAAATACTGCACATGGTCTAATTTAGTTATGAAAATACTCTACAGTTGCAGCCTGAACATACCGTAATAAGATGCTCCATTAGTTTGTCAGTGCTAGTGGCAATATGTAGCAGAGGAGTGAGAGGTATAAACTGCTGGTAATTGAATACCAGGATCCCAGTGGGAAGATGAAGGGTAGTCATGCTATTAGACAGAATTAGCCACCCTCTCCCACAGGAGCACACGTTTAGACTCTGCGCACACAAGTGCCTGTGTGTATGTGTGAATATACAGAAGATTTGCATTTGTAGACGTGTGTATGAGTCCCTTTGCACTTCCATGCAGGTACAGTATATGTCAGGCTAAAACCCATTATATTAAGAGACTTAAATTTCATACCTTCAACTTCTCTTGTCATTACTGTTCATGAATAACCTATCAAGGATTAATAAACATTCATAAATTAAAGGATTGGTTTTCATGAAAAGAGCTGCAGTTGGATCCAAGGTTGTGTGTACACAAATAGAGAGGGGGCAGGTGAGTCAAAGAGCAGAGAAAAAATGAAATACTTGAAAATAGAGAATGTTAAATGTCAAAGATAAATATAGAGATTACAGATGAGAGGGAGGTGCGTCTGAGGGAGGAAAAGATGGAGGGAGGCATGAAGCCAAGGCCAGTTTGGCGGGAGGTAAATGATTGCATTATTCAAATCCAGTCAGGTGATTCCCCCTGCATCTGCGTCACTCAGTGCCAAATACTAATGGATAGGTGTGTGTGTATGTGTGTTCATGTCTATGCTGGCACATTTTAAAGAAGCTAAAATAGGTTGTCTATTACTTTCAGTATTAAAAGCCTATAATTAGATCTAGCAGAATGACATTACAAGCTGTTATAACTAAGGATGGATGGATGGATGAATAGATGGATTACATATTTGGATGGACACCCGAATGGAGGTTTTGATGGACATATTGTATGAATGGGGAATCTAGAGTAATCATTATGTATATGAATGAACAACTGTAGAGGACTGAAATTGATTTATAAGTATGACCATGGTCTCCACCAGTCCCCTTGATATGTTTGTCCTTTGCTGAGCTTCATAGTATCTTTTAATCACAGCAGATGTTAATGAGTCGGTTTTTATCAGTTTGACTGATTTGCATGGGTCTGTTCCAGTGTTGTTGTCCAGTGTCCAATGTTAATCCCATTTACTTTGCCTTTTTTTTACGTCCTCAAAATTCCTTTGAACTTCATATTATCAGAGAAGCAGTCATCTTAACCTGTGATTCCCTTTCATATTACACTTTATTTCAGCTCCAAACAATATCAAAACCGATTTTTTTTAGATGCAAAGTCAATGTTGTGTAGCATGCGTCTACAACATTTCAGCTAAATGTTTTGCTTAATAAAGCATAAAAACTCCATCATTTTATGAATCAAAAGTAAGGAGAACCAGACACAGGCGGCACAACTGGCAAGTGATGAGAGGATTTGCATGAAAATCAGCTTTCTGTCTCTGGCAGATGTATCTGTATTTCTATCTTCTTTACACAGTATACATATCTTATGGTAACTGAACACTGGGCTGGACACTGTTAACCCTCTTGCCTGCTTTTTTAAAAAAAAAAATCTGTGCTGAAAAAAATGTAGCTTTATTAAATAGAAAACATCTGAGATGCAAAAGTAGAAAATGAATAAATATTTAGGTTCTTGGAACTGCATTTTTAAACCTGTGACTAAATCTTTTTTTTTTTTTTTTTACTTCTTTGACCTTTGTTCACCTCATTAACAATGGTAGTACACTTTCATATTCTCACTATGTTTTCAAAGGAGTATGCTTTACTACTAGCAAGGTGATTTTAAGGAGATGGAAAATATTGGATTTTGAACACTAAAAATGTTATACATGCATTGATAAAACTAAGGCCCATGGTGTGGATTTCATGACAAAACAACTGCTGTTGTATAAACAAAGTGATCGTGAGGATGAAGTAATTTAGGGTCTTTTTCTGTTCTGTTTTTCTAAACAAAAATATCATATGGTGGTCTCCACTTTGATTTAAAAGCTGTTAATTCATTAATTTTGCTCCCAATTTTCATGGCACATTTAACATTTGTTTTGTCATGTTATATTTGAATTTCATCTACTGTACATTTACTCCCCTCTGAAATCTTGCTGGAGGAAGGATGACATACCATTTAAGTGTATTCTTTATGTATATGTATTTGACTGATCCCATAAATAAGTTTTGTGTATGCTTTAGAGATTTATACAATCTCAGGCAGATGTTTAGTCATGGCCTAAATTTAAAATGTGATTTACTTTTATATTTATTTTTTATTGAGTTACTGTTTGACCAAGAACACAAGAGGCAGCGTTTTAAGGGATATGTGTGGATTTTTTCAAATGTCTTAAAGTTAGATCTGCTATGAAGGATCCTATTGTCATTTTTAGGGTAACATGTCATAATAGCATCAACATCCTATTTTATTTTTTAAGTCCACAAAAAGTGATTTCAACTCCAAAACAGTTACAGGAACACTTTAAAGGAACACTCCACCAAAATAAAAATGATAATCTTAGTAATCAGGCATGACACCTTTAGACAATAAAATCTTCAGTCACATCATTTACAAAGAAGGAAGCATTTAAATTGGAAGACATAATTAGAAAGACATGTTTTAAAATCATTATTAGAATTCTTTCATTATTAATTTACTGGCTACTCTGATGCATCTTTTTAACTGCGAAAGTAGCCAGTGAGAGAGCTGGGGCTTAATTTTGCTAATGGGCAATGAATCACCCAGAGGCATATAATAAGATAATTTTGAGAAAGTCTTTGATTGTATAATTCTGTCGTAAAAAATATGGTTTGAGACAAATTCAGCAACTTGATACCTCAGACATCACACTTTGGTAAGTGTTTACCACTGTCTTGGTGTTGTTATTATAATCATCAAAACTTTCTTTTGTCACTAAAAAAAGTTGATTGTAGACATTTATATGTGTGCAATCTTTTTCATATTGCTTTCTAGGGTTATACTTTTTTTTTAATTCTCCTGAATGGTTGAGCAGCCAATAGCAGTGCTGGAGTGGGAAAAAAAATCTCTAAACTGACAACATGCTGAGTGGTGTTTTGAGATATTAAAAGCAAACATAATAGACAGCCAACATGTCAAAATAATTCCGTCGTTTTTTTTGTTTTTTTTTAAAAAACAATCAAAAAGCAGGAAGCTCTTTGTTACAACCGTTGTTGTTTTACGTGATCTGATTTTCTCATACCTGTTTTTCTTTAAGTTATGGTTGTTTAATAACCAAGTCACAAGAGACCATTTTTATGTATATATTTTCATCACAAACTGGAAAGAGTTGGATGATTATGCAGTCCGTTTCTCAAACGGGAACTGAAGCAGATGACACAGCTATAATTTGGTCTCTCAGATGCTCCATCGACAGTCTCAGCACACACTCTGCCTCTCTGTCACTAATGGAAAGTCACGACTTCTCAAGTTGAAGAAATATGCAAGCACACACTGACACACACACATGCGCACAAAAACACACACACATAACTTTTGCGTCTGTTTAAGCCTTCTGAATTAAAGAGCTTTCACACACACATACTTGCGTGCACATGAATACACACAGATGACACACATACATAAACACAAATGCAGACATAAATTTAAAAGACTCAAAATCATGAAACCACATAATGAATAGTAATCATATGCATTTCCATAACGCAAAACATAATCCCTGATGAAAATTCAGACGAAGAAATGAATTATAGAAGGGAAAAACAGCCAAGCACCAAAACAAGTGCAATAATGTAATGAATTATAATGTGAAGGAAAATGGCAGGACGTCAGCAGTTAGAGGTGATGGTGGTGCTCGAGGGTGAAAGGGGTGGAGGTGCATGTATGCATTCACCCCCCATTTACGCCTATATGTATCATATAAATACAAACAGACAGTATGCCTTTAAATGTTCATCTGCATGCATAGGTGGGTGGGTGTGTGTCTCTGTGCATGTGTGTGTGTGCATGCGTGTCTGTAATCTAACGGTTTATGCAGTGAAGTTAGAGCTTATTAAAGGGAGTGTAAAGCAGAGAGAGTGTAATTACCAAACATAAATGAGAAGCTCTCACCCAATGCATTAAATTACCCTGAGAGAGGAATGCCAGCTGATAATTGGACTTTCTCATCTTAGTGTATGAGTGTGCGTGTATGTGTGTGTGAATGAAAGAGTGAGAGTGAGAGACGGAGTGTGTACGGGCACCGTACATGTGGACGCGAGGATGAATACCATCTTAAATGAAAAGATATTGTACGATTTTGTACTTGCATCTCAATGTGTAAGAGTGTGTGTATGTGTGTGTGCATGTATCCAGTGTCCTTCCTCTCTGGGAGAAATTGTTGTTGCTAGTCCTCTTGTACACTTTCAGGGTGATAAATCCGTTGACGCTCCAGTTGTGACAAACCATGGTTCACTTTAGGTTTCACCTCCCTTGAGTGTGTTTGTGTGTGTGTGTGTGTGTGTGTGTGCACGCATTTCTGTGCATAAGTAAACCCAAACATGTATATGTATATTTGTGCCTTACACAGAATGTTCCTTTGTATCTGTGTCCGTGTAAGAGATGATTGTGTATTGGTGTTAGTGTGTCAGTGGAAATGAGTTTGTGTGTCCTGGGAATGTTTATGATTTAGACTGATAGTCTATCGATGTATGTGAGACCCAGCGTATATTCAGCCATGTGGGTGGATATGTGTGGTCATAGATATGTATAAAGAATTTGTGTGTTCCTGTGTGTGTGTTTCTCCATGTTGTGTGTCCCTGAGTGCATTTCCCTCCTCCTACTCCCCTCTCTTCCCTCTGCACTGTCCTTGCAGTGTCCTTCTCTCTGCTTCCCTCTACTCTCTCGCCATCTCCATCTCCTGGCCTTGCTCTCTCTATCTCTCCATGTCTTCTATCTTTACCCTTCCTCACCCGCCCTCCCCCCTTCACACACACACAAACACACACATCCCCTCATCTCTCTTCCTCTTCGCATTTCAGTCCTTCCTTCCCCTCGCTCCCTCTTTCTCTAACTTTCAGTAACAGGGGAATAACATGTTTCAGAGCTTTCAGATGAAGACAGAGAGTGTAACTCCACTCAGAACTGAGCCAGACACACAGGAGCAATGTTATCACACATGTGTATGCACAGAAACACACTGATGCAAAGTATGCACATGTACACACACATATAGAGAGTTCTGAAAACTCAGCTGCATGTGTACCTGGGGAAAAAAAACACCTTAAAATGCTGGAGCACGGGGCAGATGCCAGTACAGAGGGATACAGATGAAACAAGCTGTCAGGGAAGAAAACTTGCAGCAGATTAGAAGAGAAAGACAAAAGAGAGGGAGCAGTGGGCAAAGCAAACAGAGGCAGAAGCAGAGGTAAAGGCTTGCTGGAGTTGAGAATATAAAGAGAAATAAGACATGGTAAACGCTCTTACCAGACTGACCAACGTATGAAGACAGAAACACACAGAGGCAGCAAATGGGAATAAATGGGATAGAAAGATGGGCATTAAAGCAGACAGCACACAGAGCAGAGTAACAGACTGACAGAAGGATAAACTGACAGAGACACAGCGAAGGGGTTAGTTTGTTAAATGGGTCTGCTTGATAATTGTGTTCTGTGACAGCTGACAGTAGCGCCACTTAATTAAAGCCAAGCAGGAAATTACTATTTATAGAGGCTCCATCCCATCAGCACTAAATGACATGGTGTTTTATTTCCCTGCAACCGACTGGCTGCAAAACGCTGACTTTATTTAATTCGATAAGTGTGTGTTTGGAGGGGAGGGGATGAGGATGGTGTCCATGAGTGTGTGTGTGTGTGTGCGTGTGTGTGTGTGTGTGTGTGGGGGGGGGGGGGGGGGGGGGGGGGGGCTCTATGTGTGTAGTGGTGGTAGTTGAGGGAGGGTATGGGGTAGTAGGAGGAGTCTGTGTGTGTGTCTGTCTGTCTGAGCGTGTAATCTGTAAAAAGTGTGTCTAAGTGTGCAGGAAAGATATATCTGTATAAAAAATAAATCAACATTATTATATAAATTTGCCCCAGGCAATAGAAAGAAAGCACTATATCCACTCAACACACACACACACAGTCTCACACAGTCATACACACACACTCAGGCATGCACATGCGCGCACACACACACACACACAGAAACACAGCCACATGCAGGCATGTCCCACGACAATGCACGGTTTGACAGCATTCTCCCTGACAGTTTGAAATGTCAGCCCCAAGTGTCTGTCCAAGTGCGCAGTATGTGAGTGTGGAGATGTGTGAGGTTGTAGAGCCACCATTTCCTGGATGTCAGCTATAAAAACCATTCACAGATGCATCCTGCCGCCTCCTTGCTGAACTCCTATGCACTCGATTGGCCTTGAAGTGAGGGAATTTGAGAGACCAAAACATTGGATGGTTAGAGTTAACTCTAACAAACAAGCAAAAACAGAACAGGCTCCTGTGCCCAAGGATGCACTTGAAGCACTGCTGAATTTCTGGGAGATGGGTTTGTTTTCTGAGAAACATTAGGTGACTTGTATTAAAAAATTATAGCAGTTCTAAAACTGTGTGGTGAGTTAATTTTATTGTAATGCCATGCAGGCTTGTTTAGAAGCTTGGTGGATATAATTTATCAATGTAACCCCAGCCCCAGGTAGCTAATGAATAGTGATTGACAATTGATTGGGATGTTGTAGTACACTGGAACGGGGCCTGAGATCATCTGGTTATGGTGCAATATACCTGTAAAGACTTAAATAAGAATATAAAACAATTTGGTGGTGCCTCCAATAATATCTAAGAAGTAGCACAAATTTAGGTACTTCCCTTTTAAAGTGTCTTAATGAACCTGTATTTCACTAACTTAGACTGCGCCATTTGTGTATAGTTTAAGTAGTTTATTTAGATTAGCAAGATTGATTCGGGGTGAAGTTAGGTTGAAGGGAAGTGTTGTTCGCAGATTGTGGTTGCCATCATGGAGGAATCGAGTTGGATGATAGTGACCAGGTGGAGGTTTAGTTGAGGCTGGAGCATCTAGGAACATGGGGATGGAGACTCAGGGTGGGGATACGTCTCAATGAGCAATTATGTTAGCTTCATCATCCCCAAAAGAAGCTTCATTTAACCAGGCGTGAATGGGCTCTGTAAATGTCATGGAGGTGGCTATGGATGTAACTTTGATATGCTTGAGAAGACCAACGGCCGAGAATTTTGATGGTGTGGTCCGGAATGCCTTGACTGGATACGGTAGAAGCGGCTCCTACGCGGAAGGAGTGACCGGAGTAGAGTTAGGGTGAAATGCCTGACTTGGAGAGGACTTGGCGGAAGTGGTGGTGAAACCAGAAGCGCGTAGCGACACGGCCGGATTCAGTGATGAATACTGGATCTTGTGGTGAAGCGTTGTGAGTGAGTCTATGGTTAATGTAAGCCTTGAGGGGTTCGTAAGGGCTCAGGTATGAATTTAATCAGAATAGGAAGATGGGGTGAGAAAGACCGAGCTGGTCAGTTTTATTTCGTTTAAGGTTGAATCTGAGGATGTCTGATGAGTGGATGGAAATGTCGGAGATGCTGGCGTGTAGTGAGGGGTCATAATTGGATGTGGAGGTGGTGAATTCAGAGCAGCGGCTTCAAGGGTGGAGTTGATGGAAGGGGATAAATAACCTGAGCGAAGGGTTTGAATACATTGGGTGAGAAGGTCTGCGGTCAAGGGCAGATGTTTTGGTGTCAATGGAGGTTCAGCCTTTTTTAAGCCTTTAATTAACATGTTGATGTGGGTGTGGGAAATTGTAGGGGCTGGAGCGCCGGTAATTAATTTAATGAAGAAGTTGATTCCGCTCAGGTAAGTTTGAATTGTGGAGGCTCTGATTTTGAGAACTGTGTGGGAGTAGGTGATGAAGCTGGATAGGCTTACAACGTCGATCGAGGGGAATGGTAGCCGGTGTACAGTATGGAAGGTTTTGAAGCAGCTCCAGCCCGAGTAGTATGATGAAAGTGTACTGGGTGCCAAGCTGTTAAGGATTGCTTGTTGCGATGCGTTTACCAGGTGGAGAAGCTGATGATTTATGGGAAGACTGTGGTTGAAAACGATGGGATTGGAGTTGGATGAAGGTCCGAGTCGGGAGCCAAGGATCTGAATTTCTGGAAAGAAAAACGAGAGAGAGTCAGCAATAGTGTTTTTGTATCCGGGAATGTGTGTGGCGCGGATAATGAATTGATGTCGAACGGAGATTAGGGTCAGTCTGCGTATGAATTGTATGATGTTGAGAGATTGGGAGCGGCCTTTATTTATGATGTCGACAGTGGGGAGGTTGTCTGAATGAATGAGAATGACTTTGGATGACCACTCGTGCCCCCAAAGAAGTGCTGCGATGACTATGGGATATAATTCGAACAGAGCTGAAGAGGGAGCGAGTGTGGATATTTCTGGAGGCCACTTGGAGGCGAACCATCTGCCGCCATAGTAACCACCGATACCGATGGAGGGGGCAGCGTCTGTGTAAAGCTTTATATCTTCCGGCTGTGTCAGATGGTTGTCGTAAAAAAAGGAGATGCCATTCCAAGATGACAGGAAGTCTCGCCACATGCAAAGCTCCATTTTACAAGCATCATCCAGGGTGATGAAGTTGTGAAGGGAGGGTATGGAGGCGGATATGGATAGTAAATGGGAGAGGAAGGAGCTTGAGGAATGATGTGGATGGCGAAGTTAAGGTGGCCCAGAAGGGAGAGGAGCTGGCGTTTTGAACAGCGGGAGGCAAGGAGGTAGTCAGAGATAAATAGAGCGATGCGGTGGAGTTTCTCTGTCGGTAGGGTGGCCTGAAAGGTAATTGAATCCAGTGTGATGCCAAGAAATTCAAGGGATGTGCTGGGTCCTGATGTTTTTTCTGGGGAAAGGGGGACACCAAGCTTGAGGAAGGCAGACTTGAGGGTGGAAAGGCCATATGAGGGGGGTGAGACTGATGGGGTAACTGTAAGGAAGTCATCCAGGAGGTGGATGACATATGGAAGTTTGTGGTTGTTTTGTAGAATCCAGCAGAGTGCCTCGGAAAGGGTATCAAATATTTTTGGGCTGCTTTTGCAACCGAAGGTGAGGCGGACGGCAAAGTAGTAGCTGCCTTTCCACCGGACGCCAAAGAATTCCCAGTAATTGGACGGATGGGAAGGACTTTAAAGGCGCTGGTGATGTCAGCTTTGGCCAGCCAGGTGCCGCGGCCGGCAAGATGGATGAGTTTGGTAGCATGTGTGTTGCATAATGCATGGAAAAGTCCTGACTGGGGATGAGGCTGTTTATACTGGGGGTGGCAGTGCCGTGGGGAGAAGATAGGTCGATGATGAGTCTCTTTTTTCCGGAGTATTTTCTTCCGAGGGGGCTAATGCGGTGGATTGGAAAAGGGGGGCTGGAAAATGGACCGATCATGAAGCCGTCTGTGACTTCTTTAGCTAGGAGTGTGTCGACTGTGGCAGTCTTGAAAAGACTGAAGGTGGAGGTGGGGCGGAGCAAGTGGGCGGGGAAGGGGAGCGGCCACGACACATTCGGAGGCTGGATGTGATGGAGCGCCGCCAATCCGTGATGGAAAGATGCGGAGCTGAGGTTGGGGTGTGAGTGGAGGCTGCGCTGCGGCGCCGGGTCGAGGGTCAGGAGACGGGTCGATCTGGAGACCTCCGTCTTGATGAGCGGCTGTCTCTGGAGTGACGGCGATGACAACTGCGGCCTCCGCACTGAGGCAGACGTGGGGTCGGAGGTGGAGACGGAGAACGGTCAGAGCTGCTGGGTGAATAGTGGACAATGCTATACCGCGGAACTTGGACTATGGAGCGCAGACGAGATGGTTGTGTTGTTGGCTGCATCTGGACAGGGTTGACTGGAGGTGGAGATGGTTCGATGACCAAGGAATGGTCATCAAAGAGGTCACTATCGGATGCGCCGAGGATCAGTTCATAATCCATGGTAAGTTTTTCTTCTTGTGTTTGGTCGTTGGTCGCAGTGCTATCGATCGAGCGAGAGAACTGAGACGAACAGGAGAGATGGAGGTTAGTTGTGCTTATATATGCGCGCAGGTATGTGTGCCGGAGGTATGATTGGTTATGGTTAACGAGGCACAGGTGTTGTGAATTAGTGAGGAGGAGCGAGGCGTGGTCTTGTTCCTGAACTTAGTTATTATCATAACTTCGTTTAAGTAAGTAAGTAAGTATTAACCTTATAATTAAAACACAGATTTAGTTTAACAGTCACAGTTGTTTATTACACAGTCTTGCAATATTACCGTCAGATTAGTTAACTGGTTCACTGTTGACCCTTAAATGTGTACTGATAACAATGTTCAAAAACCACCATAAACTTAAATGTCCACAGCCCACACACATATTCACACCGGCCTATTAAATAAAAATGAAAATGAAAATAAAATGTTGCAGGCCAGGCCGATGCTCGTAAGCGGTGAGGCCAAAAACGAAAAGCTGCTTCACTGGGTTTAACCAGCACAAACTAAGGCTGCATTCACACCAGATCCGGTAGTGTGGCGAATCGCCGCGGGTCAGTGCAGATTTGTGGGCGTGTGACTACGTGGGCCATTTGTGCGATGTCATGTTGTAAACTGCCAATAATCTGCTAACCCTCCCAGGCCAAAAGGTATGAAATTAGTTGAAAGTATGAAAGTAGTTTGCTAACCACCATGAAACAACAAAAGAGAAGAAAAAGAAGAAGCACTCATACGGTTGTACAGCTCTGGGAAATTACTCAGGGCAGCAATGAGTCTCTCCTCCATCATCTTCGTAATAAAGTAATATCAGTCAATCAATTAATCATCATCGGTCCGAAGCAGAACGCCAAAATGCTACCTGTGCTACATGGTAAATAAATAACGTTCCTCTTCTGGTCTAACCACCGAGCTACGTGATTGGCCACCGCAGTGTGACGTCGGGTTGCAGTTTTCCAAAAGTTGACTCGTTTGGTGCGGCACCGCAGCGGGCAAGATGATTGCAGACGAGCCGCACTACCCCCATTCAGATGAATGGGACGACTAGCGTTTTCGCTGCACTGCTGGATTGGGTGTGAATGCAGCCTAAAAGGCACGTGCAAGAGTACTTACAAATTCAACAGTCAGAGATGTGGGGGATGGGGGAAAGAGGGCAGAGGGCACAATGTAATTTCAGTGGTCAGAAAGTAGTGAGCAGTAACATGAGGCAGGAACCGCCACTCTCAAGTACAGCAGCTACAGTCTCTCTCTCACAGTCCAGGGCTCTCCCGGTCCTCACTCTCTCCCTTATAGCAAATGTCCAGTCCTGAATCAATGACTCCTTTTAATATCAGTGCTACAGGCTAACCTGTGGCGAAAACCCACAGTATATAAATGACAATATTAGCAATTGCTAGGTGCAATGCAAAAGTAACAGTATGAAAGGCTATGAACATGCTATGCTAACAGCTAGCAGCGATTAGCATTTTAGGTCATTTTTATATAACAATAAGTACCACCTAAAACATTTTAACCTTTGCAAATAAATGAAATAAGAGCCACAGGGCTACATCAAGCAGACTGCACTTTCAGTGGCAGAAGGTTTTTTCTCCCTGAAACCTCAACTTTAACTCTACAAGAAGGTCATTTTTGTGCTATTGATTTGTAAGATTTCAGTGGTGATAGAAATTTTGATTTTATTTTCATTATGCATCATGCATTATGAATGTAGAGACAATAGAAAAAGATAAAGATAAGTGTTTTTTTTTATGACAATCAGAATTAGCGTTAGCATAGAAAAAAGGCTAAGATGCTAGCACCTCTGTAAAGATGTACATAGGCACAGAGGTGCTTGAAGCTAAATGCTAACACTGGCATGCTCACAATGACAATGCTAACATACTGATATTAAGCAGGTATAATATTTACCATGTTTTTTGTCTTAGTTTGGGATATTAGCATGCTAACATTTACTGATTAGCACAAGGTACAGCTGAGGCTGAATGGATGTCAGTAGTTTTGTGGGTATTGTTTTTAAACCAAAGTATTGGGTAAATTGAAATTTTGACCTGATGATGGAAGTCACCAATGGGATTAAAATTAATCCTGAAATGGGGACAAATATGGTTCCCAAATTTCATGGTGGTCCTTTCAGTTGTTGTTGCGACATTTCATTAATGTTGTAAATTAATGTTTACCTGTCGACACTTGATGTTATAAAATGAGTTTCATCCAGAGTTTTGAAGAATTCTGAGGTTTTTGTCTGGTGATAGGGTTGGATTTTGGGTCAGGTAACCAGTGGGTCAACCTAACCTAACAGTGCTGTCCCTTAATCCAAAAACTCGTGTTTAAACCTCAGTTGAACTTAATTTCCCCAAGCAATCATGCTTAAGTATCATGCAAATGAATAAAAATGTCAAAGGTCACATTCAGCCTTTATTCTTCATGTGCTGATTCCTCTCCTCTTTTCATTCAATACTGAATGAAATATTGGAATTACATCACCATTAAACATAAGAATGTCTTAATCCCTTTATCCAAGCCCATTACTTTAGCTGGTGAGACATTTTCTCAAATACTTAGTCTGAGAGTTGCATGTAAGAGCAATTGTAGCCATGTTAAAATTCCTGCAGTTTTAAGTATTAATAGATCTAAGAGGGCTCAAACGGGTGCCTCTCCCCGCCAAACAATTCATTCTGAGAGATAATGGCTGAAGATAAAGATATAAAACAAGGTACCAAGGATAAATTCAGTGGTTTTCTTTATCTTACTTGGAGGACTAAGCGTCAATATTTTCTCAGACAGGCACAGCAAAGCTCCTTTAACTACTGCCAGCACTGTTGGCAGATGGAGAACAAAAAGACAAAACCAGAACAAAAGACATAAATGCCTGCTGGTTTCAACCATACTAAAAATGAATCCTCTTGAGCTTGGTAGAACCTTGTAGACTTTCTTCTTCTCGGCAAATCCCTCTGTTTCTGTTGATGTTGCCCAATCCAGCACTTTTTTTTTTTTTTTTTTTAACTTTTTGTATACTTAGGTTGTAGGTGTTGGTTTTACCAACAAGAAGATCTGTGACAATAACAATGTTTTTAATGTAAACAGGTTCCCCAACAGTACCTTATATTGGAAGGTAAAGTGTTACCACTTGTGTCTTGCTCTCTTGTCTCTTGCATGTATTCTGGTCTACTTTTATTGCTATACTGTATGGTACACTACAAAGATCAAAGACAAATATACTTTGAGCATCCAAAATATGTAAAACTCTTACACTCAATTTTATCTTCTTGTCATCTTCTGCTTCTTCTCTGGTGACTCTTTGTCCTCATGTGCCCTACTTGTTTCCCTTAAATTGCTCACATCCTCCTTCATTTTCTTTCTGCCCCTTAATAAATAAACGTAGACGAGAATAACAGCCAGCTTATTTAATTTATTATTCATTGTGTGCTTTGAACTTAAAGGGGATGTTTGCTCATTTTCAAACTAAATCTTATTGTTTTGTTAAAAGGGAGAACATCTTGAATCTCAGGAACTCATAGGCTCTGGAAACATGTCATCCAGTGGAGTGCGGAGATCTAGTTAAACCACAGCTTCTATTTCCCTAATACTGGTAAGCCATTGGCACTCAGGCGCTGCCCTGTCAGCTTGAAACTTTTCTCAGAAATTAGCAAAAAGAAAACAGCCAAAATCAACAAATACAAAGCAGTTTAGTACTCAGATTCTTTAAAACAATATGAACCCCTCAGACCTTAAAGTTCATCTAAAGCCAGCTTGCTATTTTTATTCCCAGAATTCATACAAAACATGATTAATTAAGTCTTTAGCAAACTTTGTTGGGACAAACTCCCATAAGATTTTATTGTACTTTTAAACACAGACATAAAGCATTTTTGTGTTTAATCCTATAATTCTCTCTTTGATTTTTCTTCTAAATTAAAATAAAAACATAAACTATAATACTTCAGGTATGATGATTCCACATTAATTTGTTAGTTAATTTAATGTAAAGATTATTTCAATCCTTTATTAGAAATAGTAAATAAAAAAGTAGAGTAGTGCTTAATAAATTATTACTTAAAATAATGCAGTTAATTTGCTTTGTTGTTTATTGTATTTTATTTTTTAAGCAAATGGCATGCTGAAATAACACCATTATTTACTGTGTCCATGGTAACTTAAAGTAGCTGGCGTATTTGTCAGTGGTAGGAACTTGGCAGAGCTAATGTGGGAATGTTCATTGTTTTAACTGTGTATTGTAAGTGTACATGCAACATCATGTACAAATGATATTGCATTGCATTATATGACAGCATATTGCATTATATTGCACACTCATCATCACAATTATCATAACACATGCTAAAATGGAAGCAATAGCGCAGTTGTTACTCACCTTGTCCTTCTTGACAGGCTGGTGCAGGTGAACAGATCTAACTAGGTGATGTCACTGGGGTTTCAAAATCTCTTTTAAGAACATTCATAGTAATGATGGTTAAATGCTTCTCTAATGTCTCTCTTTCATTGTCATTTTCCCATTCACACCACCGTACTTTTGTCCTTGCTTCCCTTCATCCAGCTAAAAAATGTCTTTCTGTTCATGTTTCCCCTTTTGCAGCATTTTTCTTTAAACTTTTTTTTCCTTTTCTTTCTTTGCTGTACTTTAAAATAGTGCTGTTGACAACACCACCTTGTCTGAACATTGAAGTGGCAGTGATTCACAGTCATCAACACCTGCTTACTCAAGCAGCACCGCAAGGTTTGCTTCCACTTTTGACATCACATATCACCCCACCCATCCCTTGTTCGTTTTTTCCCCTCTCACTTTCTATCTCAAACTGTTTCTTGCCCTTTTTTAACTTTCACTTCTATTCTGCTGTTTTTGCAGTCACCTCTCATTCACACCAACACTTAGTCGTTCTTTCCCTTCCCTACTCACTTCCTTCCATCCCTGGTATGTTGCCATTAGGCACAACTTCACCCTCTTTTAGTTTTTTCTCTCTCTTCCCCTCTCTCTCCACTCTCTTTTTCTCTCTCTCTCCTTGCACCTGGCTGTGTCCCATAGCAGTGCTGGCAAAGCAGAGAGCAGATGAGACAGTGTTAAACAGTGTCATCTGCCAACACATCCAGCCCAGAAAGCTGCATTGTAGTATGTGTATTGCATGTGTCTATGTGTGTGAGTGTGTGTGCATCCACTAGATCAAATGCACTATTTGTGACTATGCGTGTTGCCTCTGTGTTGAGTGTACGTATATTGTTCAGTGTGTATGATCAAGTTTTTGTGTGTAAAGATGTATACAATCCAACAACAACAGCCCCTTGATGTGCCATTTCTTGAAATGTGGGTGTAGCGACACACTGAGACTGTTAAACTGAGAGGGCCCTTGGCTTTGAACACTGACAGCCCTCTGGCTGGCTGTCTCTGCCATACAGTGGCGGTCGTTCAAAAGTCACCATCTTGATTGGCAAATCAAAAGCATCTACCGCCAAGTGCTGTACTGCAGATACATTTCACGCAGAAGTTCTCTCCTCTATTTAGTGAAACCTCACTAGGCAAGGGTGTGACAAAAATTTTATAAAGGGGCTGGGGGATGTTACTGACTGTTCTCCACTGAGGACTCAGAGAAAGCGTTTTATTTATTTATTTTCCATACATGTCTAAGGTCTGACGTCTTGGCAACTGCTAGTTTTCCAAAACATTTCAAACACACAGCTGCAGCATTCAGACAGTCTGATGGGAATGTTTTGATAGGGAGGTATTGGTTCCTCAGGGTCTCCGATGTGCTGAGGAAATTATTATGTGATTTACATAAAAATGGGATTTTCCATGATAGTTTAAGTGCTTCACCCTCACTAGGATGTCACTTACCCAGAACTTCTTACTAATCTGATGACCCCAAATATTACTTATGAAGTCAAAAGAGCTATCAAGAAACACCTCTATTTCACAGAGTGTGATATATTATTAAATTGTCATGCATCACTGGCAATGACACTATTTTATTGATGGCACACTGCACCATATTTCAGCAGTTCATTAAAGCTCTGCCCCGATTTTCTCCCCGTAGATAACTCGAGTGTTGCCAACACTGTTGTTATGATGCAGAACAACTGCAGGTCATGACCTTGGTGAAGGACTGCAGCGCCATAGACATGGATTTGTTTGTGCACGTGTGGCTGTGTGCACCCCTGTGTGCCTGTTTCTTTGTGCCCACATGAAAAGCATTCTCACAGCCTGCCGTGGCTTCCATTTGATATGCAGTACAATTCATAGCTTACTACTATTAATACCCATTCACTCACCATTCCGCAAATTATCTATTTACTGCAGGGTGGTGGTGGAGGTGGTGGAGGGGGTCTGAGAGAATGATTGTGATTTCAGTAATGCTTTCAGAATAAAGGAAAGGAATGGAGGCAGAGATGGTGAGAGGGAGAGACAGGGATAAACAGGTAGGGAGAGATAGAAAAAACAACTGCAATAAGGTAAAGGATGGATATATCTGTGCACAGAAAATGAGGGGATTCAGTGGAAGGAGGGAGGGAGACCAGGGAAAATAGAGGGGGATTGAAATCCTCCCGGGATGCACAAAGAGAGGAAACACTTAAGATGACTCAATTCATCACAATCACTGCTACAAAAGAGAGAGAGGGAGAAAAATGAAGGAGAGAGATGCAAAAGAGAGCTAGAGTATGTACTGCAATACATTAGCAAGACTGGAGTAAGTGTATAAAAATACTGTACAAATATCATCAGGAGGGTGGGGGTTCAAAGTGAGGTCTTTATTATATATTTAATTTTCTTTAGGGAGGGAAGTAGTAAGCTTTTAAGAACACAAGGGGAGTCATAGTGAATCATTGGAAGTTCATGTTTGGTTTACAATATGTTCACCTTGTTCAATGTTGCAAGATTGGAAGGGTGTTTAACATAAATGTGGAAGGCATTCAAACTTAAAACATGGTAGAAATACAGTCAGTTTTAAATTGTAGTCAAATGTACAGTGAATGGCCATTTTAATGTCTGTCTGTCACATTTATTAAAGATACAAGACAATCTTTTCCCACCCTATGTGATTACCCTTCTCCTTATCTAACAAATTGTTTCTACTGTATATAGGACTGTTATATCTATTTTATAGTAAATCAAGCTGAACACCCTAAAAGAGAACATTAGTGGTAGGCTTAATGTTGAATAATGAGGAAAAAAGAAATATTTAGTAGTTTACTGGTCCACCTGGCTTCTTCACCTTCTAGTGCAAGTTAATTATTAACCTTGATAGGTTTTGGGAAAACGATGGCAAGACTTTTCTATGACCATTTTGACACTATTTCTCGTGCCTGAGCGCAAAAATTCTATAATGATTAATTTTGCATTAAAGTAAGCAAAACAATTTCTTTCTTGCTAAATGGTTGGCATTCAACTACATGACCAGCATAGCATTTTCAAAGCGTTGTACTTTTCTCTCTGACTACTATGAATGCAAGTCTTTTTTCTCTGGTTTGGGTCACCAAATGCAGAGAAAACTCTTTTTTTCTGGCTATGTGTTTGAGTTTCTTTGCTGGCCACTAGCATTTTTGCACATGTCATGAAGTGTACAGTCAACTTTTGTGAACTTGTGCACGAAGTGGCAAAATGTGAGGCCTTTCTCAATCTGCATTCTTATTTGTCCTTGTATTATTGAGCACTTGTGAAACAGTACTATTCCAATTCAAAGTCCACATCTAGGGATGTAGGTATCTCAGGATGAATTTCATAACAGCCAGGAGCAATGGCAGGAAATTTGAACCAGACTTTTATAGGTAGTATTTTTGTTCTGTAACCATTATTGAGTTTTGATCATTTTTCAGATGAGAAAGTAACCATTTAGATTTTGAATATGCGGCCATTTTCTTAAAATCATGCCTGCTCAAGTTTTTCTAAAGGTTTTTCATGTCGTGGTTTTTGTGTTATGCCTGTAAGTGGACCTTTCAGTTGAGGTTTTTAGTCACAGAACAGTTGTTGAGTTGCATTGAAGTGTAGCCTAATTACTAGAGCCCAGCTGATTTGGGATGTCAGCAATTACTCTGCTGTTCCAATTATTACAAATTTAGCATCCTGTTCTCCTAACCTCAGGAGTTTGGACTTCTGAGTTCAACTTGCCATGTTCAAACTCTCAAGGACCCTTGTACGCCTTGAACTTGGCTTACTCCATATTGAGAAAGGCTTATAGTTTAAATGAACAAGTCAAAGAGAGCAGTTGAGACCAGGAACCATGACTTCTAAAGTGACAATGAGCTGAAAGTGAGTTGGATGTTAATTCTTTAAATGTAGGTAGGAACTTTGTACATATTGGAGCATCAAACAATTATTGCAAAATAAAATACTGTGCAGTATTAGCTGCATTAAGCTGCTCATTTATTTGTTGTTACAGGGGAATTCATTTATTTTATTTTTTATGTAAATTTTAACATTTTTAGTAATGTTCAAGTGTATATTGAAAGTGATAACATTTAATGTTATCACAAATAAAAGGGTTCATTTTCTTCAAGCTGGCAGAACATCAGTGTTAAAGAATAAACAAGAGGAAACTGTTGGCAGCTACATAACTGCAACAAAGATGGAACAAT
The DNA here is from genome assembly GCA_029490765.1 of Euthynnus affinis. Taxonomy (NCBI): domain Eukaryota; kingdom Metazoa; phylum Chordata; class Actinopteri; order Scombriformes; family Scombridae; genus Euthynnus; species Euthynnus affinis. The sequence goes on from CM055838.1 coordinate 20,731,938, forward strand.
ATTACAAATGTGTACTCTTTTATGTTTGATTTTGTTAAGTTGATGTGTTTACTGAAAGTCTGTTGTGGATGGAGTGATGGGAGTTTCAGTTGATGACAACAGGGATTGTGTAGCTACTTGAAGCTGAATAAGTGAGTTGTTCGCACCATCAGAAACATTGTGTCCTACATAAGTATGATGTAGGCCTATTTCATCAAAATATTAACAACAACAACAATGTATTTATGTTGTTATGTTGTTCAGCGATGGAAGGAAGATGGTAGAGAACGTTTTGCTTTAATGAGACAGGACAGATTCAAGTGAAAACCTTAATACAGTGAAAGACAGCATGGCCATAAAAAATGTAAATGTTAACTTCACCCCTTGCATTTGGCTGACAATAATAGTTTTGTTTTTAACGAAATATCAGATTGACTCATATGATATATAGGTTGAGTTTTAAATCCGTGAGCACTCAAGAGCTGTCTGTTTGTTTGAGTTCATATGAGCACATATCAGTCAGGCTAAACATATCTGTGCTCAACTTTATGAGGACACATTATTGTGGAGGAAGTTCATAACTCAAGATTTTTTTAAAAAAACAACTTGCTTTATTGAACCAGTCCTGAGAGAGCTCTTCTCTACCCTTGCCTCTCCCACAGAAATCGTATAGTAGAGAGAATGAAAAGTGAAAGAGTGACAGGCAGGTGACGAGGTTCATCGACCAATATCTGATTAGCTTTATTAAAAATGTACCAAGGACAAATGGAGGACACAACCTTGGATCCTTCTGGAGATCAGATGAACTCTGAAAAGCAGAAGCTGTCTTTCAGGTTTGGACAGCATATACCTGGAGTGTACATACATGCACACACACACACACACACACACACACACACACACACAAGAGGGGGAAAACTGTCTCAGCATAGATTCTTTGAGAGGCAAAATGTGCCAAAGAGAAGAGGTTAGGGAGGCAAAGGCAGAGAGTCCCAGAGAGAGATTGAGAGTGAGGAGGAAAGAAACTGAAGAGAAAGAGAAAGAGAGGGAGAGAGACAGAAAGTCAGAGAGTGAGAGAGCGTATGAGAGGGGAGGGGAAGAGGAACAGGAGGGAGTGGGAGTTGAGGAAATAGCGGGGACGCAGGAGAATGATAGAGTTCGGGAGAGGTTAATTGGAGGTTGTGGCGTGATGATATGATTCAGAGAGATCATTAGCATTCCAGAGCTAAATATTAATGACGCCAGTGCTCAACTTCAGCCGCAGGAACACAGTGTTACCGCAGGTGAGGCCCCAAAGACAGAGTCAGAGGAATAGAAATGCAGAGTTTGCAGCACTAAGAACTATAAGCCATAAATGTTTAACACCATCATTAACATAATTTGATGGAGGCTTTTTGTCTGCACATTGCGGATGGTACTGCAAGTCTTGCCAGGGTAAATTAGAGAAGGAAGCTTGCTTAATCATTGCGGATTTTACAATAAAGTCCTAAATTGTAGTATTTTATCCTTACTCTTTCTTACACAAGGAGGCAAACCCCAGACAATAGGTTCTAGTATAAGCTTTGAACATGCTGATGTTGTACATGGTGGATATTGAGCTGAATGGCCCGGGAGCCTCAGTGGCACTGACAGATACAGTGGCGAAGTAATTAATCATAAGCACTGAGATCAAAGTTCCTCTCTAGAAACTTGTGCAGATGGGACTACTTAGTGTTTTGCCTGCATGACCACGCAGTTACAAACACACAAGCACACACATGCACACCTGCGTACCTGAGCACACGCACTTCTACAAATATCCCCTCCAGATGCATCAACCTGCTCTGTATTGTGGGTCATTTCTGGTAGTAGATTGGGGGCCTGGGCCTTTGAATGTGTTTGGAGACATGTGAACTACAGTAAGTGGCTTTGAAATCCACAGTGGCATGGTATTAAAGAATTTCTCCTATTAGTGAGCTGGCAAATGCTCACTGGAATGGAGACAGCTTACATGAATCACAGCAGATATTCATTGTGTGTGTGTCTGTGTATGTGTGTGTGTGTGTGTGTGTGTATGTGTGAAGGAGTGTGTCTCTTTCAAACAGCCCTTTTAAAAGGGAATCTAGGAGGATGGAAGAAAGGATTGGAGAAGAAAGGCATTACTCTTGAGGTAGCAACATAGGAGCAGATCTACAAAACTATTAATCTCTTCCTCTGCCTCTGCCCCCCTCAGCCGCCTCTTTCTATCTCTCCCCTCTTTCTCCTATCTCCTCTTTTTTTCTCCAGAGCCCTCCTCTGCATTTATTTCATTAATCCAACTCTCCTATCCTGTTCTCTCGCTCACCGCTACTCCATCTATTTCTTTCACTTTACAGCTCCTAACTCTGCCCGGCTCCTTCTTACATGCACCCCCCCCCCTCCGCCCTTTATCACTCTTTGTCTCCATCGTGACTTCCCTCACTCACTCCCCCTCCTGCCCACCACTATGTATGTATTTCACTCTTCCCCTCCTCCTCCTCCTCCTCCTCTTCCTCTCTTTGACCTCATCTACTCTATGTTTCATCTTTGTTTTTCTCAATCTTTTAGTCTCTTATTCTCCGTCTCTCTCTAGCACTTTCGATCGCTTGCTCTTTCGCTCTCGCTCTCCTCCTGTCAGCCTCTATTTCTCTCGATCTCTCAAGTCTCTCTCAACCTCTCTCTCTCTCTCTCTCTCTCTCTCTCTCTGTCTAACCCACTTCTGCACCACCACTCTGCAGTGTGTTGCAGAGAGTCAGACCTCAGTCTCACATGTGGTCAGTGTATCAAAGCCACAGATCCCACTACACACACTCATACACACACTTTAACTTGGTCACAAACTTGCGCACTCACTCACACACACACACACATATACACTCACACACACGCCCACCAACTCTCAGCAGTCGCAGCTGCAGTGGTTCTGGCTCAGTGACTGAGGCTGCATGGGGTTCCTTTGTGGGTGAGGAGCTCTACTGCAGCGACTCACTCTTCGTTGTCCCCCCCCGCTCCCTCCCTTCCTCCCTGTCTGTCTCTCACGCATACCCCTCCTCTGCCCTTTTGTTGCCTCACATACATACCCCCACCTCCATTTAACCACCCCCTCCCTTCTCTTTGCTCTAATCCTCCCACTCTTCTCTCCTGCCCCCTTATTATCCTCTATCACAATCAGCATGGCTTGTGTTTTTCTACTGTACTGTACATGCAGCTGTCCTCTCCCACACCTAGCAAAGCCCTTGCAACCCCCACACCCCATTTCAGTCCTCTGATGCTCACCCCTCCTATTCTCTGGCCTCTTGAGTGTCACCCCACAAGACCTTACTCACCCACCCTTGGTCCTATTGTCTGCAGAAAAGAGCACACCTCCTTATTATTCTCACTCTGCACCATTGCTCGATGTCATGCGTGTGCACACACTCGCATTCATCCTCATCACAACCCTTTCGCACCTCAGTACCCACACTTTCCCCCTGTATATTGTAGTGGCTTCACACACACACACACACACACACACACACACACACACACTCTGGCATGTTCTCTCCATCTCTTCCTGTTTGGCTACACACCACACTTCTTCTCGGGCCACTAGTTACACTGCGTCTTCAGTGATGCAGTCATGTGCTGATGTATCCCTCCACTGCTCCATTCTTATCTCCCGAAAGACTTTTTCTACCTTCATGCCTCCTTCCTCCCTTTCTCCCCTGACCACCACCACCCCCTCCTCCTCCTCCTTCTCTTCATCCCATCACCCCCCAACCCCCATGTTTCCTGCATCCACATAAATGGACAATAAAATCATTTTCCCCTCCTTCTTCCTCTCCTCCCTGACCTTTTTAATCTCTGTACCCACGGCTCCCTTTCTCTATCCCCACTTCACCCCAAACACATCAGCCAATGCACAATAGCAGCAGTTTAATAACACATTCTACTGTAATGGTTTAAGAAAATCACTGTAGTAACCTGCCTACCAGCTGTGGCTCTTTTCTTCTAACGCTCAGCCTAAAATCAGCTTCTCAACCATTGCAAATCCCCAAGGCTGAAATTGCCTGTCCCTTATTTACTATACTTCTCTTCCACCACCACCCCCACCCCAATCCTCCTCCTTGCAAGAATATATCCAATCATTCTCACTTTTCTTTTCTGAGGCCTTTCTAATGATAAGCTGACATAGAGCTTGTTTTTAGCTTATTATTCTCCTTTATTTATTTTCACGGTGAGTGAATTGTTTCCTGGAAACATGACGATCGCATTAATGAAACCCAAGCAGCTCCTGTATCTAATTAATCGTCTTGCGTCTGTGCTGTTCCGGTAGCATACGTACTCATAAAGCACATGTATGAGGTAAATGTAATAGTATACATAAACAAAGAAATATGCATACATATTAATACACAAGCTGGGTGAGGAGGGGGGAGGTAAAGACACTACAACAAACAGGTCAGAGGTGCAACTCCTCAACAGCCATATGTGCTACTGAAGTTTCTTTGAACAAAACATTGATCTGCTTTCTGCTTAGTTGCTATGAGACGGAAACTTTTTAAGTGAAGATTTAATTAGCTGTCTTAGATTCCCTTTAATTGGGAAAGATGTTGGCTATATAAGAAACAGTGCCTGTATTTGTTTCGTCCTGTTCATCCCTCTGCGGATCACATTCTACCTGCTTGTTTTCCCTGCTTTCTGCCCTGCACTTGCCCATCTTCTCATTCTCTTTGTCTCCAACTGTCTGTTATTGCCTCTTCCTCCCCCTCCTCTCTTCCACCAGACACAGGCCTCCTTTACCTCCGCAAGTGTTGCATTATTAATTGACCTGCATTGGCCATACAGTAGAGAAAAAGCTCACAGACTGAGACACACAGCCAGTCATCCAAAATAATAAAAAAAATCCTTACACAAACCATGTACACAGACATTCACAAATGCACGAGCACTTGCATACATATTCATATACACTTTTTTCTAGCATGTTATCATTGTTGTTGTTTTGTATACAACATGCATATATTCTATCTGATCCAGTCATACATGTTAAGGTAAGCCTGAGGCGACTCCCCTCTGAGGTTTCACTATTGCCCCAGTCATGATCACAGCCTGGTTCCCTTGTGTGCATCACTACATGTGCCTTTGCCTTTGTCTGCATCTCTTTGTTTGATGTCTACCCTGACTGTGTGTGTGCGTGTATGTTCATGTTTCAGTGTGTGTTTGTTTATGTGTGTCTTTAGGAATATGTGTGTGTGTGTGTGTGTCTGTGTGGATACGTGACTGATACAGATGACCTGTATACTGTAGTAAATGTCTTTGGTGAAATATGGTCCATGACAACATTCTGTGTCATAAAATGGTTCATAAAAGAAACATGATGCGATCAAATCATCTGCTAATTTATTCTAACCAAACCAGCACAACAGGCTGGTAAGTAGGAGCTTATCTCTGCTAATAACAAATGTCGTCAATGACAGTTGCTGCGCACTAATTACTTTTGTTGCTTTGATTTCATTTTATTACTCAGTGAAAAGAATATTTCTTATTTCTGTTTTATTTTTGTCATCAGATTTACACAGTTGTGTATTTGATTCCCACATATATTTCCATTATTTCACCAATCTGAATGAAGAATGAATAATGGATATAAACATTATATAATCAGTGAGTCAATTTATGTCTGAACAAATTACTTAAATGTTATTTACCTGAATGCTTTGGGATTGGTTATGGAGATTTGTGATTTTCATGCCCTGTTAGCCAAACATGGGTGTTTGAATATGTGACAGATACACAGAGTTAAAGCGTTTTATCCTCATTGGTCACAGCTGTAATCTTAAGTCTTGTGATTGGATACGGAGATATTGCTGAAGTGCTTGAATTGCTTGAAGGGTTTAACACATGTGTCTTTTGGCCACGAGGGAGTTTCTTGGTGTATGAATGTCTGTGTGTGTGTGTCTGTGTGTGTGTGTGTGTTTGTGTCTAGGCATTAGTGCTGTACAACTGTGTGTTTCTTTGAAAAGTTCAGCACTACTTTTTTTATTCAGTTTGTTTTCACACATAAACACCTGGCCACCCACACACACATGCACACACACATACATAAACATGTGCGCATACACAGGGACATAAATATAAAAACACTACCAAGAAAGATAAACAGTGATTATTTACAGTGATTTATTCCCTGTCATGCAGATGAAGAAGTACATCATACACATACACACTAGACACATGCACACAAGAGTGACGCCTTACTGGCAAAAACTACAAACAGAAATCCAAATGCAACTCATACATACAAAAAATTTCAACTGTAGCACACAGACACAGGACACAGATGTAGGCATGCAAGCCTGCTCACTGAAAAACAAGCACCCGATTGACAGATAGGTTTGCCAAGACAATCTTATGTCCTCACATTCACCCGACTCCACGTTCTCCTCTCTCCTTCACCCCTCTGAGAGTGATAGAGCACTCCCTTAAATATAAATCAGCAGAATCACACCACGTCAGGAGTCTAACTCTCCCCTATACAATCACCAACAAACCCTGCCCACCGCCCTGTTCTCATCTGTCATTCTCCTTGTTCTCTGCCTCTTTCTTCTTCAGTCGCCCCCCTATCTACTTTTATTTGACCATATGAGGCTGTGCCTACAGCGACGTGGGTCGTGGAGCACAATGCAGAGGCGAAGTGCAGAAAAGGTTTACGTCACTACTGCGTGCCAAGCAGCAAGAAAGAACAGAGAAATTTTAAAGGCAAGTCAACAAGCCCAAAGATTGCTCGTGAATAAACCCTGCATCCCCGTCTGGCTTGCATTCTGCCAGGCTGCAGTCTTCCTGCCAAGATTGTGGAGTGATTTTAAGGTGTTGTACAGTTTTGTAAAATTTGAGTAGTGTGCAAAGCTCAAAGCAGTCCTGACATTATTGTAAGTTCAGCATCTTCACTCTCTCCACAGAAAAAAATGAAGGCTTGCATCAAACAAAGGTGATTCATATGCTGATCATATGGAGAAGGCTT